>OY728128.1:1789089627-1790339627 GCA_963277665.1 Viscum album
AGCTAAAAATTTCAGCCCCAAAAGTGATGGAACCATTGATGATTTTAAATTGTTGAATCATTTTCCAACTAGATGTGGTTGAAAATCACAACAGAATTAACTTATTACACATCAACCATGTATCCTATCTTACAGAGAAAGTCAATGAATAAAAATATCAAATACTGATTGTATCATTATTCAATAGAGATTTGATGGTGGGATATCTGTAACGATTGGATCCAAGATCCACCATGTTTCCTTTATCCATAGAAGGTTAGTTATTTAATTGGATGAATTGAATAAATATCATACTTCCATATGGGTTATTCATCCTAGAATAATAATTATGTATTGTAACATATTTCACTAATTTGTTTGGTTGGAATAGAAAAGGAAATCACTAGCTGTGTTGCTAAATTAAATAAATTTAAACAAGTGAAGATGGTGAAACAAATTCTTGTGATATTGCTTCATCTACTCTTATTTCCAATATGGGAATGGGCTGAAATAAACATAGACATTGTAACTAATATATTGATAACACCAAGTGTCCTGGATAAATTATGTGTTTCCAAGGATCTTATAACGAATATTTTTCACTTTTTATATATTAAAAATCATATTCAATTAATGATATTAGGAATCCTTACTTTAGAGATATTGTGAAAATTCATGGCGTACTTGCTATCATTGTTTCTAACAATGATCATAGATTTATATATTGGTTCTAGAAAGGTTTTTAATGTCCATTAGCTTAATAGGTACAATTTACTAAAAATTATTCACACTCATATCAATGGCCATTCCAATTGGACCATTATTATGGAGAATATTCTTCAAGAATACATACTTAATTTTATTGGTATATGGTATAATCTCATCTATTTTGTGGGGTTCTCTAACAATAAAAACTATCAATATTCTGTTAAGATGGTATGCTTTGAGGGTTTTTATGGGTAATTTTTTTCTTTCCACCTTATGATATATTGAGATAAGAACATCCTTTGTGATTTAGCCTCAAATAATCATAGAGAAGACTGAGAAGGTAATAATTATTAGGAAGAATCTCATAACTAATCAATTTCTCCAAAAAGTAATATTCTTATCTACAAATGAGTCCAATAGAATTGAAATTTGGTGAGCATGTGTTTATTAATTTTTTATTGATAATAGGTCACTGATAAATGGGAAAATAAAGGAAGCTAACTGCAATATATGTTAAACATTTTGATATTTCTTCCTAATTTTGATATATAGATTCTCATCTCATTTTAACTTCTATATTTATCACCTTACATAACACTTTCTATATATCCCAGCTAAAAAATTATGTTCCCAAGCCTAGAAAAGTGATTCGGTATAATGAAATTGAGATTGCAGCTAATGTGTCTTATTTGAAGTATCCTAGAAGTATTATTGACCAAATCTAGAAGGTGTTATAGAGGAAGGTCATTCCTTTGGTTTTGATAAAGTGGAAGCATCTGAGTTTCTAAAATGAAACATGGTAGTGATAGATTAATTTTAAGGTGTAATTGCTTGAATTATTCCATCTATAGGTTATTTAATTATTCTTGGGGATGATAAGCCCAAAATGGGGAGATTATAAAGTACCCAACCTCTATTAACATGAAATTAAATCTATTTTTATGTATTTTAGTTCAATTAGTGATTATTTTGAGTTGAAGGGGTATTTGTGGGTTTCAAGAGGTTTTGTAGAAAATAGGGGGAAGGGTGAGGTGTTATAAGAACCGAGTACTTAGTGTCTTAATACATGGTATTCAGTTGGATCCTAGGGTGTAGTTGGTTCTTCAATGAATCACTTTGTTTCTATTATCTTAGTACCAGTAACCACATAGTTTTTGGGATGAAATTATTTATAAAAGTTCATTAATTTTATTTTTCACAAAAAAATTTATATCTATATAGTTTGGGAATTGGGATTTCACTAATATCTAGTCATTGTTTCATCTCTAAGGTGGTATCACACTCCTCTCTTTTATCCAGGTTATTCCCTTCTTCTTGTTTGATCCAAGTGGCTTCCATTGTTGGTCTTAGATTTCCTTTATTGGTGCAATTCCTTATCTACTTGTAGTCTCCCTACTTTAAATTCATTAGTATTAGTGGGTGTAGTCCTCTCCTACTTTCATAAATGGTTTATTATATATTTTAAATATTCTATATATCTCAAGGGTTAATAGCTTTGGAGGCATGTCCTAGGTGACTCGAAGGTAAGCATAGGGTTTTAATTTTGGATTTTCCCTTAAGTCAAAACCATGTTGAACTAATTTCAATTTTTTTAGGTTGTCACTTCACGATTTTTGTGGCATAAATATTCTTACAAAAATATCAATATGATCTTATAAAAATTAATTTATAGGTGTACCATTTCTTCATTTTCTACTTATAGAGGGTTATATTGGAAATGGTATGGGGATAAGTGAACCAAATGTAATCCTAGGGTTAAAATTCGTAAAACATTCATCCAAAACTTTAATTGAATATAGAGTATAATTTTAATAATATTGACAATTTTTTTTATTATTCCATGTTATGATTAAAGTAAATGCTTCCTATTTTATTTTATGATAAGCATGCCCATTTTTTACTCGAGGTTTATAAAATTTTGTAGAATGAATTTATTTGTTTGGATTATATATATAACTAATTAATATTTCTATTTAATGAAGTTATATGCCTTATCTTGTAATATTAACATGGTTTGTTGAAATTTAATTTATTAATCTTATTGGACTTGTAGAATTCAACTATATTTTGGTATTCAGGTTTGACCAAGTACGCTCTTGATGATGTACATATTAAATACTTGAGATCGGATCTAAACCCTGACTACTAAAATGGATTGGTGGTTGGGATGGGATCCCAATTACCTAACTTATTATACTAATTTCCTTATTCCATGAGACAGGATGTAAGATGTATCTAACTAGATATACCTAATTGTTTTCCTCTAGGATGAGTTGTTAAGACCCTAAATTATTTTCAAACATATGCACATATGTATGGGTGTATATGTGTACACGTGTGAGCTATAAAAATGTACCTGTTTTTAAACTCAAAGAGGATGGATTTGGGACATCATCCCATATCCCAAGATAAGTCTTGAAGTTGGTATCTAGTCATGGTCCCTACCATCACAGGGATTTAATTTTTAATATCAACAAGCATGCATAGAATCTTTTTTATTCCATGTTATTGTTTCAAATAAATACTTATAAATTTAAAAAAATTCATATAATACAATATTTATTATGAAAGGATAGTAAGGGTGGGGGTGGTGAACACTTATTGAGATTCCATACCCACACTCTGTACAATCCCCTAATGAGACACATGAAGAAAATTTTATTTGTGATCCAAGTAAGGGTAATGATCTAAAATATAACATATAGTAACTCACATAGACTATGGAGTAGTAATTATAATTTTTTGTGATTCAACTAAATAGTCTAAATAGAATCATCTGTCTTTTAAATAATATATTTTTGTAAAGGATTTAAACATAATGGAACTACCTTGGTTCCTTCAACCATGTTTACCTTTTTTGACTTGTGTATATATAGTTTTTTCCCTTAAATGCATCCTTTACTTATTATTTGTACCATTTAAGACCTATTATGTATTTTAATTCATGTTCATATAATATCATATTTCTTATTCCATAAAAGTTTTCACCGACTTCTAATTGTGACTGATACATATACATAGTCCATGATACTATTTGGTATGCACCTAAGTTGACTTATTTTATTAAATAGTTATATAAAAAGGCCTCCCAGATGTATGGTACTTTCCCCTTGGTGTTTACACCAATCTCTAGAGACTAAGAGGTGTCTATGAGATTAGTGATGACATTTTTCAAGTTTCATGTGGGTTCTTGAGTCACAAATGTTACACACTTGGATAGTTTGACTATTTTAAGATTTTAGGTTCTCAATATCCATTAAGAGAAAGTAAAATAAATTTTATTCAAACATTTTCACTAGTTATATGAACCTAGTATACATCTTGATCTTATCATGAGTATTAACAAATATTTTAAGTAACTTAAAACATTCATTACTAAACTTTAAAAAAAAATTGTATTTTCATTCTTCCTAGTACCTTGGAATTTTTACCCACTTCAGAATTATATACAATTGTTTTGTACCTCTAAATTTTTTCTCATATTAAATTATTAGAAAATATAGATAGTTCAACTCCTCTTAATCACACATAATTAATTCATTATAACTAATAGAACCTTACTCTGAGTGTCAATCATTATATAAGATCCATTAATTGAAGATGAAATCCTAAGTTACAATGATCTTCCATTTCTAACATTAAAAAATTTAAAATCTAATATCTTGAACAACAGACCTTACATTGAAGAATTTTTTTATTGAGATTCCATATTGACCCTATTAGTGGAATAATTATAGAAAATGGCAATATTTCCAAAAACATTCAGGTGTGAGACATCAAATAACTAACTAGTAAAGATTTGTTTATTTAAATACTTCCACTAATAGTACCATTAGACTTTTATTAATATAATGGTCCATAAAATTCACCTCCCAAAATAAAAAATCCTTTATAAAACCATAGAATAATTTCATGATTTGTTCTTTCTCATTAATTTTTTTAATAATCTATTCTATTATACTATATCTTCTAGTATTCCTACTATTGTTTTCTCAAACCCGATACCCTTCATTTAAAAGAAGTTTTTTAACCCTTTACTATTATACTCGCCACTATTATCCAGTAAAAATCATTTTAAATATGAACTAGTATCATCTTATTCCGTGCATCTATATATAATGAATGTTTTGGATACTTTTTACTTGTGCTTTAGAAAGTATAAACAATTTTTTTGTGGATTTAATAATGACAGTATTTTAGTATAATGATCCCCCATGGGAACATACTAGAGTTAGACTCTATAAATTATATATAAAAACTATGAATATCATCCCTTTATCACTAATTTTACCAATATGGTAATTATGAAACATTTTATATTTAGTAGAATAAATAACCATTACTTGATTTTATATCTCAAAAAAATAAAATGTTCTATTTGTCACTCTTTTATTCACCACTATGGAACCCTTTGATATTTTTCACACCCCATCTACAAAGGTTATAAAAAATATACATCATCTTTCCAACTTATCAAAATAAAATTATTCTTTGATATTAGTATGTGTATGACCCCTATCAATCTTAGAAACCATTAAATTTTCATAAAATCATGAATATCACCATTCACTAAAATATCAAGAAATTTATCATCATATTGTTAAAAAAATTAAAACATTTTGGAAATTTAAATTTACATGTATCCTATCTACAATAAAAAGTAAAATTTTCTATAGAGTCAATAACCCATGTCCTAATTTAATATTTATAGGTAACAGTGAACTACTTGTATGTTTCTAAATAAAAATATTTAAAAATAATTATTTGAAAAACAATTTATATGTTTTTTAATATTTATTTAAATTTATTTTCTTACCACATCGAAAACATGTAGGATTTAAACCTATTTATTTACCTTGGATTATTTTTTTTCTTTCTAACACTCTCTTATAACTTCTCTATTGACATGGTTATCCTTTATATTTTGAATTATTAGCTATACTAATAGGATTATAGACTTTTTTTCTTCTAATATAATTATTCATAATTATAACATTGATATCTAGAAATAGTAATTCAATCCAAGTGCTAGAACCACTCACAATGGGAACCATCACATCCCATGATTATAACAATTATGATAATAAAATCAATTCCCATACATTACTCCCAAATTTAGTGTTCAGATATTTTGACTATAATTGGATTAAATTAAACTAATTTACATGATTTACCATGGAATTTATTTCATATTTATATAAAATAAGGATTATCCACACAAGAAACACTTAGTTCATATTAGTAGGATTCCCATATATTTTTTAGAGTGTAAATATCAGTTCAACTATAATTGTTTCCTCCACGATATTCAAAGTAAAATTTGATGATAATGAAATCCATAAATATAAAATTTCATTCTATTAAATATTTTTACATACACATTTACCCATAATATATTGTAACACTTTGAAAATTTAGTTTAAAATAATAATAATCCCTATATTTTTCTTTATATTAAATAATGAGCTTTAAGTGAATTGAGATATTTTATAAAAATATTATCATTTAAATGTGACTATTATAAGATATCAGTTGAATTGGAGGCTATGAATATGAGTAAACGTTTAATAAAATATATGTATAAATGTTTCACTCAAAAACAAATATTGATTAATTCTTAGGAAATAAGCACACAATTTTTAGTAAATCCATTTTATACTTCAAAAAGGCGTTTAATTCAAAAATGATTTTAATTTCACATTTTGTGTGTGGAAATTATAATTAATTTCATTCAATTATAAAAATTTTATTTTATAAAATAAAATTATTTTTTTAATTTATCTTTTCAAAATTAACTTAGTTTGAAAATTTTGGTCTTTTTGAAAATGATTGATTTTTTCGTGAATAGTTAAAATACCTATTTTTCAAATACTATCATTTATTATCATTAAATAATGTAATTTAAATGTACCATTATATCATTAATATTATATTAAATAAATATAATATCCATTTAATTTATAATAATCAAATTAATCCCATTTTAATCATAGATTCTCATTATTTTGATATAAGTTTTTTTATGTTTAAAAATACAATATTTCTTAAAATTATATTTTATTACATTTTATGTATTTATATTAAAATTTAATTATTATAATTATGTGGATTTAATATTTGAAAATGTATTTTATTTTTTTAATCATGTGGTATAAATTTTTTAAATATGTACCTTTTATTTTTGGTCTTTAAGAATAGTAACAATGGTAAAATTTATCCCCTTAATAAAGGGTAAATCAAGTAATTAAGGATAAAATTAATGTAATAAAGAATTAAATATATATATCCAACACTTGAATTTATTTTATTGGTCAATATTATTTTTAACTTATTCATCCTAACTTCTAATATATGAAATTTTGGTTCCATTTTCCTTATATATGAAATTTATATTATTTAAAGTAAATAAAATAAAAAAAATTCACTCTCTTACATTTAGATTTATAATATATGTTCATATAGGGATAAACATGGTGTGAATTAAAATTAAAGGTTATTTTTTACATAATAATTTTTTTAATTTAAATTTCCTCTAAATTTTAGTGATTATATAATTACTTGAAATGTTTATACGACACTAACATAGTTCATGTGCAAGTAGTGGAAAAATTAAAGTAAATAATTTTAAAAATATTTAAATAGTCTTTTATGGATGAATTATGGTTCCAAAAACAATTTATAGTTAAAAATAATTTATTATTAATTTTTTAAGTATTTTATTCTAATTTCATATTTTTTTGGTGTCTTTAAACACAAATAAAATAAATGGTATGAAAATTGTTTTTAATGATATTTTATAAATAATAAAATTTTATTAAATTATTTAAAAACATAAAAAAATTTAAAGTGAAAAATTTGGAAAATATATGATAGAAAATGAAATACCTTAGACATTAATGAGACAATATTTACATTTCAAGTAAAATTATGAAAAAATAGGATTGAAATAGTTGTTACAATAGTTAAGGATAAAATCAATTAATGAAGGGGTTAAACTATAAGATAAGGTATAAAATGGCACCAAAACTTGTCTAACATTTATTGGATGATGGTATCTTTAACTTATCATCTTTTAATTCAAATAATTTTCCATTTTTAATCATTTTTTTCTATAATGACTTAATTATATTTTAATATTTTATAAAATTCTAAGTGTGTCCTCTCCCCCACTTATAAAAGGACAACCCTTATTTCTATTATTTACACTACATTGAGCCTTATATCTTGAAAAAACTCTTCCCAAATCTATTATGTTCCTCCATACACACTATGTAGAGGTTTTTATCATCTTAAAATGTCATTACATGGTTACTTAAAAAATGATCTAAATGAGGTTTATTAAATAATAAGTAATCGCCTTATCCCACCTCTTTCAATTTATTTCTTCTTCTACCTACACTAAATCAGGGGTATTCATCCAAGAATAATAACATCAGTATCATAAATATATTGAAATATTATTTCAATTATGTAACAACCAATATAAACCCTCTATTCCCTTAAATTTAAAGTGAAAGTATCAATTATACATACATGTGGACTACCCCTCCATGTAGAGATAAAATTCTTTTTTTTCATCAAAATATTTCGTGGACTATTATTATGATTGGTTAAAAGATTATATATTATATTTTTGATATAATTATGATTTTATAATTAGAGTTTAATATCTACATTATTACTTTCCAATCCATTGGAAACTACCACATGCTGGGCTAAAGATAGTGCTAGAAAAATCCTTTAACAGTGCTAAAAAATTGATGTTGTCCTAAACACCTTTAGAAGGGGGGCCCCTTTATTAGTGCTAAAAAATAATGATAAAGGGGGTACTTTATTAGTGAAAAAAATAGTACATATAAATAGTATCTATTAACATTTCTATTTCTATCTCTGATAAAGGCATGTGTTGTTGATATTATAGCACACTACAGTAACAAACAAACAAGAAAAGAAGGCAGCAGCAGTAGTAAATACAGGATACGGAAAATTAATAATTTCATAGAAATAAAAAATACATATAAATTCATAAAGAAAATTATATTATATAAAGTGAAAACGGTTTTTACAATTACATTTTCAAGTAATATTTACCACAAACATTAAAAAATATTAATGGTTTCATTATCTTTGGCACCTTACCCTCTCTCCAAATTCCCAATCATTGTATCATACAATAAAAAAACCACACCTATTCAAGAAAAAGAATCAAATTGTATAATAAAATAATTATTATGTTAATAATAATATAATGAAATAAATTAAACATAAATATTATACAATATATTAATAAAATGTTAATTTTAAACTGATAACAGACACTTTGGGTCATACTTAGAACATTGTGTATTAGATTGAGGTTTGGATGATTTATACATGTAAAAAATGAATTATGGATTGTTTTTTAAATGTATTAAAATGATCTAAATTCATGTTATTTGTTTTACCATGTCACCTGTCTTTTTTACTACAATGTCAATTTTAAATAAAAATACATACTTAGAGTCATTCTAGTCACACCATGCATTAGATTGAGGTTTGGCCAATTTCTAAACATCATAAATAAATTATGGATAATTATCCTAATGTATAAAAATAATTTGAATGTGGTTTGTGGGTTTTTATTATGTCACTTATATTTTTCACTAAAATTTCATTTTAAACTGAAAACACCCACTTTAACACATACGAGTCACATAGTGTGTTGGTTTGTAATGACAATGAATCCTACATATCAAAATTCACTTATGAATAATTTTCCAAAATTATCAAGATAATCCGAACATGTTTTCTTGGTTTTTAGTGAGTGAAATGCATTTTGAACTAAAATGTCAATTTTAAAATGATAATGGACACATTGTGAAATATTGAGCACATTGTATATTTTATTGTGGTGTGTATAATTCCAATATATCATAAATGAATTATGTATTTATTTCCTAAAGTATCAAAACAATATTAATTTTTTTCTTAGTTTTAAGTATAAAACTTGTCTTTTTCACTAAAATATCAATTTTAAATGAAAAGACATACTTGGAGTCATACTAGTCACATAGCATGTCAGATTGAGTTGAGACTAATTCATATAAGTATAAAATAACATATGGATAATTTTCCTAAAGTATCAAAACAATATGAAGTTGTTTTCTTTTTTTTAATGTCATTTTAAACTAAAAACATGTACTTTGAGTCATATTGGTCACATCATGTGTCAGTTTTACCTGATACTGATTCCTACAAATAAAAAAAGACTTTATAATCATTTAGAAAAATTATCAAGACAATACTAGTGTGTTTTTTCAATTTTTAGTGACTAACAGAAGTTTTGAACAAAATTTTTAATTTTACACTGATAAGAGACACTTTGAGTCACACTGATAACTCTGTGTATCAAATTGAGGTGAGGCTGATTCATGCACATACAAAATAACTTTTGGATAATTTTTCTAAGTTATCCAAAAATTCAAAAAAATTACTTGGTTTTGAGTATGACATTTTTATTTTTTACTAAAATTTCAATTTTAAATAAAAATCCATACTTGGAATCATAACAGATACATCGTGCATTAGATTGAGGTGCATAAAATTCTTTTATATCAGAAATGACTTATGGATCATTTTACTAATGTATTAAAAAAATATTAATACTTATTATTGGTTTTGAGTATTTCACTTGTCTTTTTTACTAAAATGTCATTTTAAATTGAAAACAGGCATATTGAGTTATACCGGCCACATTGATTGTCAGTTTGATGTGAGAATAATTCCTACATGTCGTAAATGACCTGTTAATAGTTGTTCTAAAATATCAAGATAATATGAGATTTTTTTCTCAGTTTTCAGAAAGTGACACACATTTTGATATAAATTTTCAATTTTAGTCTGATAATAAGAAATTTGAGTTATACAATGCACATCATGTATTATATTGAGGTCGACTGATTACTACACATCAAAAAAGTCTTATATATCATTTTCATAAAATATAAAAGTAGTATGAATGTTTTTTCTCTATTTTTATTATGTCACTTATCATTTTTACTAAAATTTCAATTTTAAATAAAAAGATAAACTTGGAGTCGTAATGGTCACACCGTGCATCAGGGTGAGGTACAACTAATTTTTGTTGGAGTTGGTGGACTAGAACCAACTACTTTGTACTTTATTCATTAATAAATACCTTATCACATCTTGATTGTTCTTCTGTATGACAATGCATGTGATAATGTCCTATAAATAATTGTTTCATTAAAGGGTCATAGTAGATCCCTGCTATTATGAGAACCCGGAAGTGCCATAACACTGTTCTTAAATATATGTTCTATGGCCGGATAATGTTATTTGAGAGACATAGATGATACATGTCATTATAATTGAGGACTCATAAAACATTGAGTCACCTTCTCATGGTGTGCACCCTTGGTAATATCTAGGAGGATATTATGAGAACGATACCCGCCAGAAGGAAATCCACATTTCATAGTGTCATTGGATGTTCCTATCTGCGGATGTGTGTATTGGTCCTTAGACTTTAAAATTATTATTAATGGGTATTACAACTCACACACTTAGATGTATTGAAAAAAAACTGTGATGACACATTGTTCATAGTGAGGTAGGATACGTTGGGTGTGTTACGAGTGATACTGCATTAATAGATAATGCGAGAAAGGATTTGTCCCTTCTGTTCCATAACAGAAGTAGATATCTCAGGCCCTTTGATGGAATTGATATAGCCTAAATAAATCCATGGTCATAGTGAGGAATGGTCAAGTTCAATTCTAGAAAGTCAAAGAAAGAATAATCGAGCACATGGGTTGATGGCACTAGCATGCAACCCTCTTGATTTGAGATATCAAGACAAAGGGATTATATTACATGGTAAACGTTCGTAGGAGGTGACACATCATTGAAGCGTTAAATTATTTCTCTATGGTTGCCTTGGCCTATTACTAGATACTAACCTTGGACTTTAGGCATGCTCCACCCAATGCCATTGAGAAAGAGGCCTAGAGGGTCACACACTAAGTGTGTCCAAGTATCTCAGTTAAATATTAATTTAAAAAGTTGAATAAATATTATTCTTGATTTTGGTTTAATAATTATTTAAGGATGCATGATTGCATTTATTTTGACACTATTTTTTCAAGAGAATATATTTTGGGAGAAATAATATATTTATTAACGAGTAATGCAGTGATATTTATTTTAGAAATAAATAGTCATTATTCAAGGTCTAATAAATTTTGTGGAGGAAATAAAGAAAAAATTGAAAAATAAAAGTACACGCCAGGTATATTAAATATACACGCTGTGTATTTTTTTCTATGAATTTATGAGAAATAATATTATTTATTTAATTAAATAATATTCGGTGTAATTCATTGGGTGCATGTCGGGTAATAATAATAGTCAATTGTTATTATTAGACATGTGTTATTACTAATAATTAAATGAAATGAATAAATGCTTTTAGGTAATTAATTCATTTTATTATTCTATATAATTAAAAAACCCAATTATATATTTCTCATTAGCCTAGCCATTTTTTGTGGTTGTTCACAATAGATCTAGAGAAAGATCTCAAGCCAATAGATAATCATTTTTCTTCAAAGTACGCTCTCAAGCTACGAGAGAGATATCCTTGTCCACCGGATCAAGGTGATCAAAGGCAGACATTGAAATTGAAGGCTCTTCCATTCTAGCACCCGAAGATCCCTTCGGAAACGTCCATAGATATGTGGAGCACGTGTGGATCACCGCTTGAGGAATCCTACACTTGGATTCTATGATGCAATGATGGATCACATCGGATTATAACCGAAAACATCAACGAAGAAATATTTCCATCAAAGTAATTCTTTTCAATTAATTAAATTATTTATAACAACATATGATGATCCTATCCTATGGTTCTAGGACTCCCCTATTTTTCTTTTTCATTCTTCATTCTATTCTATAGATCTGGAATTTTATTATCGTGACGGATCTTAGATTGATCATTTTTAATTTTGAAATTAAAGTTGTTTACACCCACCAACGTGCTTCTATTGTGCCCAGAACCTACAAGTGGTATCATAGGGGAAATATCATTGATTATAATTATTTAGTTTTTCGTTGGTGATTTAAGAATTTAATAATTTTGTTGTTTCAATTCAAGTTAATCATTCTTTAAATCTGAATCACGTAATTTGTTCCTCCTATCTCGTTTCTCATTCACCTTACAGAAATGAATTTTTCTTTTAATTTTTATTAAAATAAAATAGAGGATCTCATCTGGAAGTTCCAAATGTTCCTGGACATACAATACCATAATACACGATGTGTATTCAGTAGTACATGTATTGTAGTCTAGGTTTTATTCATCATACTGGTTGGCCAAATCAGTCCATGTGTTGGAGTATTTCTAATACTTAAATGACATCATGTGTTGAACAGGAACAGGTGGAACATGGTTTACAGATTACACACCGTGTGGCCTACTGAACATAGTGTTTAATCCCTTTGGGTTAGGGTTAGACCATGTACCTCGTACATGACTTTCCCAGCTAGAAACCATGTAACGTGGATACTACATGATGTGTATCCCAATGAACATACTGTATACTCTGAAAAAATTGAAGTACATATACATGCCATGTCCGTGGGCATGTACTTCGTATGGACGGTGAAAAAAATTACACGCCATGTAGTCGAAACTACACGCTATGTACTCATCCATATTACACAGATTTATTAAAATTTATTATTATATTATACAAACCCTTGAGATGTGCACCATAGTGTAGGCATAAATATTATCCACAACATGTGATAGGCATTATATATATATATATATATCTGTTTGTGTGTGTGTGTTTAATTTAACATCTGTGTAATGTTCATTTCTACTCATTGGGTAGTTATGAATGGGAATTCACCAGGTTGCATCCAAGGTACAAGTTACGTACAAAGATAAATTTAAATGAATTTATTTGTTTAAAATTATGATGTATGAGAATCTAAAAGAAATTCAAAAAAGGGGTTTAAGATAAATGGATTGATTAATTAAAGATAATTAATTGATTCGATCATGATTTATCGTAAAGAAGAACGATTAATGAATTGAATGCTAGTTTTATTTATGTGTAAATATTATTTCATGAATGGCTGATCATGATCTAGACCAAGACCTTTTTATTTGAATGGTTTCTTTTAATTTATTCATTTAAATTAAATTTGTTGGACTGCGAGCCTTCTCCTCATTAATATGTAGTCCATGCGTGCCCAAGGTTTCTTTTATGTAAAACCCCATTTTACCCCTCACCTGCATGTCAGATAAAAGCATTTGTAATGGATGGAGCTCCCAAGATCATGGAGGCGGCTCAAGTTAGGATCCAAGGTGAAACTAATCCAAGGAGATACAAATGTGGATAGGTGGAAAGATGTAAACACAAACCCAAAAGGTTCAAGGTGTTTCTCACCTAGGTCTTGGGTTAGTTTATCAACCACTAGATAAACTAACCAATAGAACAATCTCATGATCATCCCATTTATTCAATTTCTATCAGTTGCATGGTTTATTTATTTTGGGTTTGTTGTCATGATCACACAATTAATGAATTAAATAGTCATGTAAGATGGAACTAAAATAAGACCCGCTTATGCGTAAAATGTTATCTTAGACATGATTAATCACTTAAGTATATCCCACTTAATATTAAAAATAATATAATAAATGATAATAAAATTGAAATTTACATATAAGGATAAAATCCCTCCAAGAAAATATCAAGTCAGTATAGCTTTCCATAATCTTGGTTAGAATCAAACCATAGTTCAAAGTGCTTGACCAACCCTAGTTGGGGTGCTTTCAATTATAGGGGAATTCTAATTCATGGATTTAGGTTGAATTGACTTGGTTTGCATCAAGGGTTGACTACCACAGTATTAATTGGTGTGACCAAGAGTCAAAGGTTAAGGAAATCCAAAATAAAAGGATTTTGGGATTGGGGAGTCCACTCAGTGGATCAAGGAGCTATGAGTTAATGCACATGGAATTTAGAATGCCTGCCTAAAACCCTTCAAGTTTCTTGACCAACCCTTGTTGGGGTAATGTGAAGGGAAATATGGATCCTTGCCACTAAAATATTTAAGAAATAAAATATTTCGAAGACAATGGTGAGGGATATTAGATTTCGATAAAATAGTGGGAGACTAATAAGTATTAATTAATTTATTTGTCTCAGTTTTATCATAATAATGTACTAAAACTTTGATCATCTAAATTTGTAGAAAAATCAAGAAAAATGACTTCAAACATATCATTTTGAACCATACTCTAAAAGAAAAACCTTCTCACCAACACCAATTTCTAAGAGTTGTAGAGGCATTTACGCATCATCCATCGCCACTAGAGGAAATTGTATGTGCTGGAAGAGGTTCTTCCGGCTGTGCCTGGGAAAGAGGCCATTGATGAGGAACTATCTCTCTCTATGAAACATATGGATGATGCCAAAGATCTCCAATTTTTCATTCTATTGGACATGTCTAATGAGATCTTGAAGCAACATGAAAACATGGACGTGTATAGCATGAAGTCTCACCTTAAGGATCTCTACCAAGAGAAGGTGAGACAGGAGAGATATGAGATCTACAACACTTTTTTTTCAACTAAGCTTGGAGATTCTGCACCAGCTGGGCCTCATGTAATCAATCTTATTGGCTACATTGAATGCCTGGATGTCTTAGGGATTAAGTTCTAATATGATTTGAATACATATATCATCATATCATCACAGCCCAAGACATTCTCTAGCTTTATTGTCAAATATAACATGAGAAAAAATGAGAAGAGTCTATAAGAACTTCTAACTTTAATTCGCCAGGTAGATAAATACATGGGGAATGAAAGACACATAGTTCTTATAGTAAATAAGAAAAGGAAGGACAAGTTAAAGGGGCCAAGGACTTATAAATGGTCTGAATCCCCCAAGAATCATCCCTCCAATAAGGGGAAGATCCATAGGATGGTCAAGGAATGGGACGCGGTATGTTTTTCAGGTGGTAAGCTTGGCCACAGGAAGAATAATTTCACCTAGAAGCATGGGGATGCTAAAGGTGCATTCGTTATCTAGTGAAATCTTCCCATTTCTACACATTTGGTATTAGATATAGATTTTGGGGCTCACATCTATATTCAAATGTAGGAACGAAGTAGATTTATAAGGATTTCTAGAGGAGAGGCAGATCTTCGAGCTACCAATGGCGTGAGGTTAGCTATATTGTCCATTGGTGATTACCACCTCTCATTGCCAACTGGGATGATTTTAGTTTTACACAACTATTTTTATATTCCTAGTGTTACCAAAAACATAATTTATGTATCATGTTTGTACATAGATGGATTTGTTTTCATGTTTGGAAATAAGGGTTTCTTATTTTATAAGAACAACATATGTTATGGTATGGTGCATTTAAATATTGGTTTGTATGTATTAAATTACGAAAACCAAGTGTTTTCAATAGATAACGAAACAAACTCACATGACTCATACAACAGCCTGTTGTGGAATCACCGTATCAGTCATTTAAATGAGAAGCGCTTGACAATGCTCTGCCAAGATGGCTTTTTAGACTCTACTAAGCTAAAACCAATTGATAGATGTCACACTTGTTTTCAAGGTAAAATGAAAAGGCCACCTTTTGATGGAAAGGGTGAGAGGGCCACAGAGATTCTAGTATTGTTTCACACAGATGTGTATAGACCATTTTCCAGTAGAAGCTAGAGGTGGATATTATTACTTCATTACTTTTACTGATGATTTGAGTAAATATGTCTATGTCTACTTAATGAGGTATAAGTCAGAATACTTAGAGAAATTTAAGGAATTCAAGAATGAAGTATAATATCACCTTGTAAAGAAGATAAATAAGCTTCGATTGAATCTAGGTGGACAATATCTGAACTTAGATTTCATCTATCTTCTATAGGAGACTGGGATTATATCTCAGTTCACTCCTCCTTATACACCACAGTGGAATGGTGTTAGTGAAAGGAGGAATCACACCTTGTTGGACATGGTGAGGTCGATGATGAGTCATGCAGATCTTATATTATCCTTTTGGGGATATTCATTATAGACTGCAGTATACACATTAAACCGAGTACCAACTAAGGCAGAAAATGGAATTCCCTCCAAGTTATGGAATGGAAAGAAACTCATTTTGTCGCACACACATGTATGGGGATGTAAGGCATTTGTTAAGGCCTTATCAGGATACAAACTAGAACCTCGGGGCATGAAGTGTATCTTTATAGGATATCCCAAGGAAAAAAAGGTTATTACCTATATAACCCTTCAGAAAATAAATTGATCATCACTAGACAAGAAATCTTTCTTGAAAGGGAGAACATCCTCAAAAATGATAGTGGGAGAAAGATTGAATTTGAAGAAGTTGATGCTCAAGATACACATGAGTCGGTACAGGAACAAGTTCCACAGGTCCCTGTGGAAGAGGTTCCAAAAACATAAGTATTGCATAAGAGCTCAAAAGAGGTAAGAGAACCAGATAGATTTGGTTTCCTAGTCACCAAGAATGGTGAATCGTTATTGTTAAACAATGATGAACCTATATCCTACAAGGAAGATGTAGAAAGATCAGAAGCTACAAGATGGTTAGAAACTATGAATTCTGAGATGTATTCTATGTATTAGAACCAAGTCTGAGTTATGGTTGATGATCCAGTTGATGTAAATCTTGTTGGATGAAAATGGGTATTCAAGATAAAAATGGACATTGAAGGTCAAGTTAGAACCTATAAAGCAAGTCTAGTGGCTAAAGGATTCAGACATCATCAAGGAATTTACTATGACGAAACCTTCTCACTAGTTTCCATGTTTAAATCCATAAGAATCATACTTTCCATAACATCTTACCATGACTTCAAGATTTGGAAAATGGATGTCAAAATAGCATTCCTTAATGAGAACCTTCAGGAAGATGTTTATATGACACAACCAGACGGGTTTGTGACCCCAAGTGAAGCCAAAAGGGTTTTCAAGTTGCAAAAATCCATTTATGGATTAAAGAAATCATACAAGTCATGGAACATTTGATTTGATGAATCCCTAAAGGAATTTGGTTTCATTAATAATGAATGTGATCCATGTGTATATAACCGGTTTAATGGGAATGTGGTCATTATAATAGTATTATATGTTGATGACATATTGCTTATTGGAAATGATGTATCAGTGTTACAGCCAGTTAAGGACTGGTTGAAGAAGTGTTTCTCCATGAAGGACTTGGGTGAAGCAGCCTACATTCTAGGGATCAAGATCATTCATGATAGATCCAAGAGGATGCTTGCACTAAGTCAGGGTACATATATTGACTAGATACTAAATAGATTTAGTATGGAACATTCCAAGAGGAGATTGGTTCCAGTGTCACATTGACTACATCTTTCTAAGAAAATGTGTCCTCAGACACAACAAGAGAAATATATAATGAGTAAGATCCCATACGCTTCAGCTATAGGATCCATCATGCATTCCATGTTATGTACCAGGCTGATGTTGCCTATGCACTGAGCATGGTAGGAAGATATCAAGCAGATCCAAGAGAACAACATTGGACTACTATAAATACTATCTTTAAGTATCTGAGAAGAACTAAGGATATGTTTCTGGTGTATATAGAGGAGACAAGTAGCTTGTTATTATAGGGTATGATGATGCTGGATTTCAGATAGATTATAATGATCTAAAGTCGCAATCTAGATATGTTTTCTGTCTCAATGGAGGAGCTGTGAGTTGGAAGAGTTCAAAGCAACCAGTTGTCGTCGATTCTACAATGGAGTCTGAATATATAGAAGCTTCTAATGCAGCCAAGTAAGCCATCTAGATTTGGAAATTTTTCTAGGAGCTTGATTTGGTACCTAGAAGTAAAGATCATATCACATTATATTATGATAAAACTACAGCGGTGGCTCTTTCAAAAGAACCAAGGTCACATCAACAGACAAAGCACATACTCCGGAAGTATCACCTATTAAGATATTTCTATCAAAGGGGTGAAGTTGTTGTGAGAAAAGTATCCACGGAAGAGAATGTGGTGGACCCCATGACTAAAGGCCTGTCTCAGAAGAAGCATGAATATCATGTGAGAGTTAGTGGTTTAAAATTTGTTAGCAGTTGGCTCTAGTCCAAGTGGGAGTCTGTTGGATTTGGTGGCCTAGAACCAACTACTTTATACTTTATTCATTAATGAATACCTTATCACATCTTGACTTTTATTATATGTGACAATGCATGTGATAATTTCCAAAGGATATCTATTGATTTAAAGGGTTATAGCGAATCCCTACTATGATGAGAATTCAGAAGTGCCATAAAATTATTATGAAATATATGTTCTATGGCTGGATGATGTTATTTGACGGACACAAATAATACATCCCACTAGGGGTAAGGACTCATAAAACATTGAGTCACCTTCTCATAGTGTGCACCCTTGGTAATATCCAGGAGAATATTATGAGAATGAGACCCGCCAGTAGGAAATCCACATTTCATAGTGTCATTGGATATTCCTATTTGCAGACATGTGTATTGGTCCTTATAATTTAAGATTATTATTAATGGGTATTACAACTCACACACTTAGATGTATTGATGAAAACTGTGAAAACACAATATTCGTAGTGAGGTAGGATACATTAGGTACATCACGAGTGATGTTGCATTAATAGATAATGTGAGAAAGGATTTGTCCCTTCTGTTTTATAATGGAAGTAGTTTTCTTAGGCCCTTTGATGGAATTGATATAGCCTAAATAAATCCATGTCCATAGTGAGGAATGGGAAAGTTCAATTCCAAAAATTCAAATATAGAATAATCCAGCACATGGGTTGATGGAACTAGAATTCAACCCGCTTGATTCAAGATATCGAGACAAATGGATTATATTACATGGTAAACATTCATATGAGGTGACACATCATTGTGGAGTTAACTTCTTTCTCTATGGGTGCCTTGGAGTGTTTCTAGACGCTAACCTTGGAAATTAGGTAGGATCCACCTAATTCCACTGAGAAAGAGGTCAAGAGGGCCCCACACGAAGTGTTCCCAAGTATCTCAGTTAAATATTAATTTAACAAGTTGAATATAGATTATTCCCGATTGTGGATTAATAATTATTTAAGGATGCATGATCGCATTTATTTCAACACTAGTTATTTGAGAGAATATATTTTGGGTGAAATAATATATTTATTATAGATTAATGCAGTGATATTTATTTTAGAAATAAATAGTCATTATTTAGGTTCTAATAATTATGGTGGAGGAAATAAAGAAAAATGGAAAAACAAAAGTACACGCCGTGTATTTTTTATGGGAATTTATGAGAAATAATATTATTTATTTAATTAAATAATATTAGGTGTAATTTGTTGGGCGCATGTCAGGTAATGATAATATTCAACTGTTATTATTAGAAATAGGATATTACTAAGAATTAAATGAAATGAATAAATGCTTTCAGGTAATTAATTCATTTTATTATTCTATGTAATTAAAAATCCCAATTATATATTTCTCATTTTCCTAGCCATTTTTTTTGGTCATGCACAATGGATCTAGAGAAAGCTCTCAAGACAAGAGAGAATCCTTTTTCTTCCAAGAACGCTCTCAAGCTACGATATAGAGATCCTCCTCCACCAGATCAAGGCGATCGAAGGCGGACATCGTAAGAGAATACTCTTCTGTGCTAGCACCCAGAGATCCCTTCGGTGACGTCTAGAGATATGTAGAGCACATGTGGATCACAATTAGAGGAATCCAACACTTGGATTCTGTGACACAATGATGGATCACATCGGATCGTAACCAAAAACATCAACAAATAAATAATTCCATCAGGGTAATTCTTATAAATTAATTAAATTAAATATAACCAACATATGATGATCCTATATATGGTTCTGGGACTCCCCTCTTTTTCTTTTTCATTCTTCATTCTATTTCAAAGATCTGTAATTTTATTATCATGGCGGATCTCAGATTGATTGTTATTAACACTAAAATAAATTTTGGGTACACCGACCAATGCACTTTTTCTGCACCCGGAACCTATAATTTTTACACGCCACAAATGACTTAGGGATCATTTTTATAAAATATAAAAATAATATGAATTTTTTCCCTTATTTTTGGGTATGTGATGTGTGTTTTGAACTAAAAAACAAAATTATATGCTAAAAACATACACTTCGAGTCATACCATACACACTCTATTGGATTAAGGTATGGATGATTGAGATGTGGATGATTACAACAACATCCAAGTCAATTTTCATGATAATTATTTTAGAAAGATATAAATTACATTCAATTATTATAAAATTCTTTAGTGTATTCATCCTTGTGATTCACTTCATGTTTTAGGCAGCATGGAGTTTCCTATTTAATCCTAAAGTAACACGTTCTATCTATTATGGAATATTTCATATTGTTGAATGAAAAATATGACTTTGAAAAAAATTTATAAAAGAAACTAAATAAGTATTAGAAAAAAATGAAAATGAAATTAACAGAAAAATAGTTGATAAAATGATGATAAAATTAACTAAATGAGTAGTATGGATTCACCTTTTCAGGATGTATGTATACATTATTGACCCATTTCCCAATTACCATTATCTCAGTTGCATACTCAGAGTCTAATATTTTGTAAGCATGAGCATCTTTGAAAAAACCACTCCAACATAATAAAAATAATCCAAAGGTATTAAGAATAAAAAATTTTGTTTGTAATACTATAAAGAAATAAATAAAACATAAATATAAAACAATACATTAATTATATTTCAATTTTAAACTAAAACAATACAATTTTAGTCTTATTAAGAACACCATGTATCAAACTAAGGTTTGGTTGATTCTTACACAATAAAAATTACTTATGGATCACTTTCCTAAAGTGTAAAAATAATCCAAATTCTTTTTCTCAGTTTTGTGTATGTAATTTTTTTTACTAAAATTTCAAATTTAAATTAAAATATACACTTGGATTCATGTAGATCGGATTTTGTCTTGGATTGTGGTGTGTCTGATTCCAAAACATTACAAATAACTTATAAATAATCTTCCTAAAGTAAAAAATCAATATAAAAGTGTGTCATTAATTTTGTGTATTCCAATTTTCTTTTTTACTAAAATTTCATTTTAAAATGAAAACACGAACTTTGGGACATACCAATCACATCATGTGTTTTTTTGATGTGAGACTGATTCCTACATTTCAAAAATAGATTATCAATTTTTTTCCTAATGTAACAAGAAAATAAGAGTGACTTTTATCAGTTTTTAGTGAGTGAAACATGTTTTAAACTAAAATTTTAATTATAAAATGATAACAGACAGGTTAAGTCCTATTACAAATAACATGTATAAGATTGAGGTGCGTCTAATTATAATGTTTCAAAAATGACCTATGTATCATTATACTAAATTATCAAAATAATATGAATTTGTTTGATTGGTTTTGATTATGTGACATTTTTTTTGAACTGAAATGTCATTTTTAAACTAAAAACATAAAAAATGAGTCATAATGGGCAGAAAATGAGGAGATAATACACTGAATAAGTATTAGAAAGTCACCTCTATATGAATGGGGGGTTTAAAGGTACATTGTGATGATCATTCTCATTTGTTAGTTGATCCTTTATATTATTTTTATTTGACCTTCCATTTCACCAACTTTCCTTTGTCCTTATGTAATCAAATTCATCATTTTAAACCTTTTTTCATTAATTGTTAAATTTTTATCATGAAAAACAAATTGGAAATTAATACCTCCATGTATACATGTTTTTTTAGAAGATACAATATCCATGATATGAAAGTTTCAATATCTTCCTCAACCATATGAATATATGTATCATCAAGAGGAATGGGTAGTTCAATGTTTTCCTCTTGAGATACATTAATCACTACTATCACAAAACCTATTGGAAGTTTTTTTCTATGAATAATATCTCCTTGGGTATTGTACATGGTACCCCTCAGAATAAGTATATGGGTGGGTGTTGATAGATATAAATAACAATAATTTTCACAATGTTAAATATTAGTACTTGATAGGTATCAGTTTTATCTTGAATAAAATTTTATAGAAAAAATTATGACAATTTAGATTCCCTCTTATAAGTTAGATCTTTGAGGGGAAGGGATAAACTCAAAGATAGTGGGGGTGGGGGATCTTTGCATATTGGTTGAACTTGTATTGTTTCTTTTAATGATTTATTCCCATTACATTTTATAACAACTCTAATGGACAATTTTTTTATTCTAGATCTAAAAATCACTCCTACAACTCATACATTTTATTATCTTTATCCCCCTATTAATTTATTTTCTAAAAATATGTTCGAGGTGATTCCCCAAAACCCACACCTCTGAGGCGGTCATTCTATTCTAGTCACTTCAAGTTCACTGATAGTATCTATTCATTAGGTACAACTGATGATGATTATTATGTCTAATTCAGATAAAAAATAAAGGAAAAATAAGAAATCATTATTATGTAATACCTATTTAAAGTAAAATAATTATTATGCTATACTTACACATGAATCCTACACTTTTTATGTGTTTCCATCTATAAGTATCATTACATTATTTACATGAGACTCCTTCTATAGAAAATGACATGGAATTGAAGTGGATTTTGATTTCAATTCATTAATCTTCATATAAACAAAGAAATATAATAATGTTGTTGTTACATGTCACATATGGTAGATTTAAAATACATACAATTTTTTTAAGTGAAGCATAACCCATCATTGCTTTACAATCGGGGTACTCTATTTTTTCTACTCATTCTTTATTTTTAGCACTCAGTTTTTGTTTAATAAATTAAAAATTATTAATCAAAGTGATTAATAAATTTATTTTTATGAAATATATTACCAGTCATGATGTACATGAAAATATGTCTCCTTATGATTACTAATAAATACATCCCACACATGTTGGTTTCTCTGGTGTGTATAAATTTGTGGTTGGTTTGGATTTATTTTCCCTTCAGCATCTCTAAGATGATACTTCATAAGATTTTCTCAAAAGCCTATATAATCATTTCTAGGGATCATTAACACAAATTTCATTTTGGATTCATCTACTATAAATACACTCTGCAAGGGAAAATTATGACTAAGTCAATGTTTCATTATTTTGTTTTTATTAATATATATATATATAGAAATTATATCATAATATTACCCAAATATATTCCCAAATAAGTGTCCTAAGCTTGGGAACAACATTGTGCCAAAAATCTACATCAATAATCATGTGCATGTGGGTAGTGAGTTCAAAGTAACTACTAAGAATGGACTTGTTGGGATTAACTAGTTGACTGTGTGCATTCCATCCAACCTCAAATTTTATTCCATTTTTTCTCCCCTTTATAATTTTTTCTAACACCATCATGCTATGATGATCCTATTTTTTAGGGACATCAGTTTTTTACCATCTAATATTTCCCCAATTTAAACATCATCAATATATTATTCCACTAGATTGGTAGAATTAACATGTGAAGAAGGCTATTGTTCCTCTGAATTGAGAGCACCGACATGTTGTGAAACCTATTCTTCCATAGGATTGGGAGCATCAGCATGTGAATGTGTCAGTATCTACAGAAGTGGTTGCAAATTTAATTTATATTATGTAAATACAGTAGTGAATAAATAACAATATGAGTTAATGCAATGAATATTACAATAAAATATAACTTGATTATTAAAATCTATTTTTAAAGTTTGAAGGGTTTTCCTCCTCTATAAAGTATCCAAATATCTTCATTATGGTCTCCACTAACATACACGACTTCATCTATATTGTGACTATTGAAAAATGATTGTAGCATACCAATGAATGGTCCATCCTTAGTTGAATTGACATTTGACCCTTCAGTGGTTTTGGTTGATAATAGAACAATTTTAAACTTTTGGTTTGTCGGATCTATAATATAAAATAATTATACTGTAAGTGGTGGGATTAAAAATGGTTCATCTTTGTACCTTTCCTTACAAAAATCTAATTTCATGAATCCCAATTCATCTATTTTAATATCACTCATGTTATCAACCCACATGCATTAAAAATTGGCACTTAGAATGTTTTATAATCCTAATCCCATAATTTTTTTATGATTCCAAAGTATGACATGTTTTCATAAATTAGATTTATGTCCTTAGTACCAAATACATGAATCACTTCAGCCATAAGTGTAACTCCAATATTTTTCAGGGTACAAAATTCATCATATTATTTTGTATATAATATATAATGATTAATTACATAACCATTATAAGATAACACATTCAAACTTGGTCCTATAGCTATCCATCAAAATTGTTATAAAATTTAATCCAAATATTCAACATAATTCATAAAAATATGGTATTGAAACTGTCCTAAAAACAATTGATTATTTTTATATGATATCCATATTTCATCCATTGATGGATTAAAATTCCTAAGAATATCATTGTGGGTTTAAGTATATGGGAAAACCTTTAAACTATTATAAAAAATATAATGGTGGGCCTACTTCTGATCTGTAATAGTAATTGGGACAACATCTATTATAGAAATTCATTCACCCACAATTTGCTGGTGTGATAAGATTTTGGTAGATCAATGATTCCCACATTATATAGGAATTTGGTATTGGATTCAATAGATTACTTAACAACATATCACTCCACAATAAAACCTTTTTCCTAACATTTTTTTTGACATACCCTTTCAAAATATTTATATACCATTCAGTGGGTTACATACATCTACAATGTAGAGAACTATATATTCAAATCTCTCTTACCAAGTGAACCATCATATAAAATAATGTTTGTGGGAATAACATCTACAATTCACATAATATGATAGAAATTTCCATTTCCATAGTTGGAAATTTCACCAAGTCTATAACTTTTCTTCATATAGAATTGAAAAATAAACAAGGATTGGTTAATGTATGGAAGTTATTTTTATTAAAAATAAAACATAAATATATATTCATTAGATCTTTCATCCAATCATGAAATTCATGTGATTTCATACCCTTTAACTTTAAATCGGTCATTTAAACATTATTATTGATATTTTATAAATACCCCTATGGAACCTTTAAATCATTCAAGAAGTTTCAAAAATTATATTCCCCTTTCTTAGAAATAGTGTAAGCAACTAGAGGATGGAATATTAGTTATTCACTATTCATCGATGCAAACTCTTCCCATATTCCCATGTCAATCATGTCCAACCTAGCCATAATTACAAAAATATTAAATAGTGAATTCATTACATGTTCATGAATTACATTCATACATATGTACACATAAACATATTCACATGCACACACATATACATAAGCATATATATATTTACACATACACATACATTCATACAGTTATACATGTTCACATATTATAAAATATTTAATATCAATATAAATATATATTTTAATTTATATATTCATTTATATATTATATAATTTTTTCCATAAAATATTAACATATTGTATTTATTTTATGTATATACACATTTAATAAATTAATTTATAAAAATAAAATATTAAAAAAATTTAATAACATAAATTTGATATTTTTTATATAAAATTATTAAAATAAGATTAATTTTTTATTTAAAGTTATATAAATCGTATTTATATATTATATTTACATATATATAATTATTTGAAGGTAAATATTATTTAAAAATATATAAATATTTATATATAAAATAAATTATATATTATGACCCATAACAGTGCTAGAAAAAATCAATGATAAAGGGGTTACTTTTATTAGTTCTAGAAAAAAGCACTGAAAAACGGTACCCTTTATCAACACTTTTGTTAGTGCTCATAAATGATAACTTTATCACTAATTTTTTTAAAACTAATAAAATTAATTCCTTTATTAGTTATTTTATTGAGAACTGTTAAAGGTTAGTGTTGGATAAGGCATGATCTTTGGTAGTTGGAAAAAGATAACGTCGTTCATACGTACGTGTGAACTACCACCTCCACAAAGTGATGTGATTTATTTTTCATTTAAATATTAAATGGATAAAAATATCGATAGATTTAATGAAAAAAATATGATATATATGATATAATTAGGATTCTATAAAGGTGTTTTATTATTTACGTTTATTTTGTTTCATCCATCGAAAAGTGAATACAACGTTCATGCGTATATATGGCTTACCATCTCCATGAATAGTGTAATTCATTTTTCAATCTCTTAATTTTATGGATGAATATAAATAAATTAATATATATATATATAATTAATATATGTATTATTTTTATCATTCGTTACCAGTTTTTAGATGACGGAACAATGATCCAAGTACATGGTCTGGAACGATCGAACCAAAATTCTTTTAAAAAATGAAACACAGAACACTCAAAAAATGATTTTAATAATTATTTTTTAATAAAATTTATTTAAAATGTTATAATTTTATCATATATGATAATATTAGTATGTACATGACTTTATTATATAATTATAATAAATTTAAATCTATTATACAATAGATTAAAGCACATTCAAATAAAGTCAAACTTAAGGTAAGATTTTATCATCTCAAACTATCTTCTTTAGGTTATATGTTAAGTTATAATCCTATATTACTTTATGATGTGTATATAAAGATAATTTTATATTTTATTTCAGTAATCTCATTATTATAATGATATTTAAAGTTTTATTTTTAGTTATTCTTTCATGGGACTTATGATTCAAAAGTTACTGAAGCGGTAATAGATATTAGTCTCACTTTAATTTCTATGAGACATATTCCATATTCACCACATGTATATTATATGAAATGTATATAAAATACATGAAAATATTTTATGAATATTATTAACAAATTTTTAGGATATTCATACCCATCTATGTTTCTTTATTTTATAGGGATTATGGTTCAAAAGTTACTAAAGTGGTAAGGGATTTATATTTCACTCCGAATGTAATAAAGATTGTTCACTAAGAAAATTATATGATCCTTATCTAATAAAACCATTTAACTTTTCATCTACTCTATTTATTTATATAGAATATGTTTTCCCTTAAATTTGTATGACTTTAATCCTCAAGTTACTGAAAGAATTATTTTATGGAAAACAATATATGGTTTACTATTTGACTGGGAATATTTTTCTTACATGTCCTTTTTTTCTTTAAAACATGATTTTTATTATTCTCCTATGATTGTTAAAATTATTTTTTACCCATTTCTTAATTTCTAAAAACAATCAAAGGAATACTCTTTTCATTGTCCATACAATGTACTTTTAAATTTTTATAAGAAATTTGAAATGAAACTTTGTTTTAATATATACATCATGAATGAAAATTCTTACTATCATGACCACTAAAATCATTTAATATTTCAATACATGTTTTCATGTTTCTTTTTGAATAAAATATTTTCCTTAATATTTTATTTTTATTTGGTTTTTAAATAAGTTATTTCAAAATTAAATTGGTATTTTCCTCATGAAGTATTATAGTGATGCTTTAAATTAATTTTAATCTACAATAACATTCTTTGATTTTAATTATACTTTAAGTGGGATATGATATGATGATTCTATCCTTATAATTTTCCTAGATTGTTAATGATTATGAATATGAGATATTTTCAAAACCCTCTTTTCGTGAATTATTCTTTGATAAAATGATGAAATGATTATGAGACCCATTTTCTTTTCAAAAGCTATGTTATGATGATATGATGAATGTTTTATGAATGTGTGGTATACATTTGTATGGTTTTCATTATATAATGAGAGATACTAAAATTATATATCCCTCTAATACATTGGGTAATGTTTTATATATAATTAGATAATTATAGGATGATATTTAATATGATTGATCAAATGTGAGATGAAAGTTGATATGATTGATAAACTATAGGAAACATTTGGTAATGAATAATCCATTATTATATGGGAAATATATTTTGATGATAGGTCCACCATGATTTATGGTATTTTTATCTGACCTTAATATATGAAATGATGTCTATACATATTATGGTTCCATACTCTTAAGACATATTTTCATTCTTATGATCTAATCGTATGTCAAATGATTTATTTATGATCATTCTTATCTATTGTGATTTCTATATTTTTAAATGATAATGTTTTTTAATGAATCCTTATTATAATTTTTGAAATATTTGGTATAAACATTTAAAGTTATGGTTATGATCACATACTCGTATTATTAACTTTTTCTTTCATATGATCATCGATTTGTATATCCCATGTTTATCATTACCAATCATATGAACTCACCCTTTCTTAGGTTTTATTTCCCTAGGTTAAGAATAATGGTTTTATGTAGGGTATTTCCAAAAGGTTGAAAACTGAGAATAAAATTATGAGAGATGATGAAAATTTTACTTAAACAATATCTTTATGTTTCAATTATATAAAGACACTAAACCATTATGGTTCATGCATAGATATTAATATTATATAATGATTATTAAATTAAATAGATGTAATACATATGTATGAAAATATTTTTCACCTTAGTGGTATCAAACTAGGGTTTTGTAAATCTTTCAAGATTAGGATTAGAGAACATTAGTTAAATCCCTACGGATAAATCTAAGAAAAGGATAGCATCCTAATGTTTTTGTGAGAAATATATTATGTGGGTTTACTAGAAATACATCCATATATTGATACTATAAGTGGATATGGATTTAGAACATATACATGTAGTGGTAATAAACCATAAAAGAGTTGGACAAGTATATATTGACCATCATTATTGGGAATAGTGAGTGTTCCCTTACTACACACCTAGTTGGACACTTCTGAGGGACATTCTTTTGTTAATTCACATTTTATGTTTGAACCATTATGAAAGATTAAAATATATTATGACCAACGATAATTTAGGTTAAACATATGGTGTCAAATATTAGAAAGAAGGTATCATGATTTAGGCATTCCATAAATGATTTTTCATGATATCTCACTATGAATATTTTTTATCACACTATGGTTTTTGGTTTTAGACAATGTATTGAACTAGGAGGATTCATGTTTATGTTTAATGGTATAGAATATTTATTGATAGTCCACATGAGATACTAAATGAAATTGTAATTGGAAGGTAGAACATTGTGATTATACCTAATAAACTATCATGAAATATGATTCAAAACATAAACTTTGGTGAGTTTCTTAATGCATAAAATAAGAGTAAGATGAAAAATTATGAAATTTCAGGTGGTAATGACCATATAGGAATGAAAGTAAAATTTTATTCATGTCAATAATTTTGGAAGGATCACTCAGGTAAATGTCTAATGGGAATGATAAGATGTTTTATGTGTAGAAAATAAGCACATAAATAATGTAATTGTTGAGGAAAAATGAATATTTAGATGCAAGGATATGATGTTCAACATATTGTACCATTTATATTTCAATGTATATTGTGTGGGTAATATGTTAATTATCCAATTTAGTGCCTTAATATAAGGGTTAACTCCTAGACCATGGAAGAAGCTATGTTATTCTAATCATTGAAGTGAAAGGATTGAAGTGTATATATATATATTCGGATTCAAATATTATTCTATATAAGTATTATATAAATGATATTATATTTATAATAATCATGAAACATATAAGGATTATTCCATATTAGTTTTTAATTAAGTATTTGAAAACATATGTTGAAAATAATTAAAAACCAAAAAAGGTTATTCAATGGTAAGGTGATGTTTTTTAAAAAAACTCGATTAAGGGAAAGATAACCCTTAATACATTCTTGAAATTGAGTTAATATTAGTTTTTGGGGATAAAGATATGGTTGACATTGATGAAGTAAATGTGATAGTATTGGTATCCTTGTAATTTCTTAGTGATTGATGGAAAATTTATTTAGATCCTCTTTGATGAATTTGATAACATTTTTTGATTTATTGAATATATTCAGTAGAATCTGATTTTATTTGAGCAATAAGGATATTGTTAATTTTTGGAAGCATATATTTTTTTTATGTTTCTTTATGGTGATTCATGTTATTAGCATGTCTATCCTTGATGTTTTTTCTTACTCCTTAATCCTAGTTTTCGCTTTTTGCTGTCATGTCGATGACATTCCCGATGATGGTATGCTGATGTTTAGCCCTTGGTCCTTTTTCTGCAGCTCTGACCTCACATCCCTCTGCAACCCTCCAGGTCAGAAATAGAGCAGTGGTTCAATGAGGTTTTTAGTTATACAATTCGAGGATCGATTGGTCTCAAGGCATAACCTGGTTTGACGTGCTCTTTCTTTGATGACTCCCGATTCTCTTACTTAATGGCGATGCCTTCATTTGGAGACATCGATCGACCACACCTCTACTCTGACCTCACTTTCCACTGATTCTATCCTAGTTGTATCTGGGGTGGTTCTTACAATGAGTTTTTGGGATGTTATGAGGTTTGGTGGTCACCAGCATTCCAGGAACAAGCATTTCGTCGATGGGTTTGGGTTTTCAGATCTCTTCCTCATGTTATCAGTGACGGTTTTTGTGATTCTTCTCAGTGGTCGTTCTTCTTGATGCTGGTTCGGTGGGGTTCCTTTTTCGATTTGAGTTTGGTTTTTGTTTCTGGTGATGGTCATTGGAGATCATGACGGTGTTGTGCCTCTGTTTATTTCTTTTCAATGTGATGATATTTCTTTGACGTGATGATTTGGTCGCTTCTGGTATATTGGGGGGAAACGACGACGCGATGTTCTATGGTGCTTCGATGGACTCCAACATTCTCCAGCATCTAGTACGGTGTTTTTAAGGTGATTACAATGTTTGTGTTTGGATGGATTAGGTGACAGTAATGACTCTTGATGATAGCTGGCAATGTGACCTATGCTAACAACGGCTAGAAACGTGTTTTGAATGATGTGGTGAATCCTGAACGTGATATTCTCAGGTGGTGTGAATCCTTTGTTTTTGAACATTGAATTGTGCATCTTATGTTTTTGGTTCCCGCCTGTTGTAGGTTACTGCTCAGCCTTAAAATCAGCTTTTTAAAACCAAATAAAAATGAATTTTCAGGTCAGGTGTGTGTGTGTGATCAAATATTTCCGATTTTTGGGTTTTGAATTTTTTTCAAACATATTTTGGAGGATTCTTAAGGTTAAATATATGTGGAATGGATTAATTTAAACCATGTGTATTATTTTGGAGGTTTTATAGATTAATGTATTGTATTCATATTGGATAACTTATTCTAAACATTTTGGTTTTGATGATAACCAAATATAGAAGTAATGAATTATCATTATTTTATAGACCTTATGATACATTAAAAGTTAATTTGAGTGCTTTATAGTAGAAAAAATCATCTTGAATATTCTTTTCTTGTAGTACGAGAAGAATTTGAAATTCAACAATGCATAACCAAAGGATGAAAATATTCTTATAAAATGGAAAGAAATCATGGAATTGAATTTTCTCATATTTTCTCTAAATATAGTAAAACAATCCCTCAAATTTATGAAAATGATATTGAAATAAAAAAATTATACTTTTACCTTCATTTAAGAGGAATCTAAGGCCTTTTCAACCATAATAGATTTATGGTTTTATAGTCATTAACTTTCACATTACCATGTTCTCAATCACTCTTTATTAGTTGTTGGATGAAATTTTTCTCCTCCATGTATATAATTTATCTTCCCACTAATTTTATCCTTATTTGGGAAAATTAGTATGTTATATTTTAGCTAACCTTCATGTTTCCCATTTTCTTTTATTAAAATAAGTTTTATTATCCCTCTATACATTGTTAGTTTTAAATAATTGTATATTCACATATTAAAACTTTGATTTCTAAGATAGAATTTTGCGGGTGTAATTTATAGGTGGGTGGGGGTGGGGTGAATTTAAAAACTCAAAAATTTAAAATAATAAAATGCTTAATATTGTGCTTAACATGCAATATTGATCTTTTAGTGAATTGAGATATATTATATAAATATTATTATTTAAATGTGACCATAATAACATAGACATTTAATTATAGGGTATAAAAGTGAGTAAATGAAATAATAAATATATGTATAAAGGTCCTTCTCAATATAAATATATTGATTAATTCTTCCACTCAATTTTTAGTATTAATTTTATGCTTCAAAAGGCATTTTATTCAAAAATAATTTTTATTTTATTTTTTTCATGGAAATTATTATTAATAAATGACAGTTTTATTAATTATATTTTATAAAATAATTTTTTTTGAAATAATTATCTCTTAAATCAAATTGGGTGAAATTTTTAGACTTTCTAAAATGATTGATTTTACCATAAATAGTGAAAATATCAATTTTTTAAATACTATCATTTCTTTTCATTAGATCTAGTAATTTAAAAGTAACATTATATTTTTATTTTCACATTAATTTAAATATCTTCCATTTTATTTTTAATAATAAATTTAGTCCCATTTGAATCATAAATTTTTAGGATTTTGATATAAGTTAATTTTTATCCTTAAAAACACTACCTTTCTAAAAACAAAATTTCACTGTGTTTTACACATTTATATTAAAATTGATTTCAACCAATTATATGAATTTAATCATGAAAAATAGATTCTATATTTATAATTATTAGGTATAAATTTGGTAAATAGTTCTATTCTTTTTTCTTCATGAATATCAACCTTGGTAAAATTTCTCACCTCTTTAAAGGATAAATCAAGTAATTAAGGTTAACAATAATGTGAAAAAGCATTAAAAATATATCCAACACATGAATTTATTTTATTTTATTATTTTAAGTAAAAATTAGTTATCCTAACTACGAATATATGTAATTTTGGTGCCATGTTTCTTGGATAATGACATTTATATTATTTTAATTAAATAAAAATAAATAATTCACTCTCTTACATTTAGATTTCTGTTATATGTTAACATGAGGATAAAAATAATTTGTAAATAAATATTAAAGGTTATTTTATTAATAATAAATTTATTTTTATGATGATAATTTAATTATATTTTTTTTTTGAATATATAATTACCTAAAACACTTATACAACGATTACACAGTGATTTTGTATGTAGTGGAAAAAGCAATGTCAATAATTTTAAAAAAATGAAAACATATATTTTTTGTGATCAATTATGGTTCCAAAATAATTATACTTAAAAATAATTTGTTATTAGTTTTTAAAATGAATATATTTAAGTTACATAATTTTATTGATGTATTTAAAGTCAAATAAAATTAATAGTGTCAAAATTGACATTAATAATATCTTATGAAAAATAAAATTTTATTAAATTATTTAAAAATAATAAATATATTGAAATGATAAAGTAGGATAAGATATGGTTTAAAATTTCATCCCTTTTTCATTTATTATCTAATTTTTACATTTTAATTAAAAGTAAAACCCTTTATGATTGAAACAATTTTTACCATGGTTAAGGATAAAATCTATTAATGTAGAGGATAAACCCAAAGATAAGGTTTAAAATTACACCAAAACAAGTCTAAATTTCATTTTATGAATATATTTTGACTTTTTCCTTTTTAATTATAATATATAGCCATTTGGAATCTTTTTTGTTGAAAATGAATTAATTATATTTAAATCTTTTAATAAATTTCAAGTGTTTCATCTCCCCTGCTTATAAAAGGGTATCCATCCTTTCTATTATTTACACCACTTTGATACTTATATCTTGATCAAAACCTACCCAAATATTTTATAAAATTCCATATCTGTGTATAATATGTTCTACAACTCTTAAAATACCATTCAAACCATCCTTAAGAAAATATCTAAAGGATTCCTACCGAAGAAGATGTAATTATCTTATCCGACCTCTTTCAATTTATTTATTCCTCTACATCATATAAATCAATTGTATTTATCATAAAATAATAACTTTAGAATCCTCAATATACTGAAAAGTTATTAATATTATGTAACCACCAATATCAACCCTATATTCCATCAAATTCGAAGCAAATGTATCGCTTGTTCGTACGTGTAGAATATCACCTCCACATAGAGATACAATTTATTTTCATTGACATATTTCATGGGTAGATATTATGATGGATTTAAAGTTTTTATATTGTATTTATGAAATAATTATTATTCTATAATTATAATATCATTTCTTCTTTCTTACCTTCTAATCTATTGTAAAATGATAGTGTCTCTCATATGTATGTGTGGACTACCACCTCTACGAAGCGATGTGATTCATTTTTCAATTGTGCTTTACATGGATGGTACTAAGGATAAGTTTAATGATTAAATATGAATATATATATATATATATTTGATATAATAATTATTATTTAAAGGTGAATTATTATCTACCATTTTTTGGTTCATCCATCATGAAGTAAAAAAAACAGTGTTCATGCATACATATGGCCTACTGTCTCCATGAAAAGTGTAATTAATTTTTCTATATATACCTTTTATTAATGAATATAAATAAATATATAATGGATATATGTGAAATTTATATCATGTTTAACATTTATTTTTTTATGTAACCATGATCCATGTACAAGGACTAGAACAACAGAACTGGAATTCTAATGAAAAATGAAATAGTGAACACATGAGAACAATGATTTTAATAAGATGTTTTTAATAAATGTGAGTTAAAATTTAATAATTCTATCATATATGATATTATAAGTATTTAAATTTACTTATTTATATATTTATAATAAATTTAAATTTATTATACTGGGTTTTTAAGTGATTTTGATGAAATTTGAACTCGAGGTAAGGGTTTATCATCTCAGATTGTCTTATCTGGGGAATATATTATATTACACACCAATATTACTTTATAAAATTTATAGAAAACATTTTTAAATATTAGATCAAGAATATCATTATAATATTAATACTTAATGTTTTATTTAAAGTAATTCTTTGATGGGGCTTATGATTCATAAGTTAGCAAAGAGGTAAGGGATTTTAATCACTCTTTTATTTCTATGAGACGTAGTCCATATTCACCACTTGTATATTTTATGTGGTTTGTATACTAACCATGAATGCATAATATTAATCTTCTCATAAATTTTTTTGGATATACATATCTATCTATGGTTCATTTATCACTGTTATTATGATTTAAAATTTACCAAAGTGGTAAGTTATTTATATTTAAATACCATTTTAATAGGGATTATTTATCGATAAAATCATATGATCCTTATCTAATAAATATCTTTAATTTTTATTCCCCTATATTTGTTTATATATAATAAATTTTTTCCTTTACTTTTACTAAATTTAAAAACTAATTAATTATATATAATACATGTTTCCCTTTACTTTTACTCAATTTAAGTACTAAATAGACCGAAATATTGTTTTTATGCAAAACCAACCATGTTTTACTATTTGGTTGGGAATATTTTTCTTCCATGTCCATGTTTTCTTAAAAATGTTTTTTTTTACAATTATTTTTAAAATTAATTTTTACCCATGTTTTAATTTCCATAAAAAAAGTTTCAAAGAAATCTTATTGTCATTTTACAAGGGAGGTACATCTGAATTTTTACAAAAAATGTGATGGGAATATTCGTTTTATAGTACAAGACATGAATTAAATTTCTCACTATTCTGAACACTTTAGTATTTGAAGATTCTTTTACAAGTTTCTATGTTTCTTTTAAAATAAAAATATTTTCATTAATATTTTATAAATATTTACATTTTAAATAAGTGATTTCAAAATTAAAAAAGTGTATTTCTTTTCAATAAATATTTCAATGTTATTTTAAAGGAATTTTTATCTATGGTAACATACTTGGATGTTAATTATGTATTACTTTGGATATGATCTAATGACAACAAACTTATGCTTTCTCTGGATGGTTTGTTATTGTGATGAATAGATTGTTAAAAAAATCCAATTTTTCCCGTAGGTTATTCTTTGATGAAATGGTTATATTTTTATGAAACCCTTTTTTAATTCCATAGGTTATTTTATAATGATATAATGAATGTTTTATGATCTTGTGTCATACATATGTGTGTTTTTTATTATGTGATAGGTGGTTATAGAATTATATACCCCTAAAATACATTGGGTGATGTGTTATATCACATGAGATAATTATGGGATGAAATTTGATATGATTGGTACACTATTGGTTTAAAGTTGATATGTTTAATAGACTATGGGAAATAGGTGATGGTTTGTGATTCATTATGATATGGGAACGAGTGTTGATTCATAATCCTCTATGACGGGATGGTCTTGGTTCCTAAAATTAACATATAAAATTTTGTATATACCTATGATTATGCCACACTATTATGATATAATTTCATGTTTATGATATAAAATTATGGTTCATGATTAATTTATAATATTTATACACTATTATGATTCATTCCTCTTAAAATTAAAATGTTTTATTGCATGACTACTATTTATGACATATGACATATTGGGTATGAACTTTGTAACTTATTTTCATGGTCTCATACCCTTATGCATATCTTATTCTTTGATATGATCATCGATTGATATCATCCATGTATTCCCTTACTAATCATCTGAGCTCACCCTTCCTTATGTTTACTTTCCCCAGGTTGTGAAGAAATGATTAAGTAGGGTATTTTAATAAGGGTATAAATTGAGAGAGACATTATGATAGATGGTTATTAATGCACTTAAAAAAGATGTATATGTATCTAGTCTCCAAATACACCAAACCATGCTATTCTACTGTGTATTGTAAGGTTATTTATTGAATATTCATATAAAAATATGTAATATTAATAGATGAAAAGATTGGGTCACTTCATATATGGATTTAATTTGAATAATAAAAGGATTAGGTATGTTTGATAATTCTAGTCTTACATATGTATGTCTCTAATACTAGAAAACTATTCCATAAAACCTCTTCTCGTTATATTTATTTTTTCCAATGTCGTTTCCTCATTTTGGAATCATCAAATCAATAAATTTGACTTATGAAATAACTATCTAATCTAAGATTAGGAATAGATCTCTAGTAATAATTTTTTCCTTTACTTTTATATCCCTTTAAACTTTAAAAGGGTAAAAAAGAATTAATTTATCTTAAAAACACTTCATAGTGTAGAATTTGATTTTGATCCCTCAATTTTCATTGTATTATCCAAAAAAATTAATGGTAAGTAGATAGAATAATTTAAAGAGGAAAAATATAGTAAAACACACACACCCTTTTAGACACTATTAATTAAAACATATATAGATATAACCTGTCTCCATGGATAAAAATTTAAATTCACATAGATTGGGGATAGAGAAACTATTGAGTTATATATGAATCACTAATAAGTACTCTATGAAACATTTAGTGATTGAATTATATATATCCATCCTATAGATGGGACATCTATTTTTAGGAAAACATTTAACCCTCTAGAAAATAATTTTTCAACCCAAGGATTAAATATTTGGGGAATATTTTTTATTCATGGTGTATTATTACTTGTAGTAGTATCTAAATACTTAATAATATTGTGTAAACCGAAACTCCACTACCTATATATATCTAAAAGTTGTTCAAAACATTATATACCTATAAATATCTCCCAACCATTGATCTCTGGATATAAATTATACATTATCCCCAAAAATTATCATATACTCTATATAATAGTACACTTACTGAGAAAATAGCTTCATGCATCAATGATCATGTGATTATTTCGAGTCATTTATTGAATGAAATATATTGATTCCCTTATTTTAATAATTATAATATACAATACTCTATAATAATGGATTATATGTGGTTATTAATGTAAATTATAAAACATAAATGATATACATAATCTATTCTTTAAAATATAAATGTTATAAATATAAAAAATGGAGAATATAACTAATGGAATGAGAACTAATAGGGTTAGATGAAATTGGTGCATGTTGTAACTATCTATCTCATAGTGTTTTCATGATCACAAACACTAACCTTTGTTTCAACTAATTTCATTTAAGTAAATTTGAGTGTTTCTATTAAATTCTATGTGATGGAGTTTAATGACATCTTATAGATATTTTGATGTATTTTTAAAAGATTGGTTCTATATAATATCATGTTTCAAGACATTTGGTTCATAATATATGATTTAAATAATGAAATAAATGGAATTAGAGGAGGCTCTACATTAATATGGTGATGTGCATACAGCTTTGTCTTACCGGGGTAGGGCACCCGCTAACTGTGGCTATGATGGTAGAACCTCATTTTTTCAAAAGACCAACCGACCAGCCAATGGTGAAGGAAGAAGCTTTAATTTTTCTAGCCATACATTGTCCATCTGGTAGAGTAGTATTGTCTTTTCAATGTTAGTTTTAGTACTATTACTTACTCATGTTAGGCCACCAACTACCTAGTGGTGGCTACTAGGTTACCGGTAGTGATGACTCAGCCTCTTCAATATTGTATTTAATATAGTTAAAAATTATATTAATGGTGGTTTCCCATGGATTATTGACCCCTAGATATTTCCAAAAGGTTCTTTAACCTCTTATAGCTTGTAAAAGTACTCCTTTATTACCTTAAAACCATACCTTGACACTTATTCTCACAAATAAATCTCAAGATCAATTAAATTCCAAAGCACTATAATTATTAATCTTGTCAATGAGTCATTATCAAGTTACCCATATCTCAAGGCTCTAATAATTTCTATAAAATGTCTCAAAATATTTTTGTTATAATCATTCCAATATATTTTTTAGTGTAATTGTAATGTGTTTTACTATAGCAAACATCTCTCCTCTTGTCGCCTTTCTCTAATAGGTTCTCACTTTACAAAATTGAGGGATCAGTTTCTTGGATACTGAAGAAGCTCAAGAGGGTTCTCAAAAACCAAAATTATAAGGGATGAGTTTATTTATCACTGATAATATATATGGATTAATATTATCTACCTATTGATATGAGGGGTGGAGATATAAAAGATCACATCGTGTTATTTCCTAACTCTATATCAATCGTATTTGGACTCTCATTACTTTATCACATTTCATAATTATTCATTGATTCACATACTTGAATATATTTGATTCAATTATTTTTAATCTTAATTTACATTGATATTATCTTTATAACTTTGATATAATTTATCAAATATCTCGCAATTGATTTCTCACTTTATTATTTCAAAATGTTTTTATTTTTTATTATCATTTTTTACATATTATTTTATATTTTTAGAAGGAAAATTATCCCCCCCTACATATCTCTAAACAAAAATTGGTATCAAAAGGTTGACTTATGTATCTGTAAAAAATATCTTGTTTTTCAAAATTTTGTTTATTTGAAAAAAAACAAATTTTAATCGAATTTAAAGCACAGTTTCATTATTGAAACTAATTTATATTCACATAAACATATTTTTGATGACACTGATTGATCATATTAGAAGATTAAGATGTCAAATTTCCTTGGTAGTATTAGCTATTATCTATAGAAAATGGTAATTCATGAGTATGTTCTAACTAAATACTATAAAGAATAATGGACTCCCATAGATGTTAAGAGTATTGAACTAAATTTAAAAGCTATGAATACCTTACATTGTATACTTGATATAAATGGGTTTAATTATATTTGTATATGTAACACAAATTATGGTATATGGAAATTATTAGAATTCACACATAATAGCATTAATAAAGTAAAGGATACTATATTGGATAAGTATCATAAATATTTTTAATGTTTCTCTACATATCAAAATTAATGTACTTACATCATGTTTATAGGATTTACTGACCTTTAAAATGGTAGAAAGTCCCTTGTTGATGGTTTATCTATTTATGTTCTCTAAAATAAAATCATATGTTTTTTACCTATCTTAGGGGCTCCAAAATTCACTCTCATTCAATTAAAAAAGATATTATGAATATGGTGGTTAAGGAACTCATTGTATCCCAAATGAAAAATGAACTAACGAAGAAGTGAAAAGTGGAAAAGGTGGCCAATGATTTCAAATAAGTCAATAAAACCATCACCTTCAGTGAATCCAATTGTGAACCACCTAGATGTGAGGTCAATAATTTTCTCAACTTTATAGATACATAAAAATTTTCTTCAAACATAATAAATTCCCCAACTAATTCAATATTTTAAGTCCAAAGGAGAAACCAAAAGTGACATTCTATGAATGTATGAAAATCACATAAACCCAGAGTTACCTTTCTAAAAAATAAGAATAAATAAAAGTAACATGGTAATAACGTATTTAAAGACACAACATGGAGTTCTAGTGATGAATATATGGTTTCAAATTCCTCATAAACTTTAAGTGAATCAATCCCTAAGTGCCTTATAGAACATTTTGATGAAAAAATTGAGGTCAGTACCCCTCTTTATATGTCTTACTCCTATTCTTCTCATAATTCTTCCCAATTTCTTATTCTTATTTTTCATATATTCACTTAAATTATGAATACCAAAAAAAATTATTGTAGTCAACTAGAAAAAAAAAATTCATCAACTTTATTCATTATGTAATTAACATGAAATTAAATAATCAAAATGTTCAGGATCTAGGAGAAACCCTTTCCTAGATTTTTTTAAAAAGTATGTAATGTGAAAAAAAAGGGGGTTTAAAAAGGTGAATTTTAAATTAACCATGAATATCTAAAATTTCTTCAACAATTTCTCTTTTTGATAGAGAATTGACATTCTAGTTGGCTTCCCTATAAGTATGTGTGACATCCAATCCAAGTTGATCACGGAGCTCGAGACATTCGGTCTAGGATTGTAGTATTCTCTATGAAACATTTATAGATTGGGACTTAAAAATTTACACTACCATAGTTGAGTTATATTATAACTAAAGTAACCTCTATAAATGATGGGAAACATATTTAATATCCTTGAAATCAACCACAATTCAGCTTCTGTGGAATAAAAATTCCCAACGAAATGATAGAAGAAAACTTCAACAAAGCCCTCATGGGTACAGAAAACTCCACCATAACCTGAGGGTCCTGGGGTACCTAAGGCCACACCATCAAAATAAAAATTAAACCATAAATTAATTAAAGGGATCCATATAATTTAATTCATTACCAGAGGTTTATTGACCCTTCCAATAACACTAAATATTCAAAATATGACAAGGTCATCAAAATCATTTTTCATTGAACATGTTTGAACCTTAGAGACCTACATAACCTCTATGGGGATGTAAGTGATCTCTATGTGCAAGTATGGAGTATATTTTTTAAAATAAAGGGTGTTTATTTGTTTATATGCATAATAAATTGAAGTGGTAACATTTATGAGTAGCATTCATTGAATTTAGTTATCGATTCTAGCTTCATTGATGAAAGCCATCACATCTTAAAAGTTGTCCATGATCATCCTGGTTCCAAACACTATATGAATATACTCTCATATCCTTCATGTTAACTTAAAAAATAAAAATGTATGACTAATTCTCTCTATAAAACTCAAACATAGGTGACATGTGGGTGTAATCTATATCTATGTTCTTTAAAGTTGGAATTGAATCAGAATCCATTACCTTTATATTCTCTAAAGTTATAGTGTGTATGATGGGGGAATAAAAATATTCCTAAATTTTATTATCCATGAGGTAAATATTTTTGTTCCTTTACATTTGTACCTATAATAATCTCAATAACTGATCTTTCAAATAGATTTTTTTACATATATAAGTGTATCCTTGTCATTATAATCATACCTATGGACCTCCAGATTGATTTGGTGTGGAATTATGTCATGTACAATATAATTTAATTATAATTTATCAATGGGGATTTGTTTCATGAATTAATGGACTACCAAATCCTCATGTATTATCATGAATATCCATGATTTGTACAAATAATTGAGAGCAGACTACATTCATACTAGCCACATCGACCATTGTATGAGATCAGAGTATGGATGTTTTATTGTTAGCCAAACCAATGTGTATATATATGATGAGTATCCATTCATAAATTTTGTGGTGAATATGTTAGAGAGGAACTCCAAGGAGTATTCATTTGAAGTTACAAGGTTCTTTGTTGAATTTCCTAAGTAAGGATTCATTAAAAGTTCTCATATCCTTAATTCTTAATCCTCCTATGTTAATGGTTTTGATGCATTCTTTATAATCCATAGTAATAATCTTTATTTCATGGATGGAGGTATTCTGGAAGTTTTTTTAATTAAAACAATAATCTCTTTAATAAGTATTTTTGTCCATATGAACATTGAAATGAAATAAACTAACATAGAGGTTATCATAGAGTTCACTAGCCAAATTCTCCCAATTTGAGACATGGTTTTCCATTTCCAAGTATCCATTCATTCAGAGGATTTATAAAATGAATATTCCTTTGATTATATAAAATGACTTAGAGATTTCAATTTTAAAGAAGATTTCTCCATCGTTGACCTTCTTCTTCATGATTTCCAAATATTCTTAGGTAGTTTAAAGGAAATTCTAGATGCTTCTTCTTAGGAAAAACCAAAACCTATTTGATGTTATGAAAACATTTTAAATATTTCTCATCCTTAAAGTAATGATTTTTTAATGACTATTGGAACCCTATTACCAATTTCAACTGGCCTGAAGTCCTTAATTTTCAAAACATTTTCCCTTCTTGATATCAGGGAAATAATTTTAGAGTTAACTCCATAAGGAATGGAAGTATGGTTAAAAAACTCCCTCACAAAATTAATGATCTCATCATGCATAAATTATAAGTTGATTATAAATAATTTTCTCATAAATTAATAAGGTATTTAAACACTATCTATGTTCAAAGAGAAATCGGTAACTTTGATTTCCTTCTCATCGGGTTCTTATGTTTGTTTCATGTTTTGATGACCATTAATACTAGAGATGATATTATCAAACAATTTATGGGTTTTTTCATACCCCTTATCTGAGTATAGGTATTCATAGTATGAGGTCACAACATTGTAGATCTCATTTTCTAATCTAAGAAAGCTCCCATTTATGTTTAGGGAAGTGACCCCTCTAATAGCCTTATTTTCCCTCTATAAGAAGTGAAAGAATTTTGAGTTTATATCTCCCTCTTGTAGTTATATGATATTTTATTGACTCCATAATAAATTATCCTTGAGATAAATAAAGTCATAAAGTTTGTAGAGGGCTTGGATAAAATCATAGGAGGGAAAATATTGAATCTGTTTTCTGCTTTGGTAGTGTAGAAGATAGTGTTTAGTATCCTTAACATCATACACAATATTGGATAAAGGGGATTTTATCCATTCCTTAACATTTTTTTCGTATTTTTCTTCTTGGTGGATAGAATCTTGAGGTGGCTACAAGTGGTGTCAATTTTATACACACCCATATTGATTTCCTTATGCTTGGGCATAATAATCCATGCATGGTTGAATATAAAAGGGAGGGGTATCCTTATTTTTCTAGAGATAATTTCAACCATAAAAGGATATTTATCAGAATGGAACATGGATAGAGTGAGGATAGAGACTTCAATAGAACCATTCCTATCATCAACCTTGAAAAAAAATATTTATTTAGTTTTTTATATTTTCTCCCATTAAGAGTGTATCTTCTCCCGGTGAAGCTAGTTCCAACAATGGTAACATCAACTAAGATACACCAATCAATGAAAAAATAGAATTATGGAGATTATAAACTATTTAAATGAGTTCTAAATCATTCTTTATTCCTTATAATAGTGTCAAATTCACCCATGATAACCCATCTTTGAGACATCAAATCATATATCATTTTCAGGTCCCTGATAAGATCTACTATTTTTATATAAAAACTATTTTCATAAACAAGGTATAGTGATAGGATAACACCATGAATTCCAATAGATATTGAGACATCTTTATGGGTTTTATTAGATGAATGAAGATAAATACTTTCATTATTTTAAACCCGTAGATTCTCTACATTACCATCACATGAGTTTTTTGAGACAAAGTATTATCCAAAAGATTCCGTTTTGAATTATTTTTAGTTGTCAAACATCATTTTTAGTTTGTAATGACCAATTAGTATAGGTTTGTGGGTCACAATGAAGTGTCTTAGGGTTGTGACCATGGTAGAATTCCCTATCCCTATAAAATTTCAATAGATGATCCTAATTTATTGAGGGTTGTTCTTCATCTAGTTTTAGTTCCCTATAATGTGGAATTTCTATATTGGTTTTATTTATATTCCTTTTAATTTTTCTCTTGTCATTTATACTCTCCAAACACTCATCACTCTTCTCGGGGGGCTCAGGGCCATCATTAGTGGAGTAGAGTACCACATTATCATCATCCCAAAGACTTCCACTAATGGGAGAAAATATATTAGGATATTGATCAATTCCTATAGGTGTGTACATATGAAATATTATTTTGGTAGATTTTTCTAGGTGAACCTAAATGAAGGGGTCCTCCCTCAAATGATGAGAGACTAAAATCTCAGCCTAGGATCCTAAATGAGTTGCAACCTATTTTTTTATCTACTTCTATGTATCTTCCTGTGTGTTATAAACAATAGTCAGTAAATAAATGTGGGTGATAGCAACATGTTCAGATGATTTTTCAATCATATCCAGTGTTAGTCTATTTTCATAGGAATTTTTAGACTCCTGGTGATTCTCTAGTGTGTCCTCTTACCTGCCTTCAATTAGAACTTCCATAATTTGTAAAGAAGTGTTAAGAGCAGCCATAAGTACTGATTCCTCTATGTTTCCCATAATTTTATCCTCCAAACAAGTGTTTCTAACCTATTTTTGTTATAGGTATTTGAATACTTCCTTCATGTCAACAATTAAAACAAGATTATCCATATCATTTTCTCATTATATAACCACCTTCTTAGCAGGTGTGTGGACCTGATCATTGAATTCATTATCCTGTGGGGGCCTAGAGGATCCCTAAACAACCTTGGAAGTATTGTTATCAATAATAATTTCTATGGGGGGGAATTTGAATATTTTAGAGATAGAGGTAGTATAAGGCCCAGCCTTAAACCTTACTTAATCTTGAGTTATTACAAGATTACACATTGAGGATCTTTTCGGGTTTAGAGTTTTAGAGAATTATATCATAAAACTTGCATTACATTCCACATATAAACAAAGTGGTTACATAAAGATAGTATTCTTCATTCCCATCAATGGAAACACATTTAAAATAAAACATGTATTATTTCTTGACACATCCTTGACTCTATCATCTTATCATGTACCTTTCCCATGACCTGTGAAAAACATTTCAAAAACTTGGGATGAGCATAAAAACTCAGTATGGGTTATAAAAACATGGAAAGGAAACATGAGTTCATATATACATAAGAATGAAATCATACTTTACCCATAAAACATAGGCACTTTAACATACCTCATAAAATCATGAATAAATCATAGAAATCATAAGACATAAAGGTAACTTGAGGCATTCATAACATTCTTACGTAGGGAGTAACCCTCTTGGTTACGTTTGGAATACCCATCACAGTATATTCCCTAAAATCTCTTCGGAGAAACCTTAACGTTTCACTCCTTCGCATTACCCAATACATTGGAGAGCTATAACGGGCTCACCCGCCCTTAGTTTATCACGGAACCACCCATCTTCATAATAATGCCCAAGAACCAAAACATAATCATATCACATAAAACATGCATAAAGGAAACGTAACGTTTCCACATTTCAATCACGAGATATCAATACAACACATTGATATAATAAAAACATTATGAAAACCATTTTCAATACCAAAATAAAAGAAAAGTAAAACATGGTATTTATTTTTCTTTTAAAAAAAAGGTATGGCTTGTAGAGGAAGCCGAAACTCAAATAACGGTCACGACGGCGGAGAAGTCGTTGTCGCCGCATACGTACGACAAAAACATTCCCTTTTGTCGTTTAGTAAACGCTTCTTATAAAAAAATATTCCTTTTGAATAAATGTAAAAGTCAAAGGGGTTTATACACCGTATAAAAGAAAGTTGTGTATAAAATAAAATATGCCTCAACGAAAGGAGATTGAGACGAAGTCCCATACCTCGTATCCGACTTGACCCGACCGTTCTTTAATGTCCTGAATAATAAACTTGAGTTAATCTCTACTTTATTATGAATCTTTTTCAAGTTCATTATTCCTTTTATACCATGTTATTAACATCATGTAATCAGTTAAGTTAATAATGTTCATTTTGTCGGTATTTGGTTCTTAAGTCAAAAATAGACTTCTTACACTTACATGTTGTTAATTTGGTCAAAGGTTCATTATATACAGAATGGTATTCATGATGTAGATATCATATATGTCATATATATCCAGTATATACATGCATTTATAATATTACATAATCATTTAGAGGTAAGAAACGAAATGCACCGTTCATGGAGACGGTAAGCCGTACGTACACATGAACGCTACTTTCATTTCTATTTCGTATTTTATAGAATGGAATAATAATGATATAAAGGTATATTATAATTACAGTATAATATCATATATAATATCATAGTTCCATCCTTTATATGTCCCACATATGGTATTTAACGAATCAAATCACTTTGAGGGGGCGGTAGTCCGCACTTCCTAAAATGAAGATATCGTGTTTACCCATAATGGAAACCATAAAGGTATAACCAAAATGAAAAAAACAGAAGCTTAAGGAAAACATAAAAATATTATATATCATATATAAAAATAGTGACATCATAATGGCCACCTTTGAAGGTGTTAAATGAGTGTTGAACAATCATCGTTTCGGGAGGCAGAATTTCGCCATCCACGGAAACCGTATGTTCTTTAACCATTTGATGTAGTTGTGTGAGAGTGTAGCTCAAATAAATCTTATAACAAAATCCTAGTATATTGATGATACTGGTGTTGTTACAAAAGAAGTAAATAAAAAGAGTTTAGGGGGTTGGAGAAGCAAAATAAAACAAATGAACATGAGAGAATGAATTACCTTTAAAAGTGTAACTCCTTTTGAGTTGAGCCTAAAGGCTTCCTTTGAAAGGATTATGCCTAAAGGGAATCCTCTAGGATGAGGAGAGGTATGTGGAGAGAGAAAATGGGTAGGTGTTGGCCGAGCCAAAGTCTTGAAGAGTGTGTGAAATGAGGTAGAGGTGGGGGCCTTTTATAAGAGGAGAGGAGGGGCACTTTTGGAAAGTAAAGAAATATTACTTTATTTGAAAATGTTTTTCGGTTTCAAAAGGTCCCAAATTGATATAATTCGTGGATAAGGTGATAAGGGTTCTAAATCCACTCATCCAATTGGTTTTGGACATGTGTAGTTCATAGATTTTACATTATCTTTCTATTTTATTTAAATCGTCAAATAATGATGTCATCGCTGCATCATTATTATGTCATAAATGATTAAATTTATTTAATGTCTAAAAATTTTAAAAAAAATACTATGATATAGGAAATCTTTTTATCTTTCCAATGACTATTTATAATCAAATTTTAGACTTGCATAACCCCACTTAAAAATTGTTTTCGTAAAACATATTATGTTTGTATCATTTTCACTTTAACATTAAATAAAAAGTAATTTATGTCATTTCCCAACAAAGGTGGATCCATGGGGTCCCCAAGTTGACCCATGGAATTTCATGGTCTTCCATGACACAACCAATGAGGTTGGGACATGTGTCTAGGTCATTTCATATTATTAAAGCATTATTTATACCTTAAACTACACTAATTACCACTAATCACGATTAAAAACTTAATAAGTTACTATTCACCAAAAAATTATTTTTATCCCATTGAACCACATTTTACTTCTTAATGACAACCATGTATGTCGGATTTTCAAAATTCAATACACATTAGTGGTAAACTTTCATTTAACTGAAAAATCAGTTTGCTTGATTACCATTTAGTGGTTTCACTATTCATCAAAAATTGAAGTTTTTCAGAAAATTACCAAAAATTCACCCTAAGCTATATTTGATATTCCGAATTCAAAAATGAAGTCTACTTTAAAAAATTCAAATCATATAAGTCACATTAATTAATTTAATAATTAATTCCCGCTGCCAGAGCAAATAGCATGTTTTTACAAAACAATAAGTATCAAAAGATTGACACTAGTTTAAGTCTAATTTCAAAGTGAAATTGATTCCAATGACCACTATTGGATAAAATGGTAAAAATATATTCTAATTTCACTTCAAAACCAATTCAAAACATAATCTAATCATATAAATAAATTAGATTAAAAAGCAGTTTTGATGTAAAATGCAGTATTTTTCACTATTCATTAAAAAATGAACATTGTCAGAAAAATACCAAAAATTCACACAAGGTAAATTTTGATGTCCCAATCATAAAGAATAAGTTTATTTTGACAAACATAGTTTATAAAATTGTCAAAATATAGATTCAAAAATGGTTTTCCATCAAAAGGCAGTAAAACAATCTTTTAAGAATATTAGTGTATTCCATGCACAAGATTGTATTTATTTTCATTTTAAGCCTCTATAACACTATCTTAATCATTAATAGACATAGATAAAAATATCTATTATTCATTACTTACTTGGGATGTTACATCCTTCCCCCCTTTAGAAAATTGCGTCCCCGCAATTTATTTACTTATCAAATAAATGATGGTACTTATCCCTCGTTGCATTTTCAGATTCCCATGTTGCCTCTTCAATCATGTGGTTTTTCCACAAAACCTTTACCTGATGAATCACCTTATTCCGTAACACTTGCTCCCTGTGGTCAAGAATCTGTACCGGTTGTTCCTCATAAGATAGGTTCTCTTCCAGCTGAACTACCTCTGGACTCAAAACATGAGATGGATCTGGCATATACTTTCTCAACATCGAAACATGAAAAACATTGTGTACCTGAGATAAACTCGGAGGTAAAGCCACTCTGTATGCAACTGATCCAACTCTCTCCAGAATTTCGTATGGTCCAACAAACCTTGGACTCAACTTTCCTTTCTTACCAAATCTCATCACACTTTTCCAAGGAGAAACCTTGAGAAAAACATGATCACCTACCTCGAAAGATAGATCTTTCCTCCAGTTATCCGCATAACTCTTCTGCCTGCTCTGAGCTGTTCTCATGTGTTTCTGTATCAGCTGAACTTTTTCTGCAACTCACTGTCTTTCTTCTGTGCTTGCTTGATTCTATCTGATAGAGATGATCTCATTGATACCTGAAACAAAACAGAAGGACTTCCTACACCAACAACTTCTATGCCAAAGTTCATCAAATCCTTAACCAAAGGATCACGTTCTAAACGCAACATTGTTAATGAAGCATTACTTTTTCGACTCAAAGCATCAGCCACTTTATTTGCTTTTCCCGGATGGTAATGAATTGTACAATCATAATCCTTGATTAATTCCAGCCATCTCCTTTGTCTCGTGTTTAACTCGTTCTGAGTGAATATATACTTTAAACTTTTGTGATCGGTATATATTTCACACTTTACTCCATACAAATGATGCCTCCAAATTTTTAAAGCAAAAACAACAGCAGCTAGTTCCAAATCATGTGTAGGGTAATTTACCTCATGAGTTTTCAACTGTCGTGAAGCATAAGAAATTACCTGATCATTCTGCATTAGGACGCAACCAAGTCCTTTCAATGAAGCATCACTGTATATAACAAACTCACCATTCCTGGAAGGTAGTGCCAAAACTGGAGCATTCACCAATCTTCTTTTCAATTCCTTCGGTAATAGCCCGCCAAACCAAGGAAGCTACGAATCTCGGTTACACTTGTTGGTCTTTGCCATTCTTCCACAACTTTTGTTTTTGCAGGATCAACAGTTATTACATCTTTAGAAACAATGTGACCAAGGAAATAAATTTGTTGCAACCAAAACTCACACTTGCTGAATTTCCCATACAGTTTCTTTTCTTTTAAGGTTTGCAAGAAAACCCTTAAATGTTTTTCATGCTCCTCTTTACTTTTAGAAAACACCAAAATATCATCAATGAAAACCACCACAAACTTATCCAAGAACTCATGGAAAATTCTATTCATTAAGTCCATGAATACAGCAGGTGAATTGGTTAGCCCAAAAGGCATTACTAAAAATTCATAATGGCCATATCTTGTACGGAACGCGGTCTTCGTAATATTTGCCTCCTTTACCGTCAGCTGATGGTACCCCGATATCAAGTCAATCTTTGAAAAAAACTGAGCTCCCTGGAGCTGATCAAACAAATCATCGATATAAGGCAAAGGATATTTGTTCTTAACAGTGATATTATTCAAGGATCTATAATCAATGCAAAGTCTCATAGAACCATCTTTCTTTTTAACAAATAAAACAGGAGCACCCTATGGTGATATGCCAGGTCTAATGAAACCTTTCTCTAATAAATCTTGCAATTGCTCCTTCAACTCTAAAAGTTCAATTTGTGCCATTCGATAAGGGGGTTTTGAAATTGTCTTAGCATCAGGAACTAAGTTAACAGTAAACTCAACTTTCCGATCTGGTATTATTCCAGGAAACTCATCAGGAAAAACATCAGGATACTCATTTACCACTGGCACATCATTAATCTGAACAGTTCCTTTATTTTCAACGATGTGTGCAAGGTAACATTCATTTCCATCTTTTACAAGTTTCTCGGCCTCTGGATATGTTATCAAAAGTAAGGGTTCATTCTTGTAAACAAACTGAAAGTCTTTCTGAAAAGAAACTTCTTTAGCTCTACAGTCAATCTTAGCATGGTAAATAGAGAGCCAATCCATACCCAGGATAACATCAAACTCTACTAGAGGTAGAACAATAAGGTTTGCAAGTAGGTTCTTTCCACAGATAAGGATAGGAAGATTCTTATAAATTCTTTTTGCCTCGACACTTCCCCCAGGTGTTTTTACCAAAAGTTAAGGAGTCATTTCTTGAGATGGTATTCCCATTTTACTAGAAAAGTTTTCAGAGATGAAAGAATGTGTAGACCCCGAATCAAACAACACACTGGCATAATCTGAAAAAACAAACAAAGTACCTGATACAACTTCATTTGATGGCCCGACATCTGCTGAAGTAGTTGCAAAGGATTTCACCACCCCTTTCTGCTTGTAGTCTAACTGCTTCCCATCACTCAAGCTCCTTTTCGGACACTCGTTTACATAGTGACCCATCTCATTGCACTTATAACATTTCACTAACTGTAAATCAAATTTGTTCCTACCTTCACCTTGATCCTTTTCAGTGCAATCACGAGCCTTATGTCCCATCTTACCACATCAGTAGCACTTCCCAGAATTCAGAAGACATTCCCCAGCATGCCTTTTGCCACATTTATCACAAACTGGAAACTTAGTTCTCTTACCATCAGACTTTTTTGAAGAATTCTTACCTTTCTCCTGCCACCTCGGTCTCTTCTTCTGCTGGTTGTTATAGAACACTTGGTCATCGAAAAACTCCATTTCCACCTTCTCAGTACATCGAACAAGCTTTTCATAACTTTTAAACTCACGAGAAGCTAATTCCCTTCGATACTTTGGCTTTAATCCTGAGTAAAAACGATTGATTTTACTATCAAGGTCCCGGATAAAATTTGGAGCATACCTTTCCAATCGAGTGAACTTTTCTTCATAGGCAGCCACTGAGTCTTCCTCTTGCCTAAATTCCAAGAATTGCTTTTCCATCCTAAGTCGAACAGCCTTAGGAAAATACTTCTCAAGAAACATACCTTTGAATTCATCCCAGTCAAGAGCATCAATCTCATCGGCATCCTTGATATTTTTAACCATAGACCACCACTGATCTGCTTCACCCTCCAAACGGTAAATAGAAAGACTAACATTTTGATTGTCTGAACACCCCATGACATCAAAAATCTTCTCCAGTGATTTAATCCACCCTTCAGCTAGAACAGGGTCAGATGATCCTCTAAATGATGGGGGATGTTGCCTCATGAAATGTTCCACTACTGACATGTTCCTCTGCGGTTGGTCTGGCTGATCTCGTGTATGGATACCACCGCCATTTATCGCTTGAGTCAACTGCGCCATTACTGCAACAAACTGTTCAGTTCCAATTCCGACCATCTCAGGATGCTGATTCGGAAGGTTATTTCCTTCTGTATGCCTTCCTAGCACTGCTTCCCTGTTTCCTCTGCGGAAAACCATTATGAACAAACATGTCTTAGATGAAGCAACATGGTAATCTTTAAATGCTATATCATTTCAAAAAAAAAATATTTTTGGATAATCATTTAATAGAATTCTAAATCCTAAAGTTATCTAAACCGACCTTTGATACCAACTATAAGGCCCCAGCCTTAAACCTTACTTAATCTTGAGTTATTACAAGATTACACATTAAGAATCTTTTCGGGTTTAGAGTTTTAGAGAATTAGATCATAAAACTTGCATTACATTCCACATATAAACAAAGTGGTTACATAAAGATAGTATTCTTCATTCCCATCAATGGAAACACATTTAAAATAAAATATGGATTATTTCTTGACACATCCTTGACTCTATCATCTTATCATGTACCTTTCCCTTGACCTGTGAAAAACATTTCAAAAACTTGGGATGAGCATAAAAACTCAGTATGGGTTATAAAAACATGGAAAGGAAACATGAGTTCATATATACATAAGAATGAAATCATACTTTACCCATAAAACATAGGCACTTTAACATACCTCATAAAATCATGAATAAATCATAGAAATCATAAGACATAAAGGTAACTTGAGGCATTCATAACATTCTTACATAGGGAGTAACCCTCTTGGTTACGTTTGGAATACCCATCACAGTATATTCCCTAAAATCTCTTCGGAGAAACCTTAACGTTTCACTCCTTCGCGTTACCCAATGCATTGGAGAGCTATAACGGGCTCACCTGCCCTTAGTTTATCACGGAACCACCCATCTTCATAATAATGCCCAAGAACCAAAACATAATCATATCACATAAAACATGCATAAAGGAAACGTAACGTTTCCACATTTCAATCACGAGATATCAATACAACACATTGATATAATAAAAACATTATGAAAACCATTTTCAATACCAAAATAAAAGAAAAGTAAAACATGGTATTTATTTTTCTTTTAAAAAAAGGTATGGCTTGTAGAGGAAGCCGAAACTCAAATAACGGTCACGACGGCGGAGAAGTCGTTGTCGCCGCATACGTACGACAAAAACATTCCCTTTTGTCGTTTAGTAAATGCTTCGTATAAAAAAATATTCCTTTTGAATAAACGTAAAAGTCAAAGGGGTTTATACACCGTATAAAAGAAAGTTTTGTATAAAATAAAATATGCCTCAACGAAAGGAGATTGAGACGAAGTCCCATACCTCGTATCCGACTTGACCCGACCGTTCTTTAATGTCCTGAATAATAAACTTGAGTTAATCTCTACTTGATTATGAATCTTTTTCAAGTTCATTATTCCTTTTATACCATGTTATGAACATCATGTAATCAGTTAAGTTAATAATGTTCATTTTGTCGGTATTTGGTTCTTAAGTCAAAAATAGACTTCTTACACTTACATGTTGTTAATTTGGTCAAAGGTTTATTATATCCAGAATGGTATTCATGATGTAGATATCATATATGTCATATATATCCAGTACATACATGCATTTATAATATTACATAATCATTTAGAGGTAAGAAACGAAATGCACCGTTCATGGAGACGGTAAGCCGTACGTACACATGAACGCTACTTTCATTTCTATTTCGTATTTTATAGAATGGAATCATAATGATATAAAGGTATATTATAATTAAAGTATAATATCATATATAATATCATATTTCCATCCTTTATATGTCCCACATATGTTATTTAACGAATCAAATCACTTTGAGGGGGCGGTAGTCCGCACTTCCTAAAATGAAGATATCGTGTTTACCCATAATGGAAACCATAAAGGTATGACCAAAATGAAAAAAACAGAAGCTTAAGGAAAACATAAACATATTATATATCATATATAAAAATAGTGACATCATAATGGCCACCTTTGAAGGTGTTAAATGAGTGTTGAACAATCGTCGTTTCGGGAGGCAGAATTTCGCCATCCACGGAAACCGTATGTTCTTTAACCATTTGATGTAGTTGTGTGAGAGTGTAGATCAAATAAATCTTATAAAAACATCCTAGTATATTTATGATACTGTTGTTGTTACAAAAGAAGTAAATAAAAAGAGTTTAGGGGGTTGGAGAAGCAAAATAAAACAAATGAACATGAGAGAATGAATTACCTTTAAAAGTGTAACTCCTTTTGAGTTGAGCCTAAAGGCTTCCTTTGAAAGGATTCTGCCCAAAGGGAATCCTCTAGGATGAGGAGAGGGATGTGGAGAGAGAAAATGGGCAGGGTTTGGCCGATCCAAAGGCTTGAAGAGTGTGTGAAATGAGGTAGAGGTGGGGGCCTTTTATAAGAGGAGAGGAGGGGCACTTTTGGAAAGTAAAGAAATATTACTTTATTTGAAAATGTTTTTCAGTTTCAAAAGGTCCCACATTGATAGAATTCGTGGATAAGGTGATAAGGGTTCGAAATCCACTCATCAAATTGGTTTTGGACATGTGTAGTTCATAGATTTTACATTATCTTTCTATTTTATTTAAATCGTCAAATAATGATGTCATCGCGGCATCATTATTATGTCATAAATAATTAAATTTATTTAATGTCTAAAAATTATAAAAAAAATACTATGATATAGAAAATCTTTTTATATTTCCAATGACTATTTATAATAAAATTTTAAACTTTCATAACCCCACTTAAAAATTGTTTTCGTAAAACATATTATGTTTGTATCATTTTCACTTTAACATTAAATAAAAAGTAATTTATGTCATTTCCCAACAAAAGTGGATCCATGGGGTCCCCAAGTTGACCCATGGAATTTCATGGTCGTCCATGACACAACCAATGAGGTTGGGACATTTTTCTAGGTCATTTCATATTATTAAAGCATTATTTATACCTTAAACTACACTAATTACCACTAATCGCGATTAAAAACTTAATAAGTTACTATTCACCAAAAAATTATTTGTATCCCATTGAACCACATTTTACTTCTTAATGACAACCATGTATGTCGGATTTTCAAAATTCAATACACATTAGTGGTAAACTTTCATTTAACTGAAAAATCAGTTTGCTTGATTACCACTTAGTGGTTTCACTATTCATCAAAAATTAAAGTTTTTCAGAAAATTACCAAAAATTCACCCTAAGCTATATTTGATATTCCGAATTCAAAAATGAAGTCTACTTTACAAAATTCAAATCATATAAGTCACATTAATTAATTTAATAATTAATTCCCGCTGCCAGAGCAAATAGCGTTGTTTTACAAAACAATAAGTATCAAAAGATTGACACTAGTTTAAGTCTAATTTCAAAGTGAAATTGATTCCAATGACCACCATTGGATAAAATGGTAAAAATATATTCTAATTTAACTTCAAAAAAATTCAAAACATAATCTAATCATATAAATAAATTAGATTAAAAAGCAGATTTGATGTAAAATGCAGTATTTTTCACTATTCATTAAAAAATGAACATTGTCAAAAAAATACCAAAAATTCACACAAGGTAAATTTTGATGTCCCAATCATAAAGAATAAGTTTATTTTGACAAACATAGTTTATAAAATTGTCAAAATATAGATTCAAAAATGGTTTGCCATCAAAAGGCAGTAAAACAATCTTTTAAGAATATTAGTGTATTTCATGCACAAGATTGTATTTATTTTCATTTTAAGCCTCTATAACACTATCTTAATCATTAATAGACATAGATAAAAATATCTATTATTCATTACTTACTTGGGATGTTACAGGTAGGTTAGACCTTCCCCTTTCCTTTACAATTGACCCTTCTTCAAGTTGATTCATCCTGCCCCATTGCATTGAAAAAGAAAACCTCATTCTTATTTCTTCCAAAGTCAATTTTTCTTTCATCAAATATTTGGAAAATAAAAACTCATTTTAAAAAAATCTAGATTCTAAAATAATTATTTTCTAACATCAGTGGACCCAATTTCATTTGGTTACTATAACCTTTAGTAATTATATTTTTAAGAAAATTATGCTGAGAGTAAAGAACAAAAAAACTATTGTACCTAGATAATGGTTTCCCAAGAAACATGTTTGGTGGCCTCTCTAAATCCAATAATATTAGCAAAAAAATATTAATGTTGCATCATATTTAGTGATAACTTTAGGTCTAAGATAATCAGGGAATGAATTGTTAGTTATTATAATTGAACTCTTATTAAATATTGTTTATCCTTAAAATTATTAAGTAAAAATTTTCTAAGAATTTTTAAATTATTTTATATAGGTTGTAAATTTTCATTCAAAAAATACTTTTGAATTTTTTTTAACTCAAAGTAAAAACATTTATTTAATTTATCTCAATTTTAAAAATTTTATACAATCAATTTAAAATATCTTTATAACCAAAATTTAAAATTCTTTATTTCACAAGTTAGTGAGTAATAGATTTGGAATAAATGCCTTAGTAATTGTAGAAAAAACCCACTTGTAAAACTTAACCATTCTTAATAAGTATGATAACATTCCGAACATTATTTCAAAGAAGGCATGGTCTGTGAAGCATGCCAAAATAGTAGGAAACAAAAATACGGTTTTAAATCGAAAAACGAATTTATTCTTCTAAATATTCTAAATTAATTCATCTTTACTCCTTTGTCCCTTATAAAATTGAAATTTGATGATTAAATTCATATAAATTCATAAAAAATGATAAATTTATTAGATTTACATGGTCATATTTCATATCTTATAAGAATGAATATTTAAAAGCCTTAAAAAATTTCTAAAAAGTTTGAAAATGAAAAATATTTTAAAATTATTCCAATTTGAACTAATCATAGAAAAGAATTTTAAAACAAGGAACTGAATTATCTATGTTCTTCCATATCCTATAATCATTCTTTTTCTACTCTTATAACCCCCCATCAAAACTGGGTAGTGGAAGGTGGAATCAAACTATCAATGAAATCACTCAAAATCTTTTAAATGAATTTAATATTTCAATATATTTTTAGGTTGAGGTTGTGAGTAATATATCCTATATAATTAATCACTTTATCATAATACATTTTCTCAAAAATACCCCTTATGAACTTTGGTTTAACAAAAATCCCAAAGTCATTTTATTTAATTTTTTTCATAAATGTTTTATTTTAAACACCAAAGAAAATCTTGGAAAATTTAATTCTAAATCCACTGAAGGTATATTTATTTGGTACTCCAACTCAATAAATACATATCGATTCTTTAACAAAAAAACTACAGTTGAGAAAATAATTAGTCCATGGTCTTTTTAATGAAAATTTTGAAAATATCATTCTCTTATTTTAAAAAATTATGTTTTAAATGATTCTTTTCAAACTAAATAAAATGTAGAATAATAATAATTTCATTAAAATTATTTAGCTAAATATTTAAAAAAATATAATTCCATCCTATTGAAAATGTTATTGGATATTTACAAGTGGGAACTTATACTATAAGATCAGTCACAAATGTGTTTAAAAACAATTCCTTTGTCTCTAAAATAAAATCCTAAAACCTTAAAACTTCCCTTAATGATGTAAATTAGGTAATTTATATGTTAGAAGAAATAAAAAAATACAAGCAAAGTGATTTATTTAATCTTATGTAAAGACCTAATGACCATCCTATAATTGGATCTAAATGGGTTTTAATAATAAGTAAGATGAGCTTGGTCATATTACTAGAATCAATGCCTGTTTATTTTCTAAAGTTTATAACCAAGAAGAAGGAATCAACTATAGTGAAACCTTTTCACCCATATCTCAGTTAGAATCCATTATAATCTTGTTGGCATTCACCTCTTACATTAATTTCAAAATCATTCAAATATATGAAAATGTTTCTTTTAAATGGTTTTTTACAAAAAAAATAGAAAACCCACATGGTTTCAAAAATCCCCCTTTTCCAAATTCTATTTTAAAATTACCTAAATCTCTTTAGGATTTAAAACAAACCCTCTTATTATCCGTATCATCATATTTCCAACTATCTTATATCAAATTATTTTAATATGGTAAAATTCTATTCAACTATTTTTCTAATACACATCTCAAAATATTTTTTATTCATTTAAATTTATTTTTTTGATGTGATTTTTTTCATTACTAATGAATCACTTCATTTTAAATTTTCCAATATAATTAAAAATGAATTTGAAATTAGCTTTATGGATGAACTCAAATTCTTTCTCAGATTTTAAATATATCAAAATAAATGATGGTATCTTTTTAATTCATGGAAAACATTAATTATCTCTTAAAAATATTTGGCATGGACCCCACTAAATAAATTAGTACTCCCATTAGTATAATTTATAAGTTAACATTGGATAATGTAGGTAATCTGGTCGATAATAGGATTTATATATGTATGATTGGTTTTCTACTTTACCTTACTCTTACTCAGTTGAATATGATGGTCGATATCTTTTTTTGTGATTGTTTCTAATAAAATCCCAAGTAATATCATTTAAAATTTGTTAGTAGTATTTTTTATTATTTAAAAGGATCTAAAAACTCAATTTTTTTTATACGAAGGAAACTTATTTTTAATTAACTTCATTTTTTACATAGATTTTGGAGGATTCCAACTATATTATAAAAGTACAATTGGAAAATTCCACATACCTAGAAAATACCTCATCTCATGGAGAAATAATAATCGTAACTCATTTGTGCTTTTTATAGATAAAGATGAATACATATCCATCAGAAGTTTTTGGGTCCAAATATTATAGATTAAACAAACCCTATTGGACTTTAGGATATATTTAACCCTTTCTATACTAAGTTTTTCAACACTAATCACATTAATATCTCCAAAATTCCTATCATTCTCTCTCACGCCAAAGAAATTTCCCTTAAGAAATATTTCTTAAAAGATCACTTCCAAAAAGGTAATATATTATTGGATTTTTTTAAAAAAGAATATCAACTCACTTATATTTTTACCAAACCTCTATCCCTTCATCATTTTGAATTAATTAAAGGTGAATTAGGAATGGTTATCTTGTGACGTCTTCTACTTTATCTATGCCTGTATTTATTTTTATAACTAAATTATTTTTCTAATATTTTTTAAACCTGAAATTCTTTTTTTATTCTTATTAAATCTTGGATATGATCCCTTTATCTCAATTGTGTGATAATTTAAGGGTATTCTTATTTATATTTAACTATGAAATTTTATTTATGATAGATATTTTTTCTAATTAATTATTTTCACTTTTTTCAAAATTTCCAATATCTACTCTCAAAAAATAAGTACTTTTATAGTATTAATATTGATTTTAAAATAAAATCTGATTCCTTTGTTTTTTAAATATGTCATAAAATTATTTATAAATATTATAGAATAAATATGAATATAATATCACATTTTTAAAAGTTTTTTATCTATCTCAAAGGAAAAATAATGATGAGTAAAAATATTTTAACATGTATACTTGTATCTTTAATAAATTTCTTTAGTTTTCTTCAATGAAATGGAAATTTAAGGATGCATCTTAAGGATGGTTACACTTCAAATTACATTCTTAAATCTTTTTCAAAATAAATCAATTAATGAAGGTAAGTCCATTCTTTTATGAAATAAGAATCATGGAAAAGGTATGTATCAATTTATTTATTTTTATATATCCTTTTCTTCTTCTTCTGCATTTATATTTCTCATTTTTCTCTTATATTTTCTCTATTTTTTAACTTTACACTCCCTATCACTATTGATCGGATTAATTGTGGAGTCTATAAGTTGAGAAGTGTATCCCATCATTTCTTTTATTTTCCTCTTTTCAAAATTTTTTTATTTTCTAAACTATAATTTCAATAATATGTTTTTTAAATATCCCTTTAGTTTCATCTAAATCATTCTGAAGTTTCTTTATTTTTCATAAGACTCCTTATTTTCTTTTTCAATGATAATAATGGGGGATAAATTCCCCAAAAAATAATTTATTAAAAAGGGGTATAAAATACCTACAAATATTAACATAGAGGGGATAATTTCTTTAAATAATTATTCTTTTTATTTTTATCTAGTGCTTAATTATTTTTAATAGTGGTACATTGTAAAATTTAACTTAATTTATGATATAATTTATGATGTGTTCACTTATTAATCTCGATGAATATCTTTTTAAAATCATAAATTTCAAATATATCTCTTATACTCTTGATTTAGACTTGATTTCTAATTTTATGTTAAGTATTTGGGATCATAAAAAGGGTTATATTTTTTGTAACTCTCTCTCATGGATTTTTAGTGGTCATAAGTATTCATATATGTTTTTTAAAATTTCATTTAAGTGAGTTTCGGTGTTTTTATTAAATTCTAATAGATAAATTTTAATTATGTCTTAAAGATCTTTTGAAGTATTGTAAAAAATATATAAACATATCTTATCATGAATAAAGGCATTGGATTCATATTAAAGCTTATATTGAAGGAAACTGGAGGAATTTGAGGAATCTCTACATGATGATGGTAATGTGCAAAAAATATCAGCTAGTTGGTGTAGGGCATCATCCAGCTAGTGCAATTATTGAAGAATCTATTTTCTCTATAATTCCCACTAACTAGTCAATGGAGTCCCATAGGCTAGTAATTAGTAAAGGAATAATCTATAGTTTTCCTATAAGTCCACCAACTAGCCAGTGTAAGTGTATCATCTAGTCGGTTGAAGTTCAAGTAGTGCCCCCTAATCCAGGTCTGCCACTGACTACCCAGTGGTGGGTATCGGGTAATCAATAGTGTCGATATAGCCTCTCTAAGATTTTATTTAGTGTCATTAAAAATGGATTAATATAATTATTCCATTGATTCATGAAACTCAACAATTTATAGTGGTTTCCCACACATCTTGGTGTCTATAAGAGTACTCCCATGGAACTCTGTAACCTTACCTCAATAAGTTCCAATGATGCTCTTAAGATCGATTCAATGTCAAAGAGATAGAATTATCAATCCTCTCAAGGATTCATTATCAAGTTCTCAATATATGAAGGCTCTAATAATTTCTCTCAAATATCTCAAAATAATTTGTAATCATCCTTATAAAATATTTATAAGCGAAATTATAACTGGTTTTACTAAGGCAAACCTATTTCCTCTCATCAAATTTCACCAATGGGTTCTCACTCTATAAAAGTGAGGGTGGGGTTATTTAGATACTACTGAAGATCAAGAGAGTTCTCATAAACCTCAATTGTGTGGTATGGGTTTCTTGATCATTGATAAGTTTATATGATTAATATTATTGACCTCTTGAGCCAATACGTAGAGATATAAGGGCTCACATCGATCTATTTCCAAACTCCTTATCAATTGTTTTTATATCACTTTACTCTATTACATTGCTTAATTTATCATAAATTAAGATACATTCATAAATTTTATTTGATATTTTCTATACTTAAATTAATTTCATATTATCTTTATAATCTAGATTGAGTTTATCAACTATCTCTCAATTTATTTATTACTTTATTATTACAAAAACACATTATTTTGTATTATCCTTTTTCTGACGCTTTTTTCGGGGCACATGCATCCATCTTGTGAGAGGAAGAAAGGAGTGGCTTTTTTCCCCATTTCTACTTTCCAAAGGCGGGTGGCATCCGCTCCTTGTTCAGGGACATTTTCTCCTTGATCGAAATGGGATGATGGGATGTCAGTTCTTCCTTCCTTTCATTCCTCCTCAGAACTCATCACCTAGTCTGGCTCTCCCTTATATATTTAAGATGATTTTCATGAAACTCTTCCGGGTGCCATATCTTTATGGAAACCAGTTAATTACACTACTTATGTTAGGACATTCCAAGGGGTCTGTTCAGGGTAGCAACCTTCGGTCAGGGGAGTAGTCACGTTGGACATCACTGGCATGTATGGATGCTGGGACACTGGAACGTTTGGGTTTATTACCCTTATTATAGGGCTTCTCAAGGGCGCAGAAGCCTGAGGAATCCCACATCTAATGTGAGGAATTATATTCCATAGGAATTTATTTGAGTTTTTCCTCAGCTTCCCATGTTTAACATAGGGTATGCCGCAAGTTTAACATCCAACGGAGATGTAACGGACTTATTAGAACACTGAGTAGAGTAGATCAGATGGGTGTAACCCCTGGGGGACACACTGATGTAGGTGGGTTGATATGACCTCACCAAGATGTTGCTTCCTGGGTAAGAATCAAGATAGATGATGGTGGTGCTAAGTGAAAGGGGTGGCGAATGGTATGGAACTATAGTGAGGATGACGGTAATGTTGGGCTTGAGTCTTAGAAAGACTTCCTACATATCCCTGTGGCAGGTAATCAAATTTTTCATAGTTCGGGAGTGTGATGGGATGCCTGAGGAGGCGGTCCGTGAGAATGGGCATGTGGATGGGACTCGAAAGAAGTGGAACCTCTGGGTTGGGGCATGACCTTCTCGGGACACATAGGCTCAACAGAAAGGTCAGGCTATGATCTTGAGTCGGGGTGTACACATAGGACAACAACCCGATGATGTGTATGGGGATTACGCGTGGTTAGCGGCCCGGGTTGGTCTGACGTCACTAGGACAGATCAAATATGTGGGTCCCAGTGAAGGGGATTACAATGACTTTCTGCTGAATATGAGACAAAATGGCTTACCACTGATCAGGATACAATGGCTTACCACTGATTGAGGGACACAATGGCTTATCACTGCATGGGGCATAATGGCTTACCGCTGATTGAGGTACACAGTTTAATGTCATGTAGGATGGGGGTGAACTGATGTGAAGGCATTTGGGATCAAGGGACAGTGAGCTTGAACCTTGCGGAGGCTTCCTATGTACCTTGCCTTGGCAAGGAACAAATTCCACGTAGTTCAGGATAGAGTGAGTGGGAACTGACGTGAAGATGGTCGAAACCAATGGGTGGTGGGCTTGAACCTCAGGGAGGCTTCCTACGCACCTTGCCTTGGTAAGGATCAAAGTCCTTGCAGTTCAAAATGGTGTGTGGGGATTACACTCTAGGCTACCCAAGGTGTTGGTGAACCGACGTGAAGGGGGTCAGAGTGACCAATGGTTGTTGGGATTGAACCTTAGGGAGTCTTCCTACGTACCTTGCCTAGGCAAGGATCAAATACCTTATAGTTTAGGATGGTGTGTGGGGATTACACTCTAGGATACCCAAGGTGTTGGTGAACCGATGTGAAGGGGGTCGGAGCGACCAATGGTTGTTGGGCTTGAACCTCAAGGATGTGTCCTACGTACCTTGACTTGGAAAAAATCAAAGTCCACATAGTTCGGATTGGGGGTGGGGCTCACACTATAGGCTTCCCAAAGAGGATGTCATGGTTAGTGCTTGCTCTAAGCCCACGTGAGTCATGATCAGTGTGAGAAACAAGAGACAGCAAAGACCTGATGACCATGTCGCGAAAGGTGCATTTGTGGGAAGTGGAGTGGGGCTTACATGTGACCGCAACCCAAAGAGGAAACATGGTCTTATTCATGGTTATCATCCTGTAGAGGTTGGGACTTACTCCAGGATGGAGGCCCGGTGGTGAAAAATCCCAGCGGGAGAGGGATTTGGCACCGAAGAAAGGAGGGTCAGGGATGTTTCCTCCTACAAGAAAAGGTAAGGGGCTTACACCAGGGTGGTTTTCCTTTCCCCGTGTAGGATGCATGGGGTGGAGTCATAGTTTAACATCATGTGCTGAGGATGATGATTCTTGGCAGTTTAACGTCATGCAGCTTGAACAAGGTGGGTTCACTCCGCACCCCTAGGACTTACATAACCGGTACCCTCTACACCTTGGTGAAGGGAATGCACCGGAAATGTTGTAGTTGGGGGTGTTATGGAGAGAACCATTGAGGGTTCCAAATTAGTGTGGCTATGTGAAAGAGAAATAGTCGTTATCGTGTCTGGGTTCCATTAAGGAGTGGTAATGGTGAATGGGGCTTATGCATGGAAGATGCCCATAGGACTTCTTCATGTATTTCTATGAGGTCATCCCAACTCGCTGGTGGGTTGGGGAATATAATTGGGGCCTACGCCTAAGAACAAGTACACAGGTGGGATAACGCCAAGGGGCGTTGCAATTAGTCCAAACAAAGGGAGATGAAAAGTGTGAATCACATGCCCGACATTCAAAACGCAATGAGGGTGGCATGGCGATGGAGGATAACTGTTGATTGTGTTCGAAACACAGCATCCATATCATGTTAGTCTGAAATAGGGACAAGCAAATGAGGTTTCACTACTGACTGAGTTCAAAACACAGGACCTGACTTGAAGTTTTTTCTAAAGTCTTACAGGGCGTTGGCCCAGGATAGTTGATGAGATGATGCAGTATGGGACCAGGCCGTTAGGGGGTCCCTTTAGAAATGGAAGTGAATGAAGATTCAAATGAAGTAAACTCAAAGCGCGAGGTGGAGTGATGGAATGTTTTAACAGATTCCAACACTCTTGAAATTATTCCACTGTAATCATGGCATTAGGCATCTTATGCTTGGAGCATAATCCATATCTTGTTTAGAGAAAGAAGCTTCCTATGTTTGGAACATAGGGTGTACTACAGTTTATAGTCATGTAGATAAGACTATTGGAATATTATTCTTGGAGCATAAGGAATCTCTACTTTGGAGCAAGAGGCATCCTATGTTTGGAACAAAGGCTGCACTACAATTTATAGTCATGTAGATAGGACTGTTGGAATATTTTTCTTGGAGCATAAGGAATATCTCATATAGGGCAAGAGGCATCCTATGTTTGGAACATAGGGTGAACTACAGTTTATAGTCATGTAGAGAGGACTATTATGCATAAGGAGCCTAGAAATGGCTGGTGTTGGGACTTACGCAAGGGAAGCCCTTTCTGGTTCAACCTGGCATAGGAGTCAGGTGATAGGGTTTGGATGATTTTCTTGAGGAATGGTTCGACTTAAGGTACTCATGGAATTGAAGATGAGAATCTCAACTCACGACATGGGAATGGAACCAAGAGGAATATGTCGACTCAAGGTGTTTCATGTTGTGCAGAGTAGTCTCTCAAATCATGGTATTCCATAGGAGGAAGGTGGGTGTGCAATGGAAAATCCCGACGTCCCAGCCTGAAAAGTTCGTGGTGCGACTCTCCATTTTTCAATGGGGTCATGGATGGTAGCGAAGGGACCGGCCTAGAGGGCCGGGACCACAGCCCGTCACTAATCTCGAGCAGTGGTGTTGGGTCGCAGCCCCCACGATATGGACCAGCAGGCGCGAGCCTAGGCATTGTTGCGTGTAATAGGAATGACACACAGGATGGGCAGTGTGTAAGAAGGAGGATTTCATGCAATAGGGAAGGCAGGAATGCAATAGGGTAGGCATGCGCGCAATACAAGACAAGTGCATGCAATAGGGGAGTTGTGCGTGCAATAGGGAAGGGTTGTGCGAAATAGGAGAGATTTGCGAGCAATAAGGGATATTTGCGTGCAATAGGGGAGTGTTGCGCGAAATAGGACAGTGTTGTGTGCAATAGGGAAGGTTTTCACAAAATAGGATAGATTTGAGCACAATAAGGGATATTTGCGTGCAATAGGGGATTGTTGCATGCAATAGGGCAGTGTTGCATGCAATAGAGAAGGGTTGCACAAAATGGTGAAGGGTTGCATGAAAAGTGAAGAGTTGTGAGCAAAATTGGGCACAACAGCACTGTTGCATGCGAAAATAATGTTTTTCAGACAAAACTGGGTAGGTTTTCCCCTTTTCATGAAAAAGTGATGTTTTTTGCGCAAGATAGGGGGTTTTATGCATGGGTGCAGAAAATTTAGACTAATGCGCATTAGAGTGGCGGCCAACCTCCAGGGTCCTCCGGGAAGAAGGGGGTGCACTTGTATTTATAGGCAGAAACTAGGGACGCGGTGCATGTAAAATTCCGTGAGAGAAAATGGTTTTCTACGTGAAATGGTGCATGTAAAATTCCACGCACGTAAGGTAGTGCACATAAAATTCGACACGCGTAAGGCAGTGCACGTAAAATTCTGCACGCACAAGGTGGTGCGTGTAAAATTTCACACACGCAAGTGGTTTTCCGCGTGAGATTCCCTTTTCACATGCAAATCTATTTTTACACGCAAGATTCCCTTTTATGCACAAGATTCCCTTTTTACATGCAAGATTCCCTTTTTACGCGCAAATCCATACTTTGCCCCAAAACTGTCTTGGGTAGCTATTTCTAGCAACCTAACCTCGAACAATCATAAATTCTGATTCGTAACTCCATTTGGGCCCCACGACCTGTCAAATCGAAGCTTGTGGAATGATCTACGCTCCAGGATCATATATGGAAGCATTTGGTGAATTACATGGATGCGTTTTTCAGTGTCAACAATCCTTTTACATCTATTTTAATTTTTTAAATGTTAAATTCACCCCCACCCCCTCATTTCAATATATCTCTAACCAATAGTGTTGTCTTATTGGAAATAAGACACTGAATCTATCAAAACTTCATCTTTATAAAAATAAATAACTTCAAAATTTTCATCAACCAGAGTTGGAAAACAAAAGAAAACTCATGTATTAATGATTTTTTCTCCATATATTATCCATATATTCTAATTAATATTTAAATAATGACAAGAGTTAAATTATATCTTTGAAATTATAATTCAAACATTATGGAATTTTATTATTTAAAATCATATAGTTCTTAAATAGTTATATAATCAAATAGTCAAAACCTGATTCTTATAAAATTAATCTAATATAGATCTTGTATTTACACACACAATATAATGAATTCATATTGAATATTAATTTAGATATAGAAATAATTTTAAATAACTTATGAATTTCATAACCTTCAATCTATAAAAAATATAATGATTTATTTTATACTTAAACTTATTATTGTATTCCTATTATGCCTTACCATTTTAAATAGCTACTAAAATTTATAGAGGAAGAGGAAAACATTACTGTAAGATCCTCTTATCACATTAGGTAAAAATCAAATAATTTTTGAGGTTTCGAACTTGATATACTTTATATATAAATATATAGTAAAGTAAGGATTTGTTATCCCTAATTTCTTTATCAAACTACTATGTTATTTATTCATTAAATTTTTTTATATTGTTTTCTTTATCAATTTTTATAAAAATATTATTCATACATATTGTCATTGAAAAACTACTTTTAGTTTATCTAAAAAATTTTATTTCTTAAAAATATTATTATGGTGATTGTTTTTTGACTAAAATATTATAAAATTTCAATCTTCCTTACTATGTAATTTTTTAACATTAATTGAAATTATCTATCTAATATAGTCTATTAATTTCCTTAATAAAAAAGTTCAATAGGGAAAAAATCAATGGAAAAACATTCCTTTTATAATACATTAAGGACATAATTAAAATCAATTATAACTCTTTAGTACAATACACTATATGTATTAGAGATAAAAAAATAAGGACATTTGACATAGATACCAGAATTGATCATTATATTATTATCTATAAGGATTAATAAATTCTAAAAAAATAAATTAGATCCTTTATTGCTAATGATATTGTTAATTTTGTATTAAATAAAAAATGTATGGATTTCTTTAACATGTTCCTTATTAATAAAAATTTATAATTAAACATCCCAATTCAATAAAATCGATGATATATAGAAGAAGATCAATGTAGCCCGCATTAATACATCAAAAGAATCAAAAAAGATAATTTAAATGCTTAGGTTGGAGTAACACATGTTTAATTTCATCAATGGTGAACTAATTGTTAAAATTTACTAAATATTGATTAAAAATTTCAATGGGTTTCGATTATTAGGATAAATACAGAGTATAAGTAAACTGATGGTTGAGAAAATTATTAATATACTTCCTTAAGAATTGGATTCTAAAAGGACTACATTGATGGACACTAAGCGTATTATTTATTTTTAGGTAGATAAATTGATTTGAAAATTAATATAATAATAACATTGACTAAATCAAGATTATGGAAATGTTAAACATAATAATAAATAAGTTAATTTCAATTTAACTGAAAAATAAACTACTGATGAAAGTGATGTTTAAATGAGTGATTATGAGTTTTATCAGTTCATTTAATTATTATAAAATATATTTCAGGAAATATATCCAGTGAATAGTAAAAAAAATTAATGATTTGATTATAAGAGAATTAATGAAAAATGATGATAAAAAGGGATTTTAATGAATAAATAGGATATCAATGTAGGAAACATGGAAACAAGAAATATAATTGTTTATAAATAAAGAAGGTGTAAAAAAATATAATAATACCAAGATGAAGTAAATGGAAGAAGGTGTTGAAAGAAATAGACACTTAAAGCACTGTTGGAGACTCATATTTTAACAGTGTGCAAGAAAGTTATGACCACTATAATATCATTGTATTATTTTTAATAAACACTCTACATAATCGATTATACTTTAATACTGGATTTGGTGAATCCCTAACCAATAAGCCTTTATGTAATTATCAAGAGATAGAAAAAGACCCTATGACTTTAGATGAATTCATTGAATATATATATTGAGTAGAATATACCAATAATATACTTCATATGAAGAATCTATATGCCAAATCTGATCAAGATATAGAAATAAATAAAGTTTATGTTCTTATTGTTGAATATAAACACATATAAAATTGATGAATGTCCAATATTATATCTTCTACTGAGAGTAAAAAATCATAAATCATATAATTTTGATAAATTTAATGAATTAAAAAACTGATGTAAAAGATAATAAAATATTAATTAAAGAAACCCTCTAATATAGATGAACTGATGAAATAATAAAAACAATTTTTTATATTGTTAAGTATCATCAAAAGAAATAGAAAATGGATAAATCTGAAATTAATATACTCTTGATGAGTGTTTACCTTATTGATTTCTTGATTAGGGAATTAAAATTGTCTTTTATTATCTATATTTTTTTATTTCCCTTTATTAAATTTTATGCATTATAATTTTAAATATTTATCTCACTACTCACTAAGATTTATATATCTATAGTTTTATTATCTTACAAAAAAGGACCATAAAAGTATGGTTACTAATACTTTTATTATTAACAGTACTTACCGATATAAATAATTATTTAATGAATATAAATTTAACTTTTCAAAACCTTTTTCCATTTTATTAATCTCAAAGAAAGATACATTTATATAATAAATATAATTTTTGGGATTAAATCATGGGTAGAATATTATCTGATATATTTTTCAAATGGAAAAATTTTATTCTATAAATATATATAAGAATTGATGAGTATTATATTTATGAGAAGCTAATAATACTTGATAGAGTTTTATAAATTCCAATTATATTTCATTTTTACAACATTATATGTGGCTATATATGATATTTCATTATTATAAAAATGGGGGATACTTTTGAGTAATTTATTGAAATAAATATTGTGATTCTTTTGTTTTTGTAATCATAATAAACTTATCACTTCTATTAATGGTTTTTATGAGTTTATTTCAATATTGTATAAGACCTACTGAAAATATATATTCTTTAATTGAAATAAATATTTTTAAATTCTATTATCGAAAGAAATTAAATGTTTTAACATGACCAATTAGATTTTACTAATAGTGGTTTGTACATATTAAAAATTAGATGATGAAACTATTTAACCTTTATCTCTTTTTAATAGAATGATTACTCCCACAATTTCATCTAAAAATTTTGGAAAATAAATTTGAATATATGGATCAATGAAATTATCACCAAATTATATTCATGGATTTTTAAGAGTATTTGAAAAATAAATGGAGTTTATTTTCACATTTTCACTTATCAGTCAAATTTTAATGGTTGTTATTGCATAAGATATTTAAATAATTTATTAGTCACATATTCCAATGTTTTAATCTATCTATATTTGAAAGGAACCAAAGGTATCTCTACTATTTATATATAAATAACTCAAATAATTAGAATAAAAAATTGATTCCATGTAACAAGAAATGGATATTTGTCCTTATTTTCAAAGTTATTAGATTGATTGAAAAAAAATATTTATTTTTAAATAAAATTATACTTGTTTTTACTTTGTACTTTACCTTCTTTTAAAATTTGAACTAAACTAAAGAAAGCATAAGAACCCTATACTATAAAACAATAGATTTCAATTTATAAATTACTTATGAAAAAAGATGTTTTTTCAACGACTTTACCATTATTTTATTTAAAAATCATGAAAAAAAACGTTACCTTATATTTATTATCCATTGGATATAGCCATAATATTTTCCCACTTATTTTGATAAAAATCAAAGGAGTTTCAATGTTTGAAGCTTTATATCCTTTATATATATAATTATATAATATTATAGATTTATTATCCCAAAATCCTTTATGAAACTTGGGTTATATTAATTATTTATATTTCTTACTTTGTTACTCTATTAGTTTTCACAAAAGTATTATTTTAAATTATTTTTCTATAAAACTAGGATTAGACGATCAATACTTTTAATAATTTTATTTAAATTATTTTTATTGGGTTATATCAGGTAAATAACTAAAATATTTTATTCATCCCTATTGAATCATCTTTACTTGGGGAAAAATATTCCTTGATATATGTTTCAATTACACTATATAAAGTTTATATCTAACCTTTTTTGGTCATGAATTATCATGTTTATGATTGATTTATGATATTTTTCATACATTAATTTCAATTTTGGAAAAACTTATTCTTGTACATATCATGAATTGATAGTTTTTACTTGAATTATATAATTCTAAATGCATTTAGTATTTATTATATCACATGAGAAGATATGTGTGTTTCAGGTGTAGTGAGTTTAATAGACTATACTATGTTGTATTGGTAGTGATCATTGACTTATTCTTGTAAGGACATGTTCTATATTTTAATTAAATTGCTATTCCATTTTTCTATGTTATGATTATTTTTTCTCCATTGATTTGACTCTATGATGTACTTTATAGACTCGTGAAATCTCACATTGGAAATTAATTAATGTTTTCTTTATAATTCTACATTTATTTGGTTTTGTTATCACCCTTTCATTTGACATGCCTCCCAAGTGATTAAAATGAAATAAAATAGTTATGTAGGATTTTAAAAATACTATTTTAAATAATTAATTAAATTCCCATTCAACTTTGTTTATTTTATTATTATATATATAATCTCTAAATCCAATAGACCTTTAGGTTTTGAGTGTTTATTTTTATATAGTTTTTATCATTTATTTTATAATATATAAAATTATGTTTATGAGTAATGGGTTATTATATTTTCTATTATATTAAGGTTTAGTAATTTATTTTTGAGAATAGGTTTTATAGTATAATAAGAAATACACTAAAAACAACTTAGTTTAATTGAATGGTGTCATGAGTTTTGACATATTAAAGTCTAATGATCTAATCCTTTAAGTGAATATCATTACTTCTAAATGAAAATTAAATCATATTGCTTATTTTATTTATTTCTCACTAAAAATTTCTATTTTTATTAAATTACTAGAAATTAAAGGAATAAACTACTAATGTGATTCATAATTTAATAATTATACAAATGAGATGTACACCATGTTGAGAGTTGTATTATAAAATTTTTATCTTAATGTTAACTCAACTAACTAATTTTATAAACAAGAACATGAATCATGTGGATCACCCAATTTAGTAAATTGAAAAATTTATCAATAAATTTTTAAAAAATTTAAGGGGTGTATTTGATTATTTGGTATTTAAGGGGGTAAGATGGGGATTTTAATTATATAAAAATTGAATTATGAAGAAAACATTGATCTTGGAATGGGGTCTATACCCTAGGTCATGATTTTGATATAAATTTGGGTCACTTATATAATTTAGGTGAGGTGTTTGATGGATATGTCAATTTTAAAAAATAATTAAATTATTGTGCATCAAGAGTGTGTTTTAAAATATTTTTAGGTAGTAGATGATGCATAGTTAGATGCATAGTTAATTAACCATGTAAAATAACTTAAAATTATAATAAATTTTATATTATGAGTGATGAATTTTTAAACAACCTTTCATTCTAATCATTCTTGTGAATTAAAGTTTTTCATTTTGACATAAAAATGTGTCACAGTCCTCACTTATACATATTAATCAACAATAATCAACCCATTTAAAAATTATGTATTATCTAGTGTGGAATAAGAGTTTTTATTTTGAGATTTAATGAATAATTGGTGACATTTATCTATTAAATTTGTGATTAAATATAGGGAATTAAAGATTTATTCTTCTAGTGAATATATTTATTCTCCATCTCCTATAAATCAAGTAATGATAATTTGGATCATATGATATATGAATCATTAAAATTATATGGGAGATATGGTTTTGTGATTGAATGATTATTTCCTATGATATTAATTTATAATAAACCAAGAATCAAAGGCACTGAATCTAGGAATTGATGAATTTTCATTGGGATTATGATATATGAATATAGATCTGTTAAAAATTGACAATTTAAATTTTGGATATAAGGTAGATAACTCTAACTATAATCTCTTATTTAAGTGTGATTAAAACATGATTTAGTGTTTTTGATGAATGAATAGTTAAAAATAACAAGGAAATATTCTTAAAAAGAAATTAAATAGTGAAGAAGATGAGATGAATTAAACTGCTATGATATAATTAAATGTGTGTAAAATGTATGATTTATGTTGATTTATAAATTTATCATAGATTATAATTAAATATAATCATGAAAATATTATTTTTATAATAAAATTATTATATTATTATTACATTTAATAAATAGAGATTTTCATTTATTGATTTAAATTTCATAGAATATATTCTGGTTATATATACTATGAAAGGTGAAAGGGTGTTTTTAATATTAAAATTTAATGTATTAATGGAATATTAATAATTATAAAATGATAAAAAAATATTTAATATGTGATGATGATGACTTCATGTTGAAAATATTATTTTGATTCTTTATTTTGTTTATAATATGATAAAGTTATTATTGATGAAATAATATGTTTTCTAAGGTTTTTATATTCATTTATTATGAGGCTTAGACCTTTTTGAAATATGCAATAATTTCTAAACCATAAAATGATGGTATAGTCCACACTATGTATAGATCAAGTTTGAACCACGACATAGTGAATACCACTACTTCATGGTTTAGTGAATAGAAGTTTATGTATTATGAAATAAATCATAAGTATTTATTATTTATCATACAAAAAAATATCATGTATGGTTTTTTCATCATGTGATGATGATTTTAAGAGTTCAAATATCCAAATAAAATATTTAAATATTAAACAATAAATCAAAATAAATAGTCTGATGTTGAAAAGTGTTTGAATATGATAAAATGTTTATTAAAAATATCAATGATAACAAAAAATTTGGGAAATTCTTACTTTCAAAGAATTTCCCATGGATATTATATATAAATAGGATTAGGGTTTATTGAACTAGTTGTGACATTACGATTTGATAATTGGAATTCCTTGATACCAAATCTCTTTCTCCCTCCATCATTCTATTTAACATGAATGTTCTAGAAAATTGTGTGAAAGAGAGAATCCTTCCAGAATGTTGTTAGATCCAGAAAACCCATTAATACCCTAGGAGGAAGGATACCATGGGATTTTATTAGTGCTTATTTTTAATCCTATGTTGATGATCTTGGACAAATGAGATCAATAGAATCGAGGTGTGCATTATTATTTTATTTTTTTTCAATCCAAATGAAATGTAATGATCCTATGGAAACCAGTTTTGTTGGATTTTTTACTATTCAATTTGAAAAAGTGTTATCCCCTCCCAAACACTAATAGTATCTGAGTCAATTCCATATCATTTGGATTGAAGTTTTCAAATAGATAATAAAATTAGGGAAATCATTGTTTGTAGAACCATGGAATAATTTTTTAAAAACATTCATAGTTCTTGATTTTTTCCAAACCATGATATTTTTTTAACATGAAATCGTCCATGGTTTTATAATTTTTATTAATACATATAATCAAGTTGAAAAAATGGGTACATAACAGATTCAATAAAAAAGTTATTCTAATTGATAAAAATATGTTTTGGTTCATAGGTAAAGTGGCCATTGTTAGCATTGAAATGAAATTTCATTAAGAAAATCATTTTGTTGAATAGGTAAAATAATAGCATGGTTTTAGAAGCATGGCATGTAAAAGTTTTTTAAAAAAAATATCTTAGTCTAATTAAACTGGTAATGGTTCCCTCCTGGAATGAGTTTTCATATAGAAAACCACATAGAGGTTTATATGAAAAATGGCCATGGTTTTATTATTTTAATTTTTTATTAATTATCAAAAACAAACATCATCATAGTCTCATTAGACCCACACCAAATCCAAGGAGAAGCTTCAAGTTATAAAAATAGGTTTTAGTGGATGTTATCTGGGTTTAAACTTCATTTAAATGGTGGATAAATCTATAAATAATTTATAAATTATCAAAAAAAAATGTATAATGGGGTTTATATTTATTTGTGAATTATTTAAAAATAATAATATAAACTATCTATATTAATGGTGTTATTTATAAATTAATTTGAACCATTATAAAAAGGGTTATGTTAGATTTTGATAGGTTCAAAATAAATAAAATAAGTGACATTATTGTTATCTAAAATGTTTACATAAAATAAGAAATGATTATATATGATTATAACATTTTTCATAAATATAACATATTTTTCAAAAATAAAACATATTTTTATTATGAAAAAGTTTTTATAGAATACCATATATATTAGGAACATGAAATTTTATATATTAAAATAAATGTAAATAATTCATGTTTTCTTATTTATGTAATGTCCATAAAGCATGTTTATTACCTTTTTTATAGTTTTATTATTTAATGAATAAATAATTCGTGTTTATAATATATTAATTTACAAAATATTTATTAATGTATATATATTATCTAAATATTTAAATTATTTCTTTATTTATTTATATTTTTTTATTTATTAATTAGTTATTATTATGGATGTATGTATGCTTTATATTAATGTTTTAAACTTATTTTTTTCAATTTCATACCAAGAATATAACCATTTTCATTCTAAGTATGATATATAATTTAGTTTTATTCAGATATGATACTATTTATTTTCGGTTTATGATTTTGAAAGTATTTTTTTATTATGGATTATTCATATTAGAAGTTAGGATTGTATTAAAATTGAGTTCTATCTTGAGAGATATCCTTTTTCAAGTACTTATATTCATTTGATTTGATCATCTATTCTTTTTGTCTTATGTTGGGTATTTTTGGGTGAATTTTGTAAAATTTTATAAGCTTATAGGCATGTTTATGTTTGGAAGATGGTTAAAGAAAACTATACGGGTCAGCCCAGAAAATTATGTACCTTTTTAGAGTTATATAGGAGGGAACATGGTTAAGTTCATAGTTAGTGTGAATAGTGCAGACTACACCATCAAACCATGAAACATGGAATAGTGGAGTACTTCATGGTTGGTGTATAGTCTTTCAAACTGTGTGTCCAAACCATGCAACCCTTTCAATAACCTAGAAAGGGGTTCATGGTTGGAACAATGTTTATCAAAATGTGCATCCAAACCGTGTGATGTGAATTTAATTCAACGATTTTTTTAATTTATCTTCTAAAACTCCATTATTTTACTCCAAACTCTTCTAACTCAAACCTAATCTGATTATTTATTCCATGTAGTCTTTATATAGGTAAATTTGGGTCTCTAAACATTTTTTCTTCATCAATAATTTCTCTAATTGATGCGTTATATCTCATTGTGTAAGTGTAACCTCAATTTGAATATGATTTATCCTTTCCTCCCCTGCCCCCCCCCCTCTTTGAGAGTAGTGGATACCCATTTCATAGGGAAATATAGATCTTGATCTGATTATTTTTTATTCTAGTATTTTTCATTTGTCTTTTTATCACTTGTGTCTATATTGGTGGATCTCGTGTGGGTGGTTTCTAATATTGATTGAGGTAGGTGGTTTCATAATGAATATATTATTAATTGAAACCATTATTTCTTAATGATTTTGAAATAGATTTATAATTAATTTATAATGATTGATTGTTGAATCTTGATAAATTATTTTGAAGTAGCATGGTGTGTCTGATGAAATCACACTAAAAATAAAGTTTGAATTAAAGTGTTGATTTTTGAAAAAATCAACTTGAATTGAAATGATCAATTTGAAGAATGAATTTGATGATGGCCTCTAAAAGATATGGAATGAAATGTTAGATGATTTTAAGTGGAGTTAATTTATTTGAGATCTATTAGAATTTTATAAAAATAATTTGATATTGGTTTCTTGAAATGAAATAATATATTTTGAAACATGAACTTGGGACCAAAAAGCATGATTTATTGAAATGATTTGAGATTTAATGAATTGAATGATAAAAACAAGTATGATTGATTACCTTGAAGCACATGATATCATGGGTAGTTAGGTGAAGGATATGCATTCTAGGAAAATTATTATTAATAAATGACTTAATGATGAAAGAAAAAAAAACTAGCCTATGGTAATGGAGTTTGTTCTTTGGGACTCTCTCTTATTCCCCTAATATTGGGATCTAGGGAGTGTATGCACACATAGAGACATATTTCACTAAGATTATGTGGAACATTGTAACTAAAACTAACTAACCCAAGGTGTTATTACCATTGTTAAATGATTGATAATGATTACAAATTCCATTGTTTTATTAAAAGGCTTATTCATTCCCATTTTTATTTAAATGCTTATTCATGCCTATTTTGAAAAAGACGGTTTTATATGCCTAATTTAATGTAAATTTACCAATATATATATATTATTCTAACCAATTAAATTTAAAAAAACATATTTAGTTTTTAATTTTGAAATATTACCATGCTGTGATTTATTTTAAATAAAGAATATTTGATTTATTGATATGGAAATGTATATGGAATGATTGGTGGAATACTAATAGGATTTTTTTATCAAACCTTATGTTATCCTTCAAGAATTTGTAGATTTTCTTATTCTAGGTCAATGGAAAGTAAAGGCACCACTTATAGGTGGTGGATTTTTTTATTAGCAGTACCTTGAGAGTTGGCGATGACTGGTGGATCATGTGTTCCACTTGTTACATGGATATTTCAAGTTGATTTCATTGTTTTTTTGATGTGATGACATTGGATGATGTACAATGTTTGAGATTTTTTACAATATACTTTCGGATTTCTCTATTGTGGAGTGTTTTTTTCATACCAACTATTTTTTGACTCTTATTTTCTTCCTTATCTTGATGAGTTTTTCTTATGTTTAAATAATTACCTCTTATTGTTTTTTATGGACATGTGATAGTATCCAGCTTGTTATGATTTGGAACACCATTATAGACATGTTAGAATCCATTCAAGTACTATTTAATTGGATTATATTTCTTGGTTCCTAATAAGTTGGTATCAATTGTGTTCAAGCCTCTACTTTGATTTTGTTATGTATTTTGTGATGTCTTGGTAGATTGGAGATAGAATTTTGGGGTTTTAAGGGGTATAATACGAGTGAGTTCTTGGAAATATCTCAATGAAACGAGCCTTAATTTACCATGGAATGTTTAGGAAAGGTGTATTTAAGGATTTTTTGGTATAAATTTATATTTTATTTAATGTTTTTATTTGAGATTTTTTTTCCCAGTTTAATATTTATTGATGGAGTTGATGATATCATTTTTATTGACTAATGTGTTAGGTACCAGGACGGGCAGTGGAAGCCGATGGGCTGGGAAATTAAAATTTTCGCATCACCGAAGCAATGTTGGGATGTTGACTTTGGTGAGAAATCCTGATATGGCTGAGGACCACTCATGGATTTGAAAAAGCACAAAATAATAAATAAGCAAGTACCTTGTTTGGATCTGATGTGCGCAAGTGTGTCGCAGGTTGTTGGAGACCATCACTCAAATACTCTGACATCGAAGTCCTCTAGATCATCCACACATGCCTTTCGAATTTGTACGTGCATCATTAATTGGAATCTAGGTGCTAGCACGACACACCAACAATCTCCTCGACGCTGTAGTGATCACCGCAAGGCAAGGAACATTAATCCACAAAGGAAGATCTTGAAGTTATTCTTTTCTTGAGAGGATCTCTATCTAGAATCCAGGAGGAGAGACAGGCTCTAAAATTTGACACATGAATGGTTCCAAGGAGAGAGCCTCTCTCTTACTTATATAGGGGATATCTAAAATACCCAGTATGGGTTCCTGGCCCCCGTGTAATAGATATCCTCTGTATAAGTGTTATAAATATTTATTCATGTCAAATAAAATTATGTCATAAATAATATTTATAAATTTTATCACTAACTACGATATATAATAAATATATATCACGTGATAAACGTGATTCTATAATTTGACTCACTTCTCCTAAAAATATTTAACGAACCCTAGATATTTAAATCCATTCGAATTATATTTTATCTTTTTAGTTACTTAATTACTTATAAATACATGTTAAAAATAAATTCAACATATTATTCCAAGATTGAATAAATTAAAGATTTTATTTATTCCTTGGTGATCCATAGAACTTGGATAGTACTCGAAACCTTTGGCAAGGCCCACCAAGTTCTATATTCCTATTCCCAGAATAGGGAAGATTCTCAAAGCGCTATTGGGTGTGACCCTCTAGGACCTTTTCTCAATAGTAGTGAATAATATCCACCGAATAAGAGCGGGGTCTTGTAACCCATCGGGGCCCCTATAGAGATAAGGTAAAGTCAAAGCAATGACTACCTTCCTATGAACATGTTCGGTGTAATATAATCTCTTCATCATCGATATCTCAATATAGCAGAATGCACACTAGTGTCATTAACCATTGTCATGCTCTATTTTAATTATTGATTTGTATAGAAGGTCTTACCTTCCACTACCATGGCTATGGATTTAATGAAGGAGCAAAAATCCTAATCAACCAGGCCCAAGATATCTCTTCCTGAACTCGGAAGCGACAAATCTTATCTTTATCACTCAATCAATGTCATGCCACTAATGACGTACCCAACACAAACTACCTCACCATGACTTTATCACAATGGTTTTCACCTTACATAAAATTACCCAATTAAATGACATTCATTGATAATGATCTCAAGTCTGGAGACTATTACACATGTCCATAGATAGGAAAGACCAATGACACCTGAAATATGTGGTGTTCCTATTATGCGGTTTAGTCCTCATGAACTCAACTACTAGAGATCATCAAGTGAGAACTTCATGAGAAGAAGTCTCAATTCTTATGAGCCTCTAGCCCATGATGGTCACACATCATCTGTGTCCTTTAAGAATTATGTAATTAGACCATAGGAAATTAGTTTAAGATTACTGTCATGGAATCTCGGGGTTATCATTATAGCATGGGATCTGCTATAACCCTTTGATATGACATGTAATCTAAGGAAATTTCCATAAACAAAGTGGATGCATAAGTATCTACAATATTATGGAAAGATAGAAACATGTATTATAACAAATTGCATACATATAGTGGTAATCAAAGTACAATAAAATTTGGGTCTAGGGCACCCACTTTCAACACTCCCACTTGAACTAGATCCAACTTCTAACAGGTTTTAATCCGCTAGCTCTCACATGAGAATCATGCTTATACTGAGAAATGGATTTTGTTATGGAGTCTTCCATGTTGTCCTCTATGGCTACTATACTGACTGTTACTTCACCTATTTGAGTAAAATCCCTCAATAGATGAAACTTCTGAAGAGTATGCTTTTCCCTCCGGTGAGACTTGGGCTTCTTGGAAAGCACCACTACAGCAATATTATCGCAACATACTAGAATAGGGTCTGCACTACTAGGCACAACACCAATGTATGAGATAAAGTTTCATATCTAGACTTCTTCCTTTGACACATTGGAAGCTACAATATATTCGGACTCTGCTGTAGAATCGGTAACCACAGCTTTCTTTGAGCCTCTCCAGCTCACTACACCACTATTCAGGCAAAATATGTAGTCTGAATGTGATTTCAGATCATCATGATATATCTAGAAACTAGAATCAGTGTATCCCCTCACTACTAGTTCCTCATCTCCTTCGTACACTAGGAACATATCCTTAGTACATCTCAAGTACTTTAGGATAGTCTTAACAGCTGCCCAATGCATCTCTTCTGGATTGGCTTGATATCTACCCACCATGCTTAAAGCAAAGGTGACATCAAACCTAGTACATAGCATGGCATACATGATAGAACCCACTCCCGAGGAATAAGGGATTCTACTCATTCTATCCATCTCCCCCTATGTTTGTGGACACATTTTATTAGAAAGATTTATACCATGTGACAAAGGTAACAATCCTCTATTGGATTGTTCCATATTGTAACTTTTAAGTGCCTTGTAAACATATGTACTTTGACTTAGACTAAGCAACCTTTGATATCTATCTTGATAGATCTTGATCCCTAGAATATTGGCTGTTTCACCTAATTTCTTCAGGGATAAGAATTCATTTAACCAAGTATTAACAGACTATAAGACTTGCACCTCATTTCCTGTAACGACCCAATCTTTTTGAGTAGTATATTAACTTACTCTTAATGATTTAATAAGATGTTAATGGTTAATGAAGAAAGAGGAGTCGATGGCTTCATCTAGTAGACTCGACCCTTATGAAGCCCACTTATTAGAGCTTGGGAAGGAGGTAGCATCTGTGGGCTTCGCTTTGGACCAAGCCCAAGCTGAACTCCAGCGTGTCAAGCTTGAACGGAAACGCCTACGGGAGAAGTTCAAGTTAGTAGAGATTACTACTAGGGCAATGTTATCTGAGCCTCCCTCAGATTCTCTCACCATAGCACACCTTACACTTAAGTCTTATGCCGGTGTTATAAGGGGCGATGGGACGAGACCCTAGCTTCCTTGTGTAATCCTTTCGGGTGAATAAATTGAGATCTCTTCCTTTAGTGATGTTTGTGGAATTTCTTTTGTCCGGATAATTTTAGGATATATTTTATTGATGAAAATTTTGAAAAAGGGATATTTTAAAACATTTATGTAAACCCTAAATAATTAATCATGTGTAATGATTTTCAAAAAATGGTCTTCTACAAAAGTGTTCAGTAAGGAATTTGGAGTCTAATAAGATCAAATTAATTTTTGATGAATAGTAAATTATGAATAGTGATTTTACGATTAGGATTAGTAATGTGACCAAATAGATTAGTAATTTCACTCAAAGAAAGTTTTAATATAATTTAGACCCCTAGATTAAGTAATGTGATTCAATAAAATGGGTAAATAACGGTTTCATAAATTATTAGTCAAGTATTAGTTTTTTCGGATGAATAGTGTTTTTTTAATTAAAAAATTTAATTAAAAATAATTAGAAAATTATTTTTATAAAAAGGACTTTATTTTTGAACTCAGAGCATCGATATTATGTTAAGATAATTTTTGGGGATTTTTCTGAAAAAAATGAATTCTCGATGAATAGTGTTTTTATTTAAAAATTAAATTAAAAATATTTAGAAAATTATATTTATAAAATGGATTTCTTTTTTAAAATCAGAGCATTGATATTTGGTTAAGGTGAAATTTTGGGATTATTCTGAGAAAGTTGAATTTTCGATGAATAGTGAAAATATAATTTTTAAGTTACGGGTGTTTAATGACATCATTAAATGATGTATTAAGTATATATTAAATATGGTCGAATTATGAATAGTAAGAAAAGGTATGAGGTGTCCCAAGTGGCCAATACCATGGGAAAATACCATGGGCAAGCCCATGGTTTTGCCAAAACCACTAATGAGGTGTCCCTTGGCCATTAATGCCTTGTCCCCTCACTTTCCCTATAAATACCCACCCTTTACTCCTTTAGTTTTCACTCACAACTCTTCCCCAACGAAGTTCTGGTCTCCTTACCTCCCAAGGAGTCCTCCCAAGGTTCCCCCAAGCCCTCAAGGTCCAAAACTTTGAGTTTCAAGAGTCACGTTTTAAGGTAAGGGATCCGACCTCTCTCTTTCTTTTCATGTAATCTCTTTTATGTCATTCCTTTTATGCTCCATGTTATTATGTGATAGGATGTTCTTTTGTACTCCTCTTACTTCCCTTTCATTTTTATATGATGATTGATCCCCTCTTACTCTCATCATTTCGTTTTATGAAAGTTTAAGTGACGTCGTTAGGCTGCCGAATTTTTAAGTGATTCTTTCACCCTTCTCATTTTTCAAGTTGGATTTTCATGTCAAATCTTTCAAGTTCCTTTTTATTATGTTGGGGTATGATCTCTATAACTATCATACTGATATCTTATGATCATATGATGAGAGACCCTATTTGATCTGTTCAATTCATTTTTGTTGAAGTTTAAGTGACGCCGTTAGGCTGCCGAATTTTCATAAGAGAAATCAAATTTTTGTCTTCCTTACATGTTTTTCATTTCAAATGGTATGTCCTTGAAATTGCATCACCATGTCCATATATCCTTCTTATTATATCCCTATACTTTTTTATGGGTCAATTATGATTGTTCGACCCATGTTCCCTCTCTTTTCAAAGTTTTCTAAAACCTTGTAACATAGCCGTTATGCTGCATAATTTTCGTCTCAAAATGCCTCTCTTTTCTCAAAGTTATTTTATGTTATAAAGTGAATACTCAAAGCTCTTATTTCTACAGGGGTATTCACATATATATCAAAATGTTCTATTTTAAATTCTGGGATTTACATACCTGATACCCGCTTTCCCTTTCTGTGGGTTTAAAGTAACGTAAAGATCATGTCTTTAAAGCAGTTTTTAAAACGTTATTATTATGAAATGAAACCCATTTATTTTATGCTATATGGGTTATTTATGAAATGTTTGATGATGTATATGTGGATAACATGATAATAAAGGAAAATTTAAGGGTGCACCCTGATAGCTCTCCAATGCATTGGGTAAAGACTTAATCTCTAGAGATGACCATTTTAACGACGCCTTGGTGAATAACCTTGGTAATTTTTAACGACACCTTGGGGATGGACCTTGGTGAAACGAAACGATTGTCAATATTAAATGTTGCAGCCACATCTTCAAGTTATGAAAAATGTTATTTTTATTATGATGTATCTCATGATTTCTCTCTCATGACTTAGAGTTCTTTTCATGTCCTTATTGAAGTATCTCAAGTTCACATGAAAAATGTTTCTCTTGTTTCCCTTACTGGGCCTTCTGCTCACCCTTTCTTTTGATGTATGTCCCCAGGTTATGAGATGCAGTAATGAACCTAGGATGAACTAAAGGAGAATCCTTTCAAGTGTTTAAGAAGAATGTTTTATGTTTTTTTCATGTATTATGTTCCTTGTTTCCAAGACACTAAACCTTAACGATCCTCAGTTCCGTGTAATGAAATGAAAGTTACGTTATAAAAATACGGGATGCTATAGTTGGTATCAAAGGATGGTTTAGTTATTTGTGGAAATTAGGATATAAAAACTTTATGAAGAACCCTATAGAAAAGTTTAAATATAGGAAAACTTCCTGGTATTTTGGTAAGTATTGAGTAAGTGGTTTATCAAACAAATACATCCTTGTCTGGATACGAGAAGGTAGAGGCGGCTCTGGTACAGATGTACATAGGGGTAAAACCTGAAAACACCGCTTTGAGCTAGACTCGAATGGGAACTAGTGCACGATAATGGTCCTTGCTGCACTCTTGGTTACGACACTCTCAGGGGATATGTTTGGTTAATCACAAGCTTTTTATGAATCATTATGAAGGAATTATAGAAAAGTGTAATTGTCTAAGCATGAAGTCTTAGTTAAAAGATTCATAAATAAAATAAGTTTCTTACTAAGGTTTTATTCTTTTAGAAAATGGCGGGCAATAGGAGGAACCGTGCCGATGGTGACCGCAATGCACCATGTTCTGACGGCCCTCCGAAGGAAGCTGGAATGGAAACATTTATGCGAATGATGAACCAACTGACTCAAGTTATGAGTAATAACTTGAATCAAGCTGAGAGGCCGACCTCACCACGAAGGGAACAACACTCTGTTGAGTCCTTCATGCGTCAAAGACCGCCAACATTCAGTGGATCTACTGACCCATTGGTTTCGGAATAATGGATAATCTCCATTGAAAAGATCTTTTCTGTACTTCATTGTTCGGAACAAGAAAAAGTCACCCTTGTTGTTTACCGCCTAGAGGGAGAAGCTGATCAGTGGTGGTCACAGATCAAAAACACGATGCCACGAGGAGAGATGGAAGCTATGGAGTGGGAAGAATTTTGGGGAATTTTCCTTAACAAGTATTTCCCTCGTTCCATGAGAACGAGAATGGAGAGAGAGTTTCTCGAGCTGAAGCAGAAGGAGAACGAATCTGTCGGAAGCTATGAGATGAACTTCACAAGGCTTTCCCATTATACCTCAAGCTTTGTCATGGACCCTAATGGGAAGGTTGATAGATTCTTTGGTGGACTACGACCTCATATGCGGAAGAATCTAGCCAACAGGGACTATGATAGCTATGAATAAATAGTTCGAAGTGCTATGAAAGTCGAGCTGGAGTTTGGTGAGACACAGTGGTCTCATAAACCAAATGAAAAGAAGAGATCGTTGGAGCCCAGTTTAGGGAAGTATTTTGATCAGGGAAGAGGTGGAAAGCAAATACAACTTACCGCATGCAATAAATGTGGGAAGAATAATCTGGGGAACTGCTTGAACGGAAGTGGAAAGTGCTACAATTGTGGAAGAGGAGGCCATATTGCTCGGAATTGTCATAGTGAGGTGAAGCCTCAGCTTCCCAACACTAACGACAGAGGAAAGATGGTTCTGGACCTACCCGAAGTCACATGCTTCAAGTGTGGACAGCTTGGGCACTTGGCTAACCAATGTCCAAATCCGAGGGAGGTGGAGGGGAATCACCATCAACCTCAGCAGAGGCCAAGCGAGCAAGGTCGTGCTTTCTCTATCACAACAACTGAAGTTGAAGTTCCGAATGATGTGCTAGCAGGTACTCTTGTTGTCCTCTCAAAACTAGCAAGTACTTTATTTGATTCTGGTTCTACGCATTCCTTTATTTCCTCCAAGTTTGCAAGGAATATAGAATCAATCCCCAAACTCCTAGAGGTAGAGTTGTCAGTCAAGACTCCAAGTGGGATTATCCTTGCATCAACAGTATTTAGAGACTCTAGTGTTTACTTTGGTGAGAAAAATCTTATTGCAAATCTAGTAGTCATTCCCATGATGGAATTCGACATTCTACTAGGGATGGATTGGCTCTCAAAGTATAATGATAAGATCAAATGAAGAAGTAAGGAAATCTCAGTAGTCTTGAATGAACGACCTACAGTTATCTTCTGAGGAGAGATATCCCGAACTGATCCCTATCTAGAAGCACCTCCTATAGCTTTCTTTATGGAGTTAATCGGTGATGATGAAGAAGCAAAAGGGAGTATACAAATAGATTATGTTCCAATTTTTCAAGAATACATGGATGTATTTCCTGAGGAGTTACCTGGACCTCCCCCAGAAAGAGATGTAGAGTTCTCCATTGAACTCGTACCTGGGTCTCAACCGATATCAAAGACTCCGTATAGAATGGAAAATGTGGAGCTAGAAGAGTTAAAGAAACAACTCCAAGACTTGTTGGAGAAGGGGTTTATCCGACCGAGGGTGTCTCCTTGGGGAGCACCAGTTCTCTTTGTGAAGAAGAAGGATGGATCAATGCAGCTATGCATCGATTATAGAGAACTGAACGGGATCACAGTGAAGAACAGATATCCTCTTCCAATAATTGATGATTTATTTGACCAACTTTTTGGTGCTCAATTCTTCTCTAAGATTGACCTTTGATCTGGTTATCATCAACTGAGGGTGAAGAAGGAAGATATTCCAAAGACTGCCTTCCGATCAAGATATGGGCATTACGAGTTTACTGTTATGCCCTTCGGCTTGACTAATGCTCCTGCTATTTTCATGGATTTGATGAATAGAGTCTTTAAGGACTACCTTGATAACTTTGTGGTAGTTTTTATTGATGATATATTGATATATTCAAAAAGTCGTGAGGAGCATGAAGATCATCTAAGGGTTATATTGAAAACTCTGCAGAAGGAGAGGCTCTTTGGGAAGTTCAGCAAGTGTGAGTTTTGGTTACAACAAGTGGCTTTCTTGGGGCACATCGTAACCAATGAAGGAATCTCAGTTGACCCTGCAAAGACAATGGTTGTGGAGGAGTGGCCTCAACCCACAATAGTAACTGAGATTCGTAGTTTCCTTGGTTTAGCAGGATATTATAGGAGGTTTGTGAAAAACTTTTCACGGCTTTCTAATCCACTAACCAAGTTGACTCGAAAAGGGGTTAAGTTCATCTGGACAAAGGAATGTGAGGAAAGTTTCCAAGAGCTAAAGAAGATATTGGTTACTGCACCTGTGTTAACACTAACCTCTATCGGAGAAGGATTCGTTATTTTTAGCGATGCATCTCTGAAAGGGCTTGGGTGCGTCCTCATGCAAAATGACAAGGTAATTGCTTATGCATATCGACAGTTGAAGATTCATGAGCAGAATTATCCTACGCATGATCTAGAGCTGGCGGCAGTTGTTTTTGCTCTAAAGATATGGAGGCACTATCTTTATGGGGAGAAATGTGATATATACACTGACCACCAAAGTCTAAAGTATATTTTCACACAGAAAGAATTGAACATGAGACAAAGGAGATGGTTGGAGCTTATTAAAGACTATGATTGTTCAATTCATTATCACCCTGGAAGAGCAAACAAAGTCGCGGATGCATTAAGCAGGAAAGATCTTGTTGTTCTGGCAACAATGAGGATCCTAGGAGATCCCTTGATTAAAGATCTAGTAAAACTGGACATGGGAATTATAAGGAAAGGGACATCATCAACCCTATCCCAAATGATTTCTCAACCTTCATTACTAGAGAAGATCAAGAAGGCTCAAAAAGAAGATCCTTTACTGCAGGAGAAGTTGGAGGCTGTAAAAGATGGGAAGTTCCCTGATTTCAATATTGATCAAGAAGGTGTATTGAAATTTCGTACAAGACTATGTGTTCCATCTATTCCGGAGATAAAGAAAGAACTGATGGATGAAGCTCATAGCTCTACATTCTCTATACACCTGGGAAGCACTAAGATGTATAGAGACCTTCGTGATCATTATTGGTGGGATAACATGAAGAGGGAGATTGCTGATTACACTACAAGGTGCCTGGTGTGTCAGCAAGTAAAGGCAGAACGACAACTTCCTAAGGGGGTATTACAACCGCTACCCATACCAGTATGGAAGTGGGATAATATCACTATGGACTTTGTAACTGGTCTCCCGAAAACATCCAAAGGAAACAATGTGATATGGGTTATTGTGGACCGCCTCACCAAGACAGCCCATTTTATCTCTATTCAGGAAGATTTCTCTCTGGATCAGCTTGCCAAGATATACGTGAAGGAAGTGGTAAGGCTGCATGGGGTACCACTATCCATCATGTCTGATCGTGACCCAAGATTCACATCAAAATTCTGGAGAAGTCTTCAACATGCTCTGAATACTGAATTGAATTTTAGTACGGCCTATCATCCTCAAACTGATGGCCAATCTGAAAGGACTATTTAGACACTCGAAGACATGCTGAGATTATGATCAATGGAATTTAAAGGTTGATGGGATCAACACCTCCCATTAGTTGAGTTCTCCTATAACAACATCTTCCATTCGAGTATTCAGATGGCACCCTATGAAGCTCTGTATAGAAAGCGATGTAGAACTCCCACTTGTTGGGATGAAACTAGTGAGAGAAAGCTTCTTGGGCCTGATCTTGTGCAAGAGATGACAGAACAGGTCCATGCCATCCAACAACAGATAAAGGCTGCTCAAAGTCAGCAGAAGAGCTATGCTGACAATCATCGAAGGGACTTGGAGTTTGGTGTTGGCGACAAAGTCTTCCTTCGAATTTATCCATGGAAGAGAGTCATGCGGTTTGGGAAGAAAGGGAAGATCAGCCCTAGGTACATTGGCCCCTATGAAATCCTTGATCGCATAGGAGCAGTGGCCTATCGTTTAGCACTTCCACCGAACCTAGCTCAAGTTCATGATGTCTTCCATGTATCTCTCTTGAGGAAGTACATACCCGACCCTTCGCATGTAATAAACCCAGAGGTGATACAACTGGAACATGACCTCTCTTATGAGGAGCATCCAGTGGAGATATTGGACCGTAGAGACAAGGTCCTACAAAATAAGACTACCCACCTTGTGAAATTGTTGTGGAGGAATCATAAATATGAAGAAGCGACTTGGGAGCCTGAGGAAACAATGAAGCAAAAGTACCCTCACCTTTTCGACTAGGCCTCAAGTATAAATTTCGGGGACGAAATTTCTTAAGGGGGGAAGAATGTAACGACCCAATCTTTTTGAGTAGTATATTAACTTACTCTTAATGATTTAATAATATGTTAATGGTTAATGCAGAAAGAGGAGTCGATGGCTTCATCCAGTAGACTCGACCCTTATGAAGCCCACTTATCAGAGCTTGGGAAGGAGGTAGCATCTGTGGGCTTCGCTTTGGACCAAGCCCAAGCCGAACTCCAGCATTTCAAGCTTGAACGGAAACACCTACAGGAGAAGTTCAAGTTAGTAGAGATTACTACTAGGGCAATGTTATCTGAGCCTCCCTCAGATTCTCTCACCATATCACACCTTACACTTAGGTCTTATGCCGGTGTTATAAGGGGCTATGTGACGAGACCCTAGATTCCTTGTGTAATCCTTTCAGGTGAATAAATTGAGATCTCTTCCTTTATTGATGTTTGTGGAATTTCTTTTGTCCGGATAATTTTATGATATATTTTATTAATGAAAATTTTGAAAAAGGGATATTTTAAAACATTTATGTAAACCCTAAATAATTAATGATGTGTAATGATTTTCAAAAAATGGTCTTCTACAAAAGTGTTCAGTAAGGAATTTGGAGTCTAATAAGATCAACTTAATTTTTGATGAATAGTAAATTATGAATAGTGATTTTACGCTTAGGATTAGTAATGTGACCAAATAGATTAGTAATTTCACTCAAAGAAAGTTTTAATATAATTTAGACGCCTAGATTAAGTAATGTGATTCAATAAAATGGGTAAATAACGATTTCATAAATTATTAGTCAAGTATTAGTTTTTTCAGATGAATAGTGTTTTTTTAATTAAAAAATTTAATTAAAAATAATTAGAAAATTATTTTTATAAAAAGGAATTTATTTTTGAACTCAGAGCATCGATATTATGTTAAGGTAATTTTTGGGGATTTTTCTGAAAAAAAATGAATTCTCGATGAATAGTGTTTTTATTTAAAAATTAAATTAAAAATATTTAGAAAATTATTTTTATAAAATGGATTTCTTTTTTAAAATCAGAGCATTGATATTTGGTTAAGGTGAAATTTTGGGATTATTCTGAGAAAGTTGAATTTTCGATGAATAGTGAAAATATAGTTTTTAAGTTACGGGTGTTTAATGGCATCATTAAATGATGTATTAAATATATATTCAATATGGTAGAATTATTAATAGTAAGATAAGGTATGAGGTGTCCCAAGTGGCCAATACCATGGTCAAATACCATGGGCAAGCCCATGGGTTTTCCAAAACCACTAATGAGGTGTCCCTTGGCCATTAATGCCTTGTCCCCTCACTTTCCCTATAAATACCCACCCTTTCCTCCTTTATTTTTCACTCCCAACTCTCCCCCAACGAAGTTCTGGTCTCCTTACCTCAAAAGGAGTCCTCCCAAGGTGCCCCAATCCCTCAAGGTCCAAAACTTTGAGTTTCAAGAGTCACGTTTTAAGGTAAGCGATTTGACCTCTCTCTTTCTTTTCATGTAATCTCTTTTATGTCAATCCTTTTATGCTCCATGTTATTATGTGAGAGTATGTTCTTTTATAATACTCTTACTGACCTTTCATGTTTATATGATGATTGATCCCCTCTTACTCTCATCATTTCGTTTTATGAAAGTTTAAGTGACGGCGTTAGGATGCCGAATTTTTAAGTGATTCTTTCACCCTTCCCATTTTTCAAGTTCGATTTTCATGTCAAATCTTTCAAGTTCCTTTTTATTATGTTGGGGTATGATCTCTATATCTATCATACTGATCTCTTATGATCATATGATGAGAGACCCTATTTGATCTGTTCAATTCATTTTTGTTGAAGTTTAAGTGACGCCGTTAGGCTGCCGAATTTTCATAAGAGAAATCAAATTTTTGTCTTCCTTCCATGTTTTTCATTTCAAATGGTATGTCCTTGAAATTGAATCACCATGTCCATATATCCTTCTTATTCTATCCCTATACTGTTTTATGGGTCAATTATGATTGTTCGACCCATGTTCCCTCTCTTTTCAAAGTTTTCTAAAACCTTGTAACATAGTCGTTATGCTGCATAATTTTCGTCTCAAAATGTCTCTCTTTTCTCAAAGTTATTTTATGTTATAAAGTGAATACTCAAAGCTCTTATTTCTACAGTGGTATTCACATATATATAAAAATGTTCTATTTTAAATTCTGGGATTTACATACATGATACCCACTTTCCCTTTCCGTGGGTTTAAAGTAACGTAAAGATCATGTCTTTAAAGCAGTTTTTAAAACGTTATGATTATGAAATGAAACCCATTTATTTTACACTATATGGGTTATTTATGAAATGTTTGATGATGATATATGTGGCTCACATGATAATAAAGGAAAATTTAAGGGTGCTCCCTGATAGCGCTCCAATGCATTGGGTAAAGACTTAATCTCTAGAGATGACCATTTTAACGACGCCTTGGTGAATAACCTTGGTAATTTTTAACGACACCTTGGGGATGGACCTTGGTGAAACGAAATGATTGTAAATATTAAATGTTGCAGCCACATCTTCAAGTTATGAAAAATGTTATTTTTATTATGATGTATCTCATGATTTCTGTCTCATGCCTTAAAGTTCTTTTCATGTCCTTATTGAAGTATCTCAAGTTCACAAGAAAAATGTTTCTCTTGTTTCCCTTACTGGGCCTTCTACTCACCCTTTCTTTTGATGTATGTCCCCAGGTTATGAGATGCAGTAATGAACCTAGTATGAACTAAAGGAGAATCCTTTCAAGTGTTTAAGAAGAATTTTTTATGTTTTTTTCATGTATTATGTTCCTTGTTTCCAAGACACTAAACCTTAACGATCCTCAGTTCCGTGTAATGAAATGAAAGTTACGTTATAAAAATACGGGATGCTATATTTCCTATAATTAATATGTCATCAACATATAATAATAGGAAAAAGATGGAATTCCCTTTAACCTTTTTATATACACGATGATCGCTTTCATTTTTGACAAAACCAAAATCTCTTATGGCCTCATCAAAATGAACATTCCATGATCTTGATGCCTACTTCAAACCATAAATGGATCTCTTCAGCTTGCATAATTTATTGGTATTCTTTGACTTTACAAACCCTTCGGGTTGAGTCATATAAACGTCTTCAACCAACTTCCCATTAATAAAAGCATTTTTGACACCCATTTTCCAAATTTCATAATCATTAAAGGCTGCTATTTCAATCAATATTATTATGGATTTAAGAATTTCTACTAGTGATAAGGTTTTATTATATTAAATTCCTTGACGTTGCCTGAAACCCTTTGCAACCAGTGTTTATTTAAAGGTATTAACCTCACCATCCATGTCAATATTCTTCTTAAATACCCATTTTCATTCAATGGGCTTTACATCAGCTAGAGGGTATACCAAAATCCAAAATTGATTTTGGTACATGGACTCCATCTCAGAATCCATGGCTTTTTTCCATTTAACAGCTTCTTTTCATTCTACTGCTTCCTTGTAGGTTAGAGGTTCATCATCCTCAAGGACTAATGTGTCACCTGACTCGATGACAATAAAACCATAACACTCTGGTTCTATAGCCTCTCGAATAGACCTACGCAGTATTTGTGTCTCAGGAACAACTTCTTCTTCCACTTGCTCTTGTGGAGATTGTTCTTCTACCAACTCTTGTGCATCTAGAGAATTAACTTCATCTAATTCAATCTTACTCCCACTATTTCCAATAGAAATGTGTTCCCTTTCTAGAAATATGGTGTATCTTGACACAATAATTTTTTTATCTAAAGGGTTATATTGGTAATATTATCTAGTTTCCTTAGAATAACCTATAAAGATGCACTTGGTGCTTATGGATGCCAATTTTTCACTTGGTAAAGTATTGAAAAATGCATCACACCCTCATACACTTATGTGTGTCCGGATGGGTTTCTTTCCTTACCATAACTCATATGGAATCCCATCTTCATCTTTAGTTGGTACTCAGTTAAGATTATATGTTGTTTTCTGCAAAGCGTATAACCAAAAGGATAATGGAAGAGTTTCATAACTCATTATTGATCTGACCATGTCAAGAAAGGTCATATTATTCCTTTCACTAACACCATTACATTGTGTTGTATATGGAAGAGTGAGTTGGGATACTTTTCCACACTCCTTCAAGTGATCAATGAATTCTTTGTTAATATATTCTCCACCTCGGTCTGAGCAGAGTGATTTTATCTTTTTACCAAGTTGGTTTTCTACTTTATTTTGGTATTCCTTAAAAAACTGAAAGGAATCAGACTTATACCGCCTTAAGTAGATATATCCATACCTACTATAGTCATCGGTAAAAGTAATGAAGTACAAAAAACCACCCCTTTCCTCTACTGTAAATGGACCACATACATCAGTATGTATTAATTCCAGTATTGCTTTGTCTCTTTCTCCCTTTCCTGATAAAGGTGTTTTGGTCATCTTTCCTTGTAAACAAGCTTGACATAAATCCAAGGGTTCTAACTGTACCGAGTCTAAATACCCTTCTTGATGTAATCTTCATAATCGCTTCTTGTTTAAATGACCAAGACTGAAGTTCTATAGGTGGGTGATATATGAGTCATGTTGGTTGTTTTTTTCATTTATTTCCATTACAGGTTTCTCAAGTTCTAGCATGTATAAACCATTATTAAGATATTCAATACCATAACATATGTTATCCCTATAAAAGAGACAACATTTATTTCCAAACTTGAAATAAAAATGCATAGTGTCTAGTATTGACACAGAGATAATGTTTCTGGTAACTGAAGGTACATAATAGCAATTGTTTAAAACAAGAACCAAACCAGTTGGTAAGGTTAAGTGATAGTCTCCCACTACCAAGGCTGCCAAACTTGCACCATTTACAGCTCAAATATCCACTTGACCTTTTGAAATCTTCTTGAACCTACTTGGTTCCTGTATATGAATACAAATATGTGATCCACATACCGTATCTAATACCCAAATTATAGATAAAGATAGATTGCATTCAATGAAAAAAATACTTGAAGTAGAAACATCAGTTCGCTTCTTCTTCCTGGCTCTGCAATTCTTCTTCTAGTGGACTTTCTTGCCACATCCAAAGTAGTTAGCTTTCTGTTCATTACTTTACCTCTGAATCTTTAGATTCTTTGCAGGATGATGGATTGGTTTCATTGTCCATGACTTGTCCTTAGACCCCTTTACCTTGCCTTTTTTTTCTTGTTCACCATAAGGATAGATGAATTGGTATTTTTCATATCTTTATGAGCTTGGAGAACTAAATTCAAAAGGTTCAGGAGAAACTTTGTCATATCATTCATGTTATAATTGACAATAAAAGTTGATAATATTGACATTAAAAAGGCAAGAATGAGATCCACTGCTAATTCTTGGTTCAATTTGAACCCAAGGGATTCAAGCCTCTCAATATACCTAATCATCTTGAGTATGTGAGGACTGGCTTGGTGCCCTTATTCTAGACTGCACTTGTAAAGAGAACTTGAGATCTCATACCTTTCTTTCCTGGCCCTCTCCTGATATAATTCTTGGAGATGTAAAAGCATCTTGTAGGCGTCCTCATCCTCATGCATTTTTTTCAATTGGCTAAACATGGATGACAACATGATGCATTGTACATCAAGAGCATCGTCTACATTCTTTCTCCATTTATCTTTTTCCGCCTTGCTTGCTCCCTGAGGAGGCTCAACCAAAATTGGGAATTCCAGCACATATAACTGCCTTTCTTGGCGTAGTATTATGTGAAAGTGCTTGTACCACTCCTAGAAGTTTTTGTCAGTCAGGATATTTTCTTTATCCAAAATTGATCTTAGTGATAAAGTACTTGTGGTGTTGGTTGTAACGACCCAATATTTTTTAGTAGTATATTAACTTACTCTTAATGATTTAATAAGATGTTAATGGTTAATGCAGAAAGAGGAGTCGATGGCTTCATCCAGTAGACTCGAACCTTATGAAGCCCACTTATCAGATCTTGGGAAGGAGGTGGCATCTTTGGGCTTCGCTTTGGACCAAGCCCAAGCCGAACTCCAGCATGTCAAGCTTGAAAGGAAACGCCTGCGGGAGAAGTTAAAGTTAGTAGAGATTACTACTAGGGCAATGTTATCTGAGCCTCCCTCAGATTCTCTCACCATAGAACACCTTACACTTAGGTCATATGCCGGTGTTATAAGGGGCTATGTGATGAGACCCTAGCTTCTTTGTGTAATCCTTTGGGATGAATGAATTAAGATTTCTTCCTTTAGTGATGTTTGTGAAACTTCAAATGTTCGGATAATTTTAGGATGTATTTTATTGATGAATTTTGAAAAAAAAGGATATTTTAAAATATATATGTAAACCCTAAATAATTAATGATGTGTAATGATTTTCAAAAAATGGTCTTCTACAAAAGTGTTCAGTAAGGAATTTGGAGTCTAATAAGATCAGCTTAATTTTTTATGAATAGTAAATTATGAATAGTGATTTTACACTTAGGATTATTAATGTGACCAAATGGATTAGTAATTTCACTCAAAGAAAGTTTTAATATAATTTAGGCACCTAGATTAAGTAATGTGATTCAATAAAATGGGTAAATAAAGGTTTCATAAATTATTAGTCAAGTATTAGTTTTTTCAGGTGAATAGTGTTTTTTAATTAAAAATTTAATTAAAAATGATTACAAAATTATTTTTATAAAAAGGACTTTATTTATGAACTCAGAGCATCGATATTATGTTATGGTAATTTTTGGGGATTTTTCTGAAAAAAATGAATTTTCGATGAATAGTGTTTTTATTTAAAAATTAAATTAAAATTATTTAGAAAATTATTTTTATAAAATTGAGTTCATAAATGTATTTAGAGCATCTATATTTGGTTAAGGTGAAATTTTGGGATTTTTCTGAGTAAGATAAATTTTTCAGTGAATAGTAAAAATGCAGTTTTAGGGTTTTGGTATGTTTAATGACATCATAACTGTGTCATGATGATTTCATGAGATATTTTAAGGGTTGTCCGGCCAAGGGTGATGAATTTTTGTTTTGGGGGCCCCATGTGTCCTAACTTCATGGTAAATGCCAAGGGAGAGCACATGGTTTTGAGAAAAGCACTTGTGAGGTGTCCCTTGGCCATTAATGCCTTGTCCCCTCACTTTCCCTATAAATACCCACCCTTTCCTCCTTTAGTTTTCACTCCCAACTCTCCCCCAACGAAGTTCTAGTCTCTTTAAATCCCAAGGATTCCTCCCAAGGGGCCCCCAAGCCCTCAAGGTCCAAACCTTTGAGTTTTAAGAGTTACGTTTTAAGGTAAGGGATCCGACCTCTCTCTTTCTTTTCATGTAATCTCTTTTATGTCATTACTTTTATGCTCCATGTTCTTATGTGAGAGGATGTTATTTTATATTCCTATTACTGCCATTTTCATGTTTATATGATGATAGATCCCCTCTTACTCTCATCATTTCGTTTTATGAATGTTTAAGTGACGCCGTTAGGCTGGTGAATTTTTAAGTGATTCTTTCACCCTTCTCATTTTTCAAGTTCGATTTTCATGTCAAATATTTCAAGTTCCTTTTTATTATGTTGGGGTATGATCTTTATATCTATCATACTGATATATTATGATCATATGATGAGAGACCCTATTTGATCTTGTCAAATCATTTTTTTATTGAAGTTAAGTGACGTCGTTAGGCTGCCGAATTTTCATAAGAGAAATCTTATTTTTGTCTCACTTCCATGTTTTTCATTTCATATGGTATATCTTTAAAATTTCATTACCATGTTCTTAAATCCCTTATATTCTATCCCCCTACTATTTTATGGATCATTTATGAGTGGGTGACCCATGTCCCCTCTCTTTTCAATGTTTTCTAAAACCTTGTAACATAGTCGTTATGCTGCGGAATTTTCGTCTCAAAATGCCCCTCTCTTTTCTCAAAATTATTTTATTTTATAAAGTGAATACTCAAAGCTCTTATTTATACAAGGGTATTCATATATATATATAAATGTTCTATTTTAAATTCTGGTATTTACATACATGAGACCCGCTTTCCCTTTCTGTGGGTTTAAAGTGACGTAAAGATCATGTCTTTAAAGCAGTTTTTAAAACGTTATGATTATGAAATGAAACCCATTTATTTTATGATATATGGGTTATTTATGAAATTTTTGATGATGATATATGTGGCTCACATGATAATAAAGTCAAATTTAAGGGTGTGTCCTGATAGCGCTCCAATGCATTGGGTAATGATGTAACCACTAGAGATTACAATTTTCACGATACCTTGGTGAGTAACCTTGGTAATTTTCAAATGACACCTTGGGGATGGACCTTGGTGATATGTTCATGATTTTCTATGTTAAATGATGTAGCCACATATTCAAGTTATGAAAAATGTTATTTTTATTATGAAATGCCTCATGATTTCTTTCTCATGCCTTAAAGTTCTTTTCATGTCCTTATTGAAGTATATCAAGTTCACATGTAAAATGTTCCTCTTGTTTCCCTTACTGGGCCTTCTGCTCACCCTTTCTTTTGATGTATGTCCCCAGGTTATGAGATGCGGTAATGAACCTAGTATGAACTTAAGGAGAAGCCTTTCAAGTGTTTAAGAATAATGCTTTATGTTGTTTTCATGTATTATGTTCTTGGTTTCCAAGACACTAAACCTTAAAGATCCTCAGTTTTGTGTAATGTAATGAAAGTTTATGTTATTAAAAGACGGGATGCTATATTGGTGATTTCCATTTTAAATCTACATCAAATAAACATTTAGCAGTTAGTACTTTTCCTTTATTACCTTTTTGAAATTTATGATTAATAAATTATTATATCATTTTAATGTCTCCCACTATTTTAGCCAACTTTAATATCCCTCACTATTTGATTCGAAATACTATGTCACTTGAGTATTCTAGTGACATGGATCCTTGAAACCTCCCTTGTAGTCTACAAGATATGGCTACACCGCTACTTTGAGGGTTTCAAGGTAGGCTATAGGCTGACCAACCACTTGACTTGTGGTTCCTTGTGTTGTTGAGTAAAGTCCCAGCTTTTGGAATCCGAACTTGATTCCCTCAAAATCTTGCCACCAAAGTGATAGAAAGTTAGCTATGTCTAAACCTTGACTACTCACTTTAGTTAAGTCAACCCAGTTCTCTCATGAAAACACCCTAGTAGTAAGAGTTACTCTCAAATATAGCTAACGATCACCCCATACAGCCGATTTTGTTTAGATGTGAGAAATCGAAGGTGTTTGGGCTTAATATCTCTTTAAGGGATTTTAATATTTATTGATGAATAATATTTTTCTATCTATATGTTCAAACTAAATTGTCACACTCACAATTGAACATGCAATATATATATATATATATATATATATATATATATTTGTCACTTCTTTATGCATTTTCTATCTTGTTTACTATTCTATGTGATCAAGCAATAATCATCAACCCGCATAAAATAATAAACAATACATAAAGGTAAATCATGAAATCTGACTGGTCTTGAGCATTCTATAACGATCAATCCATAACGGATCAATCTTGACCTAGGGGCATCCATACCTGAGTCGACACCTGACTCACGTCACATCCATTCCCAGTGTAATGCACTTGGTTCTCGTCTGGTTTACCGCCTCAACTTGGTGGGGTCTGCATCTCTGATCATCATCGATCAATTAAAATTATACTTGTACGCAGGCAAGGGGGTCTAGGGGTATAAAATACAGCTTGTGCATTGGACACGAAGGTCCTTATACATATTTGAATTAAAAGGATGATTCGTAGACCTTCATTTATTTAATTAATTATTACAATCATCTCACGCATTGAGTAAGTTATTAAATAAATAAATAATCTAAACATGCATGGTTCGGTCGCTTGCTCAAGACCAGTCGGTATATATAAAGCGCGATTAAAATTAAACTGTAATGAAATTTAAACAGTACGGGGAGCTCTTATAAATTCATAAATTTAAATAAATTCAATTAATTTATTTTTATCAATTCCAACTATTTAATTTAATTTTAATTCCAAAATTAAATTAAACCATTAATTTAATTATAACTATAAAAGTAAATTAAACTATTAATTTAAATTTAATTCTAAAATTAAATTAAACTATTAATTTAATTTTAATTCTAATTAAATTAATGTTTCGTATTAAATTAAATTTATACCCGAATCTAATTCTAATTAAGTTAATTTAAAAAATTAACTTAATTAAAATTAAATAAATGAGGTTACCTCTAGCAAGGCTGGGACTTCAGCTTGACTGCGAACCACTGCAAGGGACTGTTACTGGATCTAATTCAAGTTGTAACTGCTGCACAACAATGGCATGACCATGGCATGACCGCGGCGTGTACACGGCATAACTGCTCGGTCCAGCAACTTCTGCAGTGGCAGCAACTTCCAGTGAGGTGCGAAGGTAGCGGGAGCTGGCGGGGCACCGCTCCAGCCAGTCTCAAGGGTGGAAGCCCGCTGCTCCGGCCCGCCGTAGGGGAGGCGGCCCAGTCTATCATGGCTTGGATCAGGGGCATCCAGGTCTGGCATGTCCTAGACTAGCGATGGCATGGTCCGGCGTGGCCAGGTCCGGGGCAGCCTAGTCTATTGTTGCCTGGTCCAGTGCAGCCTGGACCGGTGGTGTCCTAGTCCGGTGTGCCCTTCCGAGATAGCGTGAGGCAGGTGGAGTGGCACGATCTGGAGACAGGTAGGTGTCTGATAAGAGTTGGGAAATGCGGTTTGGCAGTAGGGGAGGTTACGGCTTGGAGGTAGACCATCGTGGGGTTGGGCGACACGACTGGGCAGAGGGAAGGGGAGGTGCTTGTAGCTAGGGTTCCCTCCTCAAGGGGGGAGGTTCTCTGGTCTTTGCATGTGGAAGAATACTTAGGTCTTCTTCCCCTTTTTTTTAATTTGTCTTTTGAAAAAATAACCACCCCTTTCCCCTTTTTTAAATTAAAAAGGAAGAAGACCCTAAAATGGGGTCTTGGTCTCAATTTTTTTAATTTAAAAGTAAGACTTGACCCCAAGTCTTTAAAGACCCCCCCCCTCCTTTTTTATATATTTTTTAATTTTAATTAAAATAAAACAATATTATCTCATAATATTTTTATTTAACTCAAAATAAAAAACCACCGGAAAAATTCCAGTGACCGGATTCCGGCCATAGCGTGGCTGGATTTCAGTATTTTTGAAGAATGCATTAATAAAATTAAAACATGTTCTTATCAAAATTTTAATTTGAAGAAAATTTAAACTGATGAGTCGATCCAATTAAATTTTAAAAATGACCATAACTTGGCCATTCAAAAATGAATCGATGTGCGGTCGGTTTCATTGGAACCGATTTAATCCCCCGTACATAAATTTTATGCAATTTAATTTTTCCTTTAGATTGGAAAAATCGCACGTCCCTTTGATACCATTGTCATGTATCGGTATGGCCAGTGTAAGCCGATGGTATGGGAAATTAAAATTTTCGATCACCAAAGCAATGTTGGGACATCAACTTTGGTGAGAAATCTTAGTATGATATGAGGACCGCGCGTGGATTTGATAGAGCATAAAATATAAAATGAACAAAAAGTACCTTGTTCGGATCTGACGTGTGCAAGTGTGTCACAGATTTCCAGTGAATGTCACTCGAAAACTCCGATGTCAAAGTCCTCTAGATCATCCACACACACCTTTTGAATCTGTACACATGTCCTTCGTTGGAATCCGGGTGCTAGCGCAACACACCAACGATCTCCTCGACGTAGCGGTGATCACCGCAAGGAAAGGAACTTCGATCCATGAAGGAAGATCTTGAAGTTCTTCATTTCTTGAGAGGATCTCTCTCTAGAATCCAGGAGGATATAGAGGATCTCAAATTTGACACATGAATAGTTCCAAGGAGAGAGCATCTCCCTTACTTATATAGGGGTATCTAAAATACCCGGTATGGGTTCACCACCCCCATGTAATAGATATCCTCTATATAAGTATTATAAATATTTATTTATGTCAAATAAAATTATTCCATAAATAATTTTTATAATTTTTATCACTAAGTGCAATATATAATAAATATATATCATATGATAAACTTGAGTCTATAATTCGACTCACTTATCCTAAAAATATTAAACGAACCCTGGATATTTAAATCTGTTTGAATAATATTTTATCTTTGTATTTACTTAATTACTTGTAAATACATGTTATAAATAAATTCAACATATTATTCCAAGATTGAATAATTTAAATAATTTATTTATTCTTTGGTGATCCATAGAACTTGGATATTACTCGGACCCTTTGGAGGGTCCCTCCAAGTTCTATATTCCTATTCCCAAAATATGGCAGATTCTCAAAGCACTATTTTGTGTGGCCCTCTAGGACCTTATCTCAATAATAGTGAATAATATCCACTGACCAAGAGCAGGGTCTAGTTCCCCATCGAGGCCCCTATAGAGATATGGTATAGTCAAAGCAATGACTACCTTCCTACGAACACGGTCTGTGTAATATAATATCTTCTTCATCGATATCTCAATTGATCAGAATGCACACTAGTGTCATCATCCTTTATCTTGATCTATTTTATTTATTGATTTTTTCGGATGGTATTATGTTCCAATACCATGGCCATGGATTTAATGAAGGTTCAGCCATCCTAATCAACCAGGCCCAAGATATCTCTTCCTAAACTTAAAAGTGAAAAATCCAATTTTGATTATTCAATGAATGTCATGCCATTAATTATGTACCCAACACAGACTACTTCACCATGACTTTATCTCCATGATTTTTTCCTTGCTTCAAAGAACGCAATTAAATGACATTAATTGATAATGATATCATGTCTAGAGACCATTACACATTTCCATAGATAGGAACGACCAATAAAACCTAAAATATGTGGTGTTTCAATTATGAGGGTCAGTCCTCGTGATCTCAACTACTAGAGATCATTAAGTTCAAACTTCAGGAGAAGAATTATCAATGATTATGAGCCCCCATCACCTGATGCTCACACATCATCTGTGTCCTTTCAGAATTATGTAACTGAACCATAGGACATTAGTTTAAGATTACTATCATGGCATCTCAGGGTTCTCATTATAGCCTGGGATCTGCTATAACCATTTGATAAAACATGTAATCTAAGGACATTTTCATAAACAAGGTGGATGCAGAAATATCTATACTATTATGGAAATATAAACACATTTATTATAACAAACGTTATACATGAAGTGGTAATCAAATTACAATACATGTTGGGTCTATGTCACCCACTTTCAACATGATGTTTTACTTATAATATATTGATGTTGTGTATTACCATGACTATAGGAAGTGGTTAGAATAAACCTAAAGAATTATCTAGTGGTTAACCATATCAAGAAAACCCTTCAGTTAATCAGAACCTCATATTTTTTTTATTTGTTCAGTCTATGATCTGGGCCATGTAGCTTCACCAATTACCATTTAGGTTGTAGAGGTACTTTGTGTAGGTTCCGGGCATAGCAGAAGCATGTTGGTGGGTTTTCCCAACTTTGATATTAGCATTAAAAATGATCAATCTGAGATCTGTCATGATAATAAAATAATGGATCTTTGAAATAGAACGAAGAACTAAAAAATAAAGAGGGAGTCCCATAACCATAAAGGCAGGATCATCATATGTTTTTTATAATTAATTTAATTAATTGAAAAAGAATTACATTGATGGAATTCTTTCCTTGTTGATGTCTCCGGTCACGATCTGATGTGATTCGACATTGCGTCGCAGAATCCAAGTTTGGAATTCCTCTAGCGGTGATCCACATATGCCCCACGTATATCTGGATGTCGCCAAAGGAATCTCTAGGTGATAGCATGGAGAAGCCTTTTCTTGCGTTGTCCACCTTAGATCGCCTTGATCTGATGGAGGAGGATCTCTCTCGGTCTTAAGAGCATTTTAGGAGGAAGGAGTTCTTTTGCCCTTGAGAGAATTCTCCTGAATTGTTGTGCACAATGACTATATCTAGAAAAGTGTTGGGGTTATGAGGATATTTATAATCGGGTTTGAGGTTATAGAGTTATGACAATAAATAAGCGCGTTATGCGTTTTATTTATTTTATTAACTCTTATTGAAAACCCCCATGTCGAATGATTAACTCCTTGACATGCACCCATGCTGATTATAATAAATATCATTTAATAAAACAATATTATTTCCTCAAAATCCTGACTGGAAAAACTACATGACGTGTAATCATTAATACACGGCATGTACTTGTTTTCCATGAAAACTACACAGCATGTACGTTTAATGTACACAGCGTATTTATCTTGTTTTAATTTTTCTTTATTTCCTCCACCACATTTATTAGACCCTGAGTAATGGATATTTATTTCTTAAATAAATGTAATTTCATTACTCACTAATAAATATATATTATTTCTCCCACAATATATTATTTCGAATAACAATTTTCAAAATAAATGTGATCAGGCATCCTTAAATAATTATTAAACCATAGTCATGAATAATCATTATTTAACTTGTTAAATTAATATTTAATTGAGATACATGGACACACTTAGTGTGTGACACTCTAGGCCTCTTTCTCAGTGGCATTAGGTGGAGCCTGCCAAAATTCCAAGGTTAGCATCTAGAAACAAGCCAAGGCACCCATAGAGAAAGAATTTAATGCCTCAATGATGTGTCACCTCATACGAACGCTTACTATGTAATATAATACCTTTGTCACAATATCTCGAATCAAGTGGATTTCATGCTAGTTCCATCAACCCATGTTCTCGGTTATTCTTTCTTTGACTTTCTGGAATTTAACTTGCCTATTCCTTACAATGGACATGGATTTATTTAGGATACATCCATTTCATCAAAGGGCCTGAAATATCTACTTCTGTTATGGAAAAAAAGGGACAAATCCTTTCTCGCATTATCTATTAATGTAGTATTACTCATGACACACCCAACATATCCTACCACACTGCGAACAGTGTGTCATCACAGTTTTTTTCAACACATCTAAGTGTGTGAGTTTTAATACCCATTAATAATAATCTTAAAGTCCAAGGACCAATACACACATCTGCAGATAGGAACATCCAATGACACTATAAAATGTGGATTTTCTACTAGCGGGTCTCGTTTTCATAATATCCTCCTGGATATTACCAAGGGAGCACACCATGAGAAGGTGCCTCAATGTTTTATGAGTCCTCACCCCTAATGGACTGTATTATTTGTGTCCCTCAAATAACATCATCTGGCCATAGAACATATATTCAAGAACAGTGTTATGGAACTTTCGGGTTCTCATCATAGCAGGGATCCGTTATGACCCTTTAATGAAACAGCTGTCCTTAGGACATTATCACATGCATTGTCACGTAGAAGAACAATCAAGATGTGATAAGGTATTTATTAATGAATAAATTACAAAGTAGTTTGTTCTAGTCCACCAAATCCAACAGACTCCCACTTAGACTAGATCCAACTGCTAACAACCTTTAACCCGCTAGCTCACACATGATATTCATGCTTCTGCTGAGATAGGCCTTTAGTCATGGGGTCTACCATGTTCTCTTCTGTGGACACTCTGCTCACTACAACTTCACCCCTTTGATAGAAATCCCTCAAGAGGTGATACTTCTAGAGTATGTTCTTTGTCCGTTGATGTGACCTTGGTTCTTTTGAAAGATCCACCGCTGCAATATTATCATAATATAACGTGATAGGATATTTACTTCTATACACAAAATCAAGCTCCTATACAAAGTTCTGAATCCAGAAGGCTTCTTTAGCTACATCAGAAGCTGCTATATATTCAGACTCCCCTATAGAATCGGCGACAACTGGATGCTTTGAACTCTTCCAGCTCATAGCTCCTCCATTGAGACAGAAAACATATCTAGATTGTGACTTCAGATTGTTCTGATCTGTCTGAAAACTAGCATCATCATACCCTCTAATGGAAAGCTCCTTGTCTCCTCCATACACCAAGAACATATCCATAGTTCTTTTCAGATACTTAAGGATAGTCTTAATTCCAGTCCAATGTTGTTCTCCTGGATCTTCTTGATATCTTCCTACCATGCTCAATGCATAGGCAACATCAAACCTGGTACATAACATGTCATATATGATGAATCCTATAGTCGAATCATATAGGATCTTACTCATTCTATCTTTCTCTTTTTGTGTCTGAGGACACATTTTCTTAGAAAGATGTAGGTCATGTGACACTGAAACCAATCCCCTCTTGGATTGTTCCATACTAAATATCTTTAGTATCTAGTCAATGTATGTACCCTGACTTAGTCCAAGAAGCCTCTTGGATCTATCATGAATGATCTTGATCCCTAGAATGTAGTCTGCTTCACCCAAGTCCTTCATGGAGAAACACTTGTTCAACCAGTACTTAACTGACTGTAAGACTGGTACATCATTTCCAATAAGCAATATGTCATCAACATATACTACTAGGATAACGATCTCATTCCCATTAAATCGCTTATAAACACATGGCTCACATTCATTCTTAATGAAACCAAATTCCTTTATGGCTTTATCAAATCGAATGTTCCATGACCTGAATGATTTCTTTAATCCATAAATGGATTTCTATAACTTTCAAACCTATTTGGATTCACCTGGTGTCACAAACCCTTATGGTTAGGTCATATAGACATCTTCCTGAAGTTTCCCGTTATGTAATGTTGTTTTGACATCCATTTGCAAAATCTCGTAGTCATGGTAAACTACTATGTCAAGTATGATTCTTATAGAATTAAACATGGAAACTGGTGAGAAGGCTTCATCATAGTCAATTCCTTGACGTTTTCTAAATCCTTTAGCCACTAGCCTTGCTTTATGGGTGATAACTTGACCTTCCATGTCCAGTTTTCTCTTGAATACCCATTTGTATCCAATAGGTTTTACATCAACTGGCTCATCGACCAGAACCCAGACTTGGTTCTCATACATAGAATCCATCTCAGAATTCATAGCTTCTATCCATCTTGCAGCTTCTGATCTTTCTGCTTCTTCCTTGTAGTAGATAGGTTTATCATTTTCCAACAATAATAATTCACCATCCTTGGTGACTAGGAAACCAAATCTCTCTGGTTCCCTTACCTCTCTTGAGCTCTTACGCAGTACTTGTGTTTTTGGAACCTCTTCCACGGGGACCTGTGGAACTTTTTCCTATAAAAACTCTTGTGTATCTTGACAATAAACTTCATTGAAGTAAATCTTTCTCCCACTATCCCTTTTGAGGATGTTCTCCCTCTCAATAAAGATAGCTTGTCTAGCGATAGTCACTTTCTTGTCTTGAAGGTTATATAGGTAATATCATTTTTTTCTTTGGGATATTCTATAAAGATACACCTCGTGCCCCAGGGTGCTAGTTTGTTGCCTGAGAAGGCCTTAAAAAATTCCTCACATCCCCATACACGTGTATATGACAAAATGGGTTTCTTTCCAATACATAACTCAGAGGGAATTCCATTTTCAATTTTATTTGGTACATGGTTTAATGTGTATGCTGCAGTTTGTAATGCATATCCCCAAAAGGATAATGGAAGATCTCAATGACTCATCACTGACCTCACCATGTTCAACAAGGTGCGGTTCTTCCTTTCACTAACACCATTCTACTATGGTGTATAAGGAGGAGTGATCTGAGATAGAATCCTAGACTCCTGTAGAAGAACAATGAACTCTTGGTTCAGATATTCTCCACCTCGATCTAATCAAAGTTTCTTTATCTTCTTGCCAAACTGATTCTCTACTTCATTATTGAATTCCTTAAATTTCTCTAAGGCTTATGACTTGTACCTCAATAATTAAACATATCCATATCTACTCAAATCATCAGTAAAAGTAATGAAGTAAGAATATCCACCTCTAGCTTCTACTGGAAGTGGTCCACACACATCTGTGTGCACCAATCCTAGAAGCTTTGTGGCCCTTTCACCTTATCCACTGAAAGGTGTCTTGGTCATTTTACCTTGTAAACAAGAATGACATATATCAAGTGGTTTTAGATTATTAGAGTCTAAATAGACATCTTGGTAGATCTTTTTCAAGCATTTCACATTTACATGACCGAGACGGTGATGCCACATCTGGGTGATGTATGTGTCATGTGAGTTTGTTTTGTTATTGATTTCCAACACTTGGTTTTCGTAATTTAATACATACAAACCATTATTTAAATGCGCCATACCATAACATGCATTGTTCTTATAAAAGAGACAAAACTTATTTCCAAAATTGAAAAGAAATCCTTCCATATCCAAACAAGATACAAAAATTATGTTCTTGGTAATGCTAGGCACATAATAACAGTTATGTAAAACCAAAATCATCCTAGTTGGTAATGAGAGGTGGTAATCGCCAATATCCAATGCATCCAAACTTGCACCATTAGTATCTAGAGGATCCACCTCTCCTCTAGAAATATTTCTAAATCTACTTGGTTCCTGCATTTGAATATAGATTTGATCCCACAACCTGTATCTAATACCCAATGTGTAGAAATGGAAATATTACAGTTGATAAAAAATTCACCTTTAGCATCCCCAATCTTCTAAGTTAAATTCTTCTTCCAGTGTACTTTCTTTCCACATGAAAAACATACTACCTCCCATTCCTTTCCCTGCCTCTGGATATTCCCCTTCTTGGAGGGACGACGCTTGGGGGCTTCGAACCGTTTATAAGTCTTTGTCCTCTTTGCCTTGTCCTTCCTTTTCTTATTCACCATAAGGACTGTGGGTTTGTCACGCCCCATGTCCTTATCTACCTGGAAAATTAACGTCAGAAGTTCTGATAGACTCTTCTCATTGTTTATCATGTTATAATTGACAATGAATCTAGAGAAGTTCTTGGGCAGTGATGATAGGATGAGATCTGTATGCAACTCAATTGGGAATTTAATCCCTAAGATGTCCAGACATTCAATGTAGCCAATAAGCTTGACTACATGAGTCCCAGCTAGCATAGACTCTCCAAGATTAGTTTAAAACATAGCATTGGAGATCTCATATCTCTCTTGTCTCTCCTTCTCTTGGTAGAGATCCTTAAGTTGAGACGTCATGCTATACACGTCCATGTTTTTATGTTGCTTCAAGAGCTCATTAGACATGGATGATAGCATGAAACACTGGACATCTATGGCATAATCCATATGTTTCATATAGAGAGATATTTCTTCATCACTGGCCTCTTTCCCAGGCACAACTGGAATAGGCTCTTACAGCACATACAATTTCCTCTTGTGGCGAAGGATAATGCGTAAACGCCTCTAACACTCTTGGAAATTGGTGTCGGTGAGAAGGTTTTTCTTCTCAAGTATGGTTCTCAATGATATGTTTGAAGTAATTTTTCTTGTCATTTATACAAATTAAAATGATCAAAGGTTTTAGTACTTTATAAAACTGAGACAAATAAGTAAATTAATACTTATTAGTCTCCCACTATTTTATCGAAATCCAATAGCCCTCACCATTGAATTCGGAATATTCTGTTGCCTGAATATTCTAGTGGAAAGGATTCATATTTCCCTTTGCATTAATCCAACTAGGGTTGGTCAAGAAACTTGAAGGGTTTTAGGTAGGCATTCCAAATGCCAACTACATTAACTCGCAGCTCCTTGATTCGCTGAGTGGAGTCCCCAATCCTGAAATCCTTTTATTTTGGATTTCCTCAACCTTTTCCTCTTGGTCATACTAAGTCCTACTGTGGTAGTCAACCCTTGATACAAACCAAGTCAATTTAACCCAAAACCTTGAATTAGATTTCCCCGATAATTGAAAGCACCCCAACTAGGGTTGGTCAAGCACTTTGAACTATGGTTCAATTCTAACCAAGATTATGGAAGGTTATACCTACTTAATATTTCTTTGAGGGATTTTATCCTTGTACATAAATTTCTATTTTTATTATCTTTGATTACATGATTGTTAATATTAATTGGGATATACTTAAGTGATTAACCATGCCTAAGATAATATTTACGCATAATCCGATATTATTTTAGTTCCATCTTGCATGCTTGTTTAATTCATTAATTGTGTGATCGTGACAACACACCCACAATAAATAAACCATGAAACTGACAGAAATAAAATAAATGGTATGATTATGAGCTTGTTTTATTGGTTAGTTTATCTAGCAGTTGATAAAATAACCCAAGACCTAGGGGAGAAACACCTTGAACCATTCGGGTTCATGTTTACAGCTTTCCACTTGTCCACCTTTGTATCTCCTTGGATTGGTTTCACCTTGCCTTCTGACTTGAGCCACCTCCACTAGTTTGGGAGCTCCATCAATTAAATATGCATTTATCTCACATGCAGGTGAGGGTTAAAATGGTTTTTTACATTAAAGAATCCTTGGGAGCGCAGACCCTACATATTAATGAGGAGAAGGCTCGCAGGACAATAAATTTATTTTAAATAAATTAATTAAAAGAAACCATTCACATAAAAAGGTCTTGGTCTAGCTCATGATCATCCATACATGCAACGATATTTACGCATAAATAAAACTAGCATTCAATTCTTTAATCGTTCTTGCTTAAGATAAATCATGCTCGAATCAATTAGTTATATTTAATTAATCAATCCTTTTATCTTAAACCCTTTTTTGAATTTCCTTGATATTATCATCTATCATAATTTCAAACAAATAAATTCATTTAAAATTATCTTTGTACATAACTTGTATCTTGGAGGCAACCCAGTGAATTCCTGTTCATTACGCAAATGTTAAATTAAACACATGTATATAAAACACCTATCACGTGTTGTGTATCATATTTACACCTGCACTATGGTACACGTCTCAAGGGTTTGTATAATATAATAATAAATTTTAATAAATTTGTGTAATTTGGATGAGTACATGGCGTGTAGTTCGGATTACACAGTGTGTACTTTTGTTCACCATCCATCCGAAGTACACGCCTGAGGACTTGGTGTGTAGATTTACTTCATAATTTTTTGAATTAAATAGCATGTTTAGTGGGACACACGCTGTGTAGTATCCATTTTACATGGTTTCTAGCTGGGCAAGCTGTGTACGGGGTACATGGTCCAACCCTAACCCAAAGGGACTACACACCGTGTTCAGTGGACCACACAGCGTGTAATCCAGAAACTATGTTCCACCTGTTATTGGTCAACACACGGTGTCATTTATGACTTAGGTATACTCCAATACACAACCTGATTTGGCGGAACAGTCTGATGCATTGAACCTAGACTACACGGAGTGTATTTCCGAATACATGTCTTGTATTCTTGTGTTGTATGGACAAGAATGTTTGGTACCTCCAGATGAGATCCTCTATTTTATTTTAATAAATGTTAAAAGAAAAATTCATTTCTGTAAGGTGAACGAGAAATGAGAGAGGAGGAATAGATCTCGATATTCATATTTAAACAATGATTAACTTGAATTGGAACAACTAAATTATTAAATGCGTAAATCACCAATGAAAAACTAAATAATTATAATCAACAATTTGACCCCTCTGATACCACTTGTAGGTTCTGGGTGCAGCGGAAGCGCATTGGTGGGTTTTCCCAACTTTGATTTTTGATTTAACAACGATCAATATGAGATCCTTCACAATAATAAAATGATAGATATTCAGAATAGAATGAAGAAAAAAAAGAAATAGGGAGTCCGTGAACCATAAATATAGGATCATCATATTTTGGTTATAATTAATTTAATTAATTGATAAGAATTACCTAGATGGAATTATTTCTTCGTTGATGTCTCCAGTCACGATCCGATGTGATTCATCATTGAGTCGTAGAAGCCAAGTGAAGACTTCCTCTAGCAATGATCTACCAATGCACCACGTATCTCTGGATGTCGCTAAAGGAATCTCTGGGTGCTATCATGGAGAAGCATTTACTTGCGTTGTCCACCTTAGATCACCTTGATCTGTTGGAGGAGGATCTCTCTCAGCCTTGAGAGCGTTCTTGGAGGAAGGAGTTCCTTCGGCCTTGAGATAATTATCAAGAATTGTTGTGTACAATGATTTTCTTTGGAAAAGTGTTGGGGTTATGAGGATATTTATAATCGAGTTTGAGGTTATAAAGTTATGACAATAAATAAACGCGTTACGCATTTTATTTATTTTATTAACTCTTATTGAAAACCCTCATGTCGAATGATTAATTCCTTGACATACACCCACACTGATTATAATAAATATCATTTAATAAAATGATATTATTTCCTCAAAATCCTAACTGGAAAAACTACATGACGTGTAATCATTAATACACGGTGTGTACTCGTTTTCCATGAAAACTACATGGTGTGTTTATATTGTTTTCATTTTTCTTTATTTCCTCCACCACATTTATTATACCTTGAGTAATGGATATTTATTTCTTAAATAAATGTAACTATATTACTCACTAATAAATATATATTATTTCACCCACAATATATTCTCTCAAATAACTAGTGTCGAAATAAATGTGATCAGGCATCCTTAAATAATTATTAAACCACATTCAAGAATAATCCTTATTTAACTTGTTAAATTAATATTTAACTGAGATACATGGACCCACTTATTGTGTGACCCTATAGTCCTCTTTCTTAGTGGAATTAGGCGAAGCCTACCTAAATTCCAAGTTTAGAGTCTAGCAACACGCCAAGTCACCCATAGAGAAAGAAGTTAACGCCTCAACGATGTGTCACCTCCTACAAACGCTTACCGTGTAATATAATCCCTTTGTCATGATATCTCGAATCAAGCGTGTTGCATGCTAGTTCCATCAACCCATGTGCTCAATTATTCTTTCTTTGACTTTATGAAATTGAACTTGCCCATTCCTTACCATAGCCATGGATTTATTTAGGCTATATCAATTTCATCAAAGTGCCTGAGATATCTACTTCTATTATGGAACAAAAGGGACAAATCCTTTCTCACATTATCTATTAATGCAGTATTACTCTTTATTCACCTAACGTATCCTACCTCACTACAAACATTGTGTCATCACAGTTTTCGTGAATACATCTAAGTGCGCGAGTTGTAATACCCATTAATAATAATCTTAAATTCCAAGGACCAATACACACATCTGCCGATAGGAACATCCAATGACACTATGAAATTTGGATTTCCAACTGGCGGGTCTCGTTCTCATAATATCCTCCTAGATATTACAAAGGGCGCACACCATGAGAAGGTGCCTAAAAGTTTTATGAGTCCTCACCCCTAATGGCCTGTATTATTTGTGTCCCTTAAATAGAATCATCTAGATATAGAACATATATTCAAGAACAGTGTTATGGAACTTCTGGGTTCTCATCATAGCAGGGATCCGCTATAACCCTTTAATGAAACAGTTGTCCTTAGGACATTATCACATGCATTGTCACACAGAAGAACAATCAAGATGTGATAAGGTTTTTATTAATGAATAAAGTACAAAGTAGTTGATTCTAGACCACCAACTCCAACACTTCGGTGGGAGGATAATAGATACTATTTCTAGGAGTTTCTACGTATGAAAATACTATCATTCAAGGGTAATAATTATCCTTGGTATATATAGGATTGGTTGGAATACATGGATAAACTCTTTGAGTTCATGAATATTCTAAACTATGTTAAGGTTAAATGTGTTTCCTTCAAACATTAAGGGTATAGAAAAGGGTGGTGGGATTCAATAGTTATGGAAATGAATAAAATTTATTAGACTATAAAGACATTGAGAATATTTTTATTGAGAAATTTTATCTAGTTTCGATGGTTTTTTCTATGCTAATAGAGTTCCTTAATGTTTAGAAAGGTGAATTGATAGTGACCTGGTATGATAATCATTTTTACAATGTTTTTCATTCCTCACCTAAGGTTATATCAAATGAGAGGTTGAAATACCATAGTATTGAGAGGGATATTTGAAATAATATCAAATATTAGTTTTTTATACTAAATCTCGCATTGTATACTAATATTTTGGATATAGCATTGATGGAGGAACTTGACTTGGGTGATATGTTAGAGTTGATGGGTGTTCTTCCTACTCACAGTGGAATCTTGAGTGGTATATTTAAAGGGAAGAGGAAGTAGGATGATTCATTTAGTGGAAACCATGGTGGTGGATCTCAGTAGAAGACTTCCTCTAAATATTAAGAAATATTTGGTAATGGACCACTATCTTGTTTTCATTGTGGAAAATTTAGATTCCCAAAGAGTTATTTCAGAGAGGCACCAAATGTCTATAACTATCAGGGATGCTCATGCCACTTATAGAGGTTTTATCATGATTTTAATACTCCCTATAGTGTTTTAGTGAAAATTTACTAGGATTATTTACAATGTAGTCATATTTTTCAAGAACAAAGGGGTTGTAACAACATGCATTAAGAATGACACATCTTTGTGTAGTGTATGAGTCTCTAGGGGAAACTGATGTGATTCATGTGACTATAAGATAAACCATTACCATTGATTCATATTTAGTGAATACTAAATTTTATACTATTTAATTTAATTCATTTATATTTACCTATATTATAAAATTACTAAATATTTCTATAGAGCTCATGATTTATGTGATGAAGGTTTATAAGCCTCTCAGGATAAAGGGAGATAAAGGTCTTTGATACCCTTATTATGCATTCTCTTTATCAAAAATAAAGCATTTTTAGGACTTTTTTAGTTCTGGATATGAAACCTTTATATTTCAATCATGGAATGGATTGGTTGATTACTCATTAATCTTGTATTAATTATTATCTTCATTTGGTTACCTTTACTACCCTCGATGGGTAGAAATATTTCTATCAAGGATAATGGGACTCGAGGGCTAGCCATATCGGCCCTCCTCTTTTGATGTTGGGTAGGACTATTCTTAAATTAATTTCAAACATGAGTATGAATATTTGGTTGGTGATATTCCACTTGTGTCTATTGTGTTTTGGAGGTTTTTCTATCAAAATTTTATACTTTTCTAAAAGTGTGGTAGGTAGAGTATACTATCAACTGGGTACCTAGTACCCAACCAGTTTCTATTCCTTACTCCCATATAGAACTAACTAAACTAATAGAGTTAGAGAATCGATTAGATGACATTATGTCTAAGTATTCATTAGATTTATTGTATTTCTTTGGGAAACACCTATGATTATTTCAATAAAACTGATGAAACCCTTTACCTATGTGTTGATTACTGAAATCTCAATTGGGACACAGTCAGGAAAAAGTATTATCTAGCCTTTATTGGTGACTTTTTAACCAAATATAAGGGCTGAAGTTATTTTCAAAGATTTATCATCGATATAGTTACCACCATCTTGGGATCAAGGAGTCTGATATCCAAATTGTGACTTTTAGGAGCATGTATAGCCACTATGAGTAACTTATTATGCCTTTTGGTCTAACAAATGATCCTATTATGTTCATGGGATAATGATTTTTTTTTAAAAGTACCTCATATCATTAATGGTGTTACTTATGGATGACATCATGTTTTATCCTTAAATAGAGGATGACTATGTGTGTAATTCGATATTAGTTTTGGATATATTGAGAAATCACTATATTTATGTCATTCATTCTAAAAGAAAAATTTGGATTTAAAAGGTGAAGTTTTTATGAAACGTTGTTTCAAAACATGGTATTTTTATTGATGTTGTGAATGGGAAAGATATTATGAAATGAGAAGAACCATAAAATGTCTTAAAGATATCAATATTCTTTGTATTTGTACGATACTATCATATGATTATGAAATATTTATAAATGTTGTCTTCTCCATTGATTTATCTCATTATAAAGGGAGTAATGTTTTATTATGGAAGGAAATAAAAGGATTTTATTGAGGATTTGAATTATATTTTTACTTCTTCTATAGTTTTGACTCTTCCAAAGGCTTGGCATGGCTATGTGGTCTTCTATGATGCATCGGGTTCAGGTTTGGATTGTGTTCTCATGCAGGGTGATCACATGGTGCCTTATGGTTCATGTCAACATTGATCTCATGAGAATAACTATACCACTCATGATCTAGAACTCAAATATATGTTTCACTATCAGAATAGTTTGTAGAATTATATTTTTTTAGACAGGTTTACTATTGATTCTATTCACAAAATATTTAGTTATATCTTCTCACAGAAAAGATCTAATCCATTTGAAAAGGTGATGAATAGTGTACCTATAATCCTTTTATTTCAGAATTTCCTATAATATTGGTAAGGGAAATGTAATTACTGATTCTTTGAGTAGGAAACTAATATATGAATCCATTAAAGAATATTCATATAAGGGTAATACGATGGATTTATTTCATCATATGAAAATTGTGAGTCTGTGAGGATAATACTAAGGTTATTTTGGAAAGTTTTCAGTTGATATCCTCTATTATTGTGATGATTTTCCAGGAGAAACAGCTTGATGATGAGTTCTATATCATTCAAGATTTTTTATATGGTGGGGAAACCATTATAAAATGGTTTTTATATTTTTATTATGTCCATTTTTTTAGGAATCATTATGTTGTTTTGTTACCTATGAGGTACTCTTAAAACTATAAAATGGTACTACAAATATGGATTTTAGCCAATGTTTTCAAAAAAGAGGATATAAATAGACTAATACCATGGTTTAGAAGAAACTATAGCCATTAGTAACCTTATGTCATCTTATTCCTATGATTTATATAAAATTGGTGGAATAAGAACATAGAAAAATGGTATATTGCACCATTTTTGTGGTTAAATGGAGTAAATCCCTATCACTACTGTTAAAAAAACAATAGCAGTAGAGAGGGGTATTACTGATATTTTAGAAAACCATTGAAATATAAATATTTTGGTTTTTGTTTTTTTTTTGAATAGATCAGTATATTGATTAAGTTTATTAAAGAAAATGTATTGAGAAGGTGATGGATGGAAATACGAATTGAAGAAAGTTTCAATCGAATCTAGAACATCTAGATGATTCAATATTATCCATTAGAAGGGAATGTTAAAAAAATTAAAAAGCTTCTAGAAATTGGATTCGCCATCATAACCAATAAGAATTTATAAGTTAGTTGGTGATGGGGTTTTCTTCCAAATAAGAATGGAATCACCTCACTTCATTTTTGGTAAAAAAAATAGACTAGTTATCCTAATCAGAAAATCAGACTCATAATACTTAAGAAAGTCTATAGGATTGGAAATATGTTTTCTGGATGAAAAGGTTCATTAGACTTGACTCAGGTCTATAATTAAATATAATATCATAATGATGTGTTTCTTCAGAGTCTGCCTGACGTCATTATAAATCTGATGATGCTTTACAATTTTTTTCCCACAAATCATAATTAAGTTTTGAGAAATGTGATGTAATCTTGATAAAATATAGGGGAAAAGAGGTCTTTCCAATCATATTCATGAAAATAATATTGTGGTTAGTTGGAATGAAAGGAATTTTTAGGAAGAGTAAAAAGTTGTAATACTTCCTAATGAAAGTAATAAGATGTTGGAAAGGATGGAAAGTTTCAATACTTTCCATTAAAAGACATAATATGCTAAATATATTATTCAATGTATTAAAAGTCATGAAGGAATTTATGATACATGATGAAAGATTGAATAAGATAAAAGTTATTGAATTTAAATATTTCTAGTCTCAAGATCATCATAATGATATTACCAATTGAAGATTTATGTAAAGGATATGGAAAATGATCATAACAATGGTACTAGTTTTAATTCAGACAAAAATTCAAAAGATTTAAATCCTTAGAGAAATAAGTTAATGAGAATCATATTTTGAAAATAAAGAAGTCACTGATACCAATACATTTGATTTAGTATTTCATCATATTCATCATAGACATAATTTTTCATGTTAAAGAATCATTGGTATCATATTCAAAAGAGAAAGAATTTGTTTAAGTTGAACTTGCTGATACCTATCCATTATACTAGGTATTCCATCTTAATCATCGAATGGAGAATTTTATGGGAATGATGAATGCAAATAAAAGAAAAGTATTTGGTGACCAATATGAAGAATAATTTTAGAGTTTAACCAACAATGTAATCAGACATTAAAAATAGGTTGAATTACTTTGTTTATCATTCAAGTGGGTCAAGTGAAGAGATGAAGAAGAATCAATTATTTTACATTTTTCTTCATTTTAATAAGATATATTATAATCAAAATTGGAATCGGAATTAGGTTTTTCAATAGCATGAATGAGACAAAAAAGTTCTAGAAAGATAGATCTTGAAGTTCGAAGAAGATTGATGTTTTTATCAGTTGGTACATAGAATCGTAATAAAGAAATCATTTTTGGTTATCAGAATGGTATCTATTTCATCTTACAAGAAATTTATATGGATAATCATATTCAAATAATCATATTAGGAAAATCGGAATCGAACTAATGTTTGTAAAGAAATATAGAAGAGAGATGATTTTTTTAGTAGGTTTGAGAAGGATCGAGAAAAAATGATAAGTGTTTATAAATATTTACAAAGTCAATATGCACCAGAAATTAAAATAAACATGTAGATTTAGGTAATTTTATTGAGCAAGAACATTTTCAATAATCCCTCCCAAACAATTTTGTGTGCAATTATAAAAGGTAAAAGTAATTTGTATTTACTGATTGATGTACTATTCACAAAAAAGAGGACATAAGGAAGAGTGATGAATAAATTCTAGAGAGAATAAGTGGTTTATGGATTTTATTTCATGAAGAAGTCATTTGGAACAGAAGATAAAGGTGAAGAGATAAGCTTGTAATATAATCAGATGATCATTATATTCAACTAATTATCATATTCATATGTTCATTATATTGAGCTGAAATATCAAGTCTAGGAAAATTGTATTGGGATTTCTAGATTGAATAAGAAGTGGTCCATAATTATTTCAGTAGTATACTGAAAAAGCTATATATTTTCCATATTGAGAAATCAGACTGTGAAAATTAGGTTAGGATTTCCAGAATCAGACAAGAAGTGGTTCTGAATTATTTCAACTGTATTTTGACTGACATATATATTTTTCATATTCATCAATTGGACTTTGAAATTGGGCTGGGATATCAGACTAAAAGTTTTAATACATGTTCTGAAAAAGTTTTTATCAACTTATGGGTAAGAAAGTGAAAACTTGTTTTAAAATATCATATATTTGAAAGTTGTTCAAGAATCACCATAACATGTTTGTTAAAAAACATTATATTACATCATTGTTCTACTTGAAGCATACACACTATTGGCTTGTTTACATAGTGATACATGTGTTTAAGGCTATATCTTACTCATTTTATTCCATACAAAATGATTGTTTTATAGTGTATTGTTTGGTATTGGATCATTTCTATATCATACCAAGGATGTATCTATTCTTCTTGAATAGTAAACCTCATAAATACTTTTGTTCCTATTGATTTCTATTTGAATTTTTTCATCTGGGAAAGAAATATTTAACAAGAGTCAAAGGTTTTTTCTTAAGAAATAAACTTAAAAGAAAATATATCACTGATTCACCCCCTCTCCCTCTCAATGATACAACTATCCTAAATGGTCACTTACAACTGGTATTAGAGTGAAGGTTCCCTTCATTTATTCTTTTCTGAAGTTGTGATGGATAATCTTAGTTGTGTGAATAATAAGGGGATTCTGATCTTAAATGATAGGAATTATCATAATAGGAAAGGAAGAGTGTTTCCATATTTTATGTCTCTTGGGTATGATGTTTCAAAAGCTGTTACAAATGGTTTCCCTACTCATATTGAGAATACACCTCTCACAAATAATGATAAGAAAAATCTTGAGAATGATGTAAGAGGTAATAATTATTTACTCTCATCACTTTATGAAAGTAAGTTTCAAATATTAAGAGGATTTTACACTACCCAAGGTATCTGGGATAAGCTAAAAACAATTTATAAAGGCAATACAGAAGTTAAAAGGGAAAAGTTACAAATTTGGATACTAAAGTATGTGGATCTGAAGATGGGTGTGTATGAATACATTGGTAACTTCTTTACCAGGGTTAATGGAATCATTATCACTATTATAGGTCTTGTTGAAGAGTTAGAATATTTTTTTATTATTAAAAATAGCATGAGAATTATTCCTAACAAGTTTGATTCCAAGGTTTATTCATTGGAGGATAAAGATCCCGATACATTATCTATGGATTATTTTCATAGTAATCTCATCACATATGAGATGATAAGGGAAAAATTAATGAAGGGAAAAACAAAATATGATATAGAACTATCATTCAAATATATAAAGAAAGAAAATGTTAGGAAGATTCCTAAGGAAGATTATGTTATAGACTCTGGAACTGAAAATAAGGTATGTAAAAATATCGATTAAATTTTATCCTTGTTTTCTAAAAATGTAAAAAGAGATACATAAATGTATAAAGGTAAACTTAACTTAAATTTTTTTTGTTGTGGATCCATTGGGAACTTCATTTAAAATTTTCCTCAAAGAGTTGATTAAGAATAAAGTGATGAAGAAGAAAAAAGTCCAAGAAGATATTGGAAGAAATATGGTGATAAGAAGAAATTATATTCCAATAAGAAAGATAAAAATTTCTCCAAACACAAAAGGAGAAGCTTTTTATCTAAGGATGATGATACTGAAGAAGTTTAAAATGGTACTAAAGAAAACATGTTTATTGCAATATTTTATGAGTAAAGTCTAGATAATAGTGAAATTATTTATTCTAAAAAAGACAATACTAAAGCTAAATATGAAAAATACACTAAAATTTCTGAAAAAAATACTTTTATTGCAATATTTGACAATTAAGAATACAAAATTAACATCTCTGAAGAATAATAAACTCAATTACAATATCATCTTAAAGAATATTTGAAAAAAGGTATGAGGAAGATTGGGAGACATGAAAAAGAGATCAGAGAGTTGAAAAGTGAAAATTTATCAACAAACAATCAAGAATGTATTTCTGATGAGAAATTCAAGCTAATGGAAGAGATTTATTACATGATTAAATCTCTTTAAAAAATAAAGAATCATAATGAACGTATGTATGTTAAGTTGAAGGAAAAAAGAAGAATACTTGGAACTTCCCCAAAAAAAACTTTCTAAGGTTGAATAGAAAGGTACAAGTTTCAAAAAAAACTATCTCTAAAGTTAGTGAATTTTTTCATAAGGATAACCTTGATAAGGATCAACAAAATTTAACTTCAAAGGTTGAGAAGAAACCTTGATTTTTTTTCTGAAAATAAGAACGCTGGGAATGTTATGTACATGGGAAATATTAACAAAGAGAATATTTTAGAAGTTTTTAAAAATACTATGTCTAAAAATATTTCTAAACATTCTAAATATGAAAAGATATTTATTAGTTATGGTTCTCATAAGGCTTAAAATAAAACCAAGATGAAGAAGAAAGTTTTGATTGAAAATATAAAATTTGGTGGTCAAGAAATTTCTGTTAGGATGGTTGCTGAGAAATGTATTCACAATCCCTATTAGTATGGAAGTTACAAAAGAAAATACTCATTCTATGGATAATTCTAGAATTATGGTGGATTTGGGAATACATATAACATGTGTTGTTTTAACCAAAAATATTACAACTATTCCATAAGATATATTAATAATTTTTTTAGGGGGATTAAATCCTCTCAAGGGAAGAAGTCGAAGAAGGATGTTCAAAAGAAACCTAACAAGGTTGATGTGAAAATTGAAAATAGGCTCCAAACACTGGAAAATGTTTATGAAAGATGTGAGAAACTTGGAAATATTGTTAAATTATGTCTTGTTTTGTTACCATCTCAAATAAAGTTTCTAAACAATTCTCAGAACATAGATGTTTTGAAAGTTAAAAAAACAAATATGCTGATTCTGAAAAGAAAAAATGCTTACTTATCTAGATAGAACATTTTTAATTTCCTAGGAAGTAAGAGAAAGCAAAAAATAAGTGAAATAATGGGGTAATAAATATAATTATAGATATATAAGAAAATTTGACAAAATGGTATCAACATATTATGGATATGAGTTAGAATGGAATGATATCAAAAGTTATTAAACTAACTTTCCAGAACAAAATACAGAAATGAAAAAAATGTTACAATTTGATTATAACAAATATGTTACTAAAGTTAAAGAAAAGTTAACACCATCATTATATGATTTTATATATAAGAATATTTTTTTTACAAAACCTGAGATTGATGAACAGAAGGAAGAAATCACATCCATTGAAAAATACAAGAAATATAAAAAAAGGCAAGACTGAGAGAGGACTCTTAGTCTGATTATTTTTTCTAACAAATAGTCAAGGTTCCACCTTATTCCCAAAATATTCTTATACAACTATACTAAATTACAGGTAACTTAAAGAGTTTAAATAAGGAATAGTATGTTTTTTAGTCTCTTACTATTCTTGAAAAATAATGTAATGATTTTATGAAAATATGATTTTTTGAAAAGTTTTTTTTACCTGAACTTTTGGATCAATTTGTTGAGATGGTTGCATGTTACTTTTATCTTAAAATAATTATTTTATGGATTTTCCCAATCATGAGAATGTTGAAAGAAAAATGAAAAGGGTATTACCTGAAAGTTTTGTAATGGACAACATTCACAACCTTGATTTTTCAATCTTGTTTTCTACCATAGGTTCTCCCATGTAGACTTAGAGTAGTTTAGTTAAAGGTTATTTATTAAAAAAACTCATATGATACTGATGTTGAAGAAAAGGTTCAAGATTCAGAGAAGAAAAGTTCCAACCCCTTGAAATGAGATCATTTTTTAATAAGGGTGTAACTTTTCATGATGGACCATTTGAATTTGATTGTAAATAAGGGGGGAGATAAGAGAAAGGGAGAAGAAAGAATAAATAGGGGGATAAATAAAATAATAGAGATAATAAAAAGTGAGAAAATAAAAAAATACCACTTATTGTTTTGAGGTGGTCAAAGTGGGTATTGACAACACACACAAAGGGGGATTGTTAAGCCCAAGTTGTTTTTTGGTTGTATTTATTTTCAATAGATTAGTATGTTGATTATGTTGAAGCAAGAATGTATATTGAGAAGATGATGGATGGAAATCAAAATTAAAGAAAGATTCAATTGGATCTAGATCATTTGGATGAGTCAATATGATCCATCATAATGGGATGTTAATAAAAATTAAAAATCTTATAGAAATCAGATTTACTATCATAATCAAGAATAATTTAGTTGGTGATCAGTTTTTCATCCAAATAAGAAAGTAATAACCTAACATTTTTGGTAAAAACAGACTAACCATCATAATCAAAAAAATGGACTCACAATGCTTAAGAATGTCCATCCGATTATAAATATACTTTCTAGATAAAAAGGTTCATTAGACTCATCTCAGGTCTATAATGGAAGAGTAGATCGTAATGAGGTGCTGCTTCAGAGTCTATCTCACTTCAATATAAATATGACTATGATTTTTTGTTTTGGGTTTCCTACAAATCATAAGTAAGTTGTGATACTTTTGATGAAATCATGATGAAATATAGGGTAGAATAGGTCTTTTCAATCATATTTAGGAAAATCATATCGAGGTCAGTTGGAAAGAAAGGAATTTTTTGGAATAATAAGAAGTTTCAATACTTCCTAATGAAAATAAAAAATATAAAAGAGAGGATGGGAAGCTACAATACTTTCCTTTAAAATTTATATGATGCTAAATATGATCTTCAACATATTTATTATCATGAAGAAAGTCTTGATAATTGCTAAAATATTAAAGAATATGAAAGTTGGTGAAATTAAACATTTTTTCTCTCAAGATCTTCATAATGATATTACCGGATGCTGATTTGTGTAAAGGCTAAGGAGGAGGATCATAACATATGTACTAATTTTCAATCAAACCAAAGCATCTTATTCATAAAATAAAGAACCCACTGGTACTAGTCCATCTGATTCATTGTGTTATCATATTCATCAGAGAAAGAATTGGTCATACAGAAGAATTATTCTTATCATATTCAAAAGAGAATGAAGTTACTGATGTTGAAGCTTCTGATACAGGTTCATCGAACTCGTTATTCCATCATAATCATTGGAGGAATAATTTTTTGGGACTGATGAATGAAAATAAAATAAAAGTATGTGGTGAACAATACAAAGAATAATTTTAGAGTTTAATCAACAATATATTAAACCATTTAAAATAAGTCGAATTACATTATTTATCATTCAAGTGGTTTAAGATAAGTGATGAATAAGAATATATATTTTTACATTTTTCTTCATCATAACGAGAAAGATTATAATCAAAATTGGAATCAGGCTCAAGTTTTTATGATCTTGAAGGAGAAATAAAATAGCTAGAATGGGAGATCTTGAAGTTCGAAGAAGATAGTTTTTTTCATTAATTGGTACAAAGCATCATAATGAATAAATATTATCAGGCAATCAGAATGGTGTCTATTTCTTCTTACATGAAATTGGTATGGATAATCCTATAGAAATAATCGTATTGGGAAAATTAGAATCAAACTCATGTTAGTAAAGAAATATAGAAGCAATATGAAGTTTTTAAAAGATTAAATAAGGTTCAAGAATAAACAAGAAAAGTTGAGAAATATTTATGAAGTCAATATGCACCTGAAATTCAAAGAAACATGTAGATTCAGGTAATTTGGTTTAGTGGGAAAATTTCTAGGAATCCCGCCCAAACCATTTTTTGGTGAGTATAAAAGGGAAAGTACTTTTAAATTTCTAACTAAAGTAATATTCATAAAAATGAGGAGAAAAGGTGGAGAAATAAAGATATTATTGAGATAAGAATTTTTTTCCAAATTGTCTCTCTTTAAGAATTCATTCTGGATAGAATAGAAAGGATAAGAGACAAGATTATAATGTATTTAGTTGATGATCATATTGAGCTGATTATTGTATTCTTCTAGTCATTATATTGAGTTGAATCATCAAGTCTGGTAAAATTTTATTGTGATTTTTGAATTGAAGAATATGTGGTCTAAAAAAATACAGTGGTATTCTGATGGATCTATATATTTTCCTTATTGAGCAATCGGACTGGGAAAATCAGACAGGGATTTCTAGAATAAAAAAAAGTGGTTTATAATTGTCTCAACCCTATTCTGATATATATATATACATATATATATATATATATATATATTCTATATTGAGCAATCATACTTGGGAAGCAGACTGGGAAATTGGACTAATTTTTATTACAAATTATAAAAAAGTTCTTACCTAATTTTGGGTAAGAAAGCGAAGAATTGTTTTAAAATATTATATCTTGGAAATTTGATCAATAATAACCATAATATATTTGTTATAAAAAAAATTGTATTATATCTTTGTGTTACTTGAATAACATGCACTATTAGATTGTTTGCATAGTGCTACATGAGTGTAAGGGTATACCCTACTCATTTTATTCCACACAATATTATTATTTTCTAATGGATTGTGTGGTATTGGATCATTTCCATACTATACTAAGGATATAACTATTCTTGATGAATAGTGAACCTTGTAAATACTGATGTTCATGTGGATGTGTTTTTTATTTGTTTTTATAATGTAAAGAAAACTTTAGCAGGAGGTGATGTAGTTTCTCAACAAATAAAATTAAAATAAAATATATCACTTATTCACCATCTCCCTATATCAGTGATACAACTATCCTAACTGCGAACTTATAAGGAAAATGGGAAAATTATGGCATGCACTATTTTTATGTGGGTAAATATCAAGAAGGCCTATCACCACTGTTAAAAAAAATAATGGTGATAGATAGGGGTATTATTACAATTTAAAAAAACTATGGAAATATAAATATTTGGAATGGCCTACTTATATGGTTATTTAAAACAATGGTTGTAGAGAAATTTATTTCCACAGTTTTTTGAAAAACATTGAAAGATAAATTTTAGGAATGGAATATGGCCACAGTTTGGATAAATTGTTGTATTATGTTTTATACAGCCACGGTTTCAGAAAACCATTGCAATTGGATTTTGATAAAATATAATTTTTTCATTTTTTAATATATTATAAATTATAATTAAATATAATTATATAGTAATATTTATATGTATATATATATAACATAACCTAGTATGGTGGTTAAGTTATAGGACCGCCTCTAAAGTGGTGGTGGGATCAAAACCTAGCGGTGTCATTTTATTTTTTGAATTTTATAGCCATTATTTATGAAACCATGGAAATAATTACCCAAAAACCATGGCTTAAACCATTTAAATAGGTTAGAAACATCATTATATCCTTTGGATTTGGTTTTTTAAACCATGGAAATAACTACCCAACCACCATAGTTTAAACTGTGGTCATAGGTAAGACACATTGGCATATCCTATGGACAGAGTTTCTGAAACCATGGAAATAGCTACCCTACAAGAATGTTTTAAACCATGGCTATATATAAGTAACCTAATCTAATGGATTTGATTTCCATGATTTACAAAACCATGGCTGTAACCTAGGAGAATGGTTTTGGAACCAATTTCCATTGTTTTAAACTATGCCAATAGGTGAACTTTTTAAATATGGTGGTGATGTGGCATTTTCATCATTCCTAATGGTTGGTAAAACTAGAAATAATGAAGATGATTTATGTTGGGAGGTTTTGATTCTTATGTCTTGGTTTGAAATTGGATATTATAGGTTTTTTTCCATTGTTATAATTTTCATCATACTAACATTGAACATTAGAATCCTTCTTTCCAACTTCATCCCCATCCATTGTTGACTAAGAAGTGGGATGAGATATCATTGAATTTTATGGTTGGTTTTCCATTTACACCTTGAGGTAATAATTAAATTTTCTCATTGATTGAATGTTTCACCAAATGGTTGCACTTTATTCCCATTTTGGATATGACTAATGTTAAGGTCTTGGTACAATTTATTATATAGGGGGTTATCAGATTGTGTGGTGTTGTGTCTGCTATTATTTCTAATATGGATACCTAGTTCACTTCTCATTTTTTTTAGAGTCCCACAAGTGGTGTTGGGATCCCAGGTAAATTTTATGAAATCATACCATCCTAATATAGATGGTTAAATGTAATGGTCTATACAGATTTGGGAGGACAGGATTTGAGCTTGTGTCCTTAACTTCAGAGGATCTTGGGGTATCAATTTGGGGAAGGTTGAGTTTTCCTATAACAATAGCTACCATTCAACCATTAAGATGGAACCATTTTAGGTCTTGTTTGTATTCCCTTTTAAATCACCACTTATTTGTCATAGATTGGTTAATATTCCACTGTGGTATCTAGTTTGGTCTAAGAGATGACATCAGAGGTTTAGTTGATTTGTCATAGAATTGTAACAACACATACATATAAAAATCCTATGTTTATCTTTTATAATAAAATTTAGATATATTGATCATTGACTAGATATGTTTAAGAGTCTCCTCAATTGGTTCATTAACATCTTAGAAGATAGGGGAAGTTGGAACCTAGATATATGGGATTATTTGTTGTTGTTGAGCTAATTGGAAAGGTGGAATACTATTTTTTCCTTTCCACTATATATGACATAAATCCATAATGCATTCCATGTATCATGGCTCAAGATTTATCTTTTAAACATATCTCATATCTTGAGTTGGTAGTAACTTTATATGGAACCTGATATGTTCATGAATGCGCATCTAGTTCATATTTTTTATTCTTAGATAAAGGTTCTTCTTGGATTTTCTATACCTTTTGTTGAGGTGTTATGGAAAGATTGTTCTATTTCTCATGAGATATGGGATTGTGAAGCACTGATTAGGGATAAATGGACTCATATCTTCACTCTAGATTGTTCATGATAGGATTTCTGAGGGAATAAAGAGTTTATAGTGGGAATACATGTAACATCTCAATGCCAAATATCTAGTACAAAAATTGATTTGATTTGATAATCATTTTTTGGGTTTGACCTTAGGTCATTTTGGAAGACATTTGGGAAAAAAATCGTTTTTGGACCTCTTCATGGTTGGAACATAGTTAGATAAAACCATACAAGTCATCCTAGTAAACTCTATGATTTTTGTTTTAGTTTTTGAGGAGGGTGCATGGTTAGTGTAAACCATGAAGCCTAACCCATCAAACCTTGAAACATAGGGTAGTGTGGTGTTTAATTATTAGTGAATGGTTTTACAAATAGTGTGGATAAACCATATTGTAGTATCCTAGAAAGGGGTTTACAGTTGGCCCATGGTTTGTCAAACCCTATGGACAAACCATTGTTTGAGAATTTAATTCTCTGGTTTTCTTAACATAATTCTCTAAACCACCCAGTTTAATTCCGAACTCCTTCTATTTAGACCTAATATGATCCTTTTTTCCTTCAAGTCTTTCAATAGGATAATTTGTCTCACCAAACCTGGTTTCTTTATAGATCAAAGTACATGTTGATTTTTTATATCTCTTATAGTAATAATAACCACAGTTTGATTATGATTTATCTTTTCCTCCTCTCTATCCTTCTTTGAAATTAGTGGATGCTCATTTCACTAATGGATATCGATCATGATCTAATGATTTATGATTCTAGTATTATCCTTTTTTCATTCAATCCCTAAACTCTATATTGGTGTATATTATGTGGGTGTTAGTTTATCTTGATTTAGTTAGGTGGTTTTGTAAGTCATATTCTATAAATTGAAACCTTTATTTCTTGTTGATTTTGAAATAGATTTCTAATTAATTTATAATTCTTGATTTGGGATTCTTGATAAATGATCTTGAAATGGCATGGTGTGTGTGATAAAATCCATTTTAAATTTATTTTGAAATAAATCATTGATTTTGGTAAAAAAAGATCTTGTATTGATAAGATTGATTGGAATAATGATTTTGATGATGAAAATTGAAAATGATTGTAATTAATTTAATATGATTTGAAATTTAATGAATTGATTTAAAAGTCTTGAATTTTTTATAAAAAAACTATTTCATTCTGATTTTTTAAATGAAATGAAATGTTTTAAAACATAAACTTTGGGATGAATTAAATTCTATATTGAGATGATTATAGATTTATTAAACATAATGATGGCCCTAAGTATGATTGATTAACTTAAAAAAACAAGGGATCCTGGGTAGTTAGGTGGAATTATATACTCGATCCGTGTGATATTCTGGCCCAAATCCCATTAAAATGGTGATTTGAGCTAGTTCTCCACAAATCCTCAAGCACACCTCTTCATACACTAGAGGCCTTTGACTAGAAGTGATGGTCTAGGGTGTGTCTGTCCAGAGACTATGACCTCATATTAGAGTAAACATAATGGAAATAATTAACTAGCATCTAGATCAATAAATAAATAGTGTGGAAGTATTAAATAACTAAAATTGAATCATGATCTAATAATAAATGAAATTCTATAAAATCATAAACAACCATGTCATGCATACAACACTAATCACCCACTGGTCCGACCATACATGAAGGAGTACATAAAAATGAAATAAAATTATAGGGATCCACTACTAAATCCAATCCATACCACATGCCTGGTCTCAAGAAATAGTCAAACTGCCCTAGACTAATCATAATAATACACACAAGTAGCTTTACTCCATCATGAAACATTGGGCCTCATCTCTATCTACCATGACACTATAATTAACCTAAAAATCATACATAAGGTCCACATGTACACTGAGGTTCATATACTTGGGTGAGAAATAATCTCAATAGGCCACCCTAATGATGGACCTATAAATCTATTTTCCTAATTCCATTCTCATGAAATATACTCAACCAATTTGAGACACAACTAAAATAATAAATAAATAAAATAACGTGAAACCACAGATGATTCATGGGTTCGTAATCCCAGTTTACTGGGAAATGTTCCATCATGTATATTTTTATTTATGTGTAAATATATATATTCCCATACATATATATCTATACATAAATATGAATATACATGAATAAGGTAAAATAAATAACATAAAACCATCAGCAGTCAATCCTTGGGTCCATGATCCTAATCACCTAGATATCCTATAAAAAGGAATTGAGCTGGATTTTGTACCACACATGATATGTATCATTAATTTTATTTATTGGTCTGTAATCCAAATCTACAATACGTGTTTTAGACAACATTGTAAATATCTCTAATCAATATACCTCACCATAGGGGGATACATTTCCTACCCATGGTTTATTCCATACTCACCAACAATCACCATAATAAAGGATTCTAAGTAGTATCTAGACATCTTATAAATGGTCACTGAGATGGATTCCATACTGATCAGTCCATGTAAAATCCAGTCCAATGTATAAGCCCTAGGTCCTGGTTAATTGGCAGTCATTACATTGCAACTCAGATAAATCCTAAGGGTCTAACTATAAGGAAAACTGTAAGGATATAACATCGGTGAGACATCTTGACCACCCCCTTTAGGTCTCTAATGATTGAGAGAACAATCATCCCCATAACTTGGGAGATCTTAATCATCCACGAGTATCCAATGATGTAAAATTTCATGTCCAACACTATTTTTGAGAAATTGATCAGGGAGATCATAATCATACCTATCACTCAGTAGAGAATAATCATCCATGGGTATAATAATATTGAAGATAGTGTAATCATACTCCTAACATGTCAATTTTAGGAGAGCATGATCATCCTCAACACATAACATTTTGAGGATATCAGATTCATCCTCATCACTCGAGGTATAATAATCATCTATGAGTATCATTATTAGGGAAAACATGCTTGTATATCATAAATACAGGCTCAAGGGCTAGATCCTAGGAAGTAACTCTAGAAATCCCCATAATATAATAATAATAACATCGATCAGAATCCAAATCCCAGAAAATACGTCTGGAAGTCCCAACAATAAATAATATGGATCCCAAGAAACACCTCTATGAATCCCAAACAAAAGGAAGATGCATCATATCAGGCTCATCATCCACCAACCAGGAAGAACCTCTCAAAAACTTCCATGCATTATCAGTAAACAAGTGAATGCATAAAATAAAGAGTGAGGGTGGAAGAATGCCTAAAACTACCACTACAGCCATAGCTGCATGGGCATAAAAGTTCATCATGGATTTCAAGGTGAAACCCATTACCCTCTCTACCCACACCCAACATACTAGCTCAGGGTTGGTCAAACATAGAGGCACCCACTGTTTCCGTCAAGTAAAAACACTAGATAGGAATCCTAATTGGAATCCTTAAGGTCTACACATAAATAAAGGAATCATACTTGGGATCCTCATATGTGAAGGTAAATGTAGGGATCCTACATGGGATCCTTGATGGTAAGAAATAGAGGAAACTACATGGGATCCTCAAAATGTTAAATAGGAATATTTGTCCTCTAATGGACCATTACTAGCAGATTATATATGAAGAATATGCATCTTACATGGGATACTTGAAATGGTACACAGGTAAAATGGATCCTGCAAGGGATTCCCTAGGTCATCATGTAAGTGAATCTATCCAAAATATGACACTCATTAACTGTCACAATGTTGAGACATCTTATAGGGATCCTCAAGATAAAAACATATATATAGTTATACTATAAAGGATCCATGGAAACAACTAACCTCATTGCCTCTTAGGATATAAGTGAACATCTCGCAAAAGAGAGATATTCAAAAAGAAAGTTACATGATCACTGGTTATAGGAGATATATGATAGACCATCTCAGATCAAGGTCCCATTCCCATGAGAAAACTAGATTCAATCACTAGAGGAAGAACCTATCTGTTTGGTAAAATCATTAAATTCCTCCTAAGATTCCTCAAATAATCTCAAGTATTTCACCATCGTGATCTATATGGAATGATACTTATAATGGACTACCCATGGGTCCAATTCTGACTCATGGGTGTAAAGATATGAAAAATAGGAAGACCCCTAGAAAGGGTACCAAAGGAGGAGTACACAGTGAATTAGCCCTATCACATGGAGTGTACCCTCACGACCCCACATGGGCGTGTACTTCTGTAGGACATGGCATGTCAAATCCCATGTACATGGAGTGTTCAGCATGTACATGGAATGTAAAATACATGGGGTACCTTCCCATGTACCTCACATGGACTGGCCATGTACTTCCCTTGGTCGCGTACCTCAACATAACATGAAACCCACAAAGGTTCTGGCTATATACTCTATACGGCCATGTGCCATAACATTGGTTGTCTGACCGGCCACTCGGCTATACAGATGAGTCCCAATACATAGCATGTATACCCCATACACATCATGTTCTTCTAAAATATCAATTTCCCTGAATAGGAAGAACACATGATGTCTATTATAGAATCTACATGCTATGTGGTTGGGATTTCATAATGGGAAATCCCAAAAATTAGCTCGAAAAGTGAGGATTTTTCACAGAAAAAGTAGATAATCTTAAAGGGGGTCTTAAGAAAGAAAATAATGGGTTTAAAACATTAAAATAGTAACTCTATGGGTATTTATATAAAAAACATAAAAATGGTCTATCTTTGGGAAGAATCTTCTCCTACCTCACCAGTTTCCACACTCTGTGGCTACCACATGATGATCTGGTGTGTCCCAAGCTTCCCAATGGTACCTACCCTCCCATATACATATTTTCTCTCTCACTCTCCCTTTTCTCTCTCGATTATGTAATGAAGGAGGTCTATAAAGGGAATAATGATAATATATAGAAGAAAAAAATAAAATAAAATAAAGAATAAAAAGAAAATAAAGAAAAATAAAAAGAAAAGAAAAAGGGGCATGGGAATGCCCCGGTGCCTGACACGAGTTTATAACCCAACTAGGAAAAACTAAACATTTTGGACTCTATAGTAGAGATATAATCTCAATTAGATTCTCTATTCAAAATATTTGTCCAAAAAACCTACAAGAATAAAATAATATTTAATCAATTAATTATTAATTATTAATTATTCTGCTAAAATTAGAATGATTTGAATTCCCACAAAACTCTAATACTAGGGTAAACACCATATTTTGGGATAAACACAGTGGTCATAAAAATTATCTGAGTTCATATGATATGGGAAAAATACTATTTTACTGATTACAAGAATCTGATAGTAGAAATTCAAATTTTTCCACAAAATTCTAGTCTAAAAAAAGAACATCTCCTTACAATATCCCCACCATAAACCTTCTTATACCTGAGAGGCCTTAGTGAAAAAATTTGAATCCATGCTATCATCCTAAGAATTTAAGAAAAAACACTATCTCAACTATCAAATGATCAGTCTCATAGCATCAACAACTCTTCCAATAATTAATACATCTAACTATGATCAATTTAGTACACCCCGTCATAGAAATAACCTTATAATTGTCTCATAACCAAACTTCAATATCAATGAGTCATGTAAATTACAAAATTCAACTGAAAAAAAGGGTCACTACCCTCAAATATCCAATTTTTTACTCCTCGTCATATGGATTACCTAATATCACTCATAGAGTGAAACCTCAACATATTCCTTTATGAAGATATAAATGATATTTAAGAAGAAATTAATCTTGGTGTAGAGATTATGATCTCTCAACATACTCAAAACGATGTCAAGATGTATTAAGATTGTCTCTAACTAGGAGTAAACTATGATTCCATCGAAAGGTGTGTACATATCTCTCCAAACCTTACTCACATTCTAGAGGATATACATTCCCTTAACCAACACCTTACACCAGGTATCCTAAAAAGTAATGTCTAGGTCCTACCATGGGTCAACCGTCTCATGGAACCCATTACATTTTTGATGTGTCCTCTACCATAGAGATACATTATTCATTTAACCATAACTCCTAGGAAACCATGCCCACATCAATTCTTGAAAACATTGGTCCTCAGGTTGCACCCAGTCACCCGTCGATTTATGAGTTTTAAATATGACCACATGTAACCAGTGTATACCTTTATCACCTAACTCATGCTTCATTAATTCTTCCAACATAAGGCTATGTTGATCATCCTACATGGAACGTCAGTTTCATTAATCCAGAAGCTCCCTTGGAAATCCTCATCAAAATTGGGCACCTCACCTTTTCCAAGAATTTTTTCTTCACCTCCCATCACCTGGAATTATTCCAATCATGAGAATTAACCCACACTCTGACTACATTAGCAATAGTGGAAACACTGGTTGCTGAGCTAGGAATCTAAACAGTCCTACCCATTGAAATCAGTCTTGATACCAAAGTACCTTAAATGCTTCATCAAAATACAAAGGCATAAACAGTCCTATATCGCAAAACCTGAGCACTAACCATCCATCACTCACAAAACGAGAATATAACCAATATTACTTCCTAGAAGTGAATCCATAAGCTAAGACTAACCTCTCATATAGTTTATCCTCTATCAAACTGAAATTTGACCCACAAGGGTCTGAGTCATAACTAAGGGCCTCTAGTTCTCCATGTAGACCTATTGATCAAGTCTCACAACTGGTTCACAATGTCTAACCACCTAACACAAAAGATAAAACCTATTTAATGGAATTAAGAATAACAATGACCTACAAGGGTCAAAACTATCAACATCGACCTACCAAGGACCAATTCGCACCAAGCATCCTCATAATTAATTTCTCTCAAGAGGCCATGATACCAATGTAGAAGAGATACTAAAATGAAAAAAATTGGGAATCCATATATTTTAATACCCCCTTGAGGTCTAGTTCACCATAAAAGTCTTAATAACTATTTTTATAGTACTCAGTGATCTCACTAGATCACCAAAAATGAAGTTTGGTTAATTATAATTTCATTCCAATCCTTACAAGAAAACACTATATAGATTTTTTACTGACACATTAAATAACCTAACATAAGTAACAACACTCTAAGAGGGATTAAACATATGGTAATAATATTCCCTACAGACATAAAAGGTTCATTGCACCTTCAATGCACAAGGATTGATTCATCAGCCTCACCATAAAATATCTCAGCATATATCCACATGGCCTTCCCTAAGAAGGAAATATACATAAAAGTCAGAAACATTGAATATAATTCTACCAAAAACCCATATAGGAAAAAACAATTTAGGTTTATTTTACACTCTAAATAATTTTCCTTTGTATTCAATAAAATCACACTCTAGCATACCTATAACATGTAAATCCAATGTGCCAAAAATTATGCATAAGATACCTCTTTCCTTTGTCATCCAAGAGTCAAAATCAATCGTTTTCCTCTTGATAATGGACCAAGATCCATAAATACATAATAAATCATAACATTTACACAATATGTGTGTCACTAAAAGAAAAAATCCTATAAACCTATAACATCATAGATCAGAATAGTAATCCCATATCCTTGGAAACCATGACTTCTTAACAGAAGAAGTGTTATCGATGCACCAGTTTGATATCCATCAGAAGTTATAACACATTCCTAGTACTCATGATTATCGTATCCTAAATAGTAATACAATGGGAAAGGAATATATTTGATATAACTTCTTAGCATCCCAAACAAGATGCCACTAAAACGGTGCCCAGAACTGGTTCGTTAAGAGTCCTCAAGCATGACTCTCCATATGCCAAAGATTTCTAACTAGAAGAGAGGTTCAATGGTGTGTATATGGATATACTATTCTATCATATCATAGTAATAATAATGTAAATAACTAGATAACATCAAGATAATGAAATAAATAGAGTGAAGAAGAAGTAAATAATTAAATATAGCATGGTGTAAAAAAATGAAATTCCATAAAATCCTAAAAAACCATGTCATGCATATAACACTAGTCACCCACTGGGTCATCCATACATGCAAGGGTACATAAAAAAACCAAAATAAATTTACTCCACTACTAACTTCAAATAAGACCACATTCTCGGTCTCCACACATAGTTGAACTGCACTATCCCAATCATAAGAAACTACACAGGAAGCTCTGCTCGATCATAAAACTGTGGGCCTCAGCCCTATTCACCATGCATCTATGCTCAACCAGAAAATTAGACATAATTTATGTGTAAACACTGAGTCCCACATATAGGGGTAATAAATAATCTTAGTATGACACTATATTAATGAACTTATAAATATTATATCATAAGTGATTTATCATACAATATGGTCAGCCTAGCCAAGTCACAACTAAAATAATAAATAAGTCAAATAAAGTGAAACCATAGTCGATACCTGGTTCTATAATCTCAGTAAATTGGGAAATGTTACATCATTTATGTATATATTTATATGTGAATATATATTCCCAAATATATATATATATACATAAATATGAATATAAATGAATATGGTGAAATAAATAACATAAAACCATCAGTTCTCAATTCTTGGGTCTATGAACCCGATTTCCTAGAAATTTTATAAAAATGGAATTGGTGTAGATGTAGTAACACTCAATCTATATATCATAAATTATATCTTTGGGTCTATAATACCAATCGACAATGCTTTCTTCTGCCAGTGCCGTAAATATCTTTGAGAAAGCTAAATCACCACATAGGGATACATGTCCTTACCCCAGATTCACCTATACTCACATTCAATCACCATAATAAACAATTTCAAGTAGTATCTAGACATCCTATAAATAGTCACTAATATGGATTCCATACCACTCAAGTCATGTAAAATACAATCCAATTTCTAAGACCTAGGTCCCCGTCTGTAAGCAGTCATGACATTGTATCTCGGATAAACCTTAAGGGCCTAACACTTAGGAAAAATATAAGGAGAAATCGTCAATGAGATGTCATTATCACCCCTTGAGGTATATAATCACGGAGAGTGTAATAATTCCCATCACTTAGGAGAGTGTAATAATCCACTAGCATCAAATGATGTGAAACTCCATCTTCAACACCATGGTTAAGCAATCGACTGGTGAGAGAATAATCATCCCTATCACTCAAGAGGGGATAATCATCCACAAGTATAATTATATTTAGAATAGTGTAATAATCCTCCTCTCATGTAAATTTTAGAAGATTATGATCATCCTAGATAAATAATAATTTGATGAGATATGAATCATCCTCATCACTCGAGAGAGTGTAATCATCCATGAGGATCATTATTATAGATGTCATTCCTGTATATCATAAACATAGGCCCAAAGGTTGGATCCCAAGAATCACATCTAGAAATACCAACAATAAAATAACAATAACCTAGCTCATAAGTCAGATCCCAATAAATACATCTGGCATCCCAACAACAAATAAGATGGATCCTAGGAAACACCTTTGGGAATCCTAAAGAAAAGGAAGACAGGTCATATTAAGCTCATCAACCATGAACCAGGAATCACCTATGGTAAACTTTTATGATTATATAGTAAACAAGTGAATATATAAAATAATGACTAAGGGTTTCCAAACACATAAATCCACCACTATAGACAAAACCTCATTGTCTTGAAATTTTGGCATAGGTTCTAAGGTGACACTCACTACCATCTATACCCACACCAAATGTAATACCTCGTGGTTGTTAAAACATTAGGGAACACACTAGGTCCCTCAAGTTAAAACACTAAAGAGGAGTCCTAATTAGGATCCTTGAGGTATACAATTAAGTTAAGACATATTACTTGGGATCCTCAACTATGAAGGTAAATGGAGGAATCCTATATGGGATCCTTGATAGTAAGCATCCAAGGCATCCTACATGGGATCCTCATTATAGTACATTAGAAGTGGTTTCTTACAAGGTAACCTTACACGAAGTGTATTTAAGAAGTAAAAGAATCCTATATGGGTTCCTAGAAATGGTACATGGGTGAAAGGTATCTTACAAGTTATTCCCTAGGTCATCATGTAAGTAAAGGAATCCCAAAGGGCCCCTCAAAAATAGGCAGAAAATTGAAGCATCCTATAGGGATACTCTAGGTCTAAACATAAATAGAGAAATCCTATAAGTGATCCTAGGAAATAGCTAACCTCATAGACACTTATGCCAGAAGGTCACATCATGCAAATCATACATACTCAAGTAGAAATATACATGAGAACTAGTCATGGGAGATGGCTCGTATCCCATCTCAGATTAAGGTCTTACTCTCAGTATACAACTAGATTCAATCACTAGAGGAATAACATCTCTGATTGGGAAAAATCTTTGAAACACATCCTAGGTGTCCTCAAATATATTCAAGGGTTTCACCATCATGATCTACATAGAATGATACTCATAATGAACTACTCATGGGTCCAATTATGACTCCAAGGTGTAAAAATACAAAAAACCAAAAGACCTGTATAATGGATAGCAAAGGAGGAGTACACAATGTGCCAGCCCTAGCACATGGAATTAACCCTCATAGCCCCACCTAGGAGTGTACTTCAACCAGACATGGCGGGTCAAATCCCATGTACACAAAATGTTCATCATGTACACATAATGTACCCTACATGAGGTACCTTCCCATGTACCTCACATGGAATGGCCATGTACTTTTCCTAGTCATGTACCTCTATACAACATACAACCCACATGGGGTATGGTCGTGTACTCTACACGACCATGTTCCCCTACACGGGTTGTTTGGAATAGTAATCAGGTACAGGGTCGAGTCCCTGTACATGACATGTATACCCAATACACTGTGTGTACTTCTAAAAGATCATCTTTTTCAAAAAGTAAGAACGCATTGCATGTCTTCCTGAGTCTATACATCGTGTGATCAGGATTTCTGAACACGAAATTTCTCAAATCATCATGAAACCCCAATTTTCCCTTGAAACAATAGATCAACCCACAAGCAGTACTAGGAAAGTATATATGGGGTTTAAAACCTAAAAATAGGAAATCTAAAGGAATATAAAGTAAAAAACTTAAAAATCATCCTACCTTGGGGTGGAATATGGTGAAGCTTCACCCATTTCCATGCTCCAGGGCTATTGCATGAGGATCAGGCACGTCCTGAGATTCACAGAGGTACCTATCTTCCCCTCTCCATCTTTATATCACTCCATAATCCTTTTTATCTCTTGGTCACATGAAAAGGGAGGACCATAGGGTGCATACATGATAATCTAGGGAAGGAGGAAGAAAATAAAAAAAATAAAATGAAAAGAAAAGAAAAAGTGGGCCTGGGCTAGCCCTAGTTATAACACCCTGAGATTTTGTGAATTATTTTTTTCTAATTAATTTAACCTTTTGGATATTTTTCATTTCATGAAACACTAAAGATATTTTATTTTATATCAAACCATTGTGTTTAGCTTCCATTATATGAAACAACAAGCTAATTATGCATTACACACAACATAAACTTTAGATTTCTCTACATGTAACACTAAGTTTAGCTTGCATTATAAGAAACAATGACTTTCCTTGATGTCTTGCATAACATGCAAGACTGTGGTTTACCCAACAATAAAATATTATTAAAATACGATTATTTAATATAATGAGATATAACCTAGACCTTAAATTAGAGGTTATGAATTTTATTAACTAATTTATGAAGATATATGGTTTTCAAAATATAATATAAATTCATAGGTTACCAATTAATTATAAATGAATATCAAAGTTGATTGAATATAAAAGGAAATATTATTATTTTTATGGTCACAAAGTTGTTTTATCCTAATAAATTAAATTGAATATACTTAGTGAGTGATATTATGGTAATATATATGTTATATATTCAATAATATATTTTTTATATTCATTCAATAGATTTTATAGATATAAGATAAGAACAAACCTAATTTTATGCTTAAAAACATATATTTCAAAAAATATAGTTTTAGAGACTTTTAATGTAGAACCAATTTTAAATCCCAATTTTGGAAATTTTATATACTTAATATGTCAAAATATACTTCAACTTTAAAAAATAAACATAAAAATTGGGTAAGTATACTTTTTTGGTATTTTTCTGTATGGTTTCATTTTTTAATGAATAGTTAAAAATATGGAATTTTAGTTCAAACTGTTTTTTCATCTAATTTATTTATAAGGTTAAATTATATTTTAAATTTAATTAAATGTTTAATTAGATAATATTTTTATCAATTAATACAATTTAGTTCATTTAGATCAATTTAACATTGAAATTGAATATAAAAACTTAGCAAACTTTTGAATGTTTTTACTTTAAAAACTCGCATTTTCAACTCGACTGTGGGATTAATTTTAAATTAATTTCTTCCACTTAATCATTTTTAATTTATAAAATTGGATTCCATATTTGGAATAATAATACTCTATAATATCTAATAATTTCAACTTATATTTTGAGAAAAAAAAATTAGGGAAAGTAATTAAAATTAATTACATCACTTAAGGTAAAATTAAGTTTTACTTCCCCCCATGGTGTAGCTTAGTTGGTAACATCCATATAGTATCTCATCGAGGTCTCATTTTGTAGTCTCTATAAGTTATTCCTTGTCATTAGTGTAGGGATTTTCTTATATCTCTCCCCCTCCCCCGACCATTTTAAAATTAACCTTTACTAATCACTAAACCTTAACTTTAAGACTCAAAATGACCTAGAAACTTTTACAAGAGCCATTTTATGAACATATTTAAACCATATCCTCCCTTGTTTATACTTTTCATCATTATTGGATCTACATTAACATAAAAAATATTGGTGGAATTATCTCTTCAAATATTTATAAGAGTGTCACTCCTCCTTCCCTATAAAAGGTCACCACATCTCCTTCTTCTTCACTCCTATCAAAACAATAAGGTTTTTTCAAGATCTACCCAATACACTTCCCAAAATCCTTAACTTACTCATATAATCCTATCTTTTTTCATAAATTCTTCCATGGAATCTTTTTGGCACAAACCAAAAGGAGTTACCTGATTAAGAGGTAACGCCTTCTCTCAAGATCCTTTCTTTTATTTTCCTTATCCACCCCTCCACTCTCTTTATTACATGATTTTATAAAAAAAATAAGTATAATCAATATACTAGTATGTTTTTACTCTAATTTATTTACCTACAGTTACACACACCTCCATCTAATGTGTAACGAACATACTATTTATGTGTACAGTGAACTACATCCTCACTAAATGATGATTGTATATTTTTTCTTTACCGCCTCTCATGGTGAAAATTATGATGGAAAATATATTTATATATGTTATATATTATATTTATTATTTCTTTAATCTTATTTATTACTTTTACAACACATATCTTTTTACTTTCTATTTTTTGTAAATATGATAATTTCGTTTGAGGAAGTGTGGACTATCGCCCCCTCAAAGCGATGTAATTCATTCACAGACTACATAGAATGTATTAAGTGTGGGTTTAGTGAAATTATATGATATATGTGATATAATAATTATAATATAATAATGATATATATATATACATATATTTATTTTAATTTTTTTCTTTCAATACGATAATAAAAAACGGAAACAACGTTCATGTGTATGTACAGCTTACAGTCTACATGAATTGTGTATTCTATTTCAAAATTTTATTTGATATATATTATTATAATACAAATATAATGAATATAAATTATATTTATATCATATTTTATATTCTTTAAATCATTATATAATTATAAGGATCAAAGATATAACAAATTAAGACACAAGCGAAAAATAAATCAAATAGTACCTAAAGCGTAACCTTAACATGAAATTGCTAACAAGCAAGTAATATAAAGTAATAATCAACAATATATATTATTATATATAATAATATGTTTATTTAAAAGTTGTATAATAAATTTATATTTATTATACAGTAGGTTTTAATGAGTGCGATGAGAGTCAAGACACAAGGTAATTGGATTTTATCTCACTTTTTATTTCCATGAGATACATCTTTATTTACCACTCATTCCTTTTGTGTGGTGTGTAAAATATCCATGGATGTATTCAATTATTCTTATAAATAAATTTATGTGTATCTAAATATCCATTCTATAACCTTTATTTCATGGGGTTTAATTTTCAAAAGTTACTAAATTGGTAAAATAGTTTTGTCTCAATTTTCCTTTTTTGAATCTCATGTTTTGTTATGCACCTAAATTATTTTTGAGGTGTATATACTTCCATTTTACTTATTATATAATTAATATCATTAGTTTCATGATATTTTAAGATTTATTTAATTTAATTTTCTTACATGGATAGAATGATCCTAAGTTACCAAGTTATAAGAGTTTATTGAAATAATCACTTCGTTATTCAAGATTGTTTATGTTTTTATTACTTTGATGAATTATTATGATCCATCTCTCAAGAAAACTCATGAATTTTATTATCATCTAGCTATTAATAATATATTCATGTATTAGTACCATTTTTTAACTCTTTGGTACATAATATAGTTAAAAATGTGTTTTTAAGAAATCCTGACTTTACCCTCTCTTCAGTAGGAAATATGTGTTTCTTTAAAAGCATGTTTTCTAAAAAGTATTTCCTTGAATATTATAATAATATACTATTATCAATGAAATAAATTATTACATTTTTAATTTTACTAATTTACAAATTAATCTTCTTATTTCATTCCCAAAAAGGCATTTTTCTAACCTGTTTACCATGGAAAATGAATATTCATTTCACCTCATACGACATATATGGAATTAACCACTATCATTTTTGTGAGGTTTAATTCTCATGTTTAAAGGGTTAATTACTAAGAAAGTGTTTTTAAAATTATTTTCAAATAAATGGTTTTGAAAACGTTTTCATGCTCTTTTTATATGTTTTCAAGGAAAATGGTTTTCAAAACCTTTTCAATCTCCCTTTATAAGTTTTCAAGGAAAATGGTTTTCAAAACGTTATAAATCTCCTTTTATAAGTTTTCAAGAAATATGGTTTTCAAAAAAAAATCAAACTCCTTTTATAAGTTTTCAAGAAAAATGGTTTTTCAAAACTTTTTCAAGATTATTTTATAAGTTTTCAAGGAAAATGGTTTTCAAAATGTTTTCAAGCTTACTTTATAAGTTTCATGGAAAATAGTTTTCAAAATATTTTCAATATTTTTTATAATTTTCACAGAAATGGTTTTAAAAATATTTTCAATATTTCATTGTAATTTTTAAAAATAATTTCAAAGAAAAATGTTTTTATAATGTTTTGAATCTTATTTTATAATTTCTTAAGGAAAAATGTTTTCAATGTGTTTTCAAGCTTCTATTATAAATTTTCAAGGAAAATGTTTTCAAAATGATTTCACGTATTCTTTATAATTTTTTAATGTATTTTTTAAAAAAATTATTTTAAAATTGTTTTATGTATTAAAAATCATTTTTCAAAGAATAAAGGATATTTTCCTCAAGAAACATTTTCAAATGATATTGAAAAAATTATTTTCCATCTCAGATGACATTTGTTGATGTTACTCATGCCTTTCTAGGTAACAATCTAAAGGTTCCATTCATATTATTTCTCTAAAGGGGTTATGATTAATATCATGGTCATTATGAAACCTATTTATTGTTTGTAGATTATATGTTTATGAAACTAATTTCTCTTTGATGGGTTATATGTTTATGAAACTCATTTCTATTTCACAGGTTATATTTTTATGAAATCCATTTCTCTTTCACAAGTTATATGTTTATGAAATCTGTTTCTCTTACATGGGTTATGCTAATAATTAAATGATTATGAAACTTGTATCTTATTCTATAGGTTATTATATGTTTACATGTTTATGAAAACCATTTCATTTTATGGATTATGATATGATTGTTTATTATTTTTTGAAACATGTATTTATGATTTCATTATGAGATGGGTGGAACACATATCTCCATCCAATGCATTGTGTAAATATTTATATCTCGTGATATAGACATGGCTGGAATGATAATTGAAATTGGTTCAGTGTTACAGGGTTGTAATGGGAAATGAAATCACTTTAGTATTACAGGGTTGGAAAGGGAAGTGAAATCGATTTAGTAATATAGGGCTAGAACGGGGTGTGAACCCAATTCAGTAATGGACTTTTTCCACTTATATGGTCTCTGTAGAAATTCTTTTGATACTATAGAAATCATATTATATACTTATGTGTCAGCCACAATTCCATGTTTTATTCCTATGTTTTTCTTCCATGGATTATGTTCATTATTTCCTTATGATTCATGTATTATAAATTGATAATATTAATTTTTATCTTTTATATTAATGGTATGATCTTAAAATGTTATGATCATGTTCCATACCCTTTTTTCATGTTATTATTACACATTTCCTTTATTTAACCTTACTAAGCATCTGAGCTCACCCCTTTTATATGTTTCCTTTCCCCAGGTTATGAATAATGGTTTTAGGTAGAAGTAATAGAGGTGGAGATATTTATGGGAGATATTGAAGATATTTCATGAGGATAGAATATTTTGTTTCCAAGTTTCCAAATACACTAAACTATTATGCTCCTTAGGCATGTATTATTGTAATGTATAGAATATTCATCTAAAATGATGTAATATCAATGTATGTTAATAACAGGTCGCTATAGTTGGTATCAAAGAAAAGGTTTATTCAACCTTTGAAAACTAGGATGAGAAAAAAATTAGTGATATCCCTAGGTATATTTCTAAGGATATTTCTAGAGATGTCTCTAAGGATAAGTATAAGGATGATTCAACATTTAGGAAAATAACATTGAATTTTGGTAAAGGAAATAATGATTGGTTTCCTAGAAATACATCCTTTTCTAGATACTATAAGTGGATGTGTCTCTTGAACAGATGTATATAGTTGTCACGACTCTTAAAATATGTTCTAGTCCTAACTCTAAGTAATCTAGTACATGACAACGGGCCTTGTTACACACCGAGTTTGAAAATCTCGGGGGATATGATTTGAAAATTCACAAACTATTCAAGAACCATCATGAAGGATTTAAATATAAGTAGGCTATGAATAACCTAGGATAAACCTAGGGTGTCATAGATTAAGGAAGGTTTCATGATTTATACATCCTATAAGTAAAAATTTTCATAACTCTGTGGTTTTCTACTATGATAAGTAATGATCACACTATTCTTCTAGTTTTAGTCAATGGAAGGAACCAGAAGGAACTGGATAAATGTGGAATTTGATGGGATATTTTTTGATTATAAATCATTTGGGATGATCACTGGAGTGAAATATGTTGGGATCATTCCTAATAAGTTTTCATGGAACATGATTAACAACATGTACCTTAACTAACTCTCAGACTCATCGAGGAAGTGAAAGAAGGAATTCATTGTGAGTTCAGGTAATGGAGACCATAGAGGAAAGAATATTCTATTTATTTTTTGTGGAGAATGTGGAAAGAATCACTTAAGTGAATGTTTTATAGGAACATGAAGATGTTTTGACTATATAAAATAAGGACACAAAGCAAGTGACTACAAGGGAAAAATGGAGAGTTCAGTTAACAAAATGGATGAGAATATTGGCCTCCCTAATACATCATCAATGGTTATGTGTTTTAAGTGTGGATTAAATGTTCATTATGCAACTCAATATCCCAAGATAAAATCTCCTGAAGGGAACCAGTATGGTGGTGTGAGTAATGGTTACATTTTTTATGATGAAGATACTATAGATTAAATGTGAAAGGAGAGAGGTATTATGTAATAGGATGAGGTATCCTTGTTAATAGCATAAGTATAAAGTGGAATAATTGATGTTTTTATTTATTTGTATTAAAAAATTATGTCATATGAATGATGAAATATATAAGGATTGTTCTACTTATGTTTTTCACCCAGTATTTACAATTTTTTGTTGAATGTTCCTAATGGACTAGTGAAGTGATTTAAGTACAATGTGATATTTTGACTAAGGGAAGGTAACCCTTAACAAGTTCTTTATGTTAAGATAATGTTGTTATGAATAAGTAAATTGGATGGTACTAATTACCTTGGAACTAAGTAAGGACTTGTTGAAAGGTGGTTTATGCTATCATTGATGAAGTTTAATACATTTTGGAATAAATCCAATACTAATTTAAATAATGAAGAATTATTTTTTTTAAAAAGGATTTAATGTAATTTAGGTTATTACCATATTTCAATAGAATATGTGATGAGGGTATTCACATGTTTGGAATGTGACAACCAATAGTTACTTTGTGTTTTATGGGTGATCAATGCTATGCTGATTTAGTAACCTTCTTTTTAATGTTTTCAAATTTTAGATTTTGGAAGGGTTATAAGGTTAACCATTTATGGAAAGTATAAGATAAACTTTAGATTAAGTTAGTGAGATTAATGTGTCATCTATCTATATGAGAATTTGTCCATATTGGATAGACTATTCAAACTAATTTGTGTTTATGACAACTAATGGGATGAAATGTCATGAGTTTCATGATTTGTTAGTATTTCAAGAATGAAAAAGTCACCATCCTTTTTAGAGAAATAGGTAAAGTGGATCAAGGAGCAAAAAAGGGTGATTTTTTCCTAAAATAATGAAAGTATATCTTTTCATGAAAATTATTTAACCTTAGGAAAAAGGATATTGATACCCAAAAAAATGTTATCCTAGTACCTATGTCTCTGATCAATTAGATGGTTTGTTAGTTCATTATAGATTTATGGATTTCTAGTTGTTAAATTTCTCATGAAATTTTTCTCTATCACTCTCAATTAGAACAGGATAGTTATATTTTTATTCCATTTCCATGTTTTCACTTCCCACATATGTTCTCCTATGTGGGAATCTCTTTATGACTTACTTTGGGTAACCGTCATGGTTCTAACATTCCCTTTTTAAAGGATGTTTTAGTATTTATTTTTACGATGTGGTTTTTTATTAACGAAACATTAAAGTATTAAACCATTTATAAACCAGATGAATTTTTGAGGGAGATATTCATTTTAAGGGGTGTAGAATTTGACACCCTGAAATTTTGTGAATTATTTTTTTCAAATTAATTTAACCTTTTTGATATTTTTCATTTCGTGCAATACTTAAGATAGTTTATTTTATATCAAAACACTATGTTTGGCTTGCGTTATATACAACACCAAGTTAATCATGCACTATATGAAAAAAAAACTTTAGCATGATCTACACGTAACACTGAGGTTAGCTTGTGTTATATGCAATAATTCATTCCTCGATGTCTTTCCTAACACGCAAGACTGAGGTTTACCAAATAATAATTTATTATTAAAATAAGATTATTTTATATAATAAGATATAACCTAGAAGTTAAATTATAGGTTATGAATAGTATTAATAATTTATGAGAATATATTATTTATAAAATATAATATAAATTAATAGGTTACTAATTAATTATAAATGAATAGGAAATTCGATTGAATATAAAAGGAAATATTATTCGTTTTATGGCCACAAAGTTATTTTACCCTAAAAAATTAAATTAAATACAAATAGTGAGTTAAATTAAAGTAATATATATGTTATATATTCAATAAAATATTTTTTATATTCATTCAATAGATTAGATATACATAGCATAAGAACAAACCCAATTTTATGCTTAAAATGTATATTTGTATAAATATAGTTTTACCGCCCTTTAATGGAGAACTCATTTTAAATATCAATTTTAGAACTTTTATAGACTTAATATGTCAAAATAAACTTTATCATTGAAATTGAAACTTAAAAATTAGGTAAGTATTATTTTTTGGTATTTTTTGTACGGTTTCATTTTTTAATGAATAGTTAAAAATACGGAACTTTAGTTCGAAACTGATTTTTTATCTAATTTATTTATAAGTTTAAATTATATTTTAAATTAGATTAAAATTTTAATTCGATGATATTTTTTTAGTTAATACAAACTAGTTCATTGAGATCAATTTCACATTAAAATTGGATAAAAAACATAGTAAACTTTTGAATGTTTTTACTTTAAAAACCCGCATTGTCAACCCAACTATGGGATTCTTTTTAATTTAATTTCTACCACTTCTATTTTTTTAATTTGAAAAAATAGATTACATATTTGTAATAAAAATAATTTCTAATTTCTAATAAGTTAAACATAGTTTTTGACCAGAAATATTTGTGGAAGTAAGTTTAATTAATTACATCGCTTAAGCTAAAATTATGCCTAAATAATGAAAAAACCTTAAATTTAAGACTCAAAACGACCTAGAAACTTTTAAAATATTCATTTTATGACCATATTTATACCATTTAATCCCTTGGATATACTTTGGATCATCATTTTAACCACTTGAAAAATGAAAAACATGGGTGGAATTCTCACTTCAAATATTTACATGAGTGTCACTCTTCCTTCCCTATAAAAGGATACCACCTCTCCATCTTATTAACACCACTAAAACCACTTAGGTTCAACCAATATATACCCAATAAACTTCACTAAATCTCTATATTACTCCTTGAATCCTCTAATTTGGAATAATTTCTTCCAAGTAAGCATTTTGGCACAAACCAAAAGAAGTTACCTGATTAAGAGGAAACGCCTTCTCTCAAGCTCCTTTATTTTATTTTCATTATCCACCCCCTCAACTACATTCATGGAAAATGGTTTTCAAAATGTTTTCAATATTATTTTATAATCTTCATATAAAATGTTTTTCAAAATGTTTTCAAGATTAATTTATATGTTTTCAAAATATTTTCAAAGAAAAAGATTTTTAAAATGTTTTGAATCTTATTTTATAAGTTTTCTAGGGAAAAAGTTTTCAAAATGATTTAAAGTATTATTTATAATTTTTCAATGTATTTTATAGGAAAATTATTTCCTAATGGTTTTATGTATTAAAAATTATTTTTTAAAAAAGAAAGTATATTTTCATCAAGAATTTTTTTTGAATGGTATTTCAAAAATTATTTTCCATCAAATATGAACTCTATTGATGTTACTTATACCTTTATAGGAAATTATCTAAAGAATAAATTCATATTATTTCTTAAAATGGTTTATTCTTAATTTTATGGTCTTTATGAATCATGTTTCTTGTTCATGGGTTATATTTTTATGAAACCTATTTCTCTTTCACAGGTTATATATTTATGAAACCCATTTATCTTTCCTGAGTTATATGTTTATGAAATCCATTTCTCATTCAAGAGTTATATATTTATGAAATAAGTTTCCCTTACATGGGTTATGCTTCTGATGAAATGATTATGAAACCTATATATTTTTTCATAGGTTATCATATGTTTACATTATTATGACACCAATTTTATTTCATGGGTTATGATATGATTGCTTAAGATTTTGTGGCACATGTATGTGTGATTTGATTATGAAATGGGTGGGTCCTATATCTCCCTCCAATGCATTGGGTAAAGATTTATATCTCATGAAATATACATGGCTAGAATGAGAAATTAACTTGGTTCAGTATTATAGTAATGGAATGGGAAATGAACTCGGTTTAGTATTACAAGGCTAGAATGGGGAGTGAACTTGTTTTATTAATATAGGGATAGAATGGGGTGTGAAATTGGTTCAGTAAAGGAATTTTTCAACTAATATAGTCTTGGTAGAAATTCATTTGCTACTGTGTAAATTTTATTATATTATTATGTGTTTTCCACAATTCCATGTTTTATTCCTATGTTATTCTTTCATGGATTATTTCCATTATTTCCTTATGATTCATGTCTTATAAACTGCCAATATTTATTTTAATATCTGATATGAAAGGTATGATCTTCAAATGTTATGCTCATGTTCCATTCCCTTTTTCATGTTATTCTTATGCATCTCCTTAATTTACCCTTACTAAACATCTAAGCTCACCCCTTTCTTATGTTTCCTTTCCTCATGTTATGAAGAAAGGTTCTAGGTAGAAGTACTAGAGGTGGATATCTTTGTGGGAGATGTTGAAGATATTTCGTGAGGGTAGAAGATTTTTTTTCAAGTTTTCAAAGACACTAAACTATTACAGTCCTCAGGCATGTAATTTTGTAATGTATTGAATATTCATCTAAAATGATGTAATATCTATGTATATTAATCCTGGGTAGCTATACCAGTGACAACCATGAGTTTATGCCTCGATTTGGAAAAAGTATTTGTTATGGACGTAATGAAATAGAAGTAACCCCAATATGATTCTCATTTAAAAAGATACGAACAAACAAACCAATGAAAATAAATTAATATTTAATAAATTATTATTAAATATTAATTATTCTGCTAATATTTGAATGGTTTTGATTTCTAGCAAAATCATGTCTTAGGGTAAACACCATACTCCGATACCAACAGAGTGGTTAGAAAAATTATCCGAGATAATATGCTATTGTAAAAGACTATTTTACCCCTTATAATATTTTTATAGAAAAAATAAAATTTCCACTAAAAATTCTAGTCCAGAAAAAATATGGGTCCTTACACTAGGTAAACAAATATCTATAAATGACATCAAAATGAAAAAGGAAACAAAACTATCTTGAGCGTTAAGAATTTATTCTTTTGGATTCTATCTTATTCCACTTAGGATTGGGATATAGGGAGTGTGTTTGCACATGGCGATGTCTTTTTCTGAGATTGTGTAAAACCTTTTTACTATAACTAACCAACACTAGGTGTTATTACATTGGTTCTATGATTAATAATGATTATACATGTCAGTATTCGATTGAATTTATTATTAATTCCTATTTTGATAGAAATTATTATTTATTCCTATTATGAAAAAGATGCTTTGATATGCCTACTTTGATTGAAATACACTTTTCTATCTGTTTTTTTTTCTAGCTACTAAAATGTTTTGAAAATCATGTTTTTAATAATTTTGAAATATTACCATTCCATGTTATATTTAAAATTAAGCATATCTGGTTTACTAATATGTAAATTCTTATTGAATTATTAGTGTAATCCTATTATAATTTATTTAACACACCATACCTTTTTCTTTAGGAGTTTGAATATTTTCTTATTCCAGGTCCAGGGAAAGGAAATGAACTACTTGGGGGTGGTGGATATTCTTTATTATTAGGATATTATGAGTGGGCGATGATTAGTGAATCATGTTATCCATGTGTTATGTGGATATTACAATTTTATGTCTTTATTAGTTTGATGAGATGACTTTTGAATATGCACGGTGTTTGAGATTTTTGAATGGATACTTGTCATTTTCTATCTTATAGAGTGTTTTGAATATCAATTGTTTTTTGACTCATGTCCATTACCTTGTCTTGATGATATTTCCTTATAGAGAAATCATTGCCTATTTTTTTATTCCCATGTGCAAGTTTCCATCCTATTTGGATTGGAAACACCCTTAGGGACATGTTAGTACTGATTTGGGTGTCATTTAGGTGGGTTATCCAGGCCAGTTCATGAAAATACTGATCCATGGATAGTGTGACTAGGGTTTAGACTTATCCCTAAAAAAGGGACTTATTCTTTATCTAGAAAATGTGTTTTATTCATATATTTCACCATTATTGCACTGGTGGGGAATTTTATTCCATGACTCTAAGATATTAAAGGAAATAATTTCATTTACCTTATGCATATGGTACATTTTAAAATGTTTGAATACAATTGGATTTAATTTTTTTTTTCACAACCCAAATCATGAGTTTTATAGAGTTATATATTAATATATTTTGAACATATTGTTTTTTAAAGGTATAAGATTATAAAACTAATTAATTATATGTATTCATACTTGAAGGAAATGTATGTGATAATATAGTTAGATTTAAATATCCTTAAAATAATAAGTGATACGTTCCTTAAAAATAAATAACTTATCAATAAATTCATAATCTGTCTAAGTAATTTTAACCAAATTTGAGTGCATATAGAATATATTATATAAGTTAGGTATTTTATAAGTTACCATATTGATTAGGCTCTTATTCCTAACATGAACATGGGTTACACTTAGCTAGGGAACCCTAATGATTATGTTATAAAATGAATAAAGTTGATTCAATCCATATTATGGATTAGATAATGAATTTTCCACATAACTATTCAAAATAAATATGTAATATTATTAACATAATATGTTACTAGATATAATCATGGGTTATTTTATATGCTTATCTTGTTGATTCAAGATGAAACATGGTTCTTGACCCATTAATACATATTATCTAATTATAATGGGTCATCATTCAAGTATGTTCACATTTAATAAAAATAATTATTATGTGATTGTAAAACATGATACTCATATAATAAAAGATTTTTTATAGAAAATGGAAATATCATAATCACACATAACATTAAGATGCATTAAAAATAAATAAAATCTCAATGGAATAAAAATTTTAGACTCATATAAGAACTTAAGAATTTTTCTTAAGGAATAAATAAATTTATATATTTTAGATAAACCCCTTCTGAATTATATTACTATTGAAGTGTTTTTTAAATAATATTTATTTTTCTATGTGAAGAATAAATGAGTTAATATGAGGTTTTAAGAGGATTTTTTAGATAAAAAATGACTTAAGGAACTTTAGGCTCCCCTATGGTATTTAGTATGATTATGTAATTCAATGAATATTAGAGAATATAGTTCACCTATTTGGTTTTATCTAGTTATAGAATCCATTCTTCAATCATTTTTTGATGGGTTTTGATAAAATAAATGAATTCAAAAAATTACCCAATTTCTATAAATTTTTAAAGATAGATAAACTAGGAAAGAGATTTCATAGTTCTAATGTTAGGTTGTAAATATAGTTGGGTAAAATTTTCAGACAAAAAAAGAATATTGTAGAGTCTATTTTTCATAAACAGTCATCGAAACCCGAAGTAGGTGATGGGAATTTTGGGAAGTTTTTCATTGTAGATGGTGTTTTCCAAATTATCTAAAGGTTTTTAGTAACTCTATGTAGAGTTCGTGTAAGATATTAATATTATAGATATAAATTATCTTATTTTTAAGGGTATAGGACATGAAATATATATTTTAAAATTTTTATAAATAGGATAGAGTTCAAAATTAAGGAAATTATTGAACAAAAAATGTATTTTTCGTTCAAGATTTGATGTAAAGGGTTGTTTCATCATGGAGTTTAATGTAATGTGTTATTTCAATGCTTAGATAAATCTCAAATAAAGGATGTTTATTATTTCCTCTTTTATATTATAGTATTTGGGAAGTTGATTATGAAAAAAGTGATTTTTTAATAAAAATTTGAGATGATAGATTTGATATGCATGGATTATGATTTGATTGATATCTATAACATTTATGAAAATGAGAAATGGAAAAACATTATCCAATATAAATGAATTTATGAAGAAAAAAAATTAAAATAATAGTTATAGAGTTCCCATCACCCTTTAATGGAATTTTTAAAAGAATATTTTTAAAAAAAATATTATCTAAACACATATAATTACATTAATATATGGGTTTCAATAGTTTATTTATAAAATATTGAGATATAGTAAATAAGTGTTTTTTCATTAATGAAAAATATTTTGTGTCATATAAAAGTATTTTTAGAGAAAATGTTGTTTCTTAGATGGTAGTATGATTATGTTTTGACTCATGTGAATTTTATATCATAATAAATATAAAATATATGTGATGATTAAATGTTAACTTCATCTTATAATCTAATGGATTTTAGGGTATGTTAGAAATTAATTATCTTAATTTAATGATTTACTTTTAATTTTATTTCCACAAGATCTCAATGAAATGATTGTATGGGAAAGTTTCATTATGATTATGATGATAAAATAAGAATGAGTTATTAAAATAATAACATTTTTTGTTGATATGTTTGAATACAATGTTCAATGAGTTAATAACAAGGATTGTAATTGACAAGGCCCAACCTATCAGGTCCTAACTGGGGCTGGTGGTAAACCAAGTGTACCAGCCTAAGCCAGCACCAAATAGGCTAAGGGATAGTGACAAAAACCAATATAAAATATACATACCTAGATGAAATTATACTATATAACATCAATATTATATACATTACCATACAACCCAAAATCCAAAATTATATAGCATAAAAGCAAAAAATTTATAATAAAATATTCAAAACAAATCTTCTTAATATCATGTCTATATACTATAAAATTCCTGTATAAATGGGAAAAAACATATAGGGCCCAATACATGAGTAAAATATCCAACCTCAAGAGAATTTGAAGTATGATAACCAAATAATTCTAACACTGACTTGTGCATCACCAAAAATGAACGTCGTTTCACTCTATAATGATCTCCCTATTTTATTAACATGCCCTCCTAAATTGACACCAACCTATGTGCTACCTACACACACAAAAAATGAGTGTGAATAAATTAAAATTTTGGGTGATAATTGAAATACCTAGTAGGATTCACTAAAAACATAAAGGTACATTTATTATAGGTCAAATCATAACTGAGAGTAAAACTATACATCTACATAAATCAAAATAAGGAGGGGGGGAATGAGACCAGAAAGAATCTATGGATTCTCTTCCCAATAAACTCCAACCAAAATACCATAGGATAGAAAGGAATAACCCAATATTATACTCTATTAATTTAATGAGTACTCTATAAAAACACTACACACCTTAGGGAAATTTTCCCCAACCCTGCTCATATGTGGCAAGAAAGATCAGTTGTATATGGTTGACATAAAGGGAACACTACCAAAATAAGTGATTCATACCTCTATAATATAATAAGAAAGATCCCATAATTAAGTGGGTCTCAACATATCATGAGATACTTCACATGAACAAGCTTCACCACCCACCTAAAACATAGCTAAAACAATTGGATGCACCAATATATCGGTGTTCCCCAAATTTCCCTCATGTTATATAAGGTCCATAAAAAACAAGAAATCAAATACCAAAAATAATAGTTAGATCATAGTGTGTGAAACATATCTCAAAAGAAGTAGAATATAGTGTATGAGTGATTTTTTGACCCCATGAAAGGGTAACCTACACCTCATTCATAGTGGAGTACCTTTCCATATCCTATAAAAGAGAAAACACACTTCCTCGATCAAGCCCATACTAAAAGTGAATCTTATGACCTAGATATTCTTTAAGTAGGAGATCAATTAGCATAATTTTTTATCACTTCTCACTTGAACTAGCACCACTAGAATGGCATACTAATGGGTAACTGAGAGAACCTTATTCCCCATAAGACCATAATTTCTTGAACTATCCACTTATCTTGAACACCTCAACCATTATACCATCATTTGAATGTCATAACAAGGGACCCATACATCACTAATGAGAATATACTAGTTGGGGGAGTTACCATTCCATAGTATCAAAAACATCCATATTTCTCAAATACATAAATAGCCCATTGCTATTCCACAACTTTGATATGAGAACCATGACTTACTAGGATGTGTAAACCCATCGAGGGAGTCACTAACACCTAATCAAGACCACATACCTCAAGAAATCCCATGATCAATCAAGGAGTGTGATATATGATTCCATTTAAGGGTTAACCAACACTGTGAAGGTGCCTATGGGAAACTATATTCAATTATGGAGAAAATATACCACATGTCACTTAGATGTATATAGGGTTTCAATGAAGATTAGACTAAACTTATTCATTTTTTTATCTCCCATATAAAACATGGAATATACATCTTTGAATGAAATATTAGTGTATAAGAATGTTTGAATAGATAGAATTTTCATATGACTTGGTATCTGAAAGCTAATAGTGTATTTATCATCCCCACAATTGACCTAGGTCAACACTTAGATTCAATCATCATCAACTCGATTATGAGAAAAACAAACACTATTGAATCATCTCACTAACGACCATTAATAGTGAATAGGACCCCACCATCTTGATCTTCATGGAAATATTATTAGAATAAACTACATATTTTTTTAAACTTGATCTTTAATGCTAGTAAATACAAAAATCCCCATTAATGAGTAAGTATGTGGCATGTAACATGATGTTCATGGTGTGTACACACAATGCCTCTGTCTAGGCATGTATTGATACCATCATTTCATATAATCTAAAAATTCATGGCTTGTATCCTATAGTACCTAAAATGAACTTTTGCGGTATTAGTCATTATTTACTATCATGTCCCTAAATTGTGTAGTTTCAAACTAAAAAATATATACTCTTAGGTACACAACTTGTAGAACCCAGGGGTTTCCTATGTCATGCATGTGTGTGTGTGTGTGTGTAAATTAAACACCATGAAATTATTCATCTTCTATAACAATTTCACCAAAAAGTTACATAGTGTGTGTTTTATTATTAAATTTTATTTGATCAGAATTTAAATTCACAAAAAATCTTTGAACAACCCAATCAATCCATTTCACTATAAATTGATCCTCTATGAGCCTTAATCCATCCAGAAGAAGTCAAAATCCCTAAAAAATAATGAAAAAAAATATTTGGTGCAAATTAAAATAAAAAGTATTACCTTATGGTGAATCTATGAAGAAACAAGTTCGGATATTGAAGATTCGTACTCCAAGGCCACTACATCTTGATCTAAATTCAGTCAAACTCCATGGATAAAGTTCTTCCTACCTATCCCTACTTCTCCCTTTAGTTATACAACATTAATTAGGGGTTAAATTCCCCACCTTAATTGAACATAATAGGGTAATACCATGATGGGGATAAAATATAAAATAAAACTAAAATAATTACATATAAATGGCCTAACCTGAGACCCAAGACCCGATCAACATTTATACTTTTCCTAAGTAAATCTACCCATTCTATATTTAACTATGAATTTGGAATTATCATATAGGAAACTATTTAATAGATAAAGGAATTCACATGTATGGGATACTAAATAATATTTATTTAATGAATATTAAATATATTATAAATACACCTACCTTGTAATCTCTTCAAATTATATCCTGAGGGTAAACTTTCTATTCTAAAAATAATAGAAGACTAAAAAAATATTTCTAAGGTTATTTTTTGAGTAAATTAAAATTTTACCATTCTTGAAGGTTTGGTTCTCTAAGACATAAAAATAAAATTATCCATCTGCAAGGGAAAACTAGATCTTTACATCCTCCACACATTCAATACATTTCATCCTCCAAATGAAAATGGCCAAAGTGTCTTATGAAGAAGCTGATAAACTATTAAAATTTTGAAAGACAACACACCATTGCATGAGATCCTCCAACATATAAATGCCTATAAATCTACAAGGACTAAGAATGTAACCCACCTGGAAAATAATACCATTTTATCACATAGATCATGGACACTACATCTCAAATTCACATTATTTTCTGAACCCCAAATGGCTCAAACCATCATAGGATATGCTACCAACACAATCACAACTCACCTTTCATGAATCTCGTCTAGTATTTCCACCTAAAAAAATTTCCTCCAACTAAAAGATGAATATAAATGTTGGTATAAAGAAAATACATGAACCATCAGTGTTCATTAAATTTAGATCTTTAAACAAGGAATTTACAATGATTTAATCATGATTCCCACCATTAAAAATGTGACCCAAAATACTATCATAAAAATACAATCTAATCACCCTAATATTCACCACCATGAATCTCTATATTATTTTCATACCATATAAAAAGAGCTGACCACTAGTCCTCATCAATAAATGAAAAGTTTATAAATCAATGTAGTCTAGCATTGGGTATATGGATAACATAAATCTTCCCATCCCCCTTTACAATAATAAAAGGAACAATACACATACTCAACCAGCCATATCAAGGTCCTCATCCACTATATATGAATTTTTCTATCTACTCCAAATCTCATAGTCGAAATCCACCTAAGATAAATGACAGTAACCATAATTGTATGGAATGATCTACCTAATCACATATCTCAAGAGGCCACTAGGAATATACCACAAAAATTCTCACCATGTCACTAAGGTGGAAACATGGATGAGATGACTAACTAATAGATAGTCATATACTCAAGACATCCAAACACAATCTTTATAACTCATATCCACCTTAGCACATAGCTAGGACCAATGATAGGGACACCACAAAGCACTAGACAAATGGATCCACTCTCTATAAAATGACTAATAGGATCATGAATAAAACACCAATTAAACTCCTTAAAAACTCCATAAGTAATACAAGGAACATTCCCAAAACTAAATCTCTATGACTGGCCATCCAATTTAACCATGAAACTTATATCCAATATCAAAAACTAAGAAAACAATTGGATAAGGAATCATGAGAGTTGGATTCTAATCATATGGGTCTCACATCCCAATTAGTAGACCAAAACCCATCTTCTTGACCATAAAACACCCCATAAGATAATCATCAACCTGAAATCAAATTAAAGGAGATCATCCTTCACTAATGATATCATCACAAGTCCTTAATTCAATATGGTGTAATACAAAGAAAAATTAAATTCCAAATCTGACTCAAACCGATAGAAGAAAAGAGGGTTGATGGTCACCTCTAGTAGGAGTCTATAGTTTTAACTTTATAATGTAAAGAGTCCAATATGAACTATGTATCCTCAAAAAAAATTAACACAAATATGATAGAAAATGTTGGTGTTAAGCCATTATAGTGTCAAAGGAAATAGGATAAAGATCAAATATTTAGCCATAATGAGCACTACATAATCAAGACCTCTATAACTCTCACTCATCCAGGGTCTAGGACACCAACACCTTGAGTTAAGATATGACCACATATATTATATGGGGGGAGTGGATTAATATATCATCCACCTCATACCAGTAGATTATCATTATTAAAATCATCATCCATCAACTATCTTCTTATCTTAGGTCAAAATCTTCACAAAAGTATTCTCTAAACACATGAGGGTTGGGGGGAATCCAATCATCCCATCTAGTCATGGATACCTATTTTAGAACACAAACCATCTTATCTATTATCCCCTAGATGGAATATTACATTTGGACACACAAAAAATTATCATGTAATCATCCAAGGTTGCATTCTCAACCATGATATCTTAACAAATGTCACACACTAGCTAAACTCCCATCAATCATTGAACTATTATGAGGGAACTGAAATTGACCAAAATTTTATGAAACAGTTAAGGGATTAATTAAATCCATCGATGGTGGACCCCATTCCCAAAACATTTGGGGAATTAGAATACCATAAGGGTGAAAAAACCATACTAAATATCATATCAAAATAAACCTTTATAGATAAAGGAACATCACCCTATCTTATAAGGGAGTACAAAATCATCTATAGTATGGGTAACCCGCACCTCATCAAGATTGAGGGAGTACCAACACCATGCCTAAAAGGATAACCCATGTAACTAAAAATGATAGTATGTGATCCTATATCCATTTTGGATCACAAAATTCTCCAACACATATAGGGACTCACTCCTCACTGATAAATGAAAACTTTTTGAGGGAATATATACCCTTTCCGTGGAGGACCCACACCCCAACATTATAGTAGAGTACTGACTGAAAAATAGCAGTTTATATGACAGTAAATTTTTTGGCACTTATAAATATTTCCTAGGCCCTTATTTTATCATTTTTATCTAAATAAGAGTGTTTTAAATGAATATTTCATGAAAAATATATTATTTAGAAAACCATATTTTATTATAAAGGAGTTTATATTTTCTAAAAATAACTTTATCTTTTATTTTTGTCCAAAAATAAATCTATCAAAATTTCTTTACTTAAACATATATTTTATTAAAAAAATGTATTTCCAAAATGGGATTTATGGAATAACCATTTTATTTATATAAATGAAATTAAACTTTAAGAAACTATGGCCTGGACACATGGCCCCTTATTAAACTTGTTTACACACTAAGGGTAAGGTGTTCGATTATGGTAGTCCCATGGGGTGGCTTGGATAACATTGACTGAGTGGAAATATCCACTAACTTGAAGACCAGTGATTTGGTCTATGGTGACATTATCACACTTATGTATTGGTATATGTAAATACCCATAAATTTCAAGGGAAACTTTTTTTCTTAATTTTCTTTGGAATTCTACGAGTATGCAGTTTCTGACGGCACCTGATTCTGAGGCCCGGTGTGCTCAGAATCGTTTTCTGAAGTTTAGCTTGGGTACGTTCAGTGAACGAATGAGCGGGTTTTCCTAACTTTTGAACCGGTGCTCAGAATCAAAATCTGAGGGCACCGATGAAACCGCAGTGCCGGTAATTGCTTCGGAACACCATTTTTGGAGTTGTGTTTTCTTGGGTGTGGTTTTTAAATAAATGAGTTAACCAAAGAATGAAATAAAAATTTGTGTTACAATTTTTATTTCTATTCTAAGCAGTTATAACCTACGCAGCGAAAGCATGGTGGGACCCACATCATCCTAACTTCTTTTGGTAGGATAATTGTGAGGTGGGGACCACACAAGCCCCACCTCTTAAAATCCCTTAAAACCTCCATCGTGCTTTTAATTTTGTAACACACCCACACCCCCCCTTTTTAATGACATGTCAACTCACGCAATTAATTGGAATATTAAATACTCTTCAATTAATTTAATTAATTGAATGAGATCTTTGAATTTCAAATTAATGATGGATTGTGTGTGTAAATAAAATAAGACAACGTATTATTTTATTAGGAGTGATTAGCAGTGTGAGGAAAGGACTCTTGAAGATTTTCTTCTTCCTTCTTGAAGAACGCGAAGAACACCGAAGCTTCATCGGGAGAACACCGACGACGCTTATGGAGCCTCATTCTGCGACGTCTTTTCCCCTCGATGAACCTTGATCGAAGACTTCATCGAGGTAATGGTTGTTTTGAAAATGATAATACACCCATGTTTGTTTTCCTCCAAGACATGAATGCGGACCAACTAATTAACAAGTTGATCCGTGGATTATTATTGCGGGTTGGGATTTAGCATTTGCCGGGAATTGTTTGGAGTTGTTTCAAACCACTAAAGCGGTGGGTGCGGACCAATGAACAAGTCCATACCCACCATTTTTATTTTCTTCATGCGCGGAGCATTTGGAAATGAAAAAACAGGAACAGAATGGCGATTGGAGACCTTCGCAGTAATGTACAGGTCCCGGGAGATCCGTAGGTGCAAATGACGGGCAAATCGGACCACCGAAGCGCGTCCGGTGGTCTGCGGAAGACGTTGTCGGCATGCCGCTAGGAGGAACTACTATGGCTGAAGCCACGGCAGCAGACGGCTGGATCCCACGGCCGGATCCCGCGGCCGCGTGGGATCCGGAGGAGGAGGACGTGGCACCTGCCGCATCCGTGGGGCACAAAAGGGGGGAAACGGTCCCCCCTGCTCGGTCGCTGGCCGAGCCAACGCACCCCCCCCCCCCAGCTGGGCCGGGGTGGGTCGCGCGGACCGAGCCAGGCCGCGCCTAGCCAGGCCGGACCCGGACCCGGTGCGGGCCGACCCAGGGGGGTTGGGCCAGGCCCAGACCCCCCTTTTCGGACTGTTTTCAGTCATTTTTTCATATCTTGGGTTTCGGACCTCTAATCGATGCACCGTCAGTTGCGTTGGGATCCTTGGATCGAGACGGTCATTTAGGTATATTACACCTAAGGTTTCAAAGAACTCTGGGTACAGCCGGGTTGGTTCGAACATGAAACCATCCGGGCCCTCGGAGTAGAAACGCATATAACTTGAGCTCTAGACACTTGATTGACGTGTCTTCAACTTTGTTAGATTCCTATTAGTGGGACGGACCTTTTGGATTACTCCGCTCAATATTTGGATGCAGTTGGAGTACGGTCGGGTTTCTTTTGACTTAAAAACCAACCAGGCCCCTGTGACGAAAAAGCCAATAACTCTCAGACCGGGCGTCTGATAGACGCATCATCTGTCGTGGTGAGTTCCTATCGATGAGATGGAACTTTGGGATACATAAACTCCGGACTACATGTTAGTTGATGTATCGACCCCTTGGATCGTGGAGCGGACCCTCCCGGAAACGAGCATACTGTGTGCGGGAACCCTAGAGTTGGCTTGGACTTTGACGATGATGACAACCGTACTAAAATCCTTCGTGGGTTCAACGGTGAAGACTTTCGTACTGGAATCCTCCGTGGGTTCGATGATGATGACAACCATAATAAAATCCTCTGTGGGTTCGACGGTGAAGAATTTCATACTGGAATCCTCCGTGGGTTCAACGATGATGAAAACCGTACTAAAATCCTTTGTGGGTTCAACAGTGAAGACTTTCGTACTGGAATCCTCCGTGGGTTCGACGACGATGACAACCGTACTGAAATCCTCCATGGGTTCGACGGTGATGACCTTTGTACTGGAATCCTACGTGGGTTCGACAACGACGACAACTGTATTGGAATCCTCTGTGGGTTCAGCGGTGATGACTATTGTACTTGTATCCTACGTGGGTTCGACAGTATTGACCTCTGTTGTAGTATCCTACGTGGGTCCGACAGCTTAGCTGGTCTAGTATCCTACGTGGGTCCCAGCTAGATGAATCAGTAACTACATCTGATCATCCCCTTTTTTCTTTACAAATGATGTATACCTGTGTGAGCTGAGTCTTGACTTACAATCATTATCTTCGATATGATTGACTTGTTTCCTATGTGGATTGGTTATGCTTTGCTTTATGGATTGGGTTGTGCTTTCCTATTTGGATTGAGTTGTGATTTCCTATGTGGATTGAGTTGTGCTTTCCTTTGTGGATTGGGTTGTACTATCATGTGTGGACTGGATTGTACTTGAGCTCGTGAGTTGGATCTGAAATGGATTTAATGACTTAGGTATATGTATGGGCATATACCTATGTAGTTTTGGGTGATACTTCGTGATTGTATATTTTCTTTGTGGTGTATCCTTTGTGGATTCAGGGAGACCTTTTGGGGTCTCGGGGTCCCTACTGAGTATCATATACTCACCCTTGCACAGGCTTCACCCGCACTACGTTTTGTTGGATGCAGATGGCAGACATCACTGATCGAGGTTGAGTCTTGTAGAGCTAGATGGTACCCGGAGGTGGACGTGATGATGAGACAGTACCCGGAGGTGGACTTCACGATGAGATGGTACCTGGAGGTGGATGTGATGATGAGAGGGTACCCGGAGGTGGACTCCACGACGAGACGGTACCTGAAGCTGACAGATGGATGTAGAGAGCTGAGGTGGTCATATGTACCTACCCTTCATGTAGGGACTCCGAAGGACAATCCAGGAGCAGCTTGACACCTTCCTATTGTTTTGTCTTTTTCTTGTACTTTTCTGTTGGGCTTTTATTTCCATCCCCCTTTGTACTTTCATCACACTTGTTATATTACTTTACTTAGTGTTTTCTTCCGCTTGTACTCTGGTTGTGTGTGTGTTTACATTTCATAAAGTCAATGTATTCCCAATTATAGGGATTTATGCCTTTGGTGCTAGTCGCCAGCCCCTGGCCTATGGGAGGCGGGCTTGGGGTAGTCACGGCATGGGTCCCGAGGACAGGTCATGACAAATTGGTATCACAGGAGTTCGGTTCTACCGCAGAACTCCGGACTCTGATCTTTCTTCTATGTGAAGCAATAGTGTTAAAGTTATTGAGTGTGGTTATCAGTCCAGGGAGTCCAATGTTGGTGCGTCGTCCAACGTATCCATACACCAGAACCCTGACTTCTGATTTCCGATCCAGTGCACGAAAACGCTGATTGCATGTGTGTTTCAAAAGTTTTCTTTTTGGTTACTTTGTGTCAGCTCACCAGGTATACTATTTTGACCATGGCGCACCAGTTTCTTTTTAGGATGTCCCCACGACGGCAGCCAGCTAGGGTTCAGAGCTTTGTACGAGACGACAGCCCACCGAGTGACAAGGCCTCGGTGTAGGGCCCTTTTTCAGCGGAGGCATCGGTGGTACCTCTACCCGCCGAGCCACTAATGCCACCAGCTCCATTCGCTTAGAGTGCACGTCACTTTAGTGCACTGCATGAGTTCCAGTATCAGATACCGCCCAGGTTCCATAGGGAGACGGACCCTCAGGTACCCGAGGATTGGCTGGAGGCTGTTGTTCGAGTTTTCAGGTTAGTGGGGACACTATCTGACCTCATGGTGTTCTTTGCAGCGAGTCTCCTGCATGCAGCAGCATGCATATGGTGGAGCTTGATGCTCCAGGTTCACGACGAGGCATCACTCCTTTGGACGGACTTTGAGAGCCCCTTCCACTCGGAGTTTTTCCCAGCCACCCTCCATGCGGTGCACATTCAGGAGTTACTACAGCTGCGGTAGGGCAGCATTATCGTGGCCCAATACTCAGCGAGGTTTACTGATCTCTCATGATACTCCACAGATATGGTACGGGACCCGTTCTTCAGGGCCCAGACCTTTGAGTAGGGACTGAGGCATGAGATCAGGGCTTCGATGATCTCCCTCAACATTCCGATGCAGGCAGGGGTGTTGGAGAGATCCCTTCTAGTGGAGAGTTTTCTCACCGAGCAGTCATCAGCGGCGGGACCCTCCGCAGGACGACCCGTAGCGGAGTCTTCTGCAGCTGGCAGTAGACAGGTGGTGTAGAGGTCCAAGTGGTCTAGACCATCAAATGGGCAATCTCAGGATGGAGATTCGGTTTTGCGGGGCACACAAAGGAGCGCCAGCTACACGAGGAGCGGGTTGTGCTACGCATGCGGCAAGCAGGGTCACATGGCTCGAGACTGCCCGACTCGTCCTGCAGATGAACAGTAGGAAATAATGGGACCCACTACTGGAAAAACAACCTATACCCACGGTTCAAAACCGTGGGTATAGCCCCCAAAACCGTGGGTATAGCCTATACCCACGGTTTTGGGAACCGTGGGCTGGAACGGCGTCGGTATAGGGGTCACAGCCTATACCCACGGTTCTCCAACCGTGGGTATAGAGGGGTCAAAGTGTGCCAAATTTCTGTTCCAACGTGGCGCACAGCAGACCCCACGGTTTGAAAACCGTGGGGTATTTAAATTCCAAAAATGGGGTAGCAGGGATTTGAACCCGCAACCTCACGGAGAGCCTCAATTCCGCGTCCGACCAATTAACCAACTGGGCTAGCAATCCAGTTGCCTTATATAGATAATTCTATTTTATTATATTAATATAGCTTCTATAATCAAAAATAAAAGGGCGCCGGGTTTCGAACCCGCGCCTCCCATTTCCTGCAAAGACCCAGCGACCAACCGATCTAACTCGGCAATTTGTATATCAATATACTTTTGTTTTAATATATTAATATAACTGATATAATCTAAAAAAATGAACCGGCAAACTTTTGAACCAGCGACCTGTATGAGGGATAACACAAACTGACCACCTAACCTACAGCCATTACTGATTTATATATATTCATCGCTTTACTTATAATCATATTACAAATATATTTGAAAAAAGTGTAGCCGCGAGATTTGATCCGAGTTTGCCTTATTCAAACCAGTGTTTCAAACCAACCAACCTACACTCTTTTTACGATTTAATGTTTCACATCCGTATATTTATATTATTCAAGATGGTTTATTCACAAAAAAAAATTCCTCCCCCGCATACTTTTTTGTTCCCGCCATAACTCGAGAATGATATACCCACGGTTTTAAAAAACCGTGGGTATAGGTCTTTGAAAAAAATACCACCTATACCCACGGTTTTCAAAAACCGTGGGTATAGGCCTACAGAACAACACCTTTACCCACGGTTTTGGAAAAACCGTGGGTATAGGTCTTCAAAAAAAACATTTACCCACGGTTTTGTGGAGAACCGTCGGTATAGGGGACCTATACCCACGGTTCTCCAAAACCGTGGGTATAGGTCCCGATACTATCCCTATACCCACGGTTTCCAAAACCGTGAGTATAGGGGGGGCCTATACCCACGGTTCTGCACAAAACCGTGGGTATAGACCCATTTTCCAGTAGTGACCTCCCAGGTAGAGGTTTGACCATGGCGGTCCGCAGGAAGTAGGAGGACGAGGCAGAGGAGCTGGCTGAGCAGCGGGTGGTGGGCGACGCTTTGAGGCCCCACCACCACCACCACCAGGAAGACCACCCCGACCATTGGGAATGGGTGGACAGGGGAGAGCTTAGCTTCAGGTATCTGAGTCATACGACCATGGAGATCCGGGAGCTGATGGACAGGAGCGGGACTAGCTCAAGACTTGGGGACTTTTGTTCATGTTGCTTATAGCTTTGTTGATGTTATGTGTCTTTGTACTGTGAGCTGCAGTAATAAAAAACACTTATTCTTGTGACGTTTTGTTCCCTTTCCTTTTTATGTAGTTGATAATAAGAGGTTCCGGTTTAAAACTGTTGACTTGACCCTCACTTTTGAGATACCTACTGGAGGAGACCCAGTGACCACACACTGATGCCGACAGTGTGACTCAACCCTTGGAGGTGAGAGTAACGGTTGGATCTCTTGGTAGTAGCTTCAAGGCCTTACGACGTCATCCTTGGTATGGATTAATATCATCCATGTTGGGATTGACAGTATTATGAAAAGAACGTGGTTCATCCAAGGGATGAGACCGGATTTCTCTTATCAGCAAAGAATAAATCTTAGCAGCTCTTGTAGGACCAGAGAAGGTACAAGTCATCCAGGAGCAGATGAGGATAGCTTAGAGCCTACAGAAGTCTTATGCCGATAGGAGGCGGAGACCACTAGAGTTCGAGGATAGTGACCACGTTTCTTACGGGTCTCACCTCGATGTGGTTTACAGAGATTTGTTTGGGGCGGCAAGTTATCTCCGCGCTTCATCGGACCATTCCAGGTTCTCGGCAGGATAGGCGAGGTGGCTTATCGCCTGGCTCTACCACCTCAGTTGCACCGGGTGCACGACGTCTTCCACGTATCTCAGCTGAGGAGATACGTGCATGACTCAATGCATATCATCTACCATGGGGAGCTGGACTTTGACGATGGGGTGACTTTTGTGGAGGTCCCAGTGGAGATCGAGGATCGATAGGATCGGGTCCTACGTGGATGGTCGATTCCTCTAGTACGCATAAGATGGCAACATGGGAACCTCCAGGAGAGCACTTGGGAGTAGGAGGCTCAGATGTGTGCTCAGTACCCTTTTGTTACCCTAGTTTGAGATGTATCTTTACAGGGACGTAAAGCCCTGAGGTGGGAGTAAATTAAAGACCCGTAAATATCTATGGAAATTTTTTTTCTTAATTTTCTTTGGAATTCTACGAGTATGCAATTTCTGACGGCACCTGATTATGAGGCCCGGTGTGCCCGAAATCTTTTTCCAAAGTTTAGCTCGGGTACGTTTAGGGAACGAACGAGCGGGTTTTCCTAAATTTTGAACCGGCGCTCGGAATTGAAATCTGAGGGCACCGATGAAACCGCAGTGCCGGTAATTGCTTAGAAACACCATTTCTGGAGTTGTGTTTGCTCGGGTGTGGTTTTTAAATAAATGGGTTAACCAAAGAATGAAATAAAAATTTGTGCTCCAATTTTTATTTCTATTCTAAGCAGTTATAACCTACGCAGCGGAAGAGTGGTGGGACCCACAGCATCCTAACTTCTTTTGGTAGGATAATTGTGAGGTGGGGCCCACACGAGGCCCACCCCTTCAAATCCCTTAAAACCTCCCTCGTGATTTTAATTTTGTAACACACCCACCCCCCCCCCTTTTAATGACATGTCAACTCACGCAATTAATTGGAATATTAAATACTCTTCAATTAATTTAATTAATTGAATGAGATCTTTGAATTTCAAATTAATGATGGCTTGTGTGTGTGTAAATAAAATAAGACAACGTCTTATTTTATCAGTAGTGATTGGCTGTGTGGAGGAGATAACTATTGAATATTTTCTTCTTCCTTCTTGAAGAATGTGAAGAACATCGAAGCTTCATCGGGCGAACATCTACGACGCTTACAGAGCCTCGTTCCGCGATGCCGTCTTCCATGACGTCTTTTTCCCGCGACGAACCTCAATCAACGACTTCATCGAGGTAGGGGTTGTTTTGAAAATGATAATACACCCATGTTTGTTTTCCTCCAAGACATGAACGCGGACCAACTAATTAAAAAGTTGATCCGCAGATTATTATTTTGGGTTTGGATTTATCATTTTCTGGGAATTGTTTGGAGTTGTTTCAAACCACTAACGCGGTGGGTGCGGACCAACGAACAAGTTCGGACCCACCGTTTTTCTGTTCTTCATGCGCGGAGCATTTGGAAATGACGAAACAGAACTGGAATGGCGATTGGAGGCCTTCACAGTAAAGTACAGGTCCCGAGAGAGCCATAGGCGCAGACGATAAAACAATCGGACCACCGGAGCGCGTCTGATGGTCCACGAAAGACGTTGCCGACGTGCCACGCCGGCACGGCGGCGCAGGAGGCCGGAGGCAGCGGCCGGCACCGGCCGGCTGCCAGGAGGTGGAGGTGCCTAGAATGCTGCTAGGAGGAACCGCCGCGGCTGAAGCCGCAGCGGCAGGTGGCCGGATCCCGTGGCCGCACGGGATCTAGAGGAGGAGGACACGGCGCCTACCGTGTCCGTGGGGCGCAAAAGGGGGGAAACGGTCCCCCCTGCTCGGCCGCTGGCTGAGCCAGCGCACCCCCCCGGCTGGGTGGGGCCGCGCCCAGCCAGGTCGGGCTGTGCCCAACCGGGCCGGACCCGGACCTGGGTCGGGCCGGACCCGGACCTGGGTCGTGCCGACCCAGGGGGGGTTGGGTTGGGCCGACCCAGGGGGGGTTGGGTCGGCCGGGCTGGGCCCAGACCCCCTTTTTCAGACTGTTTTCAGTCATTTGCCCATATCTTGGGTTTCGGATCGCTGATTGGCGCACCATCAGTTCTGTTGGGATCCTTGGATTGAGACGGTCATTTCGGTATATTACATGCAATATTTCTAAGAACTATGGGTATGTCCAGGTTGGTTCGAACACGAAACCATTCAGGCCCTCAGAGTGGAAACGCATATAACTTGAGCTCCGGATGTCTGATTGACGTGCCGTCGACTTTGTTGGATTCTTCTTAGTGAGAAGGACCTTTTGGATTACTCCGCTCGAGGTTTGGATGCAGTTGGAGTACAGTCAGGTTGGTTTTGACTTAAAAACCAACCGGGCCCCTGGGACGAAAACGCCAATAACTCTCAGACCGGGCGTCCAATAGACGCGTTGTCTGTCGTGTTGAGTTCCTATTGATGAGACGGAACTTTGGGATACATCAAATCCGAACTACGTGTCAGTTGATGTATCGACCCCTTGGCTCATGGAGCGGACCCTCCCAAAAATGAGCATGTTGTGTGCGGGAACCCTTGGGCTGGCTGCGACTTCGACAACGATGACAACCGTACTGAAATCCTTTGTGGGTTCGACGGTGAAGACTTTCGTACTGGAATCCTCCGTAGGTTCGGCGACGATGACAACCGTACTGAAATCCTCCATGGGTTTGACGGTGAATACTTTCGTACTGGAATCCTCTGTGGGTTCGACGATGATGACAACCGTACAGAAATCCTCAGTGGGTTTGACGGTGAAGACTTTCGTACTGGAATCCTCCGTGGGTTCGACAACGATGACAACCATACTGAAATCCTTCTTGGGTTTGACAGTGATGACCTTCATACTGGAATCCTACATGGGTTTGACGACGATAAAAACTGTACTGGAATCCTCTGTGGGTTCGGTGGTGATGACTACTGTACTTGTATCCTACGTGGGTCCGACAGTATTGACCTCTGTTGTAGTATCCTATGTGGGTCCGACAGCTTAGCTGGTCTAGTATCCTACATGGGTCCCATCTAGATGAATCAGTAACTACATATGATCATCCCCTTTTTTCTTTACAAATGATGTATACCTGTGTGAGCTGAGTCTTGAATTCCAATCATTATCTCCGATATGATTGACTTGTTTCCTATGTGGATTGGTTGTGCTTTTCTTTTTGGATTGGGTTGTGCTTTCCTATGTGGATTGAGTTGTGATTTCCTATGTGGATTGAGTTGTGATTTCCTTTTTGGATTGGGTTGTACTATCCTGTGTGGATTGGATTGTACTTGATCTTTTGAGTTGGAGATGAACTAGATTTAATGACTTAGGTATATGTATGGGCATATACCTAAGTAGTGTTGGGTGATACTTCGTGATTGTATATTTTCTTTGTGGTGTATCCTTTGTGGATTCAGGGAGACCTTCGGGGGTCTTGGGGTCCCTACTGAGTATCGTATACTCACCCCTGCACGGGCTTCGCCCACACTACGTTGTGTTGGATGTAGACGGCGGATATCACTGATCGAGGTTGAGGCTTGTAAATCTAGACAGTACCCAGAGGTGGACGTGATGATGAGACGGTACCCAGAGGTGGACTTCATGACAAGACGGTGCCCGGAGGTGGACGTGACGACGAGAGGGTACCCGGAGGTGGACTCCACGATGAGACGGTACCCAGAGCTGATAGACGAACGTAGAGAGCTGAGGTGGCCATCTGTACCTACCCTTCAGGTAGGGACTCCGGAGGACGATCCAGGAGTAGCTTGACACCTTCCTGTTGTTTTGTCTTTTTCTTGTACTTTACTATTGGGCTTGTATTTCTCACCCCCTTTGTACTTTCAGCACACCTGTTATATTGCTTTACTTAGTGTTTGCTTCCGCTTGTACTCTGGTTGTGTGTGTGTTTACGTTTCATAAAGGCAATGCCTTCCCAGTTATAGGGATTTACGCCTTTGGTGCTAGTCTCCAGCCCCTGGCCTATGGGAGGTGGGCTTGGGGTAGTCACGACACGGGTCCCAAGGACGGGTCGTGATAGTATAGGTATTGTTTTCAATTCCCAATTTGAACATTGTTTCTCTTCATTCAATTTTTGACACACCAAGCACCTTATAGTATAGTTGGAAATCTCCCTTTTCATATTATCCCTCCAATAATGATCATGAAGGTCCCTATAAATTTCAGTGATTTTAGGATTTATAGAGAATGTAGAGCTATGAGATTAATCTATCATCTCCTTATTTATCTCAATGATAGATGGGAACAATTTCCTTGTACGAAATTTCAATACACCTTCTTGATCAATATTGAACTTGAGAAACTTTCCGTTCTTTAGATCCTCTATATTTTTTTGTATTAAAGGATCATCTCTCTGATCCCTCGTTATCTTCTCTCATAATGATAGTTTATAAATCATTTGGGATGGTATTTATGATGTCACTTCCCTTATTATTCCCAAGTCTAACCTTACTATTTCCTTTATCAATGTATCTCCTTGATTATTAATCATTTCCAAAAAAACAGGTTCTTTCACACTTAATGCATCAATGAATTTTTTTTTCTTCTGAGGTGATAATGGATCGAATAGTATTATCCCTTAAGAAGATCCAACCATCTCCTTATCATCATGTTCGATTACTTTTTCATGAATATATACAATAATATTTGGTGATATGTATATATCACATTTATCCCCATAAAGATAGTGCCTTTATATCTTTAGAGAAAAAATGACCGCAACTAACTTCAGGTCATGTTTAGGATAATTTTGATCATGAGGATTTATCTATCGAGATACTTAAATTATCACCTTGTCATTTTTATGAGGAAACACCCATGACCTTTAGATATACATAACTATTGGTAACAAATCCTTCTCTAATAGAGGGTAGAGTTAACAATGGAGCAGTAACCAATCTATTATTTAGCTCTTGGAAACAATATTCACACTCCATTTTCCATATAAACTTAGATCCTTTTCATGTTAACATGGTTAGTATATTAGAAAACTTGGGAATGTTTTTCAAAAAACTCATATAATATCCTCCTAAACCAAGGAAGCTAATAATATCAGTTACTATAATAGAATGAGGAAACTCCTCTATAACCTTTTTCTTTACAGGTTCAAATGATATTACTTCATTAGTAATAATGTGCCCCAATAATGCAACTTATTCTATCCAGAATTAAAATATTATAAATTTTAAAACACATTATCCTTCACCAGTGTTTGAAATATAACCCTTAGATAATCCTCATGTTCCTAAAAAATTTTGGAATATATCAAAATATCATCAACAAAAAACACCATAAATTTAATAAATTAGTCCTTAAATATTTATTCATAAAATCCATATATATGGAAGGGAAATTAGTCAATACGATGGGAATAAAAACAAATTAATAATAACCATATCATATTAGGAAGTAAGTATTCTGATTGTCTTCTTTCTTTACCCTAAATAGATGATACCCATATCAGAGGTTGATATTAGAGAATTATTAAGCCCCATGAAGCTGGTCAAATAAATCATCAATCCTTGGGAGAGGGTATTTGTTCCTCATTATTATCCTACATAGTTCACTATAATCAATTTATATATGTATTGATCTATCTTCCTCTTTAAAAATAGAATAGGATCCCCAAAATGTGACACACTTTTTAGATAAATCCCTTCTCCAAAATGTCTTCAATTTGTTTTTTTAATTCCTTTATGTCCACATTTTCCATATTATAGGGGGTATTTGATATCATCTTGGAGCTAGGTATGATTTCAATTCAGAACTCTACCTATCTTACTATGGGGGTATAGGTAACTCATTAAGAAATCCTTCAATGTATTCATGGATGATGGGGACATTTTCTATATTTATACTTTTATTTCCTTCTCCCTCTTCACCAATCATCTCTAAAAATGATATGGGAGGTGCTTCAAGACAATGCTCATGTCAGGATATATCTCCTTTGAAAATAACATTAGGTTATCCATTCAAGAATACCTAAATCTCATTAATTATTTAGTTTATCTTATCATTATACTTGGATATCCATTCCATCCTTAGTATAGTGTATATTTCCACAAAGGGAATAAATACTAGGTTTACAATGATATTATACTCTCCAAAGTTTATACAAGAGTTTTTATACATTATCAATTCTAGTATAATCCTCCAAAAGTCTTTACTGATATATCTATATATATAATCTCAAGGATTGATTCAATATTATTTGTAAACTTGGATAAAATAAGAGAATGAGTAAGAATAAAACAAAGTACTTACTAGATTTGAGAAAACAATTAGTGTACCTTCCACCAAATCATTTGGAGCCACTACTTTAGCTATCATGATTGAAAATACCTAACAATACTTCCCTACATTGTGATGTGTTTGATGGTGGTATCCCTCTATTATATCCTAATTTAGATGTTGTTTGGAAAATTAGGCAATCCACATGAAGCATTGAAATTCAAGATGGTCATACACCATTTTCCCTTTGTCATTAGTGTTGAGAAGTTGAGGCTTCACCTCACTAAAACAGTTTTGAGATATATGGCCATATCTTCATCACATGTAGCACTTTCTATTCCTAAGAAAGTAATTCATTGAATGATTCTTCACACATTTATTTCATGTATTAAGTTTCACATTATTTTCTCCCCTTTCATGATCAAAATTATTCTCTAAGTTTGGATCCATTAGCCTATTATATTCCTTTGACCTATATGAAAATTGTATCTCTACAAACTCCAATTCAACCTTTATGGTACTCTGCACCATCTTCTCATATCATTTATAGACTATGTCATGAACCAACCCAGATACCCTATTAACCTGATAACTGAGTTGGTCATGACATATCCTGAAGGTTGTTTCCAATACCCATGGATTGGCGACTAGCACCTACAATCATAAAATATGAAAGTGGTAATGAATTTTCCACAAACACAAAATAAGTAAGATAAATTAGTTCGTATGCATATAATAAAAACTACATAGGGAGAACTATACCAAAATTCAAATAGGCATACACAGCCCTATGTGAAACCACAAGTACTAGAAAAATAGGATTAAAACCCCAAGTCCCAATAGAAAAAACTCTCTAATACTAAGGATCAACAGTTATTTCCACCAATAAGTGGTGCTTTACCCTTGTATGAACCTATAAGATGATAATCTACAAACACCCGAAGGAACATGTAGGGTGTGAGATAAAATCATAGAAGGGCCTCACCAAGGATTCTATGATAAGATTCCAACATTTTATTAACCAAATAAATATTCTAATTTCAAATAAATAGGAATGGAAGTTCAAAATAATATTTAAAACAAATCATGCTTTATATTTGAAATGATATAAATTTTTCTAAAAAAATGACTTGATAAATATTTATATAAAATAGTTTATGTAAATTCTGAAGGAATGTGTAAAATAGGTTGCAAAAAATGGAATATATTTAAAATAAAAACAATAAGTAACATGGTGATTTTCCAAGAGGTATGGTAGTTCCAGATTATGGAATCCTCACACACTTATATAATGATAAAAAAAATGTGTACACAAGTCCCTTTGGAACTAGTTAAAGAGGACTCATCAATATCCTACTGAGGAATAAAATATGAAAAACAACTTATGTTAGAGTTGTAAAGAGTCAATTTGTTTCTAGAGAATTTACCATCCTAGCATGTTTTTCCCAAATAAACCACTAACTACCTATGATTTAATTTTCTCTAATAACAATAAATTATAGGAAATTTATTTTAAAATTTTTTAAAATACAATTCATCCCATTCTCCAATTTAAAATATTCCATATTCTATTTAAAACCAAAATGGGTTTTTAGTCAAAACATTCTTCTTTCCACAATCAACCCAATGGTTTTTAATCAAACCCATTTAAATACATTTTCATTAAATACAAATTTTAAATCAATTCAAAAAAATTATTTCACAATTTAAATACCACAAATAAATTCCACAATTTAATTTAAAATATTTCCATCCAAATGTCACAAACACACCCTAATTCAATAGAATTGAGGGTTTTCCCTATTTCATGAAAAATACAATTTCAATTCCCTGATTCAATGGAATTTGATTTTTAATAAATCAATTGAAAACAATTACACTTAGATAAAATAATCTAATTTAAATCAAGAACTTGGGGTTAATAAAATTTCCCATCAAAAATGGAACCACCTACCTCGGGATCATCAAATCTCAAAATGCAAAGCTGTAATCTAGAAACTCCAATGAACAACATTAGTAATGAGGATTTGAGAATAAATCCAATGTTTAAGATCTGAAATAGTGAGGATTAGATTCTCTAACAACATGGAGATCTACAAAACCCTAGGGAGGAAGAGGAGAGAGTGGAAGAAAGAGAAATGGTAGCAAAAACCTAATGGGAGGAGATAAAACGTCATTCTCCTAGCTTTGATTCACTTTCAAAGGTGTATAAGGGACAAGATCACCTCTTGGGAGCCTCCAAGGAAGAAGAAATTGTTATGGGGTCATATCAGTCCATCAGGCACCTAAAAATAGAGTTTTGGGATTTTAAAACTAACTTTAAGATTAATTATTTCTCATACACATGGTTTTTGGGGCAGGGCGACATGGTTAGAAAAACCATGTTCCCCAACCATGCACACCTTTTTGCCCAAGTTTGTGGTTTTTACTAGGTGGGAGCATGATTTTTCAAATTGTGTGTTGGATATGAAAACCACCATTGTCCGGGTTTTCACTATTTCCACTGAGAGGACATACAGTTTGTCCAAACCATGTGCCAACCATGAAAATACTAGAAAATTTTAAAACATCCAATGTTTTCACCCAAAATAACCCCAAATTAAATCCAACCAAATCATGGTAAAAATAGGGGTTTAATAATACCTATAAATAGTAATAATATTTTACAACCTCCCCACCATAGAATCTTTCTATCCCCATAAATCCTATTAAGAAGCTTCCATATCAAAAAGAGGAGGTCGCTGCTCTCTCATCAGTGCCTCCCTTTCCCATGTCTCATGAAAACTAGAATTGTGATTCCATATCACTCAAACCAAAGGTATCATCCTCCCACAAAGTACCTTGGTTTTAGAATGAACAATCCTAACTAGATGTTCAGTCATAGATAAATCCGGTTTAACCTCAATATCACTCCAACTCATAACATTAGATAGATCAGATAGATACTTTCATAGATAAGATAAATAGAACATGTTATGTATTGATATCAGCTATGGTGGAAGTGAAAAATAGTAATATACTTTCCCCACCTACTCAAAAATATCAAAAGGTCCCACAAAACATGGAGAAATTTTCCATTTCCGCCCAAGATGTTGATGACCCAACTAGGGTGAAACTTTCAATAACACCTATTCACTAACTGAAAAATTCAATGGTTTGTGGTGATGATCAGTATTGGACTTATATCGACTATGTGTCATAAACATTATATAAAAAATTAACTAAATCTTTGATGTCATATCTTTAACCAAGCTCAATCCAACCAAGGAACTTTAACCAATATCTGACCAACACAACAATGATTTATAATTCTGTCCATAAAAGGCCTCAAAAGGAGACATTATGATCACAGACTGGTAACTATTGTTATAATAAAACTCAAACATCCTCATATGGTCATCCCAAGAACCACCAAATTCAATAATGTAGGTGCGGAGCATGCCCTCAAGAATCTATTTACCTCTTTCTGTTTGTCCATCTAACTACGAATGGTATTCCTTAATCAAACAAACTTGAGATCCTAGTGCTTCTTTAAGACCTCTCCAAAATGAGAATTTATCTAAGGATATCTATCAGAGACCATAGAATATGGGACTCCATAAAAATGACCAATCTCTTTCACATAGATATTTATCCAACTCCTCAACTTTGGTTGTAACACTGATGGGTATAAAGTGATCCAATTTAGTCTCCCGATTAATCACAACCCATATCACATTCTTCTTTCTCTAGGTATGATGCAACCCAACCAAAAATTACATGGAGATCTCATCCCACTTCCAATTCAGCACTGGAAGTGGATGGAGAAAACCCGAAGGCCTTTGGTTCTTGGCCTTGACTTGTTGGCACGTAAAACAATTAGAGAAAAAAAAATCAAAAATGCCCCCATATCATACCTATTCGCTAAAATCATTATTTTATTTCGTAGAAAATATTCATGGTTCATAGGTTCACTCCCCACTAGGAGTTATGTAAATCCCCCATCACATATTTCCTTACAGATAATGGAACAACAAAGAGATTTTGATAGAATTTAATGCCCTCTATGGAGAAGGATCAGTCCGGTATAGTCTCCCCACCATAAAGAGAGTCTCTAATGCTACAGAATTCATCATCAAGCTATTGCTTCTGAATAATCATCTTGAGAAGAGAAGAGGTCAAATGAACACTAGCCAAAGAAACCTTGGCCCCTGATTCTCAGACTCCAATATGCAACTGTGAAAAGAGAACCATCAAGTTCTACTCTTCTGGTGATTATTTAAAAGCCTAGGTCAGAAGTTTCCTGCTCAAATCATCTACAATGGCATTCCATTTCCCCAGGGTATAGGCGATGTCAAAGTCGAAAGACTATAGATAATCCACCCAACACCTCTTGTGTAGATTTAGATATTTTTAAAAGAAGATATAACTCAATATCTTGTGGTATAAAAACACATTGAACATTTCTATAAAAAGGTATTGCTACCATCATTTAAGATCATGCATCATAGTTTCTTGTTCATGGTCATGGGTTAGATAATTCTTCTCATGTGCCATAAGATAATGAAATACATAAGCAAAGACATGATCATCCTTCATAAGAAATCAGCCCAAACTTGAACCCAATGAATCATATAAGACCATGTAGCCATGCTTATCCTCTAGATGAGTCAACACCGAAAAAGTAGTCAAAAGACATTTTAGCTCAAAAATAACATTTTTTATCCCAAGAAAACTTCACTCCCTTTCATTTCAGAGCAGTCATCATAGAATCAAACTTTGAGAAGTTCTTAATGAACTGGAGGTAATAACCAGGTAAACCCAAGAAGCTATGTATCTCGAAAACATTTCATGGTTGTTCCCATTTCATAATATCCTTTACCTTATTAGGATCAACAGAGATATTATATCCTAACACCATGTTTACCAAGAACATCACTTACCAAATCCAGAAATCACATTTCAAAATCTTTTCATAAATTTGGTGATTTCTCAGTAATTACAAAACTACTCTTAGATGACATACATGATTATCTTTAGATTTATAGTAAACTAGGATGTCATCCATAATTAAAACCATGAAAGTATCAGTGTACTCATGGAATATTATGTTCATCAAATCCATAAAGATTTTAGGATCATTTTTTAAAACAAATTCCATGAAAATGTACTTAAAATGGTTGTACATTATCATAATGGAAGTTTTCAAAATGTCATATCCTTTTACCCTCAGCTGATGGTAACTAGATCAAAGTTTAATCTTTGAGAACAACTTCTCCCCCTTCAACTAGTCAAATAGATCATTAATCCAGGTTAATGGATACTTGTTATTTACCATAACTCAATTGAGTGTTCGGTAATCCAAAAAAAAATTAAAAGTGAACCATCATCTTTTACATAAAACAGAACGGGTGTTGCCTAAGGTGACATAATCGTCCATATAAATCCTTTATCTAGAAGATCATCCAACTAATTATTTAGCTCCTTCATTTCATCTAGCTCCATGAGGTAAGAAGGAATAGATACAGGTTGAGTACCGTGAACTAAATTGATAGAAAAAACTACCTCCCTTACTGGTGGAAAACCAAAGAAATCATAAGGAAAAAATATTGGTAAACTCGATGATAACCTGGGGAGATCACCTCTTAAAGATTCTCACTCCAGGTTAAAATAAAACACATATTTTACTTTCCCCAACTCTAGATATGATGGTCCATCTCTACTCAACCTTGGGTCCCATTCTCCTTGAAAGACACAACACACACCATCAGGTGTACTGAAGGAGACCCATTGAAGATAATAATCAATCTAGGATTTATTGTTAATGATCTAATCCATCCCAAAAATGATGTTAAGAAATTTCATGTCGAGAACCACAAAATCCCAATCAGACTTGATAATTTATAATGAGAAAACAAAATAAGTACTATGGAGCCCTAACTCTCTCTTCATTCCAAGGGGTTTAGTAATATCCATCACATAAGATAAAATCTTCATAGAAAGATTAAGTAGATTCACAGTACAGGTTGAAATAAAAAAATGATATGCACCAATATCAAATAAAGAAGTCACTAATGATGAAGCTATAGTGATGGTACCTCTCAAAATCATTGGACCTATAATTTCTTCCTATGGATACTCTTCCACTACATGAAAAAGGTTTTTTATAGATGCCTATGGTTGGAACCCCTTTTTTATGAAGAATCTAATTTCACTATGATTTTTTGAGGTGTTGATGATCACATTCCACTACATGGAGTGGAATAGACATAGGATAACTTCTTCAAGTGACATGAGCATCCTACAAAACCACATACCTTGGGTTCCTTAGTGAAAACCTTCTCTATTTTCCCTATATTTCTACACTAATATCAAATCAAAAGGCCTCTTCCATTCACTATAGGAGGTCTACAAAAACCTTACTATTTAGAACCGCCGTGAGAATCATCACACTTTCTTTTTCCTTTAGATAAATTTACACTTTCACTGGGATAGAAACAAACTCCAATCATCATATACTTTCCTTCCTAGTCCATTTCAACCATCAAAGCTATATCCATCATATCATCATAATAGGGAAGATTTGGTAAGAAAACCTGAAAGAGAATATTAGATAGGAGTCCCAGATTAGACTATAGAGTCTTAATCTTCTCATTCCATACAATCTTAGGTGAAAAACTACCAAGATCAAAAAAAATGGTTTGCATACTCTATCATGGTCTTTTCATCCTACTAGAGCTTGAAAAACTCAATAGCCATAGCAACACCATCGACTCTAGATAAATCTGATCAGTGAAAAGAGCTTTGATGTATTTTCTCTCTAATCCCTCATGATTATTCTCCATCACCATCATGTCCCACCATCTTATGATTCACCCCTCTAACATTTTGGTGGAACACTTCACCTTGATTTCATTAGGTGTTTCCCAGAACTCAAACAAATCATCAATCTTGCTCAACCATTCCTTAGCCTCTTGAGATTCATTGGATACTTTGAACACTGGCAGTTTTTGGTGAAGAAACCCCTGAGAAATATTTCATAGAACATCCCTATGAGGTTCCACAACTAGAGGCTGAATGGGAATTGGTGGTGGTGAATTTCTTAGAGCTTGGATAGTGCACACAATAACCTCAACCAAACCTGGGTCCATGAGATGATTTTCTAGTTTTGGTTCATTAGTAGATTCCTTCTAGATCCAATTTTTACATCTTCTCATAGGCATAATGATACACAACATCAGCAGACAACATTGAAGACATCAAATTATGCTAAATTAGAGCAACAAGGGAAATTAATACCAATAGATAAGAATGAAATATTTTTATTTCATATTATACAAATCAAAAACATGTAAAATACTAGAACTAATCCTCAAGGAGACCTTCCAAATCCATTCCTAATGACTTAAGGCTCATTATAGTGAGAGATGGATAGTCACTCAATTGTAACTAGATCCTAATTCCTAACAAAGACACACAATTGCATACTGAAATAAAGGAAAGATTCTTAACATACACCTTTGATACCACTTTGTCACAAACCAACCCGAATACCCTAGAAACCTTATAACTGATCTGGTCCTTACATACGCCAAAGGGCGTTTCTTAATCCCCATAGGTTAGAAACTATCACTTATCATCACACAATATGAAAGTGGGAATGAATTTTCCACAAACATAGTGGAAGAAAGATAAAATAGTCATTATGCATACAAGAAAAACGCCACAGCAAGAACTATAAAAGAAGTCAAATAGGCATACATAGCTCAAATTACAACCACAAGTACTATAAAAATAGGATAAAACCCCAAATTCCAAATACAAACAAATCTGAAATCCCAAGGATCAACTACTACTACCACCTCCAAGTGGTACATTACCCTTGCTAGAACCTGGAAGAAGATGATCTACAGCACCTGAAGTCATAGGTAGAATGTGATCTAAAATCACAATAGGGTCATACTAAATATTCCATGATAATATTCAAATATTTGATTAACCAAATAAAGCTTACAATTTCAAATAAACAGGTATGGTAGTTCAAAAGTTTATTTTAAACAAAACATTCTTTATATTTCAAATGATGGAAATATTTCTAAACTAATGGCTTAATAAACAATTTATATAAAATATTTTATATAAATTCATAATTCCTGTGTAAAATAGTTTACAAACAATGGAATATATTTCAAATACGAACAACGAGAAACATGGTCATCTACCAAGAGGTGAAATAGTTGTAGGTAATGGGATCCTCACACACTTATATAACGATAATGGCAATGTGCACACATGTCCCATTGGAACTGGTCAAAGATGACTCATCGACATCCTACTGAGGAATAAAATGTTCCAAATAGTTTATGTTAGAGTTTTAAAGTGTCAATCCATTGCAAGATAATTCCCATCCTAGTGTGTTTTTACTGATAACTCACTGACTACCTAGGCATTAATGTGCTTTAATAATAATCAATGATGATAAATTTATTTTAAAAATATTTAAAATACAATTCATTCTATTATCCCATTTAAAATATGACATATTCTTTGTAAAACCAAAATGGTTTTTTAATCAAAACATGCCTCATTCCACGATCAAACCAATGGGTTTCAATCAAAACTATTTTCAGCCATTTTTTTCAAATAAATATTTGAAATCAATACTAAAAATCCATTTCACATTTTAAATACCATAATTTAATTCCATGATTTAATTTAAACACTTTCCATCCAAATTTCACAAACACACCCCAATTCAATAGAATTGGGGGTTTTTTACAAATTTAATGCCAATCCAATTTCAAATCCCCAATTCAATGGAATTGGTTTTTTAATAAATCAATAGAAAAAAATTACATTTCAATCGAACAATTTAATTAAAATAAATAAATTTAGGGTTAATCAAATTATCTATCAAAAATTGAACCATCTACCTTGGGATCACCGGATCTAAAAACACAAAGCCATAATCAAAAAACTCCAACAATAAACATTAGCAATGAGGATATAAGAATCTAAAAATAGATTCAAGATATGAAATAATGGTGATTATGTCCTCAAAAAACATGGAGATCCACAAAACCCTAGGGAGTAAAGATGAGAGAATGGGAGAAAAGAATAGGAAGAGGAAACCTATCGGTAAGAGATCGAATGACATTTTCCTAGATTCAATCCTCTCCTGGAGGGGTGTAGAGGGGACAAAATTACCTCTTGGAAGCCTCCAAGGAATAATAAATCACTAAAGTTCCATATCATCCCATCAGGAAACCTAAAAAGAGGATTTCATGATTTTAAAACAAATTTTCTGATTAATTATTTCCTGTATGCATGGTTTTTGGGGTAGGGCCACATGGTTGTACAAACCATGCACCCTAATCGTACACCCCTTTTTTCCTGATGCACGGTTTCTAATAGGGGTGAATAGTTTTTCAAACCATGTACTGAACATGAAAACCCCAAATGTATGGGTTTTCATGGTTTTCATTAATAGGGTGCATGGTTTGGGAAAACTGTGTGCCAACCATGCATAGCCTAGAAACTTTCAAAACTTAGAAAATTTTCACCCAAAATAACCCCAAATGAAACCCAACCAAAGCATGGTAAAAAGGAGCAGTTTAGGAATACCTATAAAAAGTAAAAATATATTAAGGCCTAGATTTTATGAATTCCTTCATATATGGGGTCTCATTCTACTGAAGAATTTGTAAACCTTTCCATTAGGATTCGTAACAAAGATAGAGGTATATCGAGAAATCCTTGAAATGTTCATTTCATAGCATCACACTGATTAATTTTCCTTCTACACTATCATTAATAATTCCTTATCCATTTTTCACATCCAAAATAGAATATATTTGTTGAAAAATATTCCCATAAACTCATCCCACTCCCTATAATCAATATCCCATATGCTTTTTGTGTTTTTAATAAGTGTTCACCACAAATCATTTTTTTCCTTCTAAGTGGTATACTCTCATGGTGACTTTCTCTAGCTCATAGTAGTGGTGTACATAAAATATATTTTTTATAGAGTTAATCCATTATTCATCAATCAATGGATTGGTATATCCACTAAAAGAAGGTTTTCGTTAACGCATGAAGGACTCAATTAAAATTTGTTTCCATTTGAGGTGAATCAAGTCACTCAACATGATTCAAGTTATTACTCATAACTTGAGATGGTTGATTCACAATCCTAAAGAATTTTTCTATTACACCTTCTATCATGTTTGTAAGGACATCATTGCAGCATCCATTGACTCATCATTTATGTGGTTCCTTCTATTTCTCTCTATTTTTCTAAAAGAAGAAAACTATAGAAACCCTACTCTTTATTACACATTAATACATGTTTTATAACATAAAATTACACTTAATACAAACCAAAATTATTGATAATTATAGTATCTTTGGTAATTAGGTACATTATATAACAACATACAACATAGGATACAAAACATTATTGAACACTTTCTTTACATTATCTTAACATTCCAACGAACTTAAAACAACATCAGATATCCTAGGTAAAAACATAAGAAAGGGGTGAGATATAAATCCCAATAAGGGAAAGAAAAGGTAATAAAATAAATAAGATAATACATGTTAGACAATAGGAATATCAATGTAGTATAAAAGGAACATGAATAATAAGGAATGATATAACATGATAATCACAACATGGGAAATGTAGAAACAACAAAAAACATCCCATTATAAACATAGTTCAAAGATAATCTGTGAGTACTTAATATTGGAAAAAATTCCCATAAATGAATCAGGTAAACCCATGTCCCAAAATTACGTATCATGGTACTAAACATTTCCTAATGAATTAGATCTCTATCTGGGTGCACCCATCGTAATCATTTCATTCTCATTCTTAAGTGTGCCATATTGATCATAAAACATGGATTCATTCACAATTATAATTTATTCCAAAATTAAGTAGTGAGGAATAAATATATGTAAATACCTAATCAAAAAGTATATGTTCATAAATGTTAACACCCTTGACAAGAAATAGGTATGGTATTCACTACACAATTGTTTTGGCATTGAAGATCGTGGTGAAATTTTGGCAGCATAACGATATCACTTAAAGATTCATAAAAATCTATTGATGAGAGATAAAGGGGTATCTCATAACATATAAATCAAGTGGGAAGTAATAGGAACCTATAAAATAAAATCCCAACATTATAAATTTGGAAATATAAGTCATATTTAAATGAAGAAACATGAATAGAGAAAAGAGTCCTTATAAAATATAGGCATGGAAACAGGTGTTCATAAAGGATCATGGGAGGATTAATGAGAGTGAAAGTAATCCCTAATTATTTATAAATCAAAATGATAGTAATTTGAATATTTAATATCATATCCCATCATAATAAAATTAATAGTAAACAACATTACATAAAATGAGAGCTGATAAAAGAGGAGAGTGGAAGATACCTAACTTGAGTGTGTGACTCCAAAGGATTGAGAGGGCTTATTTAAAGCTTTGAGGCACATTGGTAGGACTCTAGGTAGTATAAGGAAGAGTATTTTCATGCTCCAAGGAGTTTTATTGAAGAGAAATGGAAGCTTCATTTGGTTTATATAAGAAAATAGGTGATTTCTTTATTCTTTAGGTTTTGGACTCTACAAAATAAAATATCCAAAACCACAAACCATCCCATGGTTTTTGTCTATTTTTTCTTCCAAATTAGAGTGGAATAAATTATTTTATAAGGCCAATGTATGAACTTATTAAAATATTACCATTTTTGATTTGGAGGTGAGTCAGACTCTTAAAGAAATGATTTTAAAATCATAAAATATAATATAAGACTTGGAGGATTCATAATTCCTTTAAAAAATAAATAAAATTAAATTAAATTAACATTATTTTAAATTTAAGACATAAATTTGATCATGTATTCCATTTATATTAATTATTACATCATTTTTGGGTCATTGTGATGTTATAAAACACAATGTATATTTATATGATATTTAATCTTTTACCTAAAAATTCGACTATCTTGGAAAATTATGAAAAATTACCCTTTAGATAATTTCAACATCCTGATTCTAAAAAATAATATCTGTTTTATCTAAATAATTTTATAAGTATTTTAATTTTCACTTTTAAAATAAAAACTGACATTTATTGGAAATGAAGGGTTTTTTACAATAATATTTTTTTTGAACCCTTATAAAAATCACATTTGACTTAGTAAAAATTATGTGATCATTTAATAAAAGTTTTTTAAAAATAGTATTTTATTGAAATATTATTTATTTCAAAAAAATACATTAATTCATAAATTCATTAATTGAATTTGAATATTAACCAAAAATACAATTTGTGCTTTATTGTAGCAAAATAAAAATCATTTAAAAAGTAACAATAATAGGATGAAAATATATTCATTATTATATCAAAAATATAATATGCATACTCATGTTCCTAGGTTCTTGATATATATCCCTTTAATATAGTATCATATGCCCTAAGAGTAAGGTGTGTGATGGTGGGGCTTTCATGGTTTCGTTCAGAGAATATGGTTTGGGCCATGATCTCAATGAGCTTGAACTTGTCTCATAAATGGGTTTTCTTATTCTTAAGTTGTTGGATCTCGACTTGGTATTGGTCTTAGTAAAATCCCAAAAATGTTATCTCTCTTAGAAGCTCTGATAAATGGTCTTAATAGGGTATAATCCTATCGGTTTAGGTCATCACTTATTTTGTATGTTTCAATTGGGTTTGTTAAAACCCTATATTTATACTAGTCATGTGATCAAAATTCAACTGCTATATTATCAATGGTAATGATACTTAATGGTCATTTAAATCCAATTGTGTATATTAGAAAAATAATTTCATGTGTTTTCCATATTATATAATAATATATTTAATTAAATAAAAAGGGAAATTTTATTCATAATAGTTCATGTCGTTAAAATATTCCCCCTTTATAAATTTCACCCTCAAAATTTTCTTTTCTCACACTAAAATATATGAGGTTGACTCTACTTCATCACCTCCTCCAGTTCCCACATTGCTTCTCTAAACTTGTGGTTTCTCTACAACACTTTGACGAGGGGCATTTTCTTATTTCGTAGAACTTTTTTCTCTATGATCTAAGATATTTAATGGATGTTGTACATAGGAAAGATCATTATCCAATGGTATACCCTCTGGATTAAGTACATGTTAGGGGTATAGTACATACTTTCTCAAAAGAGAAAAATGGAATGCATCATGTACTTGAGATAGGTTTGGTGGGAGTTTCAGTCAATAGGACACTTCTCCAATCCGATCAAGGATATCAAAAGGGATGGTGTAGCTTTGACTAAGATTTCTCTTATTCCCAAATATCATCACATTATTCCATGGAGATTTTTAGAGGAATACCATATCTATAACATCAAAATCTTGGTATCATTAACAATTTTTCACATAGCTCTTCTATCAACTTTGAGCAACCTTAGCTTGCTTCTGAATGGTCTTAACCTTCTCGGCCATTTCTTCGACCATTTCAAGACCTACAAGTATTCATTCCCCAACTTCATCCCAACATAATAGTGTTCTACACCTCTTCCCATAAATGAATTCATAGGGATCCATTTGGATAATCAAGTGGAAACTTTTTTTGTAAGATAACTCAACCAAAGGAAGATATTAGTCCCATTCACCTTTAAAGTCCATTGAGAAAGATCTTAACGTGTCCTCGAGTGTTTGGATAGTCTACTCAGATTGGAAATCATTTTGAGGGTGATATGTCATACTTAATTTCAGCTTAATGTTTAGAGAATAATGGATAATTTTCCAAAACATAGAGTTGAATCTTAGATATTGATCAGAAAGATTCTATAGTGGTACACCAAGCATCTTACCCACTTACCTAATGTATATACATGCAAGTAGATCCTATGATAATTCCTATAAAATCATGATGAATTTTTCAGTCGTTGTAAGATGATCCACCACAACCCATATATCCCTATTCCCTCTTGATGTATTTTGAAAACCATTGAAAAATTCCATAGTGATGTTTTCCTATTTCCACGTAGGTATGGATAATGGTTGCATCATCCCCTTGGATTTTTTCCTTTCTGATTTCACTTGCTGACATACAAGAAATCTTGATGTATATTCTATGATATAATTCTTCATATTTTCCCGCCAATAGTGTTCTAAGAGATCTCAATACATCTTTGTGCTTCCTGGGTGGATGGAGAAGGTTGAGCTTTGTACATCATCCAATAGTTCCTTCTTTTACTAATGATTTTATGGTACATATAGTCTTGACTAAAATCTTACAAAATCTTCATCATTAACACTAAACTGCAAGGATTTCTTTTTCTTTATATTTACCACTATCTTCTAAATTCCCACATAATTTATTTGAGCATCCTTCAACCTTTCCAAAATATATGGTTGAGAAATAATTTGTGAAAGAATTGATGATATTTATTTATATATGATTCCCGTGTCCATACACTTCAATTCTAATAATATCAGATCCCCCTAAATTCTCATTAATGATAGAACTCCTAAGTATTTTCTACTTAGAGCATCTTTCACCTTATTTGATTTACCTAGATGGTATTAAATTGATAATTCATAGTCTTTGATGAGATCTAATAATATTTGATGGTGAATATCAAGATCTTTTTGTGTGAATATATATTTTAGGATCTTGTGATCATTATATATCTCACACTTCTCGCCATAGAGATAATACTACTAGATTTTCAATGCAAAGATCATAGCTTCTAACTCCAGATCATGTGTGGGATATTTTTTCTCATGAATTTTCAACTACCTAGAATTATAGGCTATGACTTTGTCATTATCCATCAACACAAATCCTAATCCCTTCTTCATGGAATCGCTGAAAATTATGAAAATTTTTCCACTTGTGGTTAGTGTGAGAATAGGGGAAGTTATAAGCCTCCTTTTCAACTCCATGAATATTTATTCACATTAATCATTCAAAGAATTCATGACTCTATTCTGAGTTATCTTGGTAAGAGGTTTTGATAATCATTATAAATTTCTCACAAACCAGTGATAATATCCTACTAACCTAAGGAAACTATGGATATCTTTCTAGGATATTGGCCCCATCCATCCTTCAATTACTTTTATCTTTTAAGAATACATATATATCCCATTGCTTGTAATGATATTCCCTAATAATGAGACTTCCTTCAACCATAACTCACACTTTCTATACTTTTTATAGAGCTTCTCCTTTTTCAAGGTCTTAAGCATAGTTCTCAGATGCTTCTCATGCTCCTCCTTGGTTTTGGAGAATATTAGAATATCATCTATAAAGACTACCAAATTTTATTGAGGTAATCTCTAAAGACTAAGTTCATCAACTCCATGAATATTTTTGGATTATTAGTGAGTTTTAATTACATTACTATGAACTCATAGTGCCCATACCTTGTATGAAAATTAGTCTTTAGGGTAGCTTCCTTCTTCACCCTAAATTGGTAATATCCTAACCATATATCCACCTTAGAGAAGTATTGTGCTCCATGTAGCTGCTCAAACAAGTCATCAATTGGTTTCAAATGATACTTATTATTTTTCATTGTCTTGTTGAGTTCACGATAATCAATGCAAAGGTGAATTGAACCAACCTTCTTCTTAATAAAGAGGACTGGTGCACCCCATGGTGAAGTACATGGGCGTATAAACCCTTTATCTAGATTCTAAATTATTTGTTTCATTTGTTCCACAACATCCATCCTATAAAAATTCTTGGATATGTGAAACTCCCCAGGTATAAGATTTATTAAAAATATGACATCTTGGATATGAGGAAGAGCATGAAATTCTTCAGGAAACACATCAATGTATTCCCTCACAATTGGCATGTCTTTGAGGATAGTTATTTCCTTATACTCAATAATATAACCAAGATATTATTTCTCATAGGGTAGTAATATTCATTCTTGAGATGATGGTTCAAAATAATATTCATCCGCCACCTTGAACTTGTATAGGATTGGAGGTCGATTCTCCATACAGTGATTGATTTTCTTCTCACAACAATTTATGTTTGCTCTATATAGGGAAAGCCAATCCATGCCCATAATTTCATCAAATTCCAAAAAATGTAGTGTTACAAGGTTCATTTGGAATTTCATACCACAAACATTGATAGTGGAGGAGTTATATACTTGGGATGCAATAATTTCCCCATTTATTATTTTCACCGATATCTCTACTTCCATGATTTATAGTGGTGTTTGGATAGTTCGACTAAACATTCATAATATTAAGGAATGCATAGATTATGAATCAAAAAGTATATATTATCTATTCTTTAATGAATAACTCGCATACCTATCACAACTTCACTGTCATGATTCACTTTGATGGTTGTGATGTAAAAATTTCTCCCTTACTACCATGTAGGTTGTTGGTTGTCACTGAAATCCATTTGCTTATGGAATTGATTTTCAAAGTGACCTAGTTCCTTACAGTTGTAGAAATGGAAAATGTACTAAGGTTTTATTAGAGATTTCCTTTCCTCCATCGTATTTTTGGGTTTCTCCTATTGGAAATTGCTATCTAGGTGTCCTTCCTTTCCACACCTAATGAATTTCTTTGTTCCCTTTAGTCAGTTTCTAGTGTGCTTCTTCCCACACCCTTTGCAAGTGGAATGTTGAAATTTCTTGGCACCATTAGATCTCTCTATTAGATCACTAAAATTAAACTCCAATTTTCACTTATTATCCTCATGATACCATTGAGATTTTATGATATCTATTTCTACTTTGATGGAAAATCAAACAATTTATTCATAGATATCAAATTCATGGATCACTAGGTATTTTCGTAGACTAGGTTTTATCCCATAAAATAAGTGGGCATCCTTTCACTTAGGGGTAACAACAAAACTAGAGGCGTTTCATGAAATTATAGTGAATTTTTCCTCATATTCTCCAATTGATTCATCATCTTTTTTCTTAAGTGCAAGGAAATCCCTTTCCATTTTAAGACAGAGAGTGTGAGGAAAATATTTTTCCAAAAACATTTTCCAGAATTCCTTCCAATCCATTTCTTTGATCTATTACTCAGGCTTTGTATTCTTGATAAATTTCCACCACTGATCAGCTTGTCCCACTATACAATAAACAGCTATAAGAACCTTATCTTATTTGGAATATTAAAGGATGGAGAAGATCTTCTAAATGGAGTTGATACATTCTTATTCGGTTAAAGAATTAGATGATTCATTGAAAGTAGGATGCTTTTATCACATAAAGCTCTTTATTGTAGATTGATATCTCTTAGGGGGTTTGGTATTGGCTCCATATCTAGTTTTTTATTCATAACATGAGTTATCTGAGAGATTATCATGATAAAGTTTGTGGTTCACACTCCCATCGGGTTGGGTATCTCATTGGGATAGTCATCACATTTCTCTTCACATCAGTTGTTAACCTGATTCCTCCTATTTTCATCTATTGGATAGAATAAAAGAAAATTTTGGGATCATTATCTTAAACTATTAAACACATAAAGGGGAATACAATGAAAATAATGGGATAACTTACAAATTACATTTATTTCATTAACTTGTGACTTTTTAGGCTTCAACCTATGTTATCCATGATCAATTTCCTAATATATATTCTTATGGGAATTTTTTTTGTTCCCTTAATAATGGTTCTTAATGAGATTATGAATTTACCAAAGAATATCCCCTGGTATTTTTAACCCAATTGCACATTAAGTCCCTTTTCGTATACCCAATTACCCCAAGTTAGGCCCAAAACATCTTGTCGTAGTTGTTACTCCTAGGTACATCTATGCTAGAACTACATCCACTTATAGTATCCAGATAGGGATGTATTTTCTTGATAAACCACTTACTATATACTAACCAAAAATTAATTATTTTTTCTTATACTTAATCTTATACCTAAGGCTTTCACTAGAGTTTTCTAATCCTAATCCCAATAATAACTAAACTCTTTCTCTAATACCAACTATAACAACCCTACTCTTTATTACACATTAATACATGTTTTATAACATAAAATTACAGTTAATACAACCCCAAGAGATCAAGAATTATATTGTATTTTGGAATTAGGTACATTCCATAACAAAATATAACATGGGATACAAAACATTACTAAACACTTTCTTAACATGATCATAATATTCCAATGAAATTAAAACTACATGGGATATCCTAAGTACAAACATAAGAAAGGGGTGATCTATAAATCCTGGTAAGGGAATGAACAAGGCATAACATGAAGAAGATAATACATGTTATAAAATAGGAATATCAATGGAACATAAAAGGAATATGAATAATAAGGCATGATATAGCATGATAATCATAACATGGTAAATGTGGCGACAACCTAAAACACTACATCATAAACCTAGGTCAAGGATAAACCAATAATACTTCATGGTAAAAAAAAGTCTCATAATGGAATCAGGTAAACCCCTGTCCAAACATGATTTATCATGACAATAAACATTACCCAATGCATTGGAGCGCTATCTGGGCGCATCCATCATAATCATTTAATTCTCCATCTTAAGTGTGTCATATTGATCATAAAACATGGATTCAGTCATCAAAATAATTTATTACATGATTAAGGAGTGTGTAATAAATATATTTAAATCCCAAATAAAAAAGTATATGTGCATAATGTGAACACCCTTGACAAAAAATAGGTATGGTATTCACTACACAATTTTTTTTGCATTGAAGATCATGGTGAAATTTTAATAGCATAACAACATCACTTAAAGATTAATAAAAATGGATTGATGATAGATAAAGGGGTATATCATCACATATACATCAAATGGTTAGTAATAGGAACCTGTAAAAGCATAACCCAACATTATAAATTTGGAAATATAAGGCATAATGTAATGAAGAAACATGAATAGAAATTTCAGCATGGTAACGGGTGTACATAAAGAATCATGGGAGGATCAATGAAAGTAAAAGTTAGATCAAGTTATTTATAAATAAAATGTACAGTAATGTTAATATGGAATATCAAATCCCATCATAATCAAATGAAAAGTAAAATACATAACAAAAACGGAGTGCTTGATAAAAGAGGAGAGTGGAAGATCCCTCACTTGAGTGTGTGATTCCAAAGGATTGGTAGGGGATTCTTGAAATCTTGGGGTGCCTTGGGAGGACTCTAGGGAGTAAAAGGAAGAGTGCAGTTGTGCTCTAAGGAGTTTTAGCGATGAGAAATGGGATATTGGGTTGGTTTATATAGTAAAAGAACGGGATTTCTTTATTATTTAGGTTCTTAACTCTACATAATAAAATATCAAAAACCACAAATAATCCCATGGTTTTTGCCCATTTTTTCTTCCAAAGGGGAATGGAATAAATTATTTTATAAGGAAAAGTTCCAAACTTATTAAAATATTACCATTGGTGATTTGGAGGTGATTCACACTCTTAAAGAAATGGTTTTAAAATCTTAAAATATATTATAATCCTTGGAGGATTCATAATGGCTTTATAAAATAAATAAAATAAACATAAAATCACATTAATTTAAATGTAATATATATATATTCATGGATTCCATTTATATTACTTATTACAACATTTTTCAGTCATTTTGATTTCATAAAACACAAAGTATATTTATACGTTATTTAATTTTTTACCCAAAAATTTGAGTGTCTCTGAAAATTATGAAAAATTCACCGTTGTATAATTTTGAAATACTAATTCCAAAAATTAATATTCATTTTATATAAATAATTTTATAAATATGTGAATTTTTTATTTTAAAATAAAAATTGACATTTATTGAAAATGACATGTTTTTTACAATAACATTTTTTTGAACCATTATAAAAATCACATTTGACTTCAAAAAAATTATATGATTATTTAATAAATGTTATTTAATAATAATATTTTATTAAAATATTTTTTATTTATAAAAAAGTCATTAATTCATTAATTCATTAATTCATTAATTGAATTTAAATATTAACCAGAAATACACTTTTTTTTATTGTATCAAAATAAAAATTATTTACAAAGTAACAATAATATGATAAAGATATATTCATGATTCTATAAAAAAAATGATGTATATACTCATATTTATAGGGTCTTGATACATATCCCTTTAATACACTAGCATACTCCCTAAGAGTAAGGTGCGTGATGGTGGGGATTTCATGGGGCTGTTTGGCAAGCATGGTTTGGGTTGTGATCTCGATAAGCTTAAAAAAACTCCCATAAGTGGTTTTTCTCATGCTTAAGTTATTGGATCTCACCTTGGTCTTGGTCTAGGTAAAATCCCATAAATTCTATCTCTCTCATAAGCTTTGATAAATGGGCCTCATAGGGTATGATCCTACTAGTTGAGGCCATCACTTCCTTTGTCTGTGTCAATTGGATCTGTTAAAACTCTATATTTATAATAGTCATGTGATCGCTATTCAAAGTCTATATTATGAATGGTAATGATACTTAATGGTAATTTGAATCCAATTGGATATAGTAAAACAAATTATGTTCATGTGTTTTCTATATTATATAATAATACATTCAATTAAATAAAATAGGGAATTTTATTCATAATAGTTTGGGTTATTACAAAAAATTTAGTGAGAATCGTGTTACTTTTTGGAAGCTAATAATTCCATGGGGATTTTAAGACTTAAAACATCATGCATAAATATATTATTCTTTAATATCCTATAATAAAAATTAAATTTTCTATATATCCTTCATAATGGTTCATAAAAATATTATTATTAACCAAAAATAACCCCAGGTAGTGTTAAACCAAGTGTGTAATAAGGCATGTTGTTGTACACCAATTCCTGATTGAGTCTATCTCAATATGGTGTTTTCAAGGTTGTGACCCCAAGTTACATCTGTTCCAAATCCACATCCACTTGTACCATCCAGACATGGATTTAATTGTTTTGAAACCACTCTCTTAATACTTCACTAAAATTATAGGATGTCTTCCCATATTTAGACTTATTCTTAGAGTTATCACTAAATTTTTAAAGTGTTAATTTATAAAAATAACAAAAATTATCTATGATACTAACTATGTAATATATCATTTTATTACATAAACTTTTCATTACATGAATAAAAACACGTGATCTCTTAAAGTTTAGTTTCATATAAATTAGGAACATAATACATGAAAATATAAAACATTCTTCTAATACACTTGAAAGGATTATTCATGGGTTCAACCTAATTTACTTCTAATACAACTCATATCCTGGGAATATACATCAAAGGAATGGGGTGTGCATGAATCCCAATAAGGAAATAAGAAAGGGATACTTCTATTATGTGATCATGAGGCACATCAATAAGAATGTAAGTCATAACAATATAGAATTATCAATATAGAATTAGGCATATAATAATAAAAATAACATGAATAATAATAATTAAATGTTTCTATGATATAAAAATGAGACATTCATAAGTATATCACCATGTTTTATTACCAAGGTGTCAAAATGAAAATTATCAATGTTATTAACCAAGGTATCATAAAACATGTCATATTTTGAAATTAAATTCTTTACCCAATGAATTAGAGAAATATTGTGGAAAATTTTAATATTTATTAATTTCTATGAGCCACATTGATCATAATAAATCAATTTTTTAATAACCTAAGGAGAATAAAGTATAGGTTTTAGATAAAATCATTGAGTACATAAGTATTTAAATACATGACCATAATATCATTTTAACCCATGAAATAGGAATGTGGGTTTCGTATATGTTAATACATGAATCAATAAATTATTTTTACATATATGTGAAAACCCATGGAAGATGATTGGTTTGTGTATTAATGATATGATAATTTCTCATAAAAAATAGACAAATTCAAGAGAAAAATCTAGAAGCTTAATGGGTATAAAACATTATTTAATAAAAGTAAAAAAATATTAAGGGGGAAAAGGTATATTATTGATAGAAGAATATTTTTTACAATAATTAGATAATAGAAATTGGATTAAATGAAATTATTTTAGAAATTTTAAAACATACCATAAATAAGGGGACTTTAATGGAAAAGTGAAGTGGGGAATTCCCTTTCCTTTAAGATTTGATCCTAAAACTTGAGGATGGAACCTTGAGGGATTAAATACACCTTTGGGGACTCTTTGGGATTAAAAATGACTATAACATAATGTAGGGTGGATTTGGAGTGAAGAGGAATGGGAAATGTATTTGTATTTATAGAAAAATAGAGGATTTGTTTAATAATTTCTAAATATAGGTCTTAGAAATCTAGGTTGTGGAAAATGTAAAACCATTGACTTACCCATGGATTTTTCTCATGGTTTTATAAATTTTAGTCCTTTTTATGATATTTTAATGCATTAGATTATAAAAATATTTTTTTGTACTTCTTTGGACATGGAAAACTATATTTTCCAAAACAATTATGTTTATAAAATTTCATCTTCAGTTTTAGACTTTGTAAAGACACTTATAGGTTTTAAAATTGATTAAAATATATGAAAATATATAATATTAGTAAAATAAAAAAAATTAGGTTTTTTATTGGGGTTAATTAATTATTATATAATTATAAAATAAATATGAGGTAATAAAATATAGTAAAACCCCAAAATTGAATTTTAACTATTCACTGAAAAATAAAGTATATTATAAAATTCTCAAAAATACACCATTAACAAATTTTTATGTGATGATTTGAAATATATATTTATTTTTTAAAAATATTTCTCTAAATATGAGAATTTTAACTTTAAATATGAACATCCATATTTATTAAAAAAAATAGAAGTTTTTACGACATAGAACAATTTCTCACACTAATAAAAATATCCTAGACCATTATTTTATCTTTTCTATCTAAATAATATTTTTTTAAAAGATTATTTCATTAAAAAATATTATTTAGAATACCTAAGTTTAATATAAAAGAATATAAATTTTATAAAAATACAACTATGAGTTATTTATGTCCAAAAATAATATTATCATATTCATCTTACATAAAAATATATTTTATTAAAAAAATTATTCTCTAAGTGTGATTGATGGAATAAAAAAAATTATACAAAGGAAATTACAATTTTAAGAAACTAAGGCCTAGACAAATAACCCCTTATTAAACCCATGTACGCCCTAAGGGTATGGTTTGCGATGGTGGTAGTTTCATGGGGATGCTTGTATAACATTTACTGAGTGGTAATCTACACTAACTTGAAATTATACCATAGGTGATTTAGTTAAAGCCTCGCTTATTGAAGCTTGGCTTGGGCTTGTTCAAGGGAAAACCCCAGTGATTCTACCTCCCTACCTCATCATCATCATTATTTATTTATTCATAGAAAAAGTACAAGGACACCTACAAAAGGAAAGGACAACAGGCTAGAGAAGAAGAACAAACCCCAATTAGGGTGTTCTATAATGATAAAGCCTAAGTGCATCGCCTCTAATCAGATTCACCCCCTTAGGAGAAATACTATATTCATTTTGATAGTCTGTAATGTTAGCCGCCATATTGGATATATAAGCAAGATAGTTTCTCACCTTGTTGCCTTCTCTCCAAGTATGTTTAATTTCCATTTGGTTGCACATGATCCTCCTGCACCTATGGACTATATAGGTAATTTACCATGGGGTGTCATGGGTGTTCTTCAGGTAATTGTAGAGGATTAAAGAGTTAGTTTCAACCACCATGAGACAGACCTCCCTTTGTTTTCATATTAGGAAGCTCAAGAGCATATCCATCACCTCATCTTTGAGGGAGTCACCTACCCCAAAGCATTCTGAGAAAGTGAAGATTAATTTGCATTTGGGGTCACATAACATGTCGCCACCATGCATGGATCCCACAGAAAATGAACCTTATGTATTGATCTCATAGCCTAAACCATGCAGACTCCAGCATACCCAATGACCCTACGAAGCACCATAAATCAAGTGGGGAGGGGATATACTAGCATGAAAAGGTCTCAAGGTAGGATCATATTTAAAGTTCTTCACATATAAGGTCATATCCAAAAGCAATTTTTTAACTCTAATAACCAGTGCCCCCCCCCCCCCACGCACACACCTCCCCTGAACCGAACATTGTTTCTCACTTTCCCCAAACACCAACAACCCTCAAGGAGAACCAGATCCCTGGCCATCCTCTTAGGGACTAACTGATCCACTCCCTAAAACCACCTTTCTAGAAACGGTATGTCTATATTTACACTTTAGTGTATTCCTATAATTTTTCCATAAGAGTTCTAGATGATGTGATCCCATTCCCCATTGAAGAATAAATTCTCAGAGCTTTCCTCCCGCTGTTCATCACAGCATGAACAACTGGATGCTAAATTGTCACTGATTCATTTTAAATTCTCATCTATGGATAGAGTTTGATTTATTACCCTCTATATGAGGAAATTTAACTTTTCGAATGCCTCCTTGCACCATAAGATGTTGCCCCAAGGATCTATCTGGTGTGAAAGAGTAAGAATCTTACTATAGTCCTTCATTGAGAAGGTTCCAGGGGATGATCTAGTAAAAAAAATTGGTCCATATCATCATTAACCTAAATAAGATCATAAAATACCCATTATTCATTATCTAAAACTGCATTAATAAGAACCAAATGATATATTTCCTACCTGAAGGTGATGTCATTTGCCAGAAATCCTGGAAACCCAATATTTGATCCCACCCAGTTTTGATGCCATAAAGATATCTCACCCCTACCCATAATCTAGAGAGCATGACCCCGAGTATTGGAAAAGTGAGGCTTAACCACATGACAAAATGAACCTTTCAGTGCCTCCCTCTCCCCATGACTGAAAACCTCCATTATATGACCCTAAAGAGAGGTACCCGCAATCGTATCCTATACAAGATTTTCATGCATTCCATAGAGGTTATCTTGAACATTCTTCACGTTAATGCCTCATGCCTGTGTGGATCTTTCCAATCTCTTCCAAGAAGACCAATGATATTTCCCATATGCATTTGTGTCCCAGATAAAAGATGTAAGGATCCTCTCAATATTGGCAATGACTACTTTCAAAACATTGATTGTAAAGAGAGTGTGAATCATAATAGACGTGGGCACACTATTAACAAGAGTGATCCTCCCCCCAAAAGATAAAAATTAGTTCTTCCAATTTGTTACACATCATGTAATCCTTTCCATAATCATGTCAAAATGTTGAATAAGAATCTTGCATGGAGATACGGGAGTTCCTAGGTAAGTAATAGGAAAAATCTTCTATTGGATACCCATAGTTCTAAAAAAGTCATCTATTCTTATAGTCGAGCACTGAAGAGATGTATATACACTTATTTTGGTCTGGTTGATAACCTTTCCACTCCATTAATAGAATCTTTCCAGGATCCTACCCATACTCCTAACTGATCTCTTGCTATCATTAAAGAATATAACTGTATCATCTGAAATCATAATATGAGGTGTGCTTGTGTCCAGGTCCTTATAGCGATGGAGGATAGATCCACCATTGGAGATGATCTTATTGATGTTTTTGCTGAGAGAATCTTGGGCCAAAATGAAGATGGTTGGGGACAGTGGGACCCCATGCCTTAACCCACGCATAGTTTTTAAAAAACCATAGGTCTTACCTAAAAAATAAATATCCATCCAAGAGGAACTTAAGCATATGAAAATAAGGTCAATTTCCCATGTAGAGAAGCCCATTTTTATAGAACCTTAACGATGAATTTCCATTCAACATGATCATATGTGTTATCCATGTCGAGTTTAATGACCAAATTTGAACCATTGACCTTGTTATTGATGTTTCTAACTAGATCTTGAGTCATTAAAATGGCTCCTCGTATCATTATACCCTTCACAAAACCATGTTTCTCATCATCAATTCAAAGATGAAGGATGGATGAAAGTCTCTAATTGATGATCTAGAAATTACCTTATAGGGAAAAATACATATTCTTATGGGTTTGTAATGAAAAAGATAGGTGGGGTCTCTAATCTTTGGAATGAGAACTAGAGAGTTGTCCCAAGCAGCATGGGACACCCCCCCCCCAAAAAAATCCTGAATATCCCTGACCAAATCATGTTTAACCACATCCCAAGATTCCCTATAAAAGTATCCTAGAAATCCATCTAGATTGGAAACACTCTCCAAGTTGAGAATTCTCATATCCTCCAAAATTTCCTTCTCTTTTGGGATTTCCTCTAGGAGATCCTTAATAGCACTAGAAACCGGGAAGGGAACCGGTTCAAGGGATCCACTGCATCCCCTTGGGTTGCATCCACCCATGTTGCGATTAGTATCATCTAGGTGTGACTTGAAGTCTGATTCTACCATGCCCCCATGACATCCCTTTTATCAAAGTAACTTCCATCTTCCAACAGAATATTAGTCTTGTGAAATATTTATTTCTCCTTAATGTAAGCGTGAAAATATGTCATGTTCCTCTATCCTTCCCAAAGCCATTTGATAAGCGAGTATTCCCTGACCATCCATTCATGATGCAGAACCATGTTAGTGAGGATATCCTTCTTGGTATATAGATCCTTGAACTAAATTTCATTCCAATTATTTTCAAGGATAAGCTTAGGCTACTCAATTTCCTTTGAGATCATATCAATTTCATGGAAATGTAAGGGTTTTTTTCTTGATCCATGAGGTAAGATCTATTTTGAGACGTTGAATATTGCAGTAAAAAATTATCCATAGAGATACCTAGATCAGTATTTCCCAAGACTCATGAACCACTTGGTGATAACTCAGTAGGTCCTTCCATGATTGAGAGAAATAAAAACAACAATTACCATCATATCCATGAGATATGGAAACCAGAAGGGGTGAGTGATTCAAGAGGCTATGTACCAGGTGAGAAACCTTTTCATTAGGTAACATAAAAATGGAATGTTTGTTCACTATACACCTATCAAGACAGCACTAGGAGAAAGAATTCCCTTTATGATTATTGCACCATGTTAACCAATCACCTGAAAACCCTGTATCTAATAAACCACAGTGATCCATACTCTACACAAACTCAATGTTATCTCTATAGGGAAACTCACCTCTCCCTTCCTTCTACTCAGGAGCTATAATAATATTGAAATCACCCCTTGAAAACTAAGGTAAGGAACTCAGAACAAAGGACTTCAAATATCTACATAACTCTCACCTGATCTACAGATCACAACTTCCATAGATAAAGGAGTCATGGAAGGTGTGAAGTACTAATATGACCTTTACCAAAACCATTTTCTTAGAGGGAGAAACCAGTTTTATAGTGACATGTTGATTCCAAAAGAGACACTTATGAGAGTTTTGTGGATTGGAATGCATGCTTGCATGCATTTAGATCCAACAAGAATACTCGCAGGGTTTACTAAAAAAATTGGGTTAAAGAATAGCAACTATAGATATTTCATGATTCTGAATTTGAGTAAAGATGGAATCATTTTTTTCCCAAGCCCCTAAGCCATGTGAGTTCTATAGTAGGATTGAAATAATTGTAAAAATAATTTCATGGATTTAGCCCTAGGCTACATGGACCCATTCAAATGAGACTGAAGACTCACAACTTTTTTTGTATATTGAAACCTAGTGTGAATCCCATTAGACGAAGGAGAGAATTGTGATGGGCTGGAACAAGGTACAGAATGAGACCAATATCTAGGTCTCCTCAAATCCTTTTCCACCTTACCCTTGTGGGGAGCATAAGAAACCTACTTGGGAGAATTAGAGGATTACATACCTATCGATTTAGGATCATTGGAGGATTGAAACATAACATCAGTCTTGGAGTAAGGTGAAGATGTAGGAAGATCCACTAAATAATGAGGCATCTGCAAGGGTGGGGAGATCTCAAGGAGAGGAGGCTCTAAGAAAAACTCCTAAAGATATGGTTCTGGCTTGCCAAAAATAACCGCTAGATTGGGATAGCTTCATGCAACATTCTTTCCTCGCAAGGATATGAGAAGTAAATCTGGCATAATCTAAGGAAATACAAGACAAGAAGAGGAGGACACTAGAGCTAAAAAGGGAACCATAGTGAGGCAAGAAGAACCACATGCATATGATGGTAAGGAATAAGAGAGAGGTCACCCGAGGATCTAGAACCAAAACATCTACGACAGAGGACTTTTGATCTCTGGAATTCTTCATTCAAATAGGAGAAGAAGGAAACTTCTTTGAAGTAGGAGTAATGAAAGAAGGGGGACCCTATGAATATGATCTTGATGAGCCTAAATCATATTTTTGGAAAACCTACAGGGAATGAACTTGTATATGGAATGAAGAGTAGAATCATGGAGGTGAGGATTAGACCAGAACTTGGTTCCATTAAAAGTAATCTTGCACCCTAAGGCATATACAACCTAGGATAGGAAGCTTAAGATCCATCTCAACACATAATCGAGCTAAGTAAGCTTCTTGAGGATGAAGGGTTCTCTCATCCACACACAGAGATAACCCAAGAGATTCACCAATATCCTACAAGAAGGATTCATTCTGAAAGGGGAGAGGGAGAACCAAAAGGGACATCCATACCACCGCCAACAAGGAATAATAACCAAAGTGAGACTCTATATCCCAACGTGAGAGAGTGAAACACCAACAACCCATTGCATGGGGTGATTTTCTCCACGCTAGCATGAAATCTTCATGTGAGTGGAGGGAAATACATAAGGCCTTGTGGTTCAAGGTTGAGACACTTGGAGAAGAAATCATCCCCCATGAGTCCAAAAACATCCAGAATAGGGGGAGGGAGGTTTATTAGCACAGAAATGCACCACGAGAGTCCAATTTAGTAGATTTGAAGCCTCTTTGAAAGAAGGAAGAGAAACCTTGACCACCAGTCAGGTGTCAACATGAACCACAGGAGGGACCATCAATGAGATCTTGGGAAAATTTTGAGATCCCAAATCCTCCTTGGAACCATAAAGAAATTACTTAAAGGAAACCCCCTGACATGGAACTGGGCAGGGCGAGCGAGATTGGGCAGGAGGATCCTAAATGGGGGCATAAATCAATGGAGGGAGGGGGTCAATGCCTACTAGAGCAAGAAGAACAATGGTCATGGGGACTATTAATGGAGGATAAACTGTCAAAAAAAAATTGAAAATGTGTTCGTGCATCCGGTGCATTCAAATGAGATAGCGAGTGAAAATCTGTCACCTCCCTACCTAGTTCTGAAAAATATGCTTTAAAAGGCATGACTCTACTGGTTGAGGAAATCATGTATCCTTTATAAATCAATTATCCTTCATCATTACTACTTATAATCACTAATTATAATGGTAAAATTATTACAAATGGTTATAGTTACCAATGTCCAAATTAACCAATGGTCATATTTTACCAATGGCTATATAATGATTGAATCACAATGGTCACATTTCCCTTTATACCATATATAAACTTCACAGTTCATCAAAATTTACTACTTCATTATAAAAGTTATTATAATTCCTTCAATAATGTCAATTATATTCTTAATTTTTATTTTTTCTATTAGCATTTTTCATAGAAGGTTTAATCATATTTTTAGAGTTCAATCCTATAGAGTATACACTTGCATAATTGGTATTGTTTGGTTATTATATTCATGTACTATTATACTCTATAATAATAGGTATCATTAATTCAAATGTAATAATTATTTTATAATTGTATTTCTATGTACTTCTATTTTGAAAAAAAAATGAAATAAACATTATAAAAATAAAAATTTCTTTTATTAATCAAATTAGGAATTTTTGGGCAGTTATAGAGTACAAAAATTCCCACTATTTGTGTAATTAATAACCCATACCATGAAGGGATCTCTAGTAAACCATCACATCACATAGTGGACTCAAACCCCACCCCTATGGGGGGTTCTGGCACCATCTACATCAGGTATATCTCATACCATGAAGGGAAATTGAGGAAAAAACTTATTATAGATGACCTACACCCTATATATATAGAAGAGTACCAAATTCATTAATATAAATAATGACTCAAATTTTGAAAATGTTTCTAGACTAAGTTAGTATCCAATATTGAGTCCATACTTGTAATGACCATGAATCTATCCGTGGAAATTCCCTTCTTATAATTATGTCATATAGTATAATCACATAAAATCACATTAATAACACAATCAAAACTTTATAAATGAAAAATTAATGAAATAAAATGCATTTCTATAAGCTAAAGAACATTTACCAAAGGAATAATAACTTGATGTTTGGAATAGTAACACGACCCTTATGAATAGTAAACTGGACAATTGAATAGTAACCTCACCAATGAAAGTATAAATAAAATTTATTAATCTTATAAGTGACTATATGAAATAATTATATCATAGTATAAGTAAATAAATATTTAAAAATTATTAATTAAGTGTTAGTATTTTTGTAAGTTATAAATATTTAATTACAATTTTATGACTAATTTAATAATTTAAATGAAAATTTATTTTCATTAAATGTATTCATAAATTAATGTTTTTTTATTATTATTATAATATAATTTTATGAGACCTTAGTTATTTTTTCAAAGTGTTATAAAATCAGTTATAATTTTAAAATTTATATTTTTCAAGTAAATTCTGATTTTAATAAAAAATTAAATTTCTCATATTTAAAAATTTCATAAAATGGAGTTAATTTTTTGAATTCTAAGTGTCAAATAATATTTATTATGAATTTTTGGGATTTTTATGAAATACTTTAATTTTTTGTGAATAGTAAAATACAATAATTTACAGTATATATACATTATAAGTTAAATACATTATTACTTGAGTCATGGATGATGTAAGTACCATTGCTTAGAACTCACATGATCTAATTACTTTATTTAGTCCCAAGAATCAACACTATTTCTTGTCTTGAGAAAAATAATAAACTAATGAATTAAATAATGAGAAAATACCCATCTCTTCCACTATAAATGCCACCCATCACCGCCTCTTCTCATCGCACCTCTCAAGCCTTGAGCCTTGTCCAAATTCTTCTCAAATATCTTTTGAATCCCCTACCTAGTTTATATTAGATTTTGGTCTTAACAAAATTACAAAATCAATCCCCTGTGGAGGTTCTCAAGAAGAAGAAATCAAGAGGTAAAACCCTCTTTCTTTTCTTTTAATTTCTTTTCAAGTTCCTTTCTTTTCATTTTATCTCATCCCCTCAACTCGTACAAATGGTATGATAACTATAGTAACTTAAAATTAATGTAATTTTATTATTATAATGTAATAATTCATCATCATCTCTCTTTTCCCCTCTTTTTATACTAAAAAAGAAAACACCGTCTATGTTGGGTTAATTTATCACATTCAAGGATGATGAAGTTTTCGATTTTCTTTATTGTCTTCAAGGATGGTCATGAAACCATTTTTATGGTTGAAACAGATTATATTATATGTATTATATCTTATGTAATATTATAGAATCATTTTTTACACATGATATTAATTTATAAAACAAAATAGCTTTTTGTGATCGAAAACCGCCAAAATAAACCCAAATGATTATCATTAACTATTTATCTAATGATTCAACCACTTTCCATAAAACTAATTTATATATAAGACCAATATAACATCTATAATATCATTAATAACATATAAGTTCAATTATGGATAATTATCCCAACTTTATGTGATCTTTCGTACATGTATACAAGTAAAGTGATCATGAAAACCAAGGAAACCAACACTCATAAATGATGAAATTGAACCTATTAACCCATCAAAAAAACTATAAAAAAACTTAATAAATTTATAATAAATTAAATAAATATATAAAGGGTTATATAATTAATAATTAATTAATCTAATTTTATTATTTAGAACATTAATATCATGTGAAGAACACCTTCGGACTTAAGGTAAGGGATTCTACCTGAACCTCCATTATTCTTCCAGGTTACTCTTTCTATCTTTTTACTATATTAAATTATCTTTTATTTTTATGTAAATATTATAAATTATTTGTATATATTCCAAAATCATGTATCAATATCCACTCATCCATATTTTTTGGGGATATACATATTTTTAAAAGGTTTCCTACATAATTATTTTCGATAAGCAAGCCTGGTTTAAGGAAACTTCCCAAATTCTTACGCAAATTAAAATTAACTCTATAATATGTTTTAAGACACCATTATTTTTCTAAAATAACACATTTTATTATGAAAACTTTATTGGTTCACTTTTTTTTATATAAAATATTATTCCCTTTTCTTCTTTAAATTCTCTTTAATATTTTTCTTAAACTGCATTAAAATGTTTTAGTTCTAAAGTTTCCTAAACACTTTTTAAAATTATTTCACTTTAATTAATAACCATTTATCATTATATATACCTATTTTCCTTTATTAATTTCTATGTTTTTTCTAAATACATTATTTCATGGACACTTTTATGATACACCCATTTATTGTGCTTTATGACATGATTATGATACCCAATTCATTACATTAGTTTCCTTTATGTTTACGTTTGATTCCTTTTTCATGATTCTTCATGTGACACACATATTCATGAACATATTATGATTGGTGTTCTCATATATCACTCCAATTAATTGGGTAATTTTTAGTCTCATGAGACGTTTTGTGCAATGGTCTTGGTAGTTAGCCTTGACTTGTGGTCCATGTGCAACAATCTTGTTGTTCAGCCTTGAATTGTTCTTCTCTATGTGAAATTAGACTTGAATCATACTAAAGTCATGTTTTATATTTTTGTAACATTAATATGATTTTATAATTATATTATCCCATGTTCTATATGTTATGATTCCTTATGTTTAATCATGTTCCATGCCATTTTATATCATTATGTTGTGCCTTCTAACCCATGTGTTAAGCTTTATTCTTATGTTTATTACTTTACTGAGCTTTTAGATCATCCCTTTGTTTATGTTATCCCTAGGTTATCCTATACCGATGTAAGGTATCAAAGGAAGTTAGGATCACTTTATGAATATTAAAAAATATATGTTCTTATTTTAGAATCATTATGTTTAATTATGTACCTAATCTCCAAGACACTAGACTTTATGATCCTTGGATTGTAATTTGATGTTTAATTATACATAAAATCATGTAATGTTATGTATAAAAGGATAAGGTTTCTATAGTTGGTATCATAGTAAAATTTTAGTTATTTTTGGAGATTAGGAATATATCACTTTACTAAAAACCTTAGGGATATAACTAAGTCTAAGAATACATCTATAAATTTTGGTAAGTATATAGTAAGTGGTTTATCAGGAAAATACATCCATGTATGGATACTACAAGTGGATGTGGTTCTAGCATAGATTTACCTAGGAGTAACAACTTCAACAAGGTGTTTCAGTCTTGACTTAGGGTAACCTGGTACATGACATTGGGACTTACTGCACACCTAGTTTGACACTCCCTAGGGATATGATTTATTAAATTCATAATCTTAGTATTAACCATTATTAAAAGAAAAAAAGAAAATTACAATAATAATATATCTTAGGAAATAGATCATGTATAACCTAGATTTAAACCTAGGGAATAACAAGTTAGGATATACTTTTCTTTTAAGAGTTTATCCTTTTATTTTTAAAGTTTCCTTTTATTCTTATTAGCTAAGAATTCAAGACCCCTAATTTCACTTTCTTTTTCTTAGTTAATGGAAAGAAATAGAAGAACACTTTCCTACAATAAATGTGATAAGCAATGTGATGATTGTTCGAATTATGTTCTAAATGTAATGGGAACATGTGCTCAAAACTTTATGATAGTACTTGATCATATGGATCAAGTTATGAATAATAACTTGAATCGTGTGGAATGCACTCCTCCTAATAAAGATTTTGTTGTGGTTGAATCCTTTATGTGGAAAATTACTCCCATGTTAGTGGATCTTCTGATCTCCTCCTCATAAAATAGTTTATTAACTCCATTGAAAATATATTCTTTATCCTCCAGTGCTCATAAGAAGAGAAAGTTGTGTTGGAAATCTATCGTTTTGATGGGGAAGTTTATCAGTGGTGGACACTAATCAAAAATATAAAGTACAATGAGGAAATTGATTCCATATAATGGGAATATTTCAAGAAAATATTTTTCAATAAATATTTTCCCCAAACCCTCCATCTCAATATGGAAAGGGAATTCCTCATATTGAAGCAAAAGGAAGATGACTCTATTGGGGTGTATAAGGAAAACTTTACAAGGCTTACAAGATACACCTGTAGATTTGTTATTAATACTGAAATAAATTTTTATTACTTTTTTAGTGGAATAAATCCGAGTCTACAAAAAAATGGAGATTCAAGACTTCAAAAATTATGAGGAGATTGTCCATTGTGCCCTCAATGTTTAAATGGAGATTAGATACTCTCAATGGTTTCATGGGCCTAGTGACAAAAAATGGAAACGTTAGTCTAATATGGGTGGATTAGCAAATAAATCCCATAATGGAAAGAAGACTAAATATCCCACTTGTTAAAATTTTGGGAAAAAGTATCTTGGGAAATGTATAAAGGAAACCATGAAATTCTTCAAATGTGGAAGAATGGGGAATCTCACTAAGAACTGGCAAAGGGACATGAAGAATCCCACTAACATGGAAGAATAAAGGAATCTTTATATCAATACTCATCTAGTAGTTAAGTGTTTCGAATGTAAGGAACATGGGAATTTTTCAAACCAATTCCCTAATCCCAGGGTTATCGAAGGCAATCAAAAATAGCCTCCAAGGAAATAAGTAAGGGATTATGCTATCACTACTACTGAGGTGGATCTGGACAACGATGTGGTTATGGGTGTGCTGGTTATTCATTCAAGAATAGCGAATGTACTATTTGATTTTGGTTCTTCACATTCTTTTATATCTTTCAAGTTTAGTAGAACTATTCAAACACCACATCAAAATATGGAGGTTGAGTTATCTGTGAGAACAAGAAATAAGTAAATTATTTCATCCAAAGAATATAACTCCTCCTTGGTTAATTTTTGTGGACTGAACCTCCCAAAAAATCTCATCATACTTCTTTTGGTGGAGTTTGATTCTATATTGGGCATAGGTTGTCTATATTTATATAAATCCAACATCAACTATCAGAAAAGGGATATCACTCCTCACATCCCGAAGCATCCTACAATTTATTATAAGTGTAAGGAGGAAGATGAATCTCCTTTAAAATAATTGTCTCAATTGTGGATATTACTACCTTATGAGAAATCATATCTAGCTTATATGATTGAGATAAAGGATAAAATCATGCTTTATTACATGCCCATCATGAGGGATTATGATGATGTATTTCCCGAAGATTTGTTTGGTCTTCCTCCTAACCAAGAGGTTGAGTTCTCAATTTAACTTATTCCTAGATCTTTACCTATATCAAAGACACCTTATAGAATGTCCACAGTTGAGCTATAAGAACTAAATAATTAGTTACAATAGAATCTAGACAAGGGTTTTATACGCTCGAGTTCTTCACCATGGGTTGCACCGGTCCTCTTTGTCAATAAGAAGGATGGATCAATGAACCTCTACATTGATTATTGTGAGCTAAATAAAATCATGATAAAGAACAAGTATCCCCTGCCATGGATAGATGACTTGTTCGATCAGCTATGTGGGGATAGTTATTTCTCTAAGGTGGACCTTCAATCGGGATATCACCAATTAAAGGTGAGGGGTGAATATATTCCTAAGACTTCCTTTTGAATGAGGTATGGACAATATGAGTTCATAGTGATTCCCTTAGGACTCACTAAGGATCCAAAAATTTCTATAGATTTAATGAATAGAGTATTTAGTGATTACTGTGACCAATTTGTGGTAGTCTTTATTAATGATATTATAATATACTTAAAGAGAAAGTAGGAACACCAATTTGTGGTAGTCTTTATTAATGATATTCTAATATACTTAAAGAGAAAGTAGGAACACAATGATCATTTGAATACTATTTTGAAGAATTTTTGAAGGGAGAAACTGTATGAAAAAGTATAGTAAATGTGAATTATGGATGAAGGAAGTATCATTCTTGGGGAAATTTATCATCATTAAAGGGATATCTTTGAACCCTTCCAAGACAAAGGCAATTGAAGAGTGGCCCAAGAAAACATTTGTAATGGATATTAATAGTTTACTTGGCCTATCTGGGTATTATTGACGATTTATGAAGAACTTATCATGATTTTAAAACCCAATAACCAAGATGAAATGGAAGGGAGTTAAGTTTTTCTAGACTAAATAATAGTGTGGAAAGATTTAAGGAGCTCAAAAAGAGGCTTATCATTATGCCAGTACTCACACTCCTGACAAGTAGAGAACTCTTTGTGATGTATAGTGATGCTTAAAAGAAATTCTTAGGTTGTGTAATAATTAAAAATGATAAATTGATAGCCTATTTTTTAAAGTAGTTGAAAATTCATGAGCAAAACTATCCTATGCATGATCTGGAGTTGGAAGTTATGATCTTTGCATTGAAAATCTGGCGGCATTATCTCGATGGGGAGAAGTGTAAGATGTATACTGATCACAAGAGTATCAAATATATATTCACACAGAATGAGATTAATATGATCTAGAGAATATTGTTAGATATCATCAAGGATTACAAATGCTCAATCCACTACTATCCTAGTAAGGCAAATGAGTTGGTAGATGATCTATGTAGAAAGGATCATGCATCTTTATCAATGATGATAATTGAGAAGGATCCAATATTCTTATACTTACAAAGGATAGACATGGTAATAATTAAGGGAGGAAAATCATCAATCCTTTCTCAAATGACTTCTCAACCATCCTTTATAGAGAAAATAAATGATTCTCAAAGAAATGATGTGGAAATTTAGAAAATGGTGGAACCCATCAGAAATAGGAAATCCTCTTAGTTCAAGATTGATAAGGATGTAGTCATAATATTTGGGTTATGACTATGTGTACCATCCAATCCAGAGATAAAGAAAGAGATTCTTAATGACACACACAGCTCAACCTTATCTATTCACCCAGGGAGCACAAATATGTATCGATATCTCTCGGAAAAATTTTTGTGGAATAATACGAAAAAGGATATTTTTGAATATACATAAAAGTTTTGGGTATGTCATAAAGTGAAGTCTAAAGGTATGATGCAACCATTACCCATACCAACATGGAAATGGGATTACATCACTATGGAATTTGTCATTGGACTTCCAAAGACACCCAATGGAAACAATTCTATATGGGTTATTGTGAATAATCTTAGAAAGACAACTCACATTATCTCAAATTGAGATGTATTCTCACTAGATCAAATTGCACGGATATACATTAAAGAAGTGGTAAGGCTGCATAGAGTACCACTATCGATTATATCCGATATAGATCCTATATTCATCTCAAAGTTCAAGAAAAGTATCCTACATGCTTCAAGCACTGAGATGAACTTTAGTACAGCCTATCATCCTCAAATCAATGGCCAATTTGAGTGAACTACTCATATACTAGTTTACATGTTGAGATCATGTTCTATAGACTTCAATGGAGGATGGGACCAACATCTGCCTCTCGTTGAGTTCTCTTACAATAATAGTTTCCACTCAAGCATCTGAATGGCTCTATATGAAGCCCTTTATGGGAAAATGTGTATAAAACCAATATTCTAGGATGATGTTAGTGAATTTAAGCTACTAGAACCTAAAATGGTCAAAGTAATGGTGGGGAAGGTGAAAACCATTCATTATCACATCAAGGTATCCCAAATTCGACAAAAGAACTATGTAGAAAATCATCGATGAGACCTTGAGTTTAAAGTTGTTGAAATGGTATTCCTCCAAATATCTCCATTAAATAAGTTCATTATATTTGGTAAGAAATGGAATCTAAGTCCCAGGTACATCGGCCCCTTCGAGATTCTTGATCATGTTGGAGTTGTAGGCTATTGACTAGAACTTCCACCTACCATGTCTAAAGTATACAATATATTCCACATATACCTCTTAAGGAAGTACATACTAGATACTTCACATGTACTGACTTTAGAGGTGGTACAGTTGAAGAATGATCTTTCTTATAAGTAGCATCCATTGAAGATCTTAGATCATAGAGATAAAGTTTTACGCGACAAGAATAAACACCTGGTCAGAGTACTATAGAGGAACCATAAGTATGAAGAGGCAACATGGGAACTAGATGAAGTGATGAAGGAAAAGGGTCCACACCTATTTTCATCTTAGAATGTAAAACAAAATTTCGTGGGAGAAGTTTGATAAGGGGGAAAGAATGTAATGACCTTGAATTCGATCAATGAAAATTATCTTCTTATAATTATTTCATATAGTATAATCACATAAAATTACATAAATAACAGAATAAAAACTTTATAAATGAATAATTAATCAAATAAAAGGCATTTTTAGAAGTTAAGGAACATATACCAAAGGAATAGTAACTTGACCTTTGGAATAGTAACATGACCCCTATGAATAGTAAACCGAATAATTGAATAGTAACCTCACCAATGAATGTGTAAATAAAATTTATCCATATTATAAGTGATAATATAATATAATTATATCATAATATAAGTAAATAAATATTATAAAAATTATTAATTAACTGTTGGTATTTTTGTAAGTCATAAATATTTAATTATAATTTTTTTGAATAATTTAATGATTTAAATGAAATTTTATTTTCATAAAATTTATTCATAAATTAATATTTTGTTTTATTATGATTATAAGATAATTTTATAAGACCTTAGTTAATTTTTGAAAGTATTATAAAATCAGTTATAATTTTAAAATTTGTATTTTTCAAGTAAATTATGATTTAAATAAAAAATTAAATTTATCATATTTAGAAAATTAATTTCATAAAATGGAGTTAAATTTTGAATTCTAAACATTGGAAATTGTTTAGGGTGAATTTTTTGGATTTTTCTTAAATACTTGAATTTTTGGGAATAGTACAATACGGTGATTTAGGTATATATTCATTATAAGTTAAATACACTATTCCTTGAGTCATGGATGATGTAATAAACATTTGTTTAAACTAAAATTATATAATTACTATATTTAGTCTCAAGTATCAACACTATTTATTATCATGATAAAATACCCCTCTTCTCCACTATAAATACCACCCCTCACCACCTCTTCTCCTCACACATATCAAGCCTTGAGCCTGGTCAAAATTCTAGCCAAATATCTTCCCAAACCCGTCCTCTATTTCTAAGAGCTTTTGGTCTTAAAAAAATACCAAAAACCAATCGCCTAAGGAGGTTCTCAAGAAGAAGGAATCAAGAGGTAAAAGCCTCTTCCATTTCTTTTAATTTCTTTTCAAGTTCCTTTATTTTATTTTTCTATCCTCAACTCACCTAATACAATTGTTATGATAACTCTAATTCCTTAAATATTATATAACTTTTTTATGTTAATTTAATAATTCATCAGCATCTCTCTTTTACGCTCCTTTTATACTAAAAAATAAAACATCGCATGTGATGTGTTAATTTATAAAATTCAAGGACAATGAAGCTTTTTATTTATTTACCATATACAAGGATGATAATGAAACCATTTTTATGGTTGAAATATATTCTAATATATTTTTATATCTCATTTAATGTTCTGGAATCATTTTTACACATGATGTTAATTTATAAAATAAAACGAGTTCATTGTGATTGAAACCAGCCAAAATAAACCCAAATGATTATCATTAACTATTTATCTAATGATTCATCTTCATTCAATAAAACCAAATGATATATAAGACCAATATAACCTATTTAATATCATTATTAACATATAAGTTCAATTCTAGAAAATTACCCCACACTTTATATGACCTTTCGTACATGTATACAAGTAAACCGATCATGAAAAACAAGGAAACCAACACTCCTAAACGATCAAATTGAACAACTTAACCCATAAAAGGGCCATAAATGAAGTTAATAAAGTTATACTAAATAAAAATAAATTTATAAAGGGTTCTGTAAATATTAATTAATGAATCTAATTTGATTATCTAGTCCATTAATATCAAGTGAAGCACAGCTTTGGACTTAAGGTAAGGGATTCTACCCTTACCTCTATTATTCCTTCAGGTTACTCTTTCTCCCTTTTTACCCAAATGAAATTCTCTTTTATTTTTATGTACATATTATAAATGTTTTGTATATGTTCCAAAATCATGTATCAATATCCACTCATCCTTATTTTTTTGGTATATACATGTTTTTAAAAGATTACCTACTCAATTCTTCCTGATAAGAAAACCCAAATTAAGGGAACTTTCTAAATTCTTACCCAATTTTAAGTGCACTCTATAATATATTTTAATCCACCATTATTTTCCTAAAATAACTAATTTTATTATGAAAACATTCTTGGTTCACTTCTTGTTTTATATAAAATATTATTCCCTTTTCTGCTTTAAATTCTATTTAATATTTTCCTTAAACCGCACTAAAATGTTTTAGTTTTAATGTTTACTAAACACTATTTTCAAATGATTTCACTTTAGTTGAACACCATTTATCATTATATATGCCTATTTTACTTTATGAATTTATATATATGTTCTAAATATATTCTTTCATGGACACTTTTATGATGCAACCATTTATTATGCTTTATGACATGATTATGATATCTAATTCTTTCAATGGGTAACCCTTATGATGACATTTGATTCATTTTGTATGATTATTTATATAGCATGAATATTCATGAATATTTCATGATGGGTGTTTCTATATAGCACTCTAATTAATCAGGTAATGTTTAGTCTCATGATAGGTTATGTACAACGGTCTTGGTGGTTAGCATTGACTCGTGCTCCATGTGCAACGGTCTTGGTGGTTAGCCTTGACTTGTGCTCCTCTTTGTGCAATGAGACCTGACTCATTCTGAAGTGATTTTTTATGTTTCTTCCACATTACTATGATTCCATGATTATATTATACCATATTTTATAAGTTATTATTCCATATGTTTAATCATGTTTCATGACTTTTTATATCATTATGTTGTTCTTTCTAACCCATGTGCTTAGCTTTATTCTTATGTTTATTCCCTTATTGGGATTTTAGCTCTTCCCTTTGTTCATGTTATCCCTAGGTTATCCTATGAAGATATAAGGTCTCAAAGGAATTTAGGATCACTTTATGAATATAAAATAAAATATTTTCTTATTTTGTAATTGTGATGTTTAATTATGTACCTAATCACCAAGGAATAAGACTTTACGATCCTTGGTTTGTAATTTGATGTTTAATTATGCTTAAAATCATGTAATATTATGTGTAAAAGTTTAGAGTCTCTATAATACTATCATCTCTTCATAGTAATCATGACCTAGGGTCCCAATGAAATTGAAATTGAGAATAATTTGTAATTATCGACTTCATCTCTTATAGTGACTAATGGGGTGTTATATGTGATAGAGGGTACCCATCATCCATATTGGAAATCTAACCACACAGATAAAAACAAAATAGAAGTAAAAAAATTACTCCCTAGACTCCTATCCAAACCCAATACACTAACTATAACATTGGGGTGCGCAATATAGAGGGAATACCATTAAGTTCCATGTCTTTATATAAGTCCCTTGGGCCTACCCCATTTTATAGAGGTAACTATTAAAGAATTTCTCTAATGTCTATATTCATGACTCTCTTATCACCAATTTTAAAACCATATCCTCTAATAAAACCATATATAATAAGAAACACTAAATTAATATAGCGGTCCAACACCCAGGTATCTGGATTCTTTAAGGGGGTTTACAATCCCTACATCAACTCTACATCACCACCTAGATCCAGTCATCATCACTTAAGATATGGGATCCACTAGCACCCCCCAAATAATCTCACCAATGATCTATAATAGTAAAAATGACCCCAATATCATGATCTATGTGAAAAGTTCTTTTTAATGGTGTATCCCATTTTCTATATCTGGATCTAGGGGGAGAAAATATAAAGAACCATACTGAGGGGAAATTACATAATGGGAACCATGGTGTACATGTTTTGTACACCAAATTTTTCTGTCTGGGAATGTACTAATGTCATCTAATGTTGAAATCATGGTAAAAATGGGATTCCACCCTTATAGTATATGGCATGTAAGACTATGGTATTAGTCTTCATGTACTTTTGAATCCTCGAGTAATATAGTTCTAAATATCATGAAATTTACACTTAGTCACACGATAAACCTGAGGTATACTTGTTTCATACACCCAACCACTATTCATTTCATGTATACCCATATATAATGTACTAATACATTCAATATACCTCACATGGGGTGTTTTACCATGTATTATGCTTCACCTTGGGTCATGTACCCAAGACCCTACACATCATGTTTATATGAATCGTACATTGTGAAACTAGTCAACTCATATTGAATCCATGTAAAATGTCTACATTGTGTGTTCTATCATCATACATCATGAAATCATGATTTCTATGATCATAATTTCTAGGAATAACCCAATATTCCCATTTTATTGCAAATTGAACCTATTTTTTCTTTATTCCATCCAAAAATAGTCAAAATTCCTATACAATAAAGGAAAATTACCAAAAAAAAGATAAGGAAGAAATATAAATAACACATCCCACCTCATTGTTTATCACTCGAGCTTTTTGGTCGTATAATGACAAAATGTGCTCCAAGGATGCTACATCCTGATCTGGATTCGATTTTACTACTAGGATTAAGATCCTCCTATCTTACCACTTTCTCCCCTAGGTTAAAAACTGTTAATGAGGGTAGGGTGCCTCCCCCATCATTATGTGTAAGAGGGTAATCTCATGGTGGGTGAAAATTAAAAATAAAACTAAAATAAGGACCCATTTAAGGCTATGTGGAATCAAGACCCATTTTGAATTTATACTTTTCCCAAGTAAAACATCATATTCTAAACTCAACCATGTAGTCATATTTTCCCTTTGAGAGTCTATTCAGAAGGTAAAGGCATTCAGAGAAATGAGATAATAATAAAAATATTTAATAATTTTAAAATAACCTAGAATGTATGCATGACTCAAAATCTCACCAAATTATAGTCAAAGGATAAATTTCCTATACCAATAATAATAGAATATATGAAAAATATTTTTTAGTTGTTTATATATGATAAATTTTCATTTGAACCTACCTGAAGGTTTGGGGATCTGAGACTCAAAAAAATCAACGTCTTCTATACAAAAAATCCTGAATTTCTACATGATTTCCTAATGTTACCATTATTTTAAAAAATATTTATTCAAATATGTCACCCATTATAAGATTTTTTTTGAGGATTTAATAGATAGTTACATAGATATATAGAATAAATGACATATATTTGTAATAAAATTATCATAACATTAAACATGGAGTGAATATAAGGCCTCTTGTGAATTATATTTTATGGGATATGACTTGATAATCACATATGTATTGTTTTTTAGTATTATTAATGAAGTTTAAGATTATAAAATGTATCATATTAAACATAATAAAATCACCACTTTATTATTCATTCATATTTTCTATATATATTCATGAATTGTAATGATAACTAACCTATTAATGTATGATAATGAGTTATCCTAGTTTGATTATAATAAAAAAAATATAATAGTTTATAATATAATTTAAAGATTAACATGATTTGGTTTTCATATAGAGACACTAGATTCACTCATGTGATAAAATATGAATTATTTGTTCTTTATAACCCACTGTGTATACCATATGGAGTGGTATACAAATTATCTTTAGTATAGTAGGGGACTGAATGTTTTATATTGAATCTGTATACTAGAACATGAAAATATACCTAACATGAGAACCATTACACATTAATATAATTATTATATTATCCCAGAGGTTGAGATAATTAGGGGTGGCTAGGTATGTTCTTAATCTTTTCATTGGAAGAGGTTTAACAAAGATGGGATTTGTCTCCTCATGTGACAAGTATGACATCTGATCCCTTGATTGAGATATACTGAGGAAGTGTATGAACATACCTAGATAAGGTATATGTGATGCGCTTATCTATTTGGGTAAGGTTCATGTGATGTTCTCATCTATTGAGTGAATTTCATGTGATGTTCTCATCTGTTCAGAAATTCTATCCATGGAAAGTTGAGAATATATGAATAGGATATAAAAGATCAAAATATTATATGTCTAGTGTTAAATCAATGTCTATGATATAGAGACTATATAATTATGTATACATATATATGATATAGGTGGTGATACATGTTTTTAGATTCATGTGTTTGATAGAGATCATACTAGATCCCTTTGTATTTTAAGAAACATTGATGTTTTCTAAAGGTTTCCCAATTCTTAAAATTATTGATATGGGAATTAATAATTATTATATGTTTTATAAAGGTCTATATGTTCAAACTTTTTTTCTATTTTAATAATTATTATGTATATTATAAATTATTTATTCAAAACATTGAGTGTTACCCCAAAAGTGTTTGGGGGATATCCAAAATATGTTTTGGATAAGGTTTCACATGTTTTTAGTTATGATATAAAATTTGGTGAGAATTATTGATTGATTTTCTAAAATGTGTTTTGGAAGATAATCAAAATGATTTTTGATATTATTTCACATGTTATTATATATGATGCGACATAAGTTGAAAATTCACTAAGATTATGCGGATTTTGGTCAAGTGGGGTATTATTTGAAATATGTTGTCAACATCAAACCATGATGTGTTTATATAAATCACACAACAGTTTTGGGCTAGTGAGAACCATGATGTAGTGAAGGTTTTTATTCCAAGATTTAGTGTATGTAATTTTATATACTATGTGATAATGATTGATGATTTTATATTTTATCTACTAAAATATATCATGTTCAATTTATTCATCCCGTGATGATGATTTTAGGAGTTTAAATATCCAAATCAATTAGTTAAATGTTAAATAATATATCAACATAAATTATATGACATTAAAATTTATTTTAATTTCATATTTTTTTATAAAATGTCTTATCGATTGATAAACATTTGAGAAACATTTATTAGAATAGAGTTTCATTATATGGATTATATAAACATGCTCTTGTTTTAATGAATCAAGTGTGACACTGTGATATAATCACTAAAACTTCTTAAATATGAATCTTTATCTCTCATAATATATTTCATTTTAACATAAAGTTTATATTGGACCATTAGAAAGAGAAAATACCTCCCAAATATATGATGATTCACAAATATTCTGGATTCCCTTTTGGAAAAGAGTCTATTGATCATTTCTTAACTATCATTATCAATATCATGTGTAATATCATGGATATACCAAATTAATAAATAAAATCTACATGCCATTTAATTAATTTATTTAGTCTAATATGGATAGAATTATCCTATGGGAAATCTATATTCGTGTATTATTTTCCCCTTCTTTTTGAAAAGGTTTTCCCCCTCCAAAACCCTACAACTATAATAATATAAATATAAGGTATATATAATATTCCAAGTATTTAAGTATATTATGTGATTTTTTTTATTCATATTTTATATTTTTAATGAGAAAGGAATTTAAAAATGAGTTATTAAATTTGACTTAATGGGTAAATGTTAGGGAATTAATGCTCATAGTTGTAATTTATGATTATTTATGGGATTAATGGTTAACAATGTAGTAGCATCATATCTAAATATGATTTTTATTGTTATATTCATATGCCTATATAGTTGATACAAATATAGATACATACCTTACTTTATTTTTTGGTTGTTGTAGTCATACAACTATATAATTATTGTGGTTGTAGCTTTATGGTCCTTGACATGTGGTTATTGTCAGTATAGAAACATTTTCTATAAGGTTCGTGATTTTTTATTTTATGTTGTTGTGTTTATTGGTTGGTGTATATATAAGGATGTTATGTTTTTTTTATAATTAGGGAAATTGAAAGATAAGTTATTATGTTGTTAATATTTATAAGATGGTAGTTTTAAATGTAAATTATAATTAGTGATAATGATTGTTACATGGTTAGTTTCTTTGATTTGTTTTATCTATTTTCATTCAAAGATTTGTTATAATGATCTACTCACATAGATACATGGGTATCAAGGGTGTAACCTTATGAGTATATTAATGTTACCACCTATAACACCTTGATATTTTATAATGTATTATTTTAAATAAATACCTTGGGGAATAACTTGTACTATAAGAAAAATAAAACTAAAACAAATTGTGATATATTTTATTATGAGAATACAATGAGACACATCATTAAGAAAATTAGACTAAAAATTCCTGTAAATAAAAGGATAATAAAATAATTTATTATAATATTATATATTTTAATTCCTTTTATATTATTCTTATGACTTATTTTTTTTAATACCAATACATTTATTAAATTTTTAGGTTAAATAATTAAATTTTATTAAATCATTATAATATAAAAATGATTTTTTTCAAATAAATATTTTTAATGTGATGTATACTTCATCCTAATATATTAAATTAATAAATTTTAAAATATGATTATGAAATATATATAATATTAAAATTTATAAAGTAATAGATAAATACTCATTCAATTAGAAATTTATATTAAATAATATTTTGAACACTTAAAGTATAAATAGTCAATCTCTAATAAAAATGATTTCTTATTAAATTTTATGTTTTTATTTAAAATTTAAATTATCAAATTTTATAATTTTAAATTGAAAAAATTAACTTCATTTTTGTATTCATTAAATTTAGAATATCATAGGGTGAATATTTAGGGGTTTTCTAAAATGGTTCATTTTATGTTAATAGTGAAAGAATACAATTTTTATCAATATTATAAATTTTATGACATCATTATGATATAATAATAGAAAAAATTATAAAACCATTGGAACAACCAAATATATATTTATGGAGTAAAATAAATCATTTAAAATTATAAAATTCAATTTATAAGCCTATGTTTGACATTTTGGATCCTAATTGATATTTTATTTTAATAATTTTTTGGATCCATTTACTTTAATTAGGTATTCAAAAGGATCCATTTGGTTTTTTATTTCATTTAAAGTCATATAATTCTCCTTATTTTAGAAATAAACCATGAAATTACATTTGAAACAATACTATACATGATTTGTGATTAAATTCATTTTTATTATTAAAAAAAATTCTAAAAACTTTTATATTACATTAAGCGTACTCATATTAAAATTAATTTTCCCACATCTAGAGATTGAATATTTTAAAATATTTTTTAAATTTATAATTATTTTATTAAAATTTTTCAATAAGTTATATTTCATTTTTATTCACACAAAAAAATTTCCATCATAAAAATTAGTTACCACGATAGAGGTCAAAATGATTAACAAGGGTTTAAATTAAGAGATAAGGCCACAAATATTATAAAAATTTACCTAAAACTAGTTTTATGAGTGTATAATAGAACTAAAATATTATCTATTCTAAATTAATCTAATTTGGATCCCCTTTACTTGATAACAACTTCCCTTTTATTTAAAATTAATGTATTTACAAAAGTGGAACTCCTCTCACTAATAAAAGGATCACTTTTCCTCCCTTTCAATGTTTTTTTAAATTTAACTTCCCCTATCATCTGAAATATTTCCATATATAAAAATATTATCCTACATTATTGATCTTCTAGTCCTAATAATAAGTTGTAAACTTTTCTTTTCAAAGACAACCTTTAATAGGAGATTCAATCTCTAAATGTAAGAAATATTTTCTTCTTGTTTTTTATTCTACATATTCTTCAACTAACACTTTTTAAATATTATTTATAACTTCCCTAATGATTTATAAATCATTATGATCATATAAAATTGATAATTTTATTATTAAATAGCATGTCCATACTCATTTAGTTATTATAACATGCTCTTGTTTGTGTAAGTTTTACCACCTCTATGAATGGTGTTATAATTTTTATGTCATAAATGATTAATATATGTTATGTACTGGTACTATTATGTAAAATTAATGAGTTTAATTTTCCTTAATAATTTTTAAGAGTTATATTCATATTCATATTAACCAGTAAAATCAATGATTTTTATGGAATCAAATTGTCTAAAAATTAATATGCTTAATATTTCCAAGAAAATAGTCACCATAAGTTCCATGAAATGAACACATGAATATTGAAATATATCAAAAAAATACTCTAAAAATTAATGAAAATTATATATATAATGATTCAATTACTAATAACATTGATCAGAACTGTAGAATCAGAACGTCCATGGAAAACTGAATTGTTAACATAAAATATTATCTTTAATAAAAAACTATTATTAAATTTGTAATATAAAATTAAAGGTTAATAGAATATACTAAGATAAATATTAAAATGGTTTTGATATAGATATATAATATATCTAAATATATTATATAGGTTGTTATATTATGTTTAATGAAGCAGAAATATGAGGTAAAGCTTCCTCATCTCAAAATTTCCTTCTATGAGACATGTTGTGTATTATACACCTAATTTCTCTTATATGGTGTATATATTACATCATTGAAATTTTACATAATTTAACTCTATTTATTCATGGTATTTAATTTTCTATTTTATTTTTTCTCTTTAAAGGGGATTTAATGCATTTGTTACAAAATTTGTAAGGGTTTCTTGGTGTTATATTCAATTCCTTGGGAAGAGATTCTTATTACGCACCAATTTAATTTTATACAATGTAAATACAAACTTATTGAAAATTTATATCTTAAATTATTTTCTAATCTTGGGAGTTTCAATTTCATTTAGGATCTCCCTTTTCATTGTCCATTGATTCAAGCATTACCTAATTCATAAGGGTTGTTATTAACTTAATTTACTTTCATTAGGTTATAACATATATTCATGGAACTTCATCTTTATATGTTGGGTTTCCTACACCTTATTATTGTATTATATTGTATTTACTCTTTATTTTATAGTTTTTATAAGTCTTATTGATATTACAAATCCCCTTGATTTACAATTCAACCAAATATTTTCATGAATGTGGACTCGAACTAATATCATCATTATAGATGAGAATATTTTTCCTCCATATCAATATTATATATATTTTTTAAATAATTTTATTCCATATAATTGAAAGTTTTAATAATTTCATTTCTTGATATATTTTACCTTTTTAATAAAATTTTAATGTTGAAACTTTTTTTTCATTTTTTCATAAGTGATTTTTGATTTTCTCTAATAAAGTGTGAAAAGAATGTTTTTATTTTAATATTTTGTGTGAATAAATTTTCCTTTTTTCATGATGGTTATTAAAATTTAATATTCCTTTTCATGTTTTCATGATTTTTCAAAGAAAATAATATTCTCATTCTTCTGTGATTCTTTATTTTTAATAATAATTGTTAATTATTTATAAGAATAAATAAAGGTATTTCATTGCACTAATATATATTTTTATCTTACACTTCACATTTAATATTTTTAACATCATAACTTTCCAAGGTTTCAATATTTGTAATTATTTTTAAATCATGGTTTTAAATATACTCTTGTATTCCCTTTGAAATAGATTTTTGAAATGATTTTTATAACCACCATACATTGGATTTATGAAAATTATATCACATTCGTTTTCTTTTCAAAATATAAAATATCTTAATATTTTAATATTATGTCTCATGTATTACCCTCAAAATTATCTTAAGAATATATATTTGATTCATCACCTTGTTTTTATGGGTTATATTCTCTATCACTCTCCAAATCTCTCTTGACTTTATCTTTCTTATTCATGTATGGATTTTTAAAATTTAGGGATATATTCTATATCACTTCCACTATTTATATATTATTTTTTTATTCTCTTACCCATATACCAAGTACTCTATACAATATTAATTTTAAGGATACTTATCTTGAAAGCTATTCCATTTACTGATAGGGAAAATATTGACATTTTTTATGTTATTTATTCTAATATAGATGTTTATTGATTACTAGGGCATGTTGATTATGTATTATAATATTTATTCATTCCTTTAATATGATAAATTCTTTTGACTTATTTAGTGATGGATGGGGCCCAAAATTATATATCCCCTATATTCTTTTGTTGGTATTAAGAGAAATAATAACATGTGTGTCTCATGTATGCCTATCCATTTATTTATGATTTCTTTGTGGAGGCCTTGATCGAATGCATGATGTTTTGGACCAAGGCCATAATGGTAAGATTTAGATGTCAAAAATTATTCATTCTATCACTATTTAATTGGTTATTATTGTATATTTTATTTTTTTCATTACATTTTTATCTATGGATATATCACATGCTAATATTATAAGTTATATGAAATTAATTTATTATAAATTGTCCCCACTGTATTATCCATTCCTTTTTCATTCTATGATAGATACCCTTAATGATAATTTTATCTCACCCTTCTTCTTTTTTTATTTCCCTAGGTTATGAAAAAAATTACAAAATTTGATATATATATATATATATATAGAGAATTATATCATTTATAGAAAATTTTGTGGGAGATGTTGAAGAATTATTATAGAATAAGAAATTCTTGGTATAATGGGGAAAATGTCCATTGGATGAGAAAGACATGGTTTTTTTAAGTAAATGGTTTTCCTACATCTATAAAACTATAAACCTAAAAGTTCTTGGGTATGTATATGAATCAATGTTTTCTATTAAATCTTGTGATTATAGGAGGTTAAATTAAGTTCACTTCAGTTGGTATCAAGTCCAGTTTGTAAGGAATGTGTTTTTAGTAAAAATACATGATTCATTTTTTATAAACATTTTAGTTGGTATGTGATTTTATGTTGAGGTAAATATGTTTAATGAGTAAAATGGGTTAACTTATTTTGGGAATATTAGTTGAGTAATATACATAAAACTTTAGTGATAAAATGGGGTCGAGTGAAAAGGTTATTTTGGAAAGAATTAATATATTCTTAATAGTATTTATAATTAAGATATTATTCATTAATATGTTATTTTATGTTGTTTGAGGATAAATATTAAGTTAATTTATTATAGATTATGCTTTCTAGATTTTAGGTTTAGGATATTATCAAATATTGGTAGATTTAGGTTGGTAATTTATGGGGATTAGGTTATTGACATTAAAAGGATGAAACTTAAGGAAATCATGGTGGACCTAAAATAGATATAGTTAAAATAAATATATGTTGGGTTGAAATGAATGGGTCAAAGGATAAGACACATATGGTTGATTTTTCATATTAATTTTTTATCAATTATTACCATAACCATTTTGGTTTTAGTATTTTGATGAGAAAAGAAACATGAAAATATAGCTTTGATAATCATGTGTTTGGAAACTCAAATAATCAACTAATGATGTATATTTTTTGTAGATGATTATAAAAAATGAAAATGAAGACATATTCATATTATGTGATAAAATATTAGTTTCATAGCCTCAGTTAAGATATTTAGTTTTACACATGATTAGAAATTATATATTGAGTTATTTTATCTTATTGATACCCTTAGTTATTTTCAAATAGGTTGGGGTCTATCCTGTTTTCTATTAAGGAAATAAAACACATGTTTAACAGGGTTGAGAGGGTAACCATTACATGGCCTATATTCCTCGAGGCACATAGGCCTATAAAATACATTTCCCAAAATCTCTTATATGGTTAAGAGGACCCATGGAATGTTAGGCAAGAATATTGACTTAAGGCCCATGCCTAAAATCCAATTTTCATCATCCTGGAAAAAATTTAGAACTAGTCCATCATCAGAGCCCCACCCTGTGCCTCCTGTACGCCCGCTTACGAATAAATAATCTCATCGGCATCAAAATATCCTACCCTATATCGCCAGTTCCTCTTATCATTGATTAACCTCACCCATCCCATGAGCTATGTATTAACCAACTAGACCCACACCGGTCTTTCAGTGTCCAATGTGCTCTCTGGCACCCGAAGCCACCACGCTCTACTGACTATTCCCTAATGTTTCCAATCAACCACACCCCACTAATATTGACCCCTATTTTGTCATCTTTGATAAACCTTGTCCCTTTAGATGGTTCCCTACACATGGAAAATGTCATTAAAGAGAACCATGCCCATATTTGGGCCTACTGGGAATTGAACTCTTGCATTTGATGTAGTAAAGAAGGAGGTAGACCACTCATCTACCACCTTGACTACCTTAGCTAATTTCATTAGTGATTAAAATTAAAATTAGGAGGACTCAATTTATTTAAGGGTGGTAGAATGTTACACGTGGAGATTTTAGTATGTATTATTTTAAATAAATACATTGTTTAATAGCATTTATCTCTCAAAAAACCAAACTAAAATGAACTATGACATATTTTATTATGAAAATACAATAAGAATCAAAATTAAGAAAAATTAAACAAAAAACATAAAGTAAATAAAAATATAATAAAATGATTTATTATAAAAACAAATATTTTTAATTCCTTGCATACTATTATTATGATTAATATGTTCTAATACCAATTAATTTATAAAATTTAATAGTTAAGTGGTTAAATTGTATTAAATATATTTAATATTAAAAACATTATGTTTTTCAATGAACTCTTTTAAATGTGATTTGTGATTTATTATAATAAATTGAATTAATATTTTATAAAAGATTATTATTATAATATTTAATAATATAATTTGAAAACTAGTACATAAACAATCATTTAGTTATAAATTTATATGAAAATTGATTAAGAATTCTTAATGTTTAAAAAGTCAATTTCTAATAAAAAACAGTTTCTCATTACATTTTATGTTTCTATTAAAAAGTTAAACTATTAAATTTTAGAATTTAAATTTGAAAAATAAAAAATTATTTTTGGATTCATAATGTTAAAATTACCTTAGAGTAAATTTTTGGGATTTATTTTGAAATGGTTGGTTTTAGGTGAATTGTGAAAAAATATATTTTTTATGAGTACTATAACTTTTATCAATTATTCATGATATAAACTGAATTAAAAATTTATAAAAATGATTTATCAACCAAATATGTATATGTGTAAGATAAATTATCTAAAAATATGATGTTTAATTTAGAAACCTATGTTTAATATTTTATAACCATATTGATATTTTATTCTAATAAAAAAATTTGTTCCATTTCCATTAATTAAGTTTTCAAAAGGTTCCATTCAGTATTAGATTTTATTAAAAGTTCCATAACTATAATTATTTTTAATATCAACCAAAAAATATAATTTTAATTAATAATATACATGATTTTGGTTTAAATTCATTTGTATTCTTAAAACAAGTATTTTTCTAAAAATAGATTTTATTATGTTAAGTGTACTTTTATTAAAATTAATCATTACCACCTATATAAATTGAATATTTTAAAATGGATTTTAAATTTTTATTTATAATATTCAAATTTCTAAATAAGTACTATTTTATTTTGAGTTATAAAAAATATGTTACCATAGTAAAATTTAGTTACAACACTAGAAGTTTAAATGATTAAAAAGGGGTTAAATTAAGAGATAAGACCAAAAATATCACAAAATATTATCTAAATTTTATTTTGTGAGTCTATTATAGACCTTAAATATCCTCTCTTATAATTTATAATTAAGATCTCCTTTACTTGATAATGACTTCCCTATAATGGTAATAAAAATATGTATTGATAAAAGTGCCACTCCATTCACTGACAAAAGGATCCCCCCCACTTAATGTTATATAAAAAATTATAAATATCACCTATAATCTACCATATTTCTTTATATAACAATTATATCCAAAATTATTGTGATTCTTATTCTAATAATAAGTTGTAAAACTCTCATTTCCAAGATGTCCTTCAAGAGGAGATTCAATCTCTAAACATAAACAATATATTATTCTTGATTTTTTTTCTATATATTATTTATATAAATATTATTAAATAATATTTTTAACTTTAATTACATATTATTTAAGTCATTAAGGTTCTATAAATTTTATATTATCATTATCTATTACCATTTAATTACTCATTCATTTGTTATAACATGCTCTAGTTTGGGGTGGTTTTACCACTCATAAAAATGATGCTATAATATTTTTGTAATTCATGATTAATTAATGTTAGATATAGGTAATATTAATTATAATTAATTAATTTAATATGTTTTAATGATTTTATGATGGTTATATAAATATTTTTATCCAATATTAAAATCAATTCACCTTATGGAATCAAAATTTCTAAAAAATGATATTTTAAGGATATCCATGAAAATCATCACCATAACATCCATGAAATGGCCATGATACTCCATAAATATATCAAAAAAATTATATAAAACTTCATGAACATCATATAAAGGATTAAAAAAATAAAAAAGGTTTAAGGACCATAACTGCTCAATTAGAACATGTATGGAAAACTAAATAGTTAACACAAAAATATTGACCATAATGAAGAATTATTACTAAATAGATTGTAATAAATTATAATTTAATGGTATATAATAAGATAAATGAAAATATTGTTATGATATATATTAATATATGTATATTTATAATGAATACAAATTTATTATATAGGAGGGTAGAGTGTGTATATCCAAGCGGAAGTCTGAGGTAATGGTTCCTTATATCAAAATTTCCTTCTTTGAGATATGTTTTGTACTATGCTCCTTTTTTATTTTATATGGTTCGTATACTAACTCCTTGAAATTTTAAATCTTGTATCTCACTTTATTTATGGAATTTTATGTTCCATATCATGTTTTCAATTTCAAGGTATTTTGATTCAAGTATTATAAAATTTGTATGCATTTCTTTACCTCAATTTCAATTTCATCAGGATTACTTATTATTAGGAACCAATTTACATTTATATGATGTAAATACCACCATATTGACTTCTAAAATCTTAAATAATTTCATACTCTTTGGATTTTTGTGTTCATTTATGCTCTTCATTTTCATGTTCATTTGATTCATATATTAACTAAGTCAAAGGGGTTGTTGTTAACTTAATTTACCTTCATTGAGTTATAACATTTATTCTTGAACTTCATACTTTTATCTTTGTTTTATTTCACCTTATGATTATATTATATTTTATTACCTTTTTATTTTATAAATTTAACAAGTCTTCTTGAAATTACACCTCTCTTAGGATCACTATTCATCAAAACGGTTTCTGATATGTGGACTCAACCTTACCTCTTATTTACAGTCAATAATATTTTCCCTCAATATCTATTTTATTTATATTGTTTCATGAATGTTCTTATATATAAATAAAATATTTTCTATATTAATTTTTTACTATCTTTGAACTTATTTATGAAATTTTTAATAGGTTTCTATTTATTTATTTTTTTGAAAAAATATCATTTTTTACTTTCTATAATAAAGTGTCAAAAGAATGTTTTTATTGTAATATTAAATGTGAATAAATTTTCCCACCGCTATGCATGTTGTTCTTATTTATGCTTTCTTTTAATGTTTCCATGATTTTTTAAAAGAAAATAAAATTCCTATTATTTTGGAAATTTTTAATTTTAATAATAATTTTTAATGTTTTAGAGGAATGATAAAATGAATTTCATTCCACTTATGTATATTTTTATCTTACACTCCCCATTTTCTATTTTTAACTTCATATATTTTCAAGGATTAAATATTTGGAATTCTTTAAAATCGTGATTTTCAATATCCACTTTTCTTCCCTTTGGAATTTATTTTTTAAATGATTTATAAATTTGTTTTTATAATCATGTTAAAAAGGCTTTATGAAACATATTTTACTTTCATTTCCTTATGAATTTATAAAATACCTAACTCTTTTGGAGTTATTTTTCATTTATCACCCTCTAAATTCTCTTATGAATTTATAGTTCATACGTCACCTTGCTCATATGGGTTATTTTCTCTATCAGTATTAATCATTTTATTAACATTATTTTTATCCTTAATGATCATATTCTTTTATTTCAAGGATATATTCTATATCACTTCCTCTATTTATATATTATATTTTCTATTCTTGATTTAACTGTATATTCATTAATTTTTATGGTGTTAGTTTGAATGATTCTTACCAGAAAATCTATTCCATTTACTGACTGAAGAAATACTAACATTCTGTATTCATGTTTTTTCAATACGTATATTTATTGATTACTATGGAATGTTGATTATGTATTGTATTGTTTATTTATTCCTTTCATATGATCAATGCATTTGAATTATTTAGTTATGAGTGGTGCCTGAAATTATATATCTCATCGATGTATCAATAGGTCTCATGAGACAAAATTGATTGTCTATTTTGTGTATGCTGCCCAGTTATTTATGATTTATTTGTTGAGGCCTTAATTGTATGCATGATGTCTTTTCATGAGGAATTTATTATTATACTATGATGTAAAACATTATATATTTTATCACAAGGAAATTTGTTATTATTTTCCATTTGATTGTATATATTTTTATGTTATACATGGATACACCACATCCTTATGTTATAATTTATATGGAATTATTTAATAATTAATTTTTTTTTCTAGGTAATTAATACCTTGTTCATTCTATGATATCTACCCTTTCTGAGGGTTTTATGTCACCCTTATTATGCTTAAATATTATGAGGTTATGAATAAAATTGATACATATGAAACTTTTAGAGGGGTATCACATGTGGATAATTGTATGGGATGTTTTTAAGAATTATTGTGATATAATAAATTCATGGTATAATGGGAAAATGTCCATTAGATTAGAAATAAATGGTTTTTGTTAAGTAAATGGTTTTCCTAACTCCTTAAAAAATCTAAACCTAAATGGTCTTGGGTATACAAGTGGCTCAATATTGGTTATTGAATATTGACATTATAGATGGTTAAATTTATGTCACTTTAGTGGGTAACAAGGCTAGTATGTAAATAATATGTTTTTAGAACTATATTTGAGTGCATGAGTTTGGGGCTATTATATCGCCCACTCCTTATATATGTTATTTGAAAAAAAAACTGATAATATCACAGGTGGTGTTAAGAGAAACTATCTTGGACACATAGAGATGAATTTGGAGTATTTTTCTACAATTTTTATACTATATTTAGTTACACAAAATTTTTATTAACAATTTTAAATCCATATTATTTTAGTTTTTTTGTTAATAAAATTTAGTGAATAGATTATTCATGTTGATTATTTATCGTGGTTAATGTATTTATTTTTTTCCATATATGAATTATTTTATTTCACGTGTTTTTTTAAAAGTTAATTCATTTTATATTTACTTTTTTTGGCCCTTGGTGTGTGTCTCATAATTTTGAACTATTCAATGTGATATTTGAGGTTAGGTTCAGTTTTGTCACCTTCCTTACATTGGGTTTGATCCTTCACTCACTAACACAAATAACTCTTTATTCAACACTGACCTTTAACAGTGATAGAAAAAAATTGATGATAAAGGAGTTACTTTTATTAGCACTCACAAAAACCCTGCTAAAGTAACATTTTACCATTGCTAAAAAAATGCTGATAAAAGGGTACCTTTTTCAGTGCTTTTTTCTAACGCTAATACAAATCCCCCATTTATTAGCACTTTTTTTAGTGTTGATAATTGTGACTCCTTTATCATCGCTTTTTTCTAATGCTAATAAAGGTCGTAGTGAGTAATTTATTTAATATATAGATATTTATATATTTTAAAATAATATTTATATTACAATAAGTATATATTTGTATATATAATATATAAATATGATTTATATATATTTTAATAAAAATTAATCTTATTTTCATAATTTTATATATAAAGAATTATCAAATTTATATTAGTCAAAATGATTAATTATTTATTTATATTTTTTAATTACAAAATGTGTATAAAATTAAAATAAATATAATATATTAATATTTTATATATAAAATTATATAATATATAAATGAATATATTTATTTAAATATATATTTATATTGATATTAAATAATTTAAAATATATGTACATGTATAACTATATGTATATATGTGTATGTGTATATATATGTGTGTATATGTATAGATGTTTGTGTGTTTGTGTGTGTGTGTGTGGAAGTGTATTTGTACATATGCATTCCTTTCATGTGTAAATGTAAGTGTGTGTGAAAGTCAGCTTATTAATTTAATAGTATTTATTCTTTTTAAACATCTCTACATTTTAGTCTTTTCTGTATTTATTCATTGTTAATATTTATTCATTTTTAATATAGATTTATTTTAATCTATTCGTCATTAATATATGTGTGTGTGTCAGTTCAATTTAATTTGAATTAAATGCTGGTTATAGTGAGGAGAATCTTGCTTATGATAAATCCATTTCTAGAAATAGTTTTTAGCAGCGTATTTTACAGGTTGTTCGTCTATGTAAGGGAGGGGATGGTGGACATGCAGGTGATGTTGCATCTGAAATGGTGCTTTATGAAAAATATTTCCAGCTGCTAGAAAGGGATAAAAAACATGTGGACATAGCCGAATAGGTGGAAAATGGTGAGGCTGAGGCTCCAGTTGTTCTAGGAGGGGATGTTAATGTTGTAGGTCCTGGACAATCTCATTCACCTATGGCTGATATTTCAGTGTCTTCTCCACCAAAAGTGAAATAGAAAGGTAATTTTTTTACATTGCTTGATCCCATTAGTAATGTATAATTTGATCAAATTTATCTTGATGGCTTGGAGAATTCTATTGTACGTAATAAAAGGGCACCTATTTCTGTTAATGTGGGCAATGTTAGTGTACTCACACCCCCTGCACAAGTTCTAGGGGACCATGTATTGGAGGGTTCGGTTGGCGTATAGGATACTATGTAGAATCATGCAGGTGGGTTGGACAATCTGTTTTATCCATAGGGATGAGGCAATGAGAGGGAGGTGATGTAGCAGTTAGAAACTAGTGGAAATCAGGTGAAAAACAGCGAACCTTCGTCTCATGAAGTTGGGCATTTAAAAAGCATGGATGATCTGGGTGGACCTTGGGTCACGTCTAAATGGAGGAGGGGACGTCATCCTTGGGTTGTGGAAGGCGTTAGTTTTTCTTATTTGCTGTGATTTCAGCATTACGATTGTGTTTTTGCAGATTATGTCATCTTTTTGTGGTGTGCGTGCACTCGTGTTTCTTTGTCATACTTCTACTGTACTTTACATTTTTAATAATGTTTTTTGGGACCATGGGTTAGCCCATGGTTCACACCGTTTTTAGTATATATATAAATATATATAATTATATATATGTATATATAATTATATAAATATATTTATTATTATATATAAATACTTTTTAATATATTTAATTATAATTATAATTATAATTAAATATATTTTTTTTGGAATAATTATAAAATTATAATAAGTATATTTAAATAATAAATTTATTTATTATATTTATAATTATATATATTTATAAATACATATATAATTATATAAATATATATTATTATACAAATATATATAATTATATTAATGTATTTATAATTATATAAAAATATTTTTAAATATATTTATTTATAATTATAATTATATATATATATATAAATAATTATAAAATTATATTAAATATATTAAAATTATAAATATATTTATTATATTTATAATTATATATTATTATATATTATTATATATATATAAATATATATAATTATAAAAATACACCATAACTGTTCAGATCATGGATTTGGTATCCCAAATCCATGACCCTGCAAATTTTATTAAAAAGGTAAAGGTAGACCAACACACACGAGCAGGAAGGGGTTGCAACATACCAATCGCATCACACATGCTTTCACACCAAAGGAAGAAGTGACTGATAAATTCCAAACCAACAAGAAAAAAACATACCTTCTTCACCATATTCTGTGACCCTGAGGGTGATGACCTCTCCTCCATTTTGAAGTGACCCATTATCCACCTTGATCATCAAAGATCACGACATCATATTCCTTTTTATAAACTTCCCTTGTTTCATCTGAGGGTTGTATTCTATCTTCATTTTCAATAACGGTAATATGCTCTATTTAATCATGCACTGGAACTGTGAGTACCTATCTGGGATCCCCAACAACATCATTTTCACACTTCACAACAATAACATCATCACCTGTATAGGTAGCTGGTTCGACATCCTTCTTTTCTCCATAATCATGCATAAGAAATTGGGAAATATCAACATAGTTTTCCATGATTGAACAAGATACTGGTTTGTTTCACACACCAGATTTGTCCAAACCCTCAAGATATAATCTTTCAAACTCCAAATTATTAATAGACTCAAGCATTGAGAAAAAAAATACCCTTTTCATTCAGGGGACCACCCACATCTGCATCAACTACCTTGCCACTAGTATTTTTATTAACATCATGCACTGGTGGTAATTCAGAGTCATGGATAGTAGAGATTTCTTATTACCCTTCCAATTTCTTCCCTAGAGACAGTTGTATTGTCATGAAACAGACCAGGTCGCCATCCGACCCGGTCCATGACATGGCCCGAAGGGCGTTCCCGATCCCCACAGGCTGGCACAAGTGCCCGGGTATCAAAACTATAACATGGTAATGATTTACTCAAAAGAAGAGACATAAAAACAACTAAAAACTTTAATGGAAATAAACTAATTTTATACAACCAAACAAACCCTTAACACAATTCATATTTAAATGTCTACAATTGGAACCAACAACCCAAGAGAGACGACAATGAAGGAGAACTAAAACTCTAATAATACTGTAATGAAAGAAAACTAACACATTTATCTGCACCTTCATGTAACATGAGAAGCCACCTCCTCAAACCACCATCTTCAGACCTACACGAAAAAACCCTTGACAACCTGAACCACCATCACTAAGCATGATACCTTAACCTATGACACACAAGAAAAAGGCCTACATACACCCAAAGGTGTATGTAGGGTGTGAGCCAGGAGCCCAGTAGGATGACACTGAGAGAAGATTCCACGCATAACCATTTAAATGAAGAATACACTATCCAGAAAAATAGAAAAAAGGAAATAAATGCTTAAAAAGTATTTAATGAAAACAATTTTTAATGACAGGTGCTTTAAATGAAAATGAATTTAAAGATAACAACTCAGATAAAAAAATAATTAAATATTTGAACACTTTTAAAGAAAACAGGATTGAAGGAAACTATTTCAAATTAAACAAATTAAATTAAAACACAGACACACTTACTTTTTAAAATAACCAAAGTGTCGCACCGAAGAGTGTAAAGTAGCCAATGAGCACTAATATGGGAGAGGCCTTGTGGGTGTCAGCTAGCCTTGGTCCCTAGATCCTCGTGTCCCGGTGAAGCATGGCTTAGAAACCATGACCCTCAGAAAGTGTGGCTTAGAAGGCCACGACCATTAGAAAACGTGGCTTAGAAGACCACAACCCTCAGTCCTTCATATGTTTAGTTAGTGTTGTAATCATCAGTCTTGCCAGTGAAACTGGGTCGAGTCACCTCCAGAACACTAGCCCACTAGTCCTAGTTCACCTTCCTAGCTACCCAGGCTTCCCACTTTGTGCTCAAACAAGTTTCAAGATCATAATAGGTGCACATCACATAAACATTCCAAGAAAAACACCACGCATGACAACATACCATTTACCCCATCAATTCTACTTTTAAATTCAAGATCATGTCAATTTTCAGGTTTATGCATAAAATCCAAATGGAGTACTTACACGCACCAAACTATCACTTTCACACCCAAAATCCTTTTTGAAATATTACACACACCCAAAATCCTTTTAGGACTTAATATGAATCACTTACACATTGAACTAAACTAACAGTATAGTTTTATAAAAACACTTTTTATAATCAGGCAAACCACCAAGAGAATTTACTATGCGATTTCCAAGAATATAGGGGAAAAAATTAAAGGAAAAAGCTTTCCCAAAACATTTTTCGAGACAAACACCTTTTTAATAATACATCAAAACATAATTGAACCATTCGCACTTCCTAACACACACTGCACAGTTTTCAAGACACCAATAAATAGTCCAAAGTAGGTTTTCATAATAAAATTCATCAAATTCACTTAAACATAAGTCTAACCAATTAAATGCACAGCAAAACTCAGTCCAAAACACTTTCACAGCATGTAAACAACTTAGAAATTGTGTAGAATTAATTAAATTGACAAACGAATCCACCAGATAGTTTATAAAACAATCTTCAGAATATGTCGCATGAATCAAAATACTAAAAACTCAATCAAAAATTCATCTATGACTCAACGCAAATTGACACTAAACCAGAACACAGTTTTTATAATTTATAAACTACAAATAAACAATTCAACATTAATTTCCACATAAACACACCTATAACACATATTCATGTCAACCTCAATTAAAACATTACTTGCATCAAACAAACTAATTAGACAATATGCTAAATTAATTTAAGAGGAAAATTAATTCATCAAGCAATGGTTAAATGCGAAATCACCTACCTCACATGAGGATCATTCTGAATATGGCGCAAAAAAAACCTGAACCTCATTCACACCATGAAGAATCAAAGAGGATCCCTAACCAAGGATATCAAACCCAAAATAAATGGTTAAACCTCAAAATTGGATCTAAAACCCACTGGAAAACCCAAAACAATCAAAGAAAGAAGAAAAAAACAATATAGGGGAGGCTCAACCTGAGGGGTGGTCACCGGAGGGAAGTTGGCTAGCTGGTGGGTTTGCTAATACCATGGGAGGTGCAGATGGAGGACGCGCCAGAGCCGGTCATGCCAGGAAGGGGGGTGCGACGGCTGGTGGCGGGTCGGGGGAGGAAGGGTCATCCTCTGGGGGTCGTTGCGCAAGGGAGGGCACGGTGTGAGGTGTTTTGTGGCATGACTGAAGGTGGGTATGGGGTTGGGTAGCAGGCGGCGTGATGGGGTGTTCAAGGGGGAGGTGGGCAGTGGCTCATAGCGCGCAGGAAAAAGTGGAAACCCACAGGTGCAGCGCAACCAGGGTTCTCAGTGGAGGAGGCGTGATTGGGATCGGGGGGCAGGGGGGTCCACAACCCTAAAGAAATAAAAGAAAAACTCAAATAAAAAAATAAAAAAATAATTAATTAATTAAATTATAATAATAACAATAATAATATTATTAATAACTAAAACAAGAGTAATAATAATTAATAAAATAACTTAATTATCATCATTAATATAAATAATAATAATATTCAATAATAATCAATAATATCCTCAAATAATAATATTACTATTATCAATAAAACAATTAATTAAATTTTCATCCGACTCTTATTATTTTATTTTATTTTTATTTTACGACTCAATTAATTTTATTTCTTCATTATTAATTAAATTCCTTTAATTAATTGAACATCGGTAGGTCACCCGGTAAACCAGGCGAGGCCGCACGGTTTCAAAATCGTGCCTTGCCTGAGTCATGTTTCTCCCAAGGCCTGCGGTCTAAATTTTCATTGTAATCTCATTTTTATTATTCGTCGCATATTTTTAATCTTCCTTAAACATCGGCCAGGCTGTGCAGTGAACCGGATGAGGTCGTGCGTGGTGACCCAGGCAAAGTCGCGCAGCTTCGACCACGGTGCACTGGACACAGTCAAGACCAAAACTCTCATTCATCAGAGCAAAACCCCTGTCAGGATCGGCCCGCATTCCACATATATAAAAATAAATTATTATTATTATTATTAGAAGCAGATAAAATTATAAGATATAAATAAAAATTAGAAACATGAAGCAGTGCAAAGTCCGGGTGTGACAATTCTCCCCACCATAAAGCTTTCTGTCCCCATAAAGCCACAACTAGGACCGAACCCCAAAGTAGAAAACCACACTCTCTTAGGGTTCAAAGAGGGTCCCCACAAACATCAAATGAAAAGAGGCGAACACATCATTCTTAGAGAAAGTGATTTAAATGAAAACCTTAAGAAACTCACAAAAGACTTCCTAATATGTGTCGCTCACCCCAAAGAGCTAGAACACCTCCAGTTGACTGATCAAGGAAAAGAACATAACCAAAAGGCCATCATGGGGAAGATCGATAGGGCTCCCCACCATTAAGAGCCTACCAACGCCCAAGGAGAGACTGGAAAACCGAAACGAGGAGGACCGATTAGACTCCCAACCATTAAGAAGACGACCAACACTAATTCATTCCAGATACATTTGAGCGAGACCGGTTGTGGGTCTCCCCACCATTAAAACTGACGAGAGATACAAGAACTTAGAAAGTTTTTCCTGACAATGACCAAACACCCCACCACAAGGGGTGGGGAGGGTCAGGCCCAACTACTGGGCGTTAAAACCACAACCCAACATCTCCACATCCCTAGATGAGCACTATTCAACTTTGAGGCGAATTTACCTAACATACCCCATAAGTACCGCTAAATCAATTATATCTATTGAGACACAACCCCCTAATACTTTAAGGAAATGAGATGACTACGCCTCCACATAGTCACGGAAACATCACACAACTAGACGGTTCGTTCGGAACAGAACAACCACAGAAAACAATTTAAATTGTCTCTACTTTCAACACTGATGACAGAAATAAAGTCGAGGTCCCATACACTCCTGGGGTTCCTAACCACGTGCCAGCTTTACTCTGAGGCCCATGGATAGAGTCCTGATGTTTGAAGCATCTCCTGCCTCAATTTCAGGTATTGAAGACTCCTGAACGAATCTCCTTTTTGGTAACACACACTACCACACTGCAACCGAAACAACACCAATAAACACAACACTCCATGACATCCAACTACTCCCACACGGAGCATTTACCAACACAAGGGATTAGATGATGCACATGCATCACCTCTTCACCTTAACTGAGAAACTTAATAAAGAAAGATGCATGAAAAACACTCCTCTTTTGAAATAAAAATCAAAACTCCCTAAGAGGAGGGCACACTCCTATGAAAACAAGGATTCTCGGAGGGTTCTACAAAATCCACCTTTTCTCTTCAAGAGAACTCACGATGTAAGACGTCACCAAACATAACTCTTGCGGCTAATGGAAGCACTACAAACCTTTCAAGACGTCGTTCAACACTGATAATTCCAAACCACCTTCACCCTTCCCCGCTGGAATTTCTTTCACTGTTCCCAGGGGCACCTTCAAACAAAACGATGTCAAACTTCGTACCCGACAACTCACACAACTCATTGAGACCAAAAATCCTATAAACTCCCCTCGCATCTGTTATCCTGCTGCAAGAGGATCCACTTAATCGAAATGGAGAAAGGGATAGACTTATCACTATCACTAAAAAGGGAGAGTCCTTACTTTAATCAACTGGAGGGCTGACCAACAACGAATTTCCTGTGGCCACACTTCAATTGCATGTCAATGCTTTGTGGGGGCATACACTAGTCAAGAAAGAGAACCATGGACCCAATCAAAATGATCCAATGGCCAAGATATATTGCAAGTAAACACTAAACATGTAGGGTGAACCACTGCATGGGCTTCCCGAATCACATTTCAAATGAAACCATTAACCACACGCTTGCACACCAACTTACGAATAAGGATTTAAAATGAGACACAAATTAGTCAAAAAAGGATCATCGACTCGAAACACCTCTCATTAAACATTTCCAAAAAACAAGGACACACCACACAATCAATGGTTATTTAAAAACACCAAATTTTCCCTTAACAAAATTTTTTGAAAATGAACGCACCTAGTGGGTTGCACAAACACCAATGGTGTCCCATAGAACGTACACATGCATGTTCCCCTGCCACACGAGCACCCACCTCATGTCCATCCAGGAACTCATCTGCTCGTGCCATTAACAATTTCTCTTTCCATATAAACTCATGTATCTGGTTTCCCATGAGAACACTAAGAATAAAAACCAAACCTTTCCATTTTTTTCAAAACTAAACATTCAACCCACGCTTTTTCAAACCTCATACATCATTTTCTTTTTAAAGTGATTCACCTAAAAACCACTTTTTTCCAAGATCAATTCATTTTTACTTAAAATAAAGTTTTCTACGAATCCAAAACAAAGAGACGAGGAACAATGCCAGAGGGAACTAGTGTCAGTGGGTGATTGGAACATATGGTTGGTGGTCATACGCCAATCATACTGCTAGCACAGAGAGTATTTTAGGAATGTGTCCTTGGCTTCACATGGCTTTTCAGGCCATGTGAGCTCACTCGGACCACTGACCCCACTCCCTTTTCATTTCCTCTATGCAAGATTAACCACAACTACCAACGACTCAGATAGCCTCAACTAACCCTAGTAACTCGTGTCCCGCCACAAGGTGTGCTGGCCAGGCACCTTGCTCGTAGCTAGAACATCAAGTTCTAACACCCTTGAATTTGGTCTGCCCTGACTCTATCCCAAAGGAACATGGCCCAAAAGATAAAATCTACCTTTGATACCATTTTGTTATGAACCAGGATGGGTCGCCATCCGACCTGACGCCGACCCAGTCCATGACATGGCCCGAAGGGTGTTCCTGACCACGAGCTGGCACAAGTGCCCGGGTATCAAAACTATCACATGGGAATGATTTACCTGAAAGAATAGACATAAAAACAACTAAAAACTTTAATGGAAAGAAACTGATTTTATACAACCAAACAAACCCTTAACACAATTCATATTTAATGTTCTACAATTGGAACCAACAACCCAAGAGAGGCAACAACGAAGGATAACTAAAACTCTAAGAACACTTCAATGAAATAAAACTAACACATTTATCCGCACCTTCGTGCAACATGAGGAGCCACCTCCTCGAACCACCATCATCAGACCTACACAGAAAAACCCTTGACAACCTGAACCACCATCACTAAGCACGATTCCTCAACCTGTGACACACAAGAAAAAAGCCTACATACACCTAAAGGTGTAGGGTGTGATCCAGGAGTCCAGTAGGATGCCACCAGGAGAAGATTCCATGCAAAACCATTTAAATGAGGAATACACTTTCCAGCAAAATATAAAAAAAGGAAATAAATGGTTAAACAATATTTAATGGAAAAAAATTAATGATAGGTGCTTTAAATGAAAATGAATTTAAAGATAACAACTCAGATAAAAATAGAATTAAATACTTGAACACTTTTAAAGAAAATAGGATTGAAGGAAACTATTTAAAATGAAACAAATTAAATGAAAACACACACATGCTTACTTTTTAAAATAACCAAAGTGTCGCACCGACGAGTGTAAAGTAACCAATGAGCACTAATATGGGAGAGGCCTTGTGGGTGTTAGTTAGCTTGGGTCCCTAGATCCTTGTGTCTTGGTGAAGTGTGGCTTAGAAACCACAACCCTCAGAAAATGTGGCTTAGAAGGCCACGACCCTGGCTTAGAAGACCATGAGCCTCAGTCATTCATATGTTTTTTTAGTGTTGCAATCGTCAGTCCTTCCAGTGAAACCGGGTCGAGTCACCTCCGGAACACTAGTCCACTAGTCCTAGTTCACCTTCTTAGCTACCCAGGCCTCTCTCTTTGTGATAAAAAAAGTTTCAAGATCATAATAGGTGCACATCACATAAAATATCCAAGAAAAACACCACGCATGACAACATACCATTTACCCCATCAATTCTACTTTTAAATTCAAGATCATGTCAAATGTCAGGTTTATGCATAAAATCCAAACTGAGTACTTACACACACCAAACCATCACTTGCACACCCAAAATCCTTTTTGAAATATTATGCACACCAAAAATCCTTTTAGGACTTAATCTGCATCATTTACACATTGAACTAAACTAACATCATAGTTTTATAAAAATACTTTTTATGATCATGAAAACCACCAAGAGAATTTACTATGAAATTTCCAAGCATGTAGGGAAAAAAATTTAAAGTCAAAAGATTTCCCAAAACATTTTTCAAGACAAACACCTTTTTAATAATACATCAAAACATAGTTGCACAATCCGCACTTCCAAACACACACTGCCCAGTTTTCAAAACACTGATAAATAGTCTAAAGCAGGTTTTCACAATAAAATTCATCAACTTCACTTAAACATAAGTTTAACCAATTAAATACAAAGCAAAAATCAGTCCAAAACACTTACACAGCATGTAAACTACTTAGCAATTGTGCTAAATTGATTAAATTAACAAAAGAATCCACCAGAAAATTTATAAAACAATCTTTAGAATATGTCGCATGAATCAAAATACTAAAAATGCAACAAAAAATTCATCTATGACTCGACGCAAATTGACACTAAACCAGAACATAGAATGTATAATTTATAAACTACAAATAAACAGTTCAAAATTAATTTCCACATAAACACGCCTATAACACATATGCATGTCAACCTCAATTAAAACATTACTTTCATCAAAGAAACTAATTAGACAATATGATAAATTAATTTAAGAGGAAAATTAATTCATCAAGCAATGGTTAAATGTGAAATCACCTACCTCACATGAGGATCCTTCCGAATATGGCGCAAAACAAACTTGCACCTCATTCGCACCATGAAGAATCAAAGTGGAGCCCTAACCAAGGATACTGAACCAAAAATAAATGGTTAAACCTCAAAATTGGATCTAAAACCCGCTGGAAAACCCAAAAACTCAAAGAAAGAAGAAAAAAACAATATAGTGGAGGCTCAACCCGAGGGGCGGTTTCCGGAGGGAAGTTGGTCGGCTGGTGGGTTCACGGACAGCATGGGAGGCTCGAACGGAGGGTGCGCCGGATCCGGACATGCTAGGAAGGGGGTTACGACGGCCGGTGGTGGGACGGGGGAGGAAGGGTCGTCCGCCGGGGGTCGCTGCGCAAGAGAGGGCATGGCGCGAGATGTTGTGCGATGCGACTAGAGGTGGGGATGGGGTCGGGTAGTAGGCGGTGTGACGAGGTGTTCAATGGGGAGGCAGGCGGCAGCTCTCAGCGCACAGGGCAGGGGGAAATCCACAGGTGCAGCGCAACCATGGTTCTTAGGGGAGGAGGTGTGATCGGGATCGGGGGCAGGGGGAAGGTCCGTAACCCTAAATAAATAAAAGAAAAACCCAAATAAAAAGATAAAAAAAATATTTAATTAATTAAATAATAATAATAATAATAATATTAATATTAATAACTAAAATAGGAGTAATAATAATTAATAAAATAACTTAATTGTCATTTTTAATATAAATAATAATAATCAATAATATCCTCAAATAATAATATTACTATTATCAGTAAAAAAATTAATTAAATTTTCATCCGACTCTTATTATTGTATTTTATTTTTATTTTACGACTCAATTAATTTTATTTCTTCATTATTAATTCAATTCCTTTAATTAATTAAACATCGACAGGTCACCTGGTGGACCAGGCGAGGCCGCACAGTTTCAAAATCGCACCTCGCCCGAGTTGTGCCTCGCCCAAGGCCACGTGGTCTCAATTTTCATTGTATTCTCATTTTTATAATTTGTTGCATATTTTTCATCTTCCTTAAACATCGAGTAGGTTGTGCGGTGAACCGGACAAGGTTGCACGTGGTGACCCAGGCAAAGTCGTGCAGTTTCGACCGCGGTGCACTGGACGCAGTCAAGACCAAAACTCTCATTCATCAGAGCAAAAACCCTATCAGGCTTAGCCCTCATTCCAAATATATAAAAATAAATAATAATTATTTTTATTAGAATCAGATAAAATTATAAGATATAAATAAAAATTAGAAACATGAAGCCGCATGAAGTCCATGTGTGACAATTCTCCCTACCAAAAAGCTTTCTGTCCCCGGAAATCCACAACTAGGACCGAACCCCAAAGTAGAAAACCACACTCCCTTAGGGTTCAAAGAGGGTCCCCACAAACATCAAATGAAAAGAGTTGAACACATCATGCTTCGAGAAAGTGATTTAAATGAAAACCTTAATAAACTCACAAAAGACTTCTTGATATGTGTTGCTCGCCCCAAAGAGCTAGAACACCACTAGTTGATTGATCAAGGAAAGGAACATAACCAAAAGGCCATCATGGGGAAGCTCGACGGGGCTCCCCGCCATTAAGAGCCTACCAATGCCAAAGGCGAGACTGGAAAACCGACACGGGGAGGCCTGAGAAAACTTCCAACCATTAAGAAGATGGCCAACACTGATTCATTCCAGAGACATTTGAGAGAGACCTACCGTGGGTCTCCCCACCATTAAAACTGATGAGAGATACAAGAACTTCAAAAAAAATTCCTCACAGTGACCAAACACCCCACCACAAGGGGCGGGGAGGGTCAGGCCCAACTACTGGGTGTCAAAATCACAACCCAAGACAATCCAACATCTCCACATCCCTAGATGAGAACTATTCAACTTTGAGACTGATTTACCTAACATACCCCATAAGGACCGCTAAAGCAATTACATCAAGTGGGACACAACCCCCCAAGACATTAAGGCAATGAGACAACCACACCTCCACATAGTCACAGAAACCTCACGCAACCAAATGGTTCGTTCAGAACGGAACAACCACAGAAAAAATTTAAACTATCTTTACTTTCAACACCGATGACAGAAATAAAGTCGAGGTCCCATACACTCCTAGGGTTCCTGACCACGCGCTAGCTTCACTCAGAGGCCTATGGATGGAGTCTTGATGTTTGAAGCATCTCTTGCCTTGCAGTCAGGTATTGAAGACTCCCGAATGAATCTCCTTTTTGGTAACACACGCTACCACACTCCAACCGAAACAACACCAATAAACACAACACACCACGACATCCAACTACTCCCACACAGATCATTTACCAACACAAGGGTTTAGATGATGTACATACATCACCTCTTCACCTTAACTGAGAAACTTAAGAAAGAAAGATGCACGACAAACACTCCTCTTTTGACAGAAAAATCAAAACTCCCTAAGAGGAGGGCACACTCCTATGAAAACAAGGATTCTCTGAGGGTTCTACAAAATCCACATTTTCTCTTCAAGAGAACTAACAATGAAAGACATCCCCAAACATAACCCTTGCGACCGATGGAAGCACTACAAACCTTTCAAGATGTCGGTCAGCACCTATAATTCTGAACAGCCTTCACACTTCCCCGCTGGAATTTCTTTCACCGTTCTCAGGGGCATCTTCAAACAAAACAATGTCAAACTTCATACCTGACAACTCACATAACTCAAAGAGACCAAAACTCCTATCAATTCCCCTCGTGTCTGTTATCCTGTTGTGAGAGTATCCACTTAATCGAAATGGAGAAAGGGATAGAATTAGTACTATCACTAAAAAGGGAGAGTCCTTACTTTAATCAACTGGAGGGTCGGCCAACAACGAATTGCTCGTGGCCACACTTCAATTGCATTTCAATGCTTTATGGGGTCATACACTAGTCCAGAAAGAGAACCATGGACCCAATCAAACTGATCCAATAACCAAGATATATCGCAAGTGAACACTAAACATGTTGGGGGAACCACTACAAGGGATTCCCAAATCACTTTTCAAATGAAACCATTAACCACACGCTTGCACACCAACTTAAGAATAAGGATTTAAAATGAGACACAAATCGTTCAAAAAGGATCCTCGGCTCGAAATGTCTCACATTCGACATTTACAAAACACAAGGACACACCACACAATCACTGGTTATTTAAAAACACCAAATTTCCCCTTAACAAAACTTTTTGAAAATGAATGCAGCTGGTGGGTTTCACAAACACCAATGGTGTCCCATAGATCGCACACATGCATGTTCCCGTGCCACACCAGCACCCACCTCATGTCCATCCAGGCACCCATCTTCTCATGCCATTAACAATTTCTCTTTCCATATACACTCATGCATGTGGTTTCCCATGAGAACACCAAGAATCAAAACCAAACCTTTCCATTTTTTTTCAAAACCAAACATTCAACCCACACTTTTTCAAACCTCATACATTATTTTCTTTTTAAAACGCTTCAGCTCAAAACCTCTTTTTTTCCAAGATCAATTCATTTTTACTTAAAATACATTTTTCTATGAATCCAAAACAAAGAGACGAGGAACAATTTCGGAGGGAACTAGTGTAAGCGGGTGATTGGAACATATGGTTGGCGGTCATACGCCAATCATGCCACTGGCATAGAGAGTATTTTAGGATAGTGTCCCCGACTCCACATGGATTTCCAGGCCCTGTGAGCTCACTGGGACCACTGACCCCACTCCCTTTTCATTTCCTCTATGCAAGATTAACCACAACGACCAACGACTCAGACAACCTCAACTTACCCTGGTAACTCGAGTCCTGCCACGAGGTGTGCTGGCCAGGCACCTTGCTCATAGCTAGAACATCGAGTTCTGACACCCTTGACTTTGGTCTACCATGACTATCCCAAAGGAACATGACCCAAAAGAGAAAACCTGCCTCTGATACCATTTTGTCACGAACCAGGCCGGGTTTCCATCCAACCCGGCGCCGACCCGGTCCACGACATGGCCCGAAGGGCGTTCCCGATCCCCATGGGCTGGCACAAGTGCCCGGGTATCAAAAATATCACATGAGAATGATTTACCTGAAAGAAGAGACATAAAAACAAATAACAGCTTTAATGGAAAGAAAGTGATTTATACAACCAAACAAACTCTTAACACAATTCATAATTAAAGGTCTACAATTGGAACCAACAACCCGCGAGAGATGACAAATAAGGAGAACTAAAACTTTAAGAAGACTACAATGAAAGAAAACTAACACATTTATCCACACATTCATGCAACATGAGGATCCACCTCCTCAAACCACCATCTTCAGACCTGCACAGAAAAACCCTTGAAAACCTGAACCACCATCACTAAGCACGATGCCTCAACCTGTGACACGCAAGAAAAAGGCCTACATACACCCAAAGGTGTATGTAGGGTGTGAGCCAGGAGCCCAGTAGGATGCCACTGGGAGAAGATTCCATGCATAACCATTTAAATGAGGAATACACTTTCCAGCAAAATAGAAAAAAATAAAATAAATGATTAAATAGTATTTAATGAAAATGATTTTTAATGACATGTGCTTTAAATAAAAATGAATTTAAAGATAACAACTTAGATAAAAATAATAATTAAATACTTGAACACTTTTAAAGAAAACAGGATTGAAGGAAACTATTTCAAATGAAACAAATTAAATTAAAACACACACATGCTTGCTTTTTAAAATAACCAAAGTGTCACACCGACGAGTGTAAAGTAACCAATGAGCACTAATATGGGAGAGGCCTCGTGGGTGTTAGCTAGCTTGGGTCCTTAGATCCTCGTGTCTCGGTGAAGCATGGCTTAGAAACCACGACCCTCAGAAAACGTGGCTTAGAAGGCCACGAACCTCAGAAAACGTGGCTTAGAGGACCATGACCCTCAGTCATTCAAATGTTTAGTTAGTGTTGCAATCATCAGTCCTGCCAGTGAAACCGGGTCGAGTCACCTCCGAAACACTAGCCCACTAGTCCTAGTTCACCTTCCTAGCTACCCAGGCTTCCTGCTTTGTGCTCAAACAAGTTTCAAGATAATAATAGGTGCAAAACACATAAACAATCCAAGAAAAACATCACGCATGACAACATACCATTTACCCCATCAATTCTACTTTTAAATTCAAGATCATGTCAGATGGCAGGTTTATGCATAAAATCCAAACAGAGTACTTACACACACCAAACCATCACTTGCACACCCAAAATCCTTTTTGAAATATTACGCACACCCAAAATCCTTTTAGGACTTAATCTGCATCGCTTACCCATTGAACTAAACTAACAACATAGTTTTATAAATACACTTTTTATAATCAAGCAAACCACCAAGAGAATTTACTATGCGATTTCCAAGCATGTTGGGAAAAAATTAAAGGCAAAAGCTTTCCCAAAACATTTTTCAAGATAGACACCTTTTTAATAATACGTCAAAACATAATTGCACCATCCGCACTTCCTAACACACACTGCACAGTTTTCAAAACACCGATAAATAGTCCAAAACAGGTTTTCACAATAAAATTCATCAACTTCACTTAAACATAAGTCTAACTAATTAAATGAACAACAAAACTCAGTCCAAAACACTTTCGAAGCATGTAAACTACTTAGCAATTGTGCTGAATTAATTAAATTAACAAACGAATCCCCCAAACAATTTATAAAATAATCTTCAAAATATGTCGCATGAATCAAAATGCTAAAAATGCAATAAAAAATTCATCTATTACTCGACGCAAATTGACACTAAACCAGAACACAGTTTGTATAATTTATAAACTACAAATAAACAGTTCAACATTAATTTCCACATAAACACACCTATAACACATATGCATGTCAACCTCAATTAAAAAATTACTTGCATCAAACAAACTAATTAGACAATATGCTAAATTAATTTAAGAGGAAAATTAATTCATCAAGCAATGGTTAAATGCGAAATCACTTACCTCACATGAGGATCCTTCTGAATATGGCGCAAAACAAACCCGCACCTCATTCGCACCACGAAGAATCAAAGAGGAGCCATAAACAAGGAGATCGAACCCAAAATAAATGGTTAAACTTCAAAATTGGATCTAAAACCCGCTGGAAAACCCAAAAAAATCAAAGAAAGAAGAAAAAAACAATATAGGGGAGGCTCAACCCGAGGGGCGGTTGCCGGAGGGAATTTGGCCAGCTGGTGGGTTCGCGGAAAACTTGGGAGGCGCGGACGGAGGACGCACCGGAGTCGGTCGTGGGAGGAAGGGTCATCCGTCGGGGGTCGCTGCGCAAGGGAGGGCATGACGCGAGGTGTTGTACGGCGCAACTGGAGGTGGGGATGTGGTCAGGTAGCAGGCGATGCGATGGGGTGTCAAAGGGGGAGGCGGGCGGTGGCTCTCAACGCGCAGGGTAGGGAGAAACCCACAGGCGCAGCGCAACCAGGGTTCTCAGGGGAGGAGGTGCGACTGGGATCGGGGGGGTAGGGGGGGAGGTCCGGAACCCTAAAGAAATAAAAGAAAAACCCAAATAAAGAGATAAAAAAATAAAAAATAATTAAATTATAATAATAACAATAATATTAATATTAATAAATAAAACAAGAGTAATAATAATTAATAAAATAACTTAATTGTTATCATTAATATAAATAATAATAATATTCAATAATAATCAATAATATCCTCAAATAATAATATTACTATTATCAGTAAAACAATTAATTAAATTTTCATCCGATTCTTATTTTTTTTTACGACTCAATTAATTTTATTTCTTCATTATTAATTCAATTCCTTTAATTAATTGAACATCGGCAGGTCACCCGGTGGACTAGGCGAGGCCGCACGGTTTCAAAATCATGCCTCGCCCAAGTTGTGCCTCGCCCCAGGCCATACGGTCTCAATTTTCATTGTATTCTCATTTTTATTATTCGTCGCATATTTTTCATCTTCCTTAAACATCAGGCAGGCTGTGCGGTGAACCGGACGAGGTTGCGCGTGGTGACCCAGGCGAAGTCGCGCAGCTTCGACCGCTGTGCGCTGGATGCAATCAAGACCAAAACTCTCATTCATCAGAGCAAAACCCCTATTAGGCTCGGCCCGCATTCCACATATATAAAAATAAATAATTATTATTATTATTTGAAGCAGATTAAATTATAAGATAGAAATAAAAATTAGAAACATGAAGCAGCACGAAGTCCGGGTGTGACATGTATAGTGGCCTCACCCACATTCCCATGTTCACCTTCCACTATCTTCATCATAACAACCTCCTTATCCAAAGAAGATTTTCCCATTTTATACTGTAGAGAGAGACTTTTTGAAGTAATCTTACCTCGAGATAGTTACTGCACCTCTAGGAGTTATCTGGGATCTTCCCCAGCTTCACAAATAAGATCATCACCATCGTTGGACTCACAAATATCTCCCCATTTCATTCATGAAGAAAGGGACAAATGGGTATCAACCTGTACAATATTATAAGTAGGATTATAAAATAAAATTGGCCAAAATTCTTATTCTTGTGTCCAATAACCACATCAGTAAAATACAAATTCTATTATATCATTTGAGGAGCTACAACCCCCTTATCACCAACACTTCCCATCTTCTTATCATCCGAGGATAAATATCACTTTTAAGGTGAATGATCACTCACATTCATTGATCTAAAGGACTTATTTCCCATCGAATTAACCTTATCAACATGCCCCTTATCAACCCTAGTCTCTTTGTTTCCATCTGGAAAATTAGACCCTATGACTGGAAATTTGAATTTACAGTTTTCAACCTTGTGCCCACTCTTTCTAGAATTGAAACTTTTTAATCCCTTGAGGCATTCATCCCTAAGATGACCAAAGCGTTGACAATTAAAGAAGAAATTAGAAACATATTAAAACTCAATAGAGAGCTCAAATTTGAATTCATCATCCACTGTAAATATAGTTTCAATAAGAAGAGAGGCAATATCAACTTTCATAAGAACTCTGACATTATTCCCGTACCTTGAAAACATAGTCTTCATGTAGAATTTAAGAGGGATTCCAACTATTGAGTCAGTATCCTAGAGGATCTGAGGGTTCCAAAAAAACTATTTTAGCCCCCTGATCAGGATCCACGATTGAATAGTAGAATACTAAGCCTTAGATAGTTCAAACCAGGGGTCCTAGTTCTGCAATATTAGTGTCCCTAGCTTAATGGAAATTAAACCCGAACTCGAGGTTTTCAACTTGAGATCCAACAAAGGAAATATGAAATGAAAACATCTCGTACAAATTAAAATAAGCCACCAATCTTTGAATCCCCATATCTGATGAAGCCGGTTTCTTAAGTCTTCCTGCTTCTGGGAATTTTTCGCACTTTGTGGGGATAACCTCCCAATGATTGAATGTTGACAAACCTCCAACCGATCCTAGAAGATATTGGGGTTGGCCTCGATGAAGTCCATGGCTCCATTCTTGGTAATTTTCCTACGACTGCATGCCATCAACCTGAGAGTCGATGAAAAGTCTGAAATTATAAGATTTAGCTTACTTGGAAGATAGATTGCTTCCAAAAATGGTTGGATTCTAGTTCAAATAAAAAACCACTATTTTCGCAAACCTCGCATCCATCAAGATTAAATGCCACTGGAATTGAAGACCGATTAGTGTCTTCCACCACACCTCCATCCTTCTTTTATGGACCGATGAACACCACTTGAGGGTCAATGTAGCCATCTAAATTTGATCCCATCAAAACTTTGACCTAGACATTGCCAAAGAAATCTTGATTGAAGATACCTAGCTCAATTGAGAAAGAATACTACCGAGCTCGCCATCCAAAATCCGTGATCAGTCCAATTCTCGATGCACAATGGAGATCGCTGGAGGAGGAATAGAAAATGATCACCGACATCGGTTTTTTGCAAGTCCCCACCGCAATCACCCGTTTTCATCGACCTGTTGTCGCCCATTATATAAATATATACAAATATATAATTATATATAATTATATACACATATTTATGATTATATAGATATATTATGATTATATACAAATATTTTTAAATATATTTATTTAAAATTATAATCATAAATAAATAGATAAATTTATATTTAAAGAATCATAATATTATAATAAATATATTTAAATAATAAATATATTTATTATATTTATAATTATATATATTCATATATGATAATTATATATATTCATATATGATAATTATATATATATATATATATATAATATATGGGGAAGAATTGGGAGACTCGCGCGATTTCATTATGGCGTTTAGGGTTTTGCTTTCATGGATTTCCATCCAGAATGTTATTTTGGCCCCCGAGAGGTATTCGTTGGTCCGGTGAATGTTCCTAAAGATCCTGCCCGAGTTGTGCTTGCTTCGGATTGTGTAGAAAATGCTATTCCAGTTCCTGAAGTTTCTCCTTGAGATTTGAAGTCTCCAGATATATCAGAATTTTTTTAGGAACCATGGACTGGTAATGTTTCGAAATCTAGGATCTTCTCTAATTTTTGCATCGATTCGCAAAATAGAATCATGCAGAATGGATCCATGGCGTTTGTGAAATCGAATCCACAAATTACTGAAGACCGTCTGAATGACTTCCACTTCTCAATTATTGCTCATCTGAAGATTCCTCCGAAGGGAAACATCTGGAAGCTCAAGGATCGACATAATCATGTTCTCCAGATCTGGGGTTTCGGATGCTGGAGAATTACCTCGATTGGTAAGGGGTTTTATCATGTTGTCTTCCCCTTGAATGAATTGAAGCTGAAAGCCTGGGGACCCGGAATCGTTTCTCTCAAGCCAGGTTTTTTATGTATACAGGATTGCGATCCTTTGTTTGATCCTCTCATCCTAGAATTAGGTTACCCAAATACGGATAAGAATCAGAGGGTTGAAGTGGCTCTTCGAGGATGTTACCTTGGCTGTAGGTCTTCTTATAATGTTTTCTAAGGAAACAGAATTGGCTCATTTTGCTCGTTATTCTAGAGTTTTGGTAGAGGTGGATTTTAATAATCCCCTCATTGATACTGTTTTTCTGGTTTCCAATGACTTGAATCTTGAATTGTCGATTGATTTTGAAAATTTGCATGATTTCTGTGATAAATTCAACTGCCTTGGACATCCAATTGAGAGGTTCCGCAGAGGCTTGAAATGCAGGAACTATTAAATGTTTGGACACCTATTGGAAAACTGCAGATTTAAGCTTCCTGTATAGAACTCTGGGCCCTTGGAAGGCTGATGAAACCTTCAATGATATGGAAGGCTCGAAGTGCAGGGTTGTTTTTCTAGGGAAGATAAGGTGAAGATGTCATATATGGTTGATTCATCATTGAGGGATTCCGGGGTGACTCAGCTTCGAAGTGTGGTGTCATATATGGTGTTAAGGCTATATAGAGCATGGAATTTTTTGAAGATCATCAACTTCATGTTGGTGAAAACTCTCAGGGAAATAATGATCTTTCTGTCAATAGTGATACAGGCATGGATCCTGCTGACCATCAAGAAGAGAGGTTTATGTCATCTATGATGAAGAATGGTAAAAAATCTCTTCGATATGCATACCTTTATAAGGAATTTACCTTAACGATTCCTCTCTGCAACAGGATAGGATGGATGTGTACTGACACAGAAAGGAAATGAATTTGGCTATCAATGATGTTGGGCCGAATGCACAACTCATGAAAGTTGATGAGGTTTCCTCCTCTCCTTTATTGGTCTTTGATCCTTCAATTGGAATTGTCAATAGGCTAAGTGCAGATGAATGTACATTTTCATATGAGTCATACTGTTATCATTATGTATATATTATATTTGTACAATAATGTTATCATATTGTGTATTTATATTATGTTACAGTGTTGTCATAATGTGTTATGTAGTGTATTTATATTTGTGCCATAGTGTTATCATTAAATATCATGATGTTTGATGGTATTTGATGATTATTTGATGATAGTGTCCACAAGCTCCTGTATAGGCTAATACAAAAAGAAAGTGCATGAGCTCTGAATTGAGACCCAAGGAAGAAGACACTCACAGGTCAACCTCCTTGGATGATGAACCTCCTCTACAAGGACCACCTCAGCCTCCTGATCAGAGTGCCTCTCATGCTGTTGATGTTCAATAGTATTTGATGATGTTGCAACCCCCAGTAATTCCTAAGATAATATATTTTGATGCTAAGGGGGTTAGAAATGATGATGATACCCATATTGGGATAGATGACCAGGCTGCATCTATAAAGGCAGGTGCTCAGCTTGAAAAGGTAGGTTTACCTTGTTATGGCGCCTCTACATCCGTCATTATTGGGGATGCTTCTTTTGGACAGTCACGAAAGTGTGCCTCATGATGGGGAAGATTAAACATTGATCATGGTCGACCAGGATGGTAATTGGAAGTTTCCCAAGTAGTGAAATAGAGGAAGACACCTGAGAGGTCGGGGTGGCTTCTGAGGAAGGGGTAGTAGATGGATGAGCTTCGATGTAATGGAAAATGTGGAATGGTCTTACCCATATAAATCTTCAGATCTTATGAATACTGCTTACGCCTATTCTGGAAATTCCTTGGTCATGGAATGTGAAGTTGCAAGGACAAAAAAAATTCAAGACTCCTATAGAGGACTATGAGGGGGAAAGGTTCTCCCAGATCCTTACAAAAGACATGGAAATTTTTTTAATCTATAGTTTGAAGTTAACTTCGCCAAAATGGAACATGATGTTTTTAGATAGGGATTATCTTATAGAATAGAAACTGTTATAAAAAAACATTGAAGTTGGCCCTCAGTATAATCTGGGGTTGGATTTTCACGATCTTTCCTGTAACTACAAAAGAAACATCATTCAAGAGGACTCTCCAGATTTTTCATTTAGGGTTATATCATTCCACCTCAAAGGACCATGTCCTGGAGGAGGGTATGATATAAAAAGGATAGATGTCGATATACCATGAATTTGGGTTTTAGGGGGAGGCATGAATTGATCTCTTGTTTTCTCTGTTGTGGGTATTTCATTCTTTGTCGAGCCTTGCATTCCCTAATTTGTTGTAATTTATTTTTTTCTAATAAATTTTGTGGGTGTGGTTTGTCTTTCCAACATGCACTCAAACCTTCTTTATTATATTTATTTATTAAAAATTATTTATATATATATAATTATATATATGTGAATAAATATTAAATATACATAATTATATAATTATATTTATAATTATATATAAATACATTTAAAATATATTTATTTATAATTAGAAATATAATTTTAAAAAATATTTTTAAATAAGTATAAAATCATAATAAACATATTTAAATAATAAATGAGTTTTATCATTAGGGGGTGGAGGAACGGGAGAAGGACATCCCGGTGTTCTCTGGCGATCCCGGTGTTCTCTGGCGATCGTGCCTTGATCAATCACCCAACAAGCTTGAACTTCTTCTCTTATATTCCGATTCACCATGCTGCACACCAAAGAGACTTACCTTCAAGGAAGCTCAAGGTGCGTGATGGATAATTCTTGTAGGATGTTTCGTCATTTTTTGGATTTTTGGGTGGCTCTTTTGCCATGCTCAATAATCTGATCTCATAAAAAATCATCCAAAAAGTCACCTCACATTTCATCCTCTAATGGCCCTATCATAGAAAGGATTGATCTATGTATATACTCTATTATTGCCCGCATTTCTATATCGTTGACCTAGTTTCTCAACTAGCCTCCATTCAGATATTTTCTGATTTCAAATGTGTTTCCCTTGGACGTGGTTTATTTCACTTCCTATTCCCTTTTGCAGAATTGAAGTGGAAATCTTGGAGCATGAAATTGGTAGATTTAAGGGTGGGTAACTTGAGGATATGCGATTCAAACTTGAATTCTAATTTGAATGATTTAAGGGGATTTTTGCGCAAGTATGGATTAAAATTCATGGTTTAAACTGGGTCTTATGGCATCCGAAAATCTTATTTGACGTAGCATCTGCGATTGGAATTCCAAGTAGGATGGATAATGCCCACTAAATTGGTTAGTTTTGGTCGTTTTGAAAGAGTATCGGTCAAAGATGATATTAGTGCTACCTTGATTGATAAAGTGGTTCTCTCTACTCCACTTGATGAAATTAATCTTAGAAGTGAGTATGAAAAAATACCACCTTTTTGTGATTCATTTTGAATTATTGGTCACTCAAGTTCTGCCTGTAGAAGAAATATTATTTTCTCTAACTATAAGTTGAGTTGGCATGATTTGATGCACTTATGAAAAAGTGATAAAGGATTTTCCAAGTACATTGATAATCTGGCCAAATACCTTGTTAGGGATGATGTTTTCCATGTTACATCTCAGAAATTTACATATCCCATCAGGGAAGAATTCTGTTAACGATGATGGTTCATTCTATGGAACACGAAAGCCTAATTCTGAATGCCCTCCTCAGAAGAATGAATGTTTCGAAGGACCTAATTTCCGGGTTATTATTTATCCTCATGATAGAGTTATTTATACTTATTTTACTCAGGTGAAACATAATTAGCCCACTAATTATTGGGATGATATAGAAGTGGTGAATCATTTGGCTAATGCTGCAGTTTCTTTTAAGGTGTTGTTGTGCATGGTAAAAGTAGATAACAATGATGGTGAGGAATCAGATGACAGCTAAGCTTCCAAGGAATTCTTTGCACAGGAAGCTATGGATTTCAGCTTGTGGTATGAATAAAAGATGGTCCATGCCAAGAGTCATAAAGTTGATAGTAAAATGGATGCAACCACTTCAATGAAAGCTAAATCCAAATCGATTGTAAAAGAGCTATGAAAATATCTCACTGAGAAGGAAAATGAGAACGTTTCATTCCCCTATAATCAATCCATTTCTTTAAAGCCCACTGAATTCTTCAAGGGGTATTTGTACAAAAATAGTATTTTTGAATTATCAACATCTTCTCCTCCTCCACTTGATCACAAAGATGATGAGTTAATTAATTCAAATGTTATTGGCAATGTTAATAATTCTCTTATTGTCGTCGTCTCTAGTGGTAGAAAAGACCATTTGGGACCTAGGTTACCTTCAAAGAATATTCAGGAATGGGAGATTTTTTCAGCCTCCATAACAATTACCTTATCATCAGGGATGGTGGATGATCAATAGGCCAAGACATGTGTTATAGCTATTTTCAGCAAACATATGTTGTGTTTTGGAAATATCATTGACAGAAAAAGTTCAGGTGATTAAAAAATATAGTTCCTTAATTCTTTAAAGACTGGCTTTACCCCTATGAGCTCTGTTGCTCAGCTTATGAAGGCGAAACAGACTATTGTTGATATCAAAGTCCATTCAGGACCAGTATTGGCATCAAACCCTATTCAGGGAATGGTGGATCATCATGTTGTCGCTCCTTTGGAACAGAGGTTGGATGATCCTGAAGGGGAAAGTCCAAGTGATGTGATACCTATTAGCATACAAATCTATAGACCTATCTCATGTTTTGAAAGTAAAATTATAGAGGAATCAATAAACTGTGTTCCTTGTCAACCTATTAAGGATAAGGTAAATATGAAGGTAAGCATGCATAATGTGTTTGAGCTTCTTGCCTCCACTAGTAGTAAGGACGACGATAAAACAAGTGATGTCATGTCTGGAGCTAAAAATATGAGAGCAGATGTCGACGTTAGTCTTCCAGATGATGGAGGTGGGCCATGAATACAGGTTAAGACTTGGAGGAGGTGACGTCACCCTTATGGTAGGGCTGGATGCTCCCCTTAGCACAATATGCATACTCACTCCCATGTTGGTTGATGCTCTTCTTGTTTGTTTTGTTCTTTTGTAGATTTTGTAAGTCTTTCTTGTTCCTCATATGTTACTTTTTTTTCATTAATATAGCAACCCCAAGCCTCAACCTATTTAAAAATAATAATAATAAATAAATTTATTATATTTATAATTATATATATTTATAATTATGTAAAAATATTTTTAAATATATTTATTTATAATTATAAATATAAATAAATAAATATACATTTAAATAAATATAAAAATATAATAAATTTATTAAATTAATAAATAAATTTATTATATTTATAATTATACATATTTATATATTAAAAATTATATTAATAATTATAAAATTATATATAAATAATTATATAAATATATTTATAATTATAAAAAAATATTTTTAAATATATATATTTATAATTATAATTATAAATACATACATATATATATAATAATTATAAAATTATAATAAATATATTTAAATAATAAATATATTTGTTATATTTATAATTATATATATTTATACATTACTAAACACATGCACACACACATATATAATTATAAAAAAATATATAATTATAGAAATATATATAATTATATAAAGTAGTTGGGGTTTGACTTAATGGTAAAACACCCCGAAATACTACATCGAGGTTGGGGGTTCAAAACCCATGTGGTACAGGTTACTGTAGTAGCACTGTAGCGGTACTGTAGCAGGACTGTAGTGGTGGCGGAACTGTAGTACCAAAGTTACTGTAGTGGTGGTGGACATTGTAGCTGGAACTGTAGCGATGACAACACTGTAGCAGGAACTGTATCAGCCCTGATACTATAGCAAGTACTGCATCTGTTGGAACCAGACATGTAGCGGAAGCCCCAAACAGGTGGGTTTTAAAAAATTTTCCATCGACGGTCGACCTAAACATGTCGATGTCGGAGAAGAGTAGCCCGGTCTTAGCCGAGGACCACGCGTGGAGGATTTTAAGCACAAAATTAAACTGTAAAATACCTGGTTTAAATCCGAAGCCGCGCACGACGTCTGCTAGTCATTGGCGATCGCTGCTCGAAGAATCCAAAGTCGAATTCCTCTAGATCGTCCACACACGCTTCAAGGAATCCGCGGGAGCGCCGTTTGTCGTAATCCAGGTGCTAGCACGGATTTGCGATGATGCATTCGACGCTCCAACGACCACCGCATCGCATCGCTAGCGATACCTGAGAGAGAGCTCCATCTGAGCTCCTTGGATCCAGAGCATCTCTCTCTAGAATGTGGGAGAGAAGAGAGGAGAGATAAGCTCTATGAATAGTGTTTGGCAAATGTCCCTCCTCTTCTATTTATAGTGCACAATTAAAATACCCGGTATCGGCTCGCCGGCCCCCGAATACTTAACGTACTATCAACGACATTTATGACTACTACACTGAGTCATAAATATTATTATCATTTACTTGTAATATATTAAAATATATTACGTGATAATAATTGAGTCATTAACTGGACTCGTCGCTCCCATAAATATTAATTGAACATTGAATAATTTAATATTCGTCAATTAATATTTTTTTTCATGTATTTACTTAAAACTCGTAAATACATTTAATAAATAAATTCAATACTCATTATTCTAAACTTGAATAATATGAATTTATTTATTGCATTGGTGATCGTTTAACTTTGTACAATTCCTGGACCCCTGTGGCGGGGCCCACTATGTCCAATACTCTTATTCAACTGAATAGGGCAGATTCTTGAATACGCTATTGTGTGTGACCCTCTAGGCCCTTATTTCGACAGCCATGAATAATATTCACAGACCAAGAGCGGGATCTAGCAACCCATCATGACCCCTGAAGAAATAAGGATTGTCACAGCAGCGACAACCAACCTACGAACACGCGCTGTGTAATATAATCTCTTTGTCTATAATATCTCATAAAGCAGGATGCATTCTCGTGTCATCACCCTTTTCTTGCTTTATTGTTTGTTGATGTAACTGGATGGATTTACCCTCGACTGTCATGACCATGGTCTTATAAAGGTACTGCCATCCATATCAACATGGCCAGAGATATATTACTTCCATAACCTGGAAGCGACAAGTCCTTTCTTGACCATTCAACCAATGTCATGCCATCAATGACGCACCTGGCACAAACTACCTCGCCACGTCTTCATTGTCATGGTTTTCATCTTGCATCAAAGTACACAATCAAATGGAATACATTGGTAATGACCTCAAGTCAGGAGACCATTACACATGATCGTAGATAAGAACATCCAATGACACCTGAAACATGCAGAGTTCCTATTTGCGGGTCAGTCCTCATGATCTCACTACTAAAGATCACTAAGTGCGAACTTCATGAGAAGAAGTCTCAATGCTTATGAGCCCCCAACACCTGATGGTCAGACATCTATTATGTCCAATTAGTAAGATGTATCTTGAACATAGAACATATATTTAAGATTAATGTCATAGTATCTAGAAGTTCTCATCATAGCCTGAGAACTGCTATAACCTTTCGATACGACAATTAACCTTTGGACATTACCATTTCAATAGTGGATGCAGAAAAGTCTACACTATAATGGTAAGGAGACATCATGTATAGCTTACTATACACACAATATGGTAATCTAAAGCACTGAATAGTTGGGTCTAGGGCACCCACTATTTCAACAGCATCAACCCTGATACTGTAGCAGCACTATTCACTGGAGGGCTTTCAGGTCAAAGATTTGGGGCTTTAGGGCCATGTAATGGGCTTTCATACCCACTGGGACTATGGGCCATGTAATGAGTTCCATGCCCACTCGGCCTACAAGCCATGTACTGAATAATTAAGTCTTGATGAGTGGGTTATCCCCTTGGGGGGTCTATGGCCTGTCTTTCCGGCCTGTGTGTGTGGTGTGTGTGTGTAAATGTAATTGTACCCTCAAACACTTAATATATATATAATTATATATAATTATATAAATATTTATAACTATATAAATATATCTAAATATGTGCACATATTTATAATTGTATACAAATATTTTTAAATATATTTATTTATAAGTATAATTATAATATATATATATATATTTAAATAATTATAAAATTATAATATATATATAAATAATAAATATATTTATTATATTTATAATTATATATATGTATATTAATAATTATATATATATAATTATATATATGTATAAATGTATAAATATATAAATATATATAATTATTTAAATATATTTATAATTATATATGTAACACCCTGAAATTCTAAAATAAGAACATTGTATTCGATAGTGTAGACGACACACAACAATGAATTTAAACAACACATAAAATATTTCTTTTAATGTTATCTCTTTGATAGCTTGCGGAACACGCAACCCCAAGTCGAAGTGAACCGTAATACAGTAACCTGTCTATTAAGGTTGTGGGTATGAATATTACTTACTAAATTATGAAAATTATGGTTACCTATAGATTATAAATAAAATAATAACCATTTAAAAGAAAAAAAGAAATGTTTTGCGAAAAAACTGTATTTTTCTAAAGGACAGTTTTGTTATGCTTTGCGCACATAATTTAAAATAAAATTTCACCACTTTTAGAAAATTTATTTTAAAAAATAAACTTCATCTTTGAAACTATCATATTAAGATTAGCTTGATGTGATTTTTTTGGATTTTTCTGAAAAGATTCATTTTTTGATGAATAGTAAAAATTAATGAATTTTAATCGAAAGCTGCCTTTTTATTTAAATAATTGATACTGTTAAATTATATTTTGAATTGGTTTTAAAGTAACATTAGTTCAATTTGAAATCAATTAATCAAATTTAGGTGATTGGAATAATTTTTCTATTGAGTTTTCATATAAAAACTTTGTAAAATTTTGAACATTTTCTCTTTAAAAACTCACTTTCTCATCATATCTCCAAGATTAATTTTCAATTAAATTTTACCACATATGTGAATGTAATTTGTAAAAATGGATCCCATATTTGAAATCAGTATAATTTATATTATCTAATAAGGTCAACTAGATTTTTTATAGTAAAAACAGTAAAAATTATTTACCACAGTTAAAGTAAAAATGAATTTACCGATGGCTAAACTAAGAATATAAGGGTTAAAATGACCTTGAAACTTCTCTAAAATATATTTTATACAAATATTTCGATCCTTTAGTGTCTAATACTTGAGAATACTCCATTGTGGACCCTTGTGGCATGTTAAAATCATGGGCACCTCTTTTTCTTTAAAAAAATTACACGTTTTTCACTCACCGCACTTAAAAAAAGCCACACCCTCTCGACTCTTCTTCATACCTTAAAAATATTTTGGTTCAACCGTTCCCAACCCAAATCACTTCCCAAATTCACTCATATCATCCTAGAAGCCTTATTGTGGGAGAAAAGCCAACCTTGAAAGTCTTTTGGTGCTAACCTAAGGAGGATACCTGAAAAAGTGGTAATGTTCTTCAACAAGCGTCTTTATTTTATTTCTTCCACCACCTCCTTAAATTCACATTAAAACATGATGATATAATATCATCAATATCTCCCATATACTGATATGTTGTTATGTTTTGGTTATGCACTACAACCATCTCCACTTTCATCAAATGGGTTACGAAATTATCATTTGTGTGTATGGATGACTACTCTCTCACAAACTGATATCATTCGTTTTTCCATTACCACCTCTCACGGTCGGGTATAATGATGAATTTAAAGTATGTATATGATATTTATAATATAATTATACCTATTTAATAATTATATCATATATACACTTTTTTACATCCCATTATTTTGGGGATACGATAATGTCACTCATATGTACGATGGACTACCGGCTCACGAAGCGATGTTATTCGTCTTTCACCAACGCTTTACATGGAAGGTGATAAGGATACATTTAATGATTATATGTATTATACATGATATAATTATGATTTTCATGAAATATTTATCATTATAGAAGAATAATATATCATTTTATTTTTTTCATTTTTCACTCACTTAAAGACGATTACATCGTTCATGTGTGTGTGGACTACCAATTTCACGAAGCGATGTGACTCTCTTTTCATCACCACACCACATGGATGATATATATAATTATATTTAATGAACTAAAATGGTATTTATGATATTATTATCATTTTGGAGAGATAGAATTTTACTCACCTCATTTCCATAATGATCATTGAAAAAATGGAAATGTCAGTCATGCGTACGAACAACCTACCGTCTCCATGATTGTAACATAGTTTATTTTTCATAACCATCTTTCATAATTAGTTTTAAAAGTATAATTGATGTAAAAATATTATAATTATTTTATGGTTATTATTCTTTATATGATAGAACTATATAATATGCACAAGAACTTGAACTTTCATGAAAAATCACGAATGAGAAAACAAGACAATTAACACTTGAAATAGTGGGGACAATGAAATATTATTAATGAACATGTGATAAGACATTATAAAAGGATCATATATGCTATTATAAGTATTAATATGGTCTTGGTATAATTTAATAACATGTTTAAAACCACTATAGATGAGGTTAAAGCATATTCAACTGAAAAGAAGTGTTAGGTAAGGGACTTTGTCTCAATTTCCCATCATTGAGACATATTTTATTGTTGTGCACCTAATTTATTTTTATGGTCTACATAATTACCCTTTGACATGTAATATCATTATTTCTTAATAAATCATGATATTTTAAGTTTCAATTTTAATTATTTCATCCAATGATATTTGACTTAAAAATTACCACGTGTTGAGGAATTTTATAACCCAATTTAATCTCACTGGGTTATATTACTTATTCATCATATTTGATATTCTAATATTATGTGTGTAATGAATTTTGATTACATTATGTTATATTTTCAATTTTTTATTTGTATTTACAGTTGATATACATAATATAATCATTGATTAACTCTCACTTCAACGTTATGGTCATTGTATGGGTTTATTTCACAATACCATTCAAATCAAGATTCATTATTCTTGAATTTTAGTTGAAGGAAATTATTTTATAATTGTCTAATGAACCCATTTAGTTTAATTTTCCACTTTATAATCATGATATTTTCATGTAATAATACCATTTTCCACTCTTTTACACTTAACTTAATTGAGAAAAAGTTTTTAAGAAATTCTAACTTCACTTCTCTTTTCAGTCGTAAATTTGTTTTCTTCCAAAACAATGTTTTCTAAAAAGTTTTTCAAAACAAGTTTTAACATTTTCAAAATGATTTATAAAATACATTTCACATTTTGGATTTTTACAAAATCTTTTTAAATGAATGTTCATTTCATTTTCAAAAAGGGCTAGTTTGGCTTTTACCAAAAATGTGAAAGAAATTATTGTTTTAACGTACTCGGTATGTACGGAATTTCCTACCATCACGATTAATCAATTTTTTTAATTCTTCCTTTATATGTTTCAAATTTTATTTTCAATGAAATGTATTTTCAAAACGTTTTTTGAAATTTTAGTTTTAAAAAGTGATTTTCAAAATGGAAAGGATATTTTCTTAAAGAATATCTTGAAAGATCTTTTTATGGTATTTATATTCATCAATGACAACAACCCTTTATTATTACTCTAATGGGTATATTTTGAATTGATACTATGCTTATTCATTCTATAGATGGTTTATGATCATTTTACCATGGAAAGTATTTACATTCACTTTCATAATTCATTTTTGTAGTCAATTAACCTTCCCTTGAAATATTAACTTTCCTATGATCATTAGACATTAAATTTCCCACAAATATCAACATTATTTATCATGTATATGCTTATTTATTAAAATGTATATCATTTTTATATAAATTATTTTACTTTGAATGTTATTTGATTGACTAGGGAAATATTGATAATATGCAGTCGTTCTTCAAAATGGATATTTGATGATATGACAAATTGTAATGAATTAAATCAATTATTTGATATATGAGGAATGATTTAGAAATGAATACATGGGTTGGATCGGTTATATATATCACCTAAAAGCATCAATAGGTCTCATGAGATGAAATATTTTTCCATCCTTAGATAAATTGGTCTCTATTCATCAATTTTTAATTTTCTTGAGAATAGATCTTGATAGTAAAGGTTTTCATGATGCATGCGATCATGATGCCCAATAATTAAGTATTTTATTCATTAATAATTCAGTTATTATTATCCATTATATTTTCACAATGATATTATATCTAGTTAGATTGCAATCTCACTTTATTTATTAAATGTAATATTTTTTAGTTATTTACCATGTCATGTTGATTATGCCTTATCTTATTATCCATGAGTTTTTTCTCCATGATATTTTCTTTAGATGCATGTCATTCTGATACTACTTATTTAATGGAATGTGTGTTTGATTATTTACCTTCCCATGTTGATTATTCTTATTGATTCATGATAGCTTCTATTGTACATAACCATTACAGAGTATTTGATCCTACCCTTATTTTGTTTCTTTTCCCAAGAATCTAGGAAGTGTACTATGAATGATATGAAATGATATGCTAGATGGAACAATGATATTCTCCAAAAAAATATATATTATAGTTTATGTTTTCAAATTAAATTCAAAACTCAATTATGTATCTATTTTACCATGACTATTAAACTATTAGGTCATTCAGGATGCAATTCCTTATATCTTATGTTAATGTAACAAAGCAGACACCGACTTTGGGCTACTAGGGCCAGAGTTGCTATAGTTGGTATCAGAGGATGTTTAGTAGAAACTTTTGGAACTATATTTTGGAAAAGATATATTAGGGATCATAACCCTATGATGGAATTTGAGGATAAGTATAGAATAACATCCCAATGTTTTGGTAAGGTAGAGATTATGTGTTTTTTCCTTATAATACATCCATGTATGGATATTAAAAGTGGAAGTGGTTCTATCACTAATGTACCTAGGGGTAATAACTCTGAAAGGGGTGTATTGGCCCTAATATAGTCATCACCTAGTGCATAACAATGGTCTTTACAACACACATGGTTTGATACTCTTAAAGTATATGCTTAGGATAATTCACATTTTCATTACAAACCATTATGGAGTATTTGAATAGATGATGGAAATGAATGACCTAGGTTAATCCTAAGGTGTATTATATTGAAAATAATGTGTCATGATTTAGACATCCTCTAGATGATTATATATTTTTCCCACTACGATTCTTTTTTATCACAGTATACTTTTTGTTTTTAGTCAATGGATTGAACTCGATGAAGTAATTTAACATTGATCATAAAGGACATTTTCATGGAAATGAGAAAACAAATGGGATGATGAAAGGAGTGAATTATATTGTGATTATTACTAATTAGTTTCCCTGAAATATGATTAACAACATATACCTTAACCAATACCCAGAATCACCAAATAAGAAAAGGATGGAGTTCACTAAAAGCTTGAGTAATGGAGACTATGGAGAAAAGCAGGCTCGGTTTCCATCATGTAATAAATTCGGAAGGTGATACCAATGAAAGTGTCTTAATGTAATAGTAAAATTCTTTATGTATGGAAATGAATGGAATAAAGAAAAGAATTTCCAAGGAAAAATAAAGAGTGTGATGGATGGAAATAAATATCATCCTAGGGATCCATTTAAAGCAAGTTGTCTTAAATGTGGAAAACCAAATAATTATCTAAGTAAATGCCCTCTTTTAAAGGTTAACCCCTAGACCAAGGAATGAACTATGTTGAAATAAAATGGATGAAGTATTTTTATATTGTGATTCAAGAATTAATTTGTCTAAGTATTTTATCAACTGTATTTTGGTTATAAGAATATTGAACTATCTAAGGATTATGTTAAATTTTATAAGAATATGCGTCTTCATTAACATAATATTTATGAATACCATCTTGGTTTTATGATTTTAAGATTGATCACAAGTTAAAATTCTTAAACACTCTTTTTAGGTTTTATGTGATGGGGCTCTACCAAGATTAAGGATATTTTGGGAGAAATTTATGGTAAATATATGTTTTAGTGGAAAATTTATTTGAGGAATAATGCATTAAAATTTTATAGACATAAGTTAAAAGGTATTGATAACCTTTATGTTTAATATGGTCATTAATGACATCGTAATAATAGTCTAATAAGATTATTAAACTTTGCATAAAAAATATATTTTACTTAAAACCTTAGTAAAAAGGTTATTTAACGATTAATTTTATTTGAAGGATGTCCATCATAATTTTTTTTCAAGAATGTTATAGGTATTATATTAATATAGTTTAGAAAAAGGATAACTCACATGTTGGGTGACTACATGACACATCCAGAAAGGCCGCATGGCTTAAACCCATGACCAAAAGATGATAAGTGTTTAGTTCATACCACTGGACTACACGATGTCCTAGTTAATATGTCATTGTTTCTGGTTAAACCATTTGAAAAATAAATATTAATAATGAAATAGTTGTGTTACTTATTAGGTTTATAGATTGATATATTTTATTGAATAACTTGTGCTAACCATATTGTTTTTGGAAAATAATTAGAGACAGGCTGAAAGACCTGTCACACTTTATGGATCTTACGATTAGTTAAAATTGAATTTTAGTGCTTCAGGCATAAAATTTTATTTTTGGATATTCATTTCTTGGAGTAAGTGATGAATTGGAAATTTATCGAAGCACGACCAAATAATGAAATTGCACATATGAAATAGAAATGTAGCAAGTATGTATATTTCTTATATTCTTATACACTAGTATAATTCCTCAACATTAGGAAAAAGGATCTTGAAATAAAATTTTATCCTATTACCATCATTTCTGATGATATCAATGACCTTTTCCACACAAATTTGATTTATAATTTTAGGCCCTTAACTTTACATTGATCATTCACTTGCTTTTGATTAGTGACCTAAATCACTCTTTATAATTATTTATCCTTTCCTTTAATGTCTATATCTTCACTTGCCACCATTTTTCTCCTACAGAGAAACCTAGTTACGTGTTATTCCATATGACCTTTTTAATTTTATTTCTCTCTTACTAAGAGGATATTTTATTGACCCTTTTATAATGTGGGTTTTTTCAATAATGGTATTTTCAAATATCAACCCCTTAATTACCGAGATCAAGTTTAAATTATGATGAAAAAATGTATTTAAGGTGTGGAGAATGTAACAACCCAAAATTATAAGATAAGAACATTTTATTCGAAAGTAGACGAGACATACAACACAAATCTTAAACAACCCATGAAATATATTTCATTAAATTTACTCTCTTCGATAGCTTGCATAACACACAACCCTAAGTCGAAGTGAACCGTAATATAGTAACCTAGCCGTTAAGTTTTCAGGTATGAATTGTACAAAATAAATTATGAAAATTATGGTTGCATATTTACTAGAAATAAAATAAGAATCATTTAAAATAAAATGAAATGATTTCTAAAAAACTATAGTTTTTTAAAGGACGGTTCAATCATAGATTGAACACATAATTTAAAATTAATTTTTTACACTTTTAGAAAATTTATCTGAAAAATATAAAGTTCATTTTTGAAATCAGCCTTTGAAAGCTATCTTATGGTGTTTTTTTGGGATTTTTCTGAAAAGTTTCATTTTTGATAAATATTGAAAAATATTGAATTTTAATTGAATACTTCCATTTAATTTAAATAATTAATAATGTTTAATTATATTTTGAATTGATTTTAAAGTAAAATCAGTTAAATTTTAAATAAATTAATCCAATTTAGTTCATTGGAATAATTTTCATATTTAATTTTTATATAAAAACCTTGTAAACTTATGAAAATTGTTTCTTTAAAAACTCGCTTTCTCACCACATCTGTGAGATTAATTTTAAATTATTTTTTTCAAAATATATGAATGGAATTTGGAAAAATGGATTCTATATTTAGAATCAGAATAATTTATATCACCAAATAAGGTTAAATTAATTTTTTACCATAATAAATAGTAAAAAGAGTAAAAAATATTTACTTCGGTTAAGGTAAAAATTGTTTTACTAGGGGGGGGGGGTTAAACTAAATAATGAGGGTTGAAATAGCCTAAAAAATTGTCTAAAAAATATTTATGTGACATATTTCTACCCTATAATATATAAGTATTGATAATAATCCATTTTAGAACCTTTTTCATGGAAAAAACATGGGTACATGTCTTTCTTTCTAAAAATCACAAGTGTTCCACTCACCTCACTTATAAAAGGCAACCCCTATCCACTCTTCGTCACACCTTCACACCATTTTGGTTTAGAAAATCACTTACCAACTTCCCTCCTATCATCACAGAATCCTTATTTTGGGTATAAATACAATATATTAAGGCTTTTAGTTGTAACATAAGGAGGACAACAAAAGGAGTGGTAACATTATTCAACGAGTGTCTTTATTTTTTCTTCCTCCACCAACTTAAATTATTGTAAAAATATGGCGATATAATAACCTAATTATATTCCATATACTAAGATGGTGTTATTTTAATGAAATGACCTAAAACCATCTCCACTTCCATCAAATGGGTTACTAAATCATCATTTATGTGTACGACAACCTACCACCTTGTGAGTCGATATCATTTGTTTTTTCATTAACACATCTCACGGTTGGGTATAATGATTGATATAAAGTATATATATGATATTTATAACATAATTATTCCCATGGAGTAATCATATCATATATAAATTTTTATGTTCCATTCTATGATAACATCACTATTGTGTACGACGAACTACCACCTCATGAAGCGATGTGATTTATCTTTCAATAACACTTTACATGGAAGGTGATGAGGATAAATTTAATTTTTATATGTGACATAAAAGATATAATTATTATATTCATTACATATTTATAATTTTTGAAATATAATATATCACTTTCATTCTTACATTTTTACTCGCCTAAAGATGATAGCATCATTTGTGTACGTGTGAACTACCACTTTCATGAACTGATGTGACTCTATTTTCATCAATAAACCACATTGATGATATATATTTAAGTATATTTAAAGAAATAATATTGTATTTATGATATTATTATCATTATGGAAAGGTAAAACATTAGTTACCTTCTTTTCGTAATGACCATTGAAAAATGGAAATATTGCTCTTGCATACGTATGACCTACCATCTTCATGATTGTAACATAATGCATTTTTCACAAACATATTTCATAATTAGTTTTAAAATTATAATTAATCTATAAGTATGATAATTATTTCATTATTATTATTATATAGATGATAAAACTATATAATATGTACAAGAATTGAAACTTTAATGACAAAGCATGAATAAGAAAAAAAGGTAATTAATACATGAAGCATTGGGAATAATGACATATTATTAAAAAACTAGTGAGAAGATATTTTAAAATGATCATATATGATATTATAAGTATTAATTTGGTTTTGGAATAAGTTATTAACATATTTAATCTCAATATACAAGAGATAAAATCATGTTCAACCAAAATTAGGCATGAGGTAAATGAATTTGTATCAATTTCCCATCATTGAGACCTATTTTATTATTGTGCACCTAATTTCTTTTATATAGTGTATATAATCTCCATTTGACATGTAATACCATGATTCCTTAATAATTCATGGTATTTTAAATTTCAAATTGAATTATTCCATCTAAGAGTATTTGACATAAAATTTACCAAGCGATAAATAATTTTATAACTCAATTTATTTTCATTGGGTTATATTATTTCTTCATCATATTTGATATTATATGATTTTTGTGAAATGTATTTTGACAATATTATTTTGTATGTAAATTTTTTTTATTTGGATTTATAGTTTATACATATAGTCAATTCATTGATTATTTCTCACTTCGATGTTATGGTCATTGTAAGGGTTTATTTCACAATCTCATTCAAATTGAGATTGTTTATTCTTGAATTTCATTTAAAGGGGATTATTTGAAAACTATCTAATAAAATGATTCCATTTTGTTCTACTCTTGAAATTCATAATATTTTCAAGAAATAGTACCATTTTCCTACTCTTTGGTACTTAAATTAATTGAGAAATTCTTCTTAATAAAATCCGACTACATTTCTCTATTCAGTTAGAAATATCATTTATTTTAAAATCATGTTTTCTATATTTTTTTTCAAAAATGTTTTTAAAATTTTACAAATTATTTATTAAATATAGTTTAATAATTTTTTTATTTTTACAAAAAAATTTAAGTACTCTTCATGTCATTTTCAAAATATGGTCTGTTTAGATTTTACCAAAAATGTTAATGGATTTTTTTAACATACTCAGCATGTATGGAATTTCCTTCCATATTGACCACTAAATGTTATCAATAATCCTTTATAAGTTTCAAATATCATTTTCAAATAAAATTATTTTCATAATGGTTTTTCATCTTTTAGTTCTAAAAAGTGATTTTCAAGATTAAAAGTTTATTTTACTCAATATTTTTTAAATATCTTTTTATGATATTTCTATTCATCAATGAAAAAAACCCTTTATTATTACTCCAATGGGTATATGATGAATTGATACAATCTTTATTCATTCTATGGATGGTTTACGACCATTTTACCAAGGAATTTGTTGACATTCACTTTCTTGATTAATTTTTGTAGTCATTAACATTCCGTTGAAATATTCACTTTCGTGTAATAATTTGAAATTAAATTTCTTCTAAATATCCATATTATTAATAATGAGTATTCATATTTTTTAAACCATATCTCATTTATACATATGGTGTTTTACTTTGAAAGTTATTTGATTGACTGTGTAAATATTGATAATATGTATTCTTTTGTCAATAAAAATATTTGAGGATAAGGCACATTGACTTGAATTAAATTGACTATTCGATATATTAATAGTTCTTTAGATATGCAGACACCAGTGGGTCTTGGTTATAGAGATCCCCTGGATACAACGATAGGTTTAATGAGATGAAACAGTTGTATAGTCTTACTTAAATGGGTTTCTACCCATTGATTTTAAATTGTCTTTTGGACTGATCTTAATAGTAGAGGTTTTCATGATTCCTAAGATCATGACATACAATAATTAAGTATTTCCTTCATTAAGATTTTAGTAATTATTATCCATGATATGTTCACAATGATATTTTCTCTAGATGCATTTCAATCTCTATTTATTGATTAAATGACATGTGTTTTTAGTTATTTACTTTACTATGTTGATTGCGCCTTATCTAGTTATGATTTCCATGTTATTGATTAAATGGAATGTGTTTTCAATTATTTACCATATCATGTTTATTATGTCTTATCTTATTATGCATGAGTTTTCCTCCATGATATTATATTTTGATGCATTTCATTATCATCCTATTGATTTAATGGCATGTGTGTTCAGTTATTTATTATTCCATGTTGATTATTCTTATTGATTCATGATAGATTTCATTGTACTTACCCCTTAATGAGAATTTAAGCTTACACTTATTTTTCCCTTTCCTAGGAATCTAGGAAGTGTATTATGAATAATATAAAAGGATATACTAGAGGGAATAATGATATTCTCTAAAACAAATTATTTTCTAATTTGCGTTTTCAAATGTAATTCAAGACTCAAGTGCGTATCTAGTTTAACAAGACTACTAAACTATTCTGTCATTCAGGTTGCGATTCCATGTATCTTATGCCAATATAATAAACCAGACACCATCTATGGGCTACTGGGGCTGGGGTTGCTACAATATACAAATAATTTTTACATAATTTTATTTATAAATATAATAATAAATAAGTAAATATATATTTAAATAATTATAAAATTATAATAAATATATTGAAATAATAAATATATTTATTATATTTATAAATATTTATATTCATATATTAATATATATATGATTATACAAATATGTATAATTATATAAATATATTTATAATTATATACAAATATATTTAAATATATTTATATTTAATTATAATTATATATATATATATTTAAATAATTATAAATAATTATATATATATATAATTATATAAATATATAAATATATATAATTATATATAATTTTATAAATATATATAAATATATACAAATATTTATAATTATATAAAAATATTTTTAAAAATATTTATTTATAATTACATACATTTAATTTTTTTATTATATTTATTATATTATAAAAATTAGGTTTTCATCAGTTATTTGTTAGCATAGATAAATATTTATTTTTATCAATGCTAAAAACGCAGATAGAACATATCTTTATCATTGGAAGAATTCCAGCCCTGATAAAACCACTCTTTATCATCACTTTTTTGGAAAGCACTACTAATATCCTTTCTAATCATTTAATTAAAACCCTAATAGGTTCCTCCTCACGCATTTCATTCAAACTCTCACAAAACTGAATCTCTGCCACCACTCTTCATCGATCTTCTTGACAAATCGATCCTCTCAGAAGCTAAGGTCTATGAATATTTATATTCCTCTTTAATAGTGATCCAAACTATTCACCTGATACAATTTGTATTCCAGCATATATCATCACATGAAAAACCATCGATCAAACCTCTGTTGGCCGACCCATATGAAAACGCTCAGCTTCCACCTTTGATGCATTATTCATTTACCCGAACCTGATGTCTTCACTTAGAGAGGAACCCTAAGGTCACTCTGAATTACCCACTGAAGTCTCAACCTAACTTTCATGCTTTGATTGGAAGTCTGTTATTTTATTTCCACTATTTGGTGAGTTATGTGGTAGGGAAGAAATGAAATATGAGGAGAAATGGAGAGAAATCAATTTTTTGGCTTGTTGGAGAATTTTCTAGTATAGAAAATGAATTCCAGATCGGTTTCCATTGAATTGAGGAGGGTGTTTCTGTGTTGTCACATTATATTACAATCCATTGAATACTAGTTGGTTACAAAGAGTTTCTTTATTAATGTTATTCTCATATGATTATCCATGTGGAGAAAATAGTATTTTTCAAATGCATTATACCATTGTATTGGAATGGGATTCCATAACTTGTGTTTAAAAATGATGAAGTGATTTTTGGAAAATATTTTGAGCATTTTTTTATATGTCTCGTGATGCCACCTTGAATTTATCTGTATCAATTTATTTTTGGGTCAAATGTTTGTAAAAATTCCATAACGACTCATAAAGTGTGTATTTGGGTTTGAAAGAAGTAAAGATAACCTTATAGTTTTTAAATGTGTTCATTGCACCAAATTGTTTTCAAACCAAGTTTTCAAGGGTTTTTAAGTGTTTAAAATGATTAACATGGGTTTTTGACATTACCACCTATGCATATTTTAGTCAATGTTTTCTTAAATTAATATATAAATAAATTATCATCATTAGGATTATTAATAATAAAGAACAGTATTTTCATGTGTATATAATTGTTTTTTTATACATAATTTGTAAATAATTATTTTTATAAATTCAATGTGATTTATATGTAATAATAAAAAAAGGTTATTAATAATTTTGATTACGTGTATGTAAATAATTATAAATAATTAATAAATATTTTTTTTATTATAGACATTTTTAGTGATAAATAATTTTTATTTGTGTGTATAAATAATTTTGATTATAAATAATTATGTGAATATAAATATTTTTTATTATGTATATATAAATATTTTATTCAACATAATTTATAAATAATAATAAAAATCAATTATAAATATATTATTAAATATTTATTAAATATATTAAAAAATATATATTTATTTATATAATTATAAAATTATTATTATAAATATACATATTTATAAATTCATATTTATATAATCATATATAAATAAATTTATTTATAAATATATAAATATGTATAATTCTATAAATATATTTATAATTCTATAAATAAATATATATATATATATATATATAATAAATATATACATTTATCTAAAAATCAACGATACAATTTAAAATTAGAATAATTTTTTTTTCAAATAATTGAGTATTAGAAAACTATATTTTTAGTAAGGGTTATTTTTTTCATATTTCCAATCCATTTCTTTTATTATCTTTTAAAAAATTTCACCAAACAAGATAGAGAGAAATTACAATCATTTATTTTCTTTTACTAAACTTCACATCAAAACAAAATGAAGAGAAATTAAAATTACAATCATTTCTTTGTCTAAAAATTCTTTTTAAAATTTTAAAATTTTTATTAACATATTTGTCTCATTTTAAACTTTATATAATTTTTTAATCTTTAAATTATAATGATATATTAAAATCAAGTTATGTGATTGGTTGTGATCTGTTTTCCCCCTGAACATCTTTTTTTTTGTTTTTAAATTTCTAACATGGTTTGAATAGAGCACACGCATGTGATATTATTTTCCCTCAATCTACCATGTTAATTTTCCACCCAATCTCTCTTTCCTTGAGCCATTTTTGTTTCATTATCTCCTTCAACTTTATGTTCATTTTCACTCATTCATCACTATTTCTCACTCTCATTGCATTGAGCTCCAAACTGTGCACCATAAAAATGCTGCCCACTTATCATGTAAGGTGTAATGTCTCAAAACTTATGACATGTTACCTTGCTAGTTTTATTTGTTAGAGGTGTTTGGGGGAGGTTCTGGGATTTCTTAATGGAAGCTAGAGGAGCAGTAGAGTTGCTATAGGAAATACACATCGTGTTAGTGTATTACACGACGTGAAAGTTGGTTTCACAGATTATCTAGGGACAATTTAAGAAATGTATGTTTTCTAGGTTTAATAATAAAAGGGTGGCATGTTTTTTTGGAAGAACCTATAATCTTGGGATTACATGACATGAAAGGGGATTACACATCATGTAATTCCCTGATGCTGTACAGTTTTAAAGGTTTCAGCCACTCAGGTTTTCTCCAAACCCTATGGCTAACGACTCTTCTCTCATTCCAGGCATCCAATGACCTTCTCCTTAAGTGTTTGGAGATTCCTTTCGATGGGGATCAATCCTTGGGCTTCCATATTCGATCTGTAGTGAGTTATTCTCTCGTTCTAATCCATTTTCTTCCATCCTTCTACTTAGGATTCATTTTTATGATGTTGTTTTGGTTTGGGGTGTGTGTTGGGTTGCATTTTGATGGTCTTTGGGTGTGGTGTTGGTTGGTCTGTAGTTCCTCATGGTGTGGCTGTGGTTTTTGGTCGTTCTTCTTCACCCTATAGTGCATAGTGGGTCAAAAAATCTTCTTTGATGTTGGGTTTCCCTTATTTATCTTTATTGTCTATCATGCAAGAGGAGTTTGTTTTTGTTTACCTGTGGGTTATGGTGGTGTTGTCTTAATTAAAGATAAAGAATATGTTGAATTGAAATTTAAGGGTAAAGGGGTTTATTTCACATTATTTTATAGCTTCAATATTATTAGGATATTGTGGACTGTACGGGCTTGATTCCCTACTGAAAATTGTGGGCGTTGGAGGATTTGTTTGTGTTGAATGTATGTATTATGTCTGTTGTGATTATTGTGATATCACCCTAAAAATTAAAATTGGATAACCACTTATATTTGGTTAATAAATTGGTTTCCCCAGGGTTATGATTTGTTTGATAACATCCATAAAATATAGTGGAATGTGATAAAATTATCTTTGTAAATCTATAAAATAATTTTGATGTGTTGTGATGTGTGGTTGTGCTTTTGGGATGGCGACATGTGATGGTAATGGGCATTGGGGTGAAATATGGTTTTTTGGCCGTGTTTTTCGGTAGGTGAGGTGAGATTGTTGGGGATGACAGTTTTCTTGTGATATATGGTTGCTTTATACTATAATCCTAGACAGTGATAGAATAAATGAATGTTTAATAATGTTTTAAATGGCATGCGTTGGTTTGGTCAATGGGATGTAAATTTTTCAATAGAAAATTTAAGGTTGGGTTGTGTGATTAAATGTGGTTGATGAAAAATAATAAAATGAATGGTGTTAAACGTGGAAGAAATGTGAATCCACATTAGATAATAAGGGCTCTTGACCATTTCAAATGACTATTATAGATACTAATAAATTCATTTAGAGGTTGCAACAAAAGTGATGGTGTTGTGAGTCAGTTGTTTGTCTGAGAACCCATTGGTCGGGATTGAACATTTGATAATATATATATACAATTTTATTTTCCTTGTGATTTCTATATTCACCACACCCACATTGAACACTATGTTATGAACACCCGCATAGTCACACATGGGGTGTCTTTCCCAATATCTCGATGGGAGGATGGATAGATGTGCACTCTCTCTTATTTTCTCCCTCTTATGGTAGAAGATGTTCCAAGCTTCTTTGGGAGAGTTGTGATGTGGTGTCTAGGTCTCTTCATGATGATTTGTGATGTGGTGTCCCATGTGTCTTTGGGATAAGTTGTGATGTGCTTTCTTAGGTGTCTTCAGGATGATATGTGATGTGATGTTATGTGTCGTGGTGTGTGGCCCATGTGTGTGTGGGTGGGATGTGCTATGGTGTGTGGCCTTGGTGTATGCGGGTGGGATATTCTATAGTGTGTGGCCCAGGTGTGTGTGGTTAGGATGTGTTGTGGTGTGTGGCCCATGTGTGTGTGGGAAAGATATTACATGGTATATTCAGAATAAGTGGGATCATGAGGACATCTACTGTTGGGGCATGAGAGCATCTAATAAGTGGGAAAGTGGTGTGGGGTACCCTATCATTGATGTGATTTATATTATATTATATTACTTGGTTTGTGATACTTGGTGAGCATGCCTTGATGAGGTTGGGGTTATGGTTAGTCTACCTGTTAGGTGTTGTTTGGTTCTTCTATTTTCTCATGGGTGCATTAGTATGCTCCTTCCAATTGTGCATGAGATACTATGTTTTTTCTATTGAGTATACCTATATGCTCACCCTACATACATAAAACTATTTTCAGGTTTCCAGGAGGACAACCTGGACTATGTTGGAAATTTCAAGATCAGAACTTTGGATAACTATTGTGTCACTAGTTTAGCTTTACTTTTGGGTATTTACTTTGTAGAATTTATTTTATCTATATTAGTTCTATTTATATATGCATGTGGGATGGTTTTTGGATTTATTTTTTTATATTTCATGGAGTTGGTTTTGGTTGATACATCATATCTCATTATATTGTTTCCTTATATAGGGTTATGCCTCCCATATTATGATATTTTTACTCCCTTGGTGTTATTCGCCAACCCGAGGCCTATTGGAGACAGAACTCAAGGTTTATTATCTCACTTTCTTCATTTCCATCCTAGGAGGGGTATCCTTAGAGGGAGGGGGTCATGACAAAGTGGTATCATAGGTGATGGTTGAGAGATAGGGTGGATTTTAGAGTTAGGAATAGTGATAAATGAATGGGTTGGTATGTCAATAGTTCCAATTGACCTTGGTGCATGATATAGGCTAGGGAGACTAGCTAGGACATAGGATTTTAGGTCCCCCATGATCTAGTGCACAGACACTGAGCTTATTGATCCACCAAGTGAGATGATACCACTTGCAAGGTAGAGACCTAGGATAGGTACATGAATCATGATGACTTGTGTTATTTTTTAATTGGATTGCTTGGGGAAATTCAAAATGGATAAAATGAATTAAATGTATTAAAGTTAATTAAAATATATCATAATAAAAATCCATACTACCAGGCTTAGTAAATCCTTCTCTCTCTTTCAGTTATGGATCCTGGTCATCTTCCGCATGTTGCTCAGGAAAATGGAGGTTCAACAGACTAACCTGGTTGATCGACAGAGGATTGATCTAACTGAGGATGATGGAAGTGAAGAGGGTGTTTCACACTTTTTAGTGGTAGGAATTAGAAATTTAATAGGGGATATTTTCTCATATAGAAACTGAGAGTTATCTAGGGGAGTTGGAGATCAATTTTAGTTCGATCCAAGCCTCAGTAGTGTACATGATCCCTTTGGTGATTAGTCAGATGCGAGGAGATGCACGTCAGTGGTAAATGTTGTATCTCGATGAGTGGAAGGAGGAAGATGTTTCATGGGTAAAATTCTACAAAGAGTTTCGAGAAGTGTTCCTTTCATCAACAAAGAAGTATGAGAAGAGGAAGGAGCTACTATCCCTTCAGTAGGGAAGTATGTCTATGCCAGAGCTTGTGATCAAGTTCAAGGACCTTTTATGATTTCACCCAATATTTTTTTTCAGACGAGGAGCCTCGGGTGAGATGTCTTGATGAGTCACTCCATCCTTCAATCCAGTATGCAGTTACACCTTTTACACTACCAATGTACCTATATGTTCAGAAGAAGGAAGAGGTGATCGAGCATATGCACTCGATAGGTGGTTTTTCATGATAGGGGAACCAATAGGGTTCTATAAAGAGTAGAGTTTTTGGTGTCAATCCTCAGGTGTCGGGGCCTTCAAGGTTTTGACCAGCTGGTAGTCGACCTCAGTAGCCTCCCTTTCGACCTTTTGGACTTTATACCTTTCTTGTGGGCTTAGGGATGATGTGTTTCTTCTATGGGGTTTGTGACCATCTTTAGAACCAGTGCCTAGTGGATTCTTGAGCTCAGTTTGGATGAGGTGAACAACTTCAGTTTCATCCTCAACAACAGTTAGCAGTGAGGCCATTCCAACAGCATGGGTAGCAAGCTTATGCTCTAGTTATGGAAAATAGAGTAGGTAGAGGCCAACCTCAAGATGTTACTCAAGCTCAAGGACCTCTACCTAAGCATGGTCATAGAGGCAACCATCAGCAAATAGGTATAGGATTTGGGAGTGGTTAGTTTCATGCAGTGGAGGATATAATTCCAAAAGTTCCAAAGATCATCAAATGTACGATCGATTTGTTTAGTACCATTGTTTTTTACTTGTTTAATTCAAGAGCATCACACTTCTATGTTTCACCCTCTCCGGTCCATTCATTAGGACTAAATGAAAAGATGATTTCTGTACCTCTAATGTTGAATACACCATTTGGAGGCTAGAACATCTTGTTTGATGTGTGTCGGGGTGTAGACTAGCGATGGGGAAACATCAGTCCCATGGGGATATTTTCTTGCTTCATATGCATCCATACAATTTCATCCATATAATTGAATGGTTGTATTATTTGCATGCTATTATCGACTAATTTTGTAGGAGAATCATGTTTTCAAATTTGGATGGCCAGTGCGTGGGTTTCGTTAGCGAGTGAAGTTATCAGGTGGGTAGTCAACATGTGGAGACCCTTATTTCCTTATTGGTTCAGTGGATTCTAGGATGATAGAGGTTCCTAGGGTCATCAGGGAGTTCTTGGATGTTTTCCCCAAGGAGGTTGTGACACTACCCCCTCAACATGATGTTGAGTTTGTGATATACATGTAGCCCTATGATTCTCTGATTTTGATGTCTCCTTATTAGATAGAAATCTATGAGTTTTGGGAGAAGAATATTCAAAATGATTATCTAATGCCTACATGATTCATCCAGATGAGTGTGTCACCATGGGGTGCTCTTGTGTTTTTCTACAAGAAGGAAGATGGTAGTATGAGGTTGTGCATATACTATCATAGGTTGAATCAGGTGAAAATCAAGAATGGTTACCCACTTCCGAGGATAGAAAATATTTTTGACCAGTTGAGAGGGGTGAGTTGGTTTTCTAAGATCAATATATGGTTTGGATATCACTAGTTGAGGGTGAATGAGGAGATATCCCAAATACTGCCTTTATATGTAGGTATGGGCACTTTGAGTTTTTAGTCATGCCATTCGGTGTTACGAATGCACCAACTGTGTTCATGGGGATTATGAACTTCATGTTTTGTGAGTTCATTGATCAGTTTGTCATCATATTCATTGATGATATATTGATCTACTTAAAGTCATAGGAGTATCATGTCGAGCATCTAAGAACTATCATGCATGTTCTTCGACACTACCATCTCTATGGAAATTTTTCCAACTATAAGTTCTGGACAAGAGAGGTGCATTTCCTTAGGCATGTGGTGTCTCATTAGGGTGTAACAATAGACCCATATAAGGTTGAATAAGTTGTTTCTTGGGAAGCACCCAAGAACATTGTAGAGGTTCATAGTTTCCTTGGTCTCACAGGCTATTATTGGTGGTTTGTACCTGATTTCTCTTGAGTTTCATCCCCATTGATAGCTTTGACTAAGAAAGAAAAATATTTTTTTTGGATTTATTAGTGCCAAGAAATATTTGGTTACCCAAAGGGGAACTTCGTTAGTACTCCAATGCTCTAGTTTCCTGGGGAAGGGGTGATGTTTTAGGTGTTTTGTGACACTTTCTGTATAGTATTGGGATGTGGATTGATGAAGTAATGGGCAGTGATCTCTTATGGGTCTAGGAAGTTAATTCCTCACAAGTGTAACTATGCAACCCACAATCTGGAGCTAGCAGCGGTTGTGTTTGCGCATAAGTTTTGTTGTCATTACCTCATTGGGGAGCACTGTGTCGTCTTCATGAATCAAAAGAGTTCTAGGTATATCTTTTCCCAGTGTGACCTGAATCTAAAAAAGTATAGGTGGATATATTTCCTTCAATACTGTGATTTTTGGATCTTCTACACATTAGGAAAAGGGAATATCATGAATGATTATTTGAGCATAAATTCAAAGAAGTATATTGTTTAGGAATATTTAAATAATTAGAGAGTGATGGAGGAGTTAGGATCCCTGCACTTAGATATAGGGGTGGATGGAGGTAAAGGTTGTTTGTTTCGTATGACAATACAGACTTCTCTTATGCAACAAGTGTAGGAGTCTCAGTGGGGAGACTAAGAAGTAGAGGTGATGCGTGATTGTGTTGGCTATGATGATGCTCCGAATGGATGGTTAAAGGATATTCAGAACCAGGTTTTATTTCATGGAAGGCTATTTTTTCGATGGAACTGTGAAAGCGGGTTCTTCTTAAGCTTCATATCTCACCATTTTTGGTACACCTAGGAATTTCCAAAATATACCATGGCTTGAGGTTATAATTTTTTTGGCCCTAAATAAAATGGGAAATGTTGAATTTTATGGCTCGGTGTCTAGTTTTCCAATAGGTAAAGGATGATCATTGTGTTTTGGGAGTTTTTTTTGTATCCCTTAGATGTTACTGTGTGGAAATGGGATGAAATATCGATGGATTTCTTCACAGGGTTACCCAAAACTTAGGGAATTTGTGATTCTATCTAGGTGATCATGGATTGATTGATGAAATCAACCCAATTCTTAGCAATCAAGGGGTCAGGCATAGTGGATGATTTAGCTAAGAGGTATGTGGATGATTTGGTATGGTTGCATAAAGTTCCAAGGTCCATCATATCAGATCGGGACACACATTTCACTTCATGAGTCTAGAGGGGATTGTAGAATTCTTTTGGAACTCAGTTGTGCCTCATCACTACTTTCTACCCTCAGAAGGACAGGAAAACATAGTAGACTATCCAGATGATGGAGGATATGTAGTAGGCATGTGTTTTATACTTCTTCTAATCATGGTAACAACACCTTCCATTGGTTGAATTTTTTTATAATAATAGCTATAACTCTTCCATTGACATATCCCTATTTGAATCTTTGTACGAGCAACTATTTCTCTCTCAATTATGCTGGATTGAGGTTGGGGGGATAGATGTTCTTGGTCCCTATGTGGTACAGAGCATGATAGAGAATGTTAAAATTGTTTGTGAGAGGATGAAAATAGTGAAGGAATAATAAAAGTCTTATGCCGATCACAGAAGGAGTCCCTTGGAGTTCAAGGCTGGGGACCATGTGTTCTTGAAGGTTTCCCCTTGACCTGGGAAGTAGATATTTGGAAGAGGTGGTAAGATTTATCTCAGGTTTTTTGGAACCTTTGAGGTGTTGGGGCATGTTGGAAAGATGTCATGTTGGTTAGAATTTATACCATGGTTGGAGATGATCCACGACGTCTTCCATGTCTCTTAGCTTTTTTGGTATCTTTATGATGAATCCCATGTTATTGATTGGGGAGAGTTGGATACTGAGGATGATGCAGAGTTTGTGGAGTGGCCAGTAGAGATCCAGGATTTTTGAGAGAAGGTTCTATGAGGATGAAACATTCCCTTGGTTTGGGTGCTATGTAGGATTTGTGGCTTAGAAGAGAGTACTGGGGAGCATGAGATGAATATGCGAGGCCAGTACCCAAATTTGTTTTGAGTTTTCCCCTTCACTTTCCCTTTTTCAGTATGATGTGCTGTCTGGATCCTTTTGTTTATGAGATATGTTTATTTTACCCTTGATGTTATACGTGTGGTTTGATGTGTGATAAGGTACTGACATATGAAAAGGGGAGGACCTTAATCCCAAACAAGACACATTAATTATGATGAGATTAAACCCGTGCTGGCAAGTCAGTGCCACCCAGAGCTGACAATATCTTGACATAGAGGACATAATTTCTTGATTTATGTGTTTGGTATGATGTGGTCTGTTGGTTGTGTTAGATGATACTATTTATAGCTATTGTTTCATGGTGATGGTGTTGTGAAATATTCTTGTAGTCATTTGTTTTGGTGGTGTTTCAAGTGTAACTAGATCTTTGATAGGTATCTCGAGGGATGGTTGTTTGAAACCTTCCTCTCTTTTCATTCGGATTGGTTTTAAATTCTTGAGGGAGAGAATAGTTTAATAAGTATTTTATGAAACATCCCAAACCTTCCGGCCCGTTACATTTCCAGTTTTGGTTCTTAGAGGTGTTCGGGGGAGGTTTTGAGAGATCTCTATGGAAGATGGAGGCATAACAGAGTTGATAGAGGAAATACATGTCATGTAAGTGTATTACACAATGTGAAAGTTGGTTTCATGGATTATCAATGGAAATTTAATGATGTGTAAGTTTTTGGGGTTAAATAATAAAAGGAAAACTAATTTTTTAGAAGAACTTGGAATTTGGGGATTACACGACCTGAAAGGGGATTACATGTTGTGTAATTCCCTGATGGTGTATAGTTTTAAAGGTTTTAAATGCTCGAGTTTTCTCTAAACCCTATAGAAAATGAAACTTCTCTTGTTCCAGGTGTCCAACTACCTTCTCCTTCCATTTTTGGACATTCCTTTTAATGGCGATTAATCATTGGGCTTACATATTTGATCCATGGTGAGTTATCCTCTCATTCTCATCCGTTTTCTTTCATTATTCTCTCATGGATTCACTAAAATGATATTTTTTGGGTTAGTGTGTGTGTTGGGTTGCACTTTAATCGAATTTGGGTGCATTATAGATTGATATGTGGTTCCTCAATGTGCAGTTGTGGTTTGAGGGTGTTCTTCTTTTCCCTAAGGCACATAGAGAGTCTACAAAGCTTCTTTGAGGTAGGTTTTTCCTCATTTATCTTTATTGTGTATCATGTGGTAGGGGTTTGTTTTTTTTACCTATGGGTTATGGTGGTGTTGGATTAATTAAATATAAAGAATTGGTTAAATTGAAATTGAATGGTAAAGGGGTTTGTTTCAATTTCTTTTATAGAATTGATATTATTGTGATATTGTGGATTGTATGGGATTGATTCCAGGCTAAAAAATGTGGTTGTTGGGGAATTTGTTTGCACTGGATATATGTATTGTGACTATTGTAATTGTTGTGATATCACCCTAAAAATGGAAATTGGTTAACCAATTATATTTGTTTAATAAATTGGTTTTCCCAAGATGATTATTTGTGTGATAACATCCCTAAAATATAGTATATTATGATAAAATGACCTTTATAAATTTTTAAAATAGTTTTTATGTGTTTTGATGCATGGTTGTGCTTGTGGGACGACGATGTGCGATTCTAATGGAGTGTGGGGTGAAATGTGGTTGTTTGGCCATGTTTTTTTGGGTGGTGAGGTGTGATTTTTGGGGATGATAGGTTTCTTATGATATATGGTTTCTTTATGCTAGATGCCCAGGTTGTGATGGAATAAATGAATGTCTAATAATGTTTGAAATTTCATTGGTTGGTCTGGTTAATGGGATTGAAAATTTTCAATGAAAATTTACTGATGGGTTGTGTAATTAAATGTGGTTGAAAAAAAATAATAAAATTAATGGGTGTTAAACATGGATTAAATATGAAGACAAATTAGATTATCAGGTCTCTTAACCTTTTGGAATGACTATTGTAGATACTAATAAATGAATTTAGAGGTGGAAAAAAAGGTGACAATGTTATGATTTGGTTGTTTATCTAAGATCCTATAGGTTGGTATTGAGTGTTTGATGCTATATATATACTTTTATTTTCATTATTATTTCTATATGCACCCCACCCACATTGAGAACTATATGCTGAACACCAACATAGTCACATGAGGGGTGTCTTTCTTAACATCCTGGTGGGAGGACAGATGGATGGACACCCACTATCACCTACTCCCTCTTTTAGGAGAAGGTGGCCCATGATTATTTAGGAAAGTTATTATGTGGAATCCCAGGTGTCTTTGGGATGAGTTCTGATGTGGTGTCCCAGGTGTCTTTGGGATGAGTTGTGATGTGATTTCCTAGGTATCTTTGGGATGATATGAGATGTGATGTGCTATGGTGTATGACCCAGGTGTGTGTGGGTGTGATGTGTTGTGGTGTGTGGACCAGGTGTGTGCGGGCGGGATGTGTTGTGGTGTGTGGCCCTAGTGCGTATGAGTGGGATGTGCTGTGGTATATTCGGAAGAGGTGGGAGCGCCAGGACGTCTGTCGTTGGGGTGTGAGAGTGGATAATTAGTGGGAAATTTATGCAAGGTACACTATCATCGATGTGATTTATATTATATTATATTACCTATCTTGCGTTATTTGGTGAGTGTGCCTTGGTGAGGTAGGGGTTATGGTTAGTCTACCTTTCAGGTACTATTTGGTTATGCTGTTTTTTCACAAGTACATTAGTATGCTCCATCCAATTATGCATGAGAGACTTTGGTTTTCCTACTGAGTATACCTGTATTCTTACTCAATGTATATAAAACTATTTTCAAGTTTCTAGGTACACTAAGTGGACCATTTTGGACATTTATAGCTCGTACATTTTGGATAGTTGATGTGTCACTACTTTATCTTTTCTTTTGGGTATTTACTTTGGAGATGTTATTGTATCTGTATTAGTTCTATTTATACATGGATGTGGGATGGTCTTTGGATTTATTTTTATATATGTAATGTAGTTGGTTTTTGTTTATAAATCTTATCTCCCAATCTTCTTTACTTATAAAGGGTAATGCCTCCCATATTGTGATAATTGTACACCCTTGGTGCTAGTTGACAACCCATGACCTATTGGAGGCAATAATTGGGGGTCATTATCTTCCTTTATTTATTTATAGCCCTGGAGGGGTATCCTTGGAGGGAGGGGGTTGTGAAATAAGGTTATGACTGAAAATGATAAGTAGGAAGATTTTTTTGTGGTGCAAAGATGGTAATCAGTTCTATGTATTAAGTACCCCTTCTTCTCCCTTATATTAAAATCAAAAAATTCTTCCCATTTGATTCAAAATGTCCCTATTACTCCCATGAATTAAAACCACAATGTCTTCTTAAAACATGTCATTACCTTGTGTATTTTATTTTTAGTGACCATTAAAGTATATTATTTCAATATTGTCTTCTTTTCAAGAAACCAAAACATGAAAAGTATATTTCGGAAAACATTGATAGAGAATTTTTTTAATCTATCCAATTTTAATTTTTGTATAAAAATATTTATCAAGAATTGATATAGATTTCTAGCTTTGAAGAATTTTATTAAAGGGAATATGTTGATCACCACTATGTTGGGTTATAATAGGGGAGAGGTATCTCTTGGGACTAAAATTAGTGTAAGAGATGGTATATTTGGTTTATATAATATAAATAAGATTAATGAAACCCCATGTTAGTAAAATAATAAACATTAATAAACCCATTTATGTATTTAAAATCATAATCATTATAATATTACCTTACACAAATATTTTAATCATAAGATGAACTATTTATATGAAATTGTTTTTAATCTGTATTTATTTTTGTTAAATATGAATATTACTAAATAAAATAGGAGGGATATGAATAAAAAATGGATGGATGTCAATTGTATGACAATATAGTATGAGAATTGGGTGGAAGTGTTCATCAAGTTTACAAAATATCATGCATATTAACCTTATCAAATCCCTTTTACATGTTTAAGTTATTTTTATTCAAGTATAATTAGTCTAGAGGAGTTGGAAGAACACTTGATCTATCACTAAATACATGGAAGTTATAAATTTTGGACTAAACATGGATAAAACTGAATGTATCTAGTGATTGGGATAAGTATTTGTTTTATGGATTATCTAATATGATTACAAGTGTGTAAAATGATTAATAACATATCAAGGATGTGATTACAAGTGTTAAAGATGATGAATATTATATTGTGTAAATGAAAATGATAGTTGAATATGAACTTCATGATTTTACAAAGTTGTTTGAGATGGTAAAGAGTTGTGAAAAGAAACCATTGTATACTAGTTGTACTTAATATACAACCTTGTCATCCATACTGAAGTTATATGATTTAAAATCTATAAATGGATGGAGTGATGCTAGTTTTATTGAACTACTTTCTCTCTTGAATTATATTCACCCAAAAGATAGTGAGATTCCTTACCAAACATATGATGCTAAAATATTGCTATGCTCAATTGGTATGATCTCTAAAAGAATTAATGCCTCTTCAAATGACTGTATACTATTTAAAAATGAGTAAAAATCAATTAAAAATTCCAAAATTTTTGTTCTTCTCGATACAATAAAGATGAATTGGGTTCTATGATTGTTGTATTGTACATCAAAATCATTCTAAGTTTTAAGATCCTATATGGATGTGAGGTGATTGTATGAAAATTGACATGGAACACAAATACAAGATATAAACATAGTAAACTTAATCAACTAGAAGACTCTCCTCAGTGGAAGATAATTGATCATGAGTATCTTGAATTTGGAAATGAGCTGAGAAATCCTGGTCTTACGCTATCTACAGACATAGAGAATCCTTTTTGTATTTAAAGTAGAACTCATAGTATATGGAAGGTTATTTTGGTAAATTAAAACTTTCCAATGTGTTTATGCACAAAACAAAAATACATTATGTTATCTCTACTTATATTAGTAACCAAACAACCGGGTAATGATATTGATGTTTATTTGGATCCATTTTTCAATGATTTGAAATTATCATGGTATCCAAGTGTTACATTTTGTGATTCTTATAGAAATAAAGATTTAATGTTGAGATACATATTGTAAAGGATGATACATAACTTTCCTCTTATGAAATTTTTTAGGATATAACATTAAAGTAACTCAAGGATGTACCATTTGTGAACAAGGTACATTTTCAATATGGTTAAAATAGTCATCGAAGCTTGTGTTTATAGGACATTTCATATTTATACCCTGGATACATAATTACCAATATTAGGTGACATCATCTTATGGGAGTTTATAAGAATGTATAACACCATATCCACTAAAGAGTGATAATTTTTTTGAGAAATTAATAGACATGTAAACTTATTTTGGTAATCCTTTTTTGAAAAACCTTAAAAAACCAGTTGGTAAAATAGACAATTTTTTTGAATTACCAAACTGGTATTTTTTATACATTATCCATTTTCTTGATGTTATGCATGATTAAAAAATTTATGTGATAATTCCATTAGAATGTTACTAAATGCTCCTGTAAAAACAAAGGATGAAATTAAGACTAGGTTAGACATGATTGACATGGGAAAATAGGAAGATTGGGAAATAGTGAATAGAAAAAAATTTTATTCCTCTAGATGCTTACACTCTTTCTAGGAAATATATTTACCAGTTTTGAAACTTCTTGAATGATGTAAAGTTTCCAGAGTGGTATTCATCATATATCAAGAATATCATTTCAATGAATGATTAATGTTAATGGGTCTGAAAACACATGTCCATCATGTTTTAATGCATGATATCATCATTCCTTCAGCATAAATTTCATTTTTCCCAAGAATTTCCATCATACATTAACCAAGTTTTGTTTCTTTTTCAAATCTATATACAATAAAGATATATAACTTGTGAAAATTAAAACTATGTAAAAGAAAATTACTATCATATTATTTGAATTAGAGGTATTATTCCCACCGTATTTCTTTGATATGATGGTTCACTTGATAGTTCACTTGGTAATTAAGATTCGACTATATGGTCCTATAAATTATATAAGGATTTATCCCATTGAATGATATATGAAGATTTTAAATGGCCATGTCAAAAATCATAGTTATACAGAAGGTTGTATTATGTAGTGATATGTTTTTGAGGAATCCATTGAATTCTGTACCAAATACCTATCCAATATGGAAGTCATTGGTCTAAAAAAATCTCATCACACTGGGTGGCTTGTGGGTGAAGGTATTCCTATATTAGTTGTTTTCACAATTAATATTATAGATTAGGAGTTAGTACACCTTTATGTTTTTCATAAATATTTAGAGGTTTCCCCATATTTTGAAACCCAAAAATAAATTCATAGGCATTTTAATCCATCAAGGGATAGATATGGATATCAAATACACATAATCAATAGTTTATAGGATAGTTCTGAGACCATGTTTTTAATGACTCAACTAAAAATCCGGATTCAATTTCAGAATAACTTTGATATCTAGCTAGAGTTCTAAGTTCACATGTATTATCTTATAATGGTTATGTAACGATTGGTTATATGTTCTATACAAATGAACATGATGAATGTAGTACCATGTAAAATAGTGGAGTAACACTTGTGGATGAAACTACGCATGTATCATGTACTAAGATGAACCACTTATAATGAAATCATAGGAAGTACATGTATTTTATGTTCTAGATCCTCTAAGATGAAAGTGGTCAATTATTCTATTATCAACCAAAACCACTAAAGGTTTATATGTCAATTAAACTGAGGATGAACCTTTCATTTGGATGTCTCAATCATTTTTAGGGATCCCAATGTATATTGGGTCTTGTATGTCAAAGGATACCATAATGAATAGATTTGGATACTCGATAGAGATGTTAAATCCCATCAACCTTAAAAAGGGAGTTCAATAATCAGGTTATATTTTTTTTATAATATAAATTGTGTTACCTCATATTATTATCTATTCACTTCTGCATTTACATAATTTAAATTAAATAATCAACCACTTCTAGAAATAATGACTTCTGAACATGTCGATGCTCCCAATCCTATGGAAGGAGAGGTTTCCCAACATGTTGGTGCTCCAAATGTTGAGGAAGAACAACCTTCTACACATTCCTATGCTATTAATCCATAGGAACAACATATTGATGATGTTGTGGTTGAGAAAATGGAAAAAAGTGAAGAATCAATTTTCTATAAAGAATAATAGCATCATATCATGACTGTATTGGATAAAATTATTAAGGTGAGAAACAAAGGACTCAAATTTTTGGTTGGATGGAATGCACATGGTCAAACTATTAACCCCAAAAAGTCTATGTTTAGTAGTTAAATTAGGCTCACCACTTTCATGTGTATACTGATTGATATATATTTGTGGAAAAATATTGTGCTTGTTCTCAAGACACTAATTTGGTAAGAGATTAGGGTAAAATTATTATATACTGTCTTTATTTTACTAAAAAAATAATGAAACATTTTATTACTGTTCATCATCCCTTATAGAGTGAATTTATATTAGATGAATTCTGATTCAAATTTGTATTCATTGTCACTGTAAAGGCACATAAAGAATTTCAAACAATTCTTATAATATATTATCTCAAATATGTTGAAGGGAAAATAAACCCGTACCCACCACAAATTTATGAACACCTAATAAACCAAAAATCATGGGATACATTTATTAGCCGTCCTGAGGAGACATCTTTTAAGGTATATAGTTACTGGAAATATATTGTTTGAAAATACATGTATTAGTCACTTTGATTCAAAATTATTAATTTATGAAGCAGAAACTGAGTTCTGAAAATAATCAATGGGTAGAAAAACCAACATACCCCTACCGTAAATAAAGGATGGGGTTACTTCACTTGAAAAAAAATGGTATGTCTTTTAAATATACCACAATAATTTTATGTGACATGAAATAATAATATAATTTTTCTCCTCTATTTATATGATGATTGATGAACCAAAATCCAAATACACTTCCATCACACATCATGTGATATGGAATGAGGCATGTGTAAATAAATAAGGGATACTAATAGATGAAAACACAATAAAAGTGTTGGAAACATACGTAAGTATGACATAAAAGAAGTGTTTTGATTTAAATTGGTATTACATAATAATTATTACTTAATCTCTTATATTTTTTATCTGACTTAGACATGGAATAATTATCAGTTGTACCTGATGAACAACTATGATCATTGGCCTTGAAGTAGCCAGAAAAGTATGCCTGCCTTAGAGGTGAAAGTTTTGGGGTGTCACCCGGAACATAATTTAGGAAAAGAAATGAACAAGGGGTTAAAGAAAATAAAATGGAAGAGTTGAAGGTCTAATTAATTACTTTAGAAGAAAAACATATTTAATAGTCAAAGTTGTTAGAAAATGTTATAGGAAGGAATCAAAGAGAAGAAACAACATAATAATAACCACTATGTGAAGATCCCAACCTAACCCCAAAAACTTTGAGGTGATATGTTCCCCTAAAAGAGATGTATTAGATGATGTAATTGATATTTTCATAAATTTTACTTTGAAATGTGAATCAGGAATACACTAACACATTTTCTATATTGATATTCTATATAGTGAGAATGATTGTGATTTATATCTATCAATACCCACCCATTTCCTTGTTTTGAGGGGTACCATGTAATATATCCAAGGATATATTCTACATAGAAAACAACTTTCAATAGGTTATATTAGCGTGAGAATTAATGTAGCTCAAGAGATGAGTGATGAGATACCTATTCCACATAATGATTTAGATATTCATACAGTAAATAAACACATTTGAAATTTTGTAGCTAGTTGTTAAATCTTGTAAAAAACTTATTGATAAGGAGGTATTCATTTTAAATTTATTTTCATGAAAATACTTTAAAAATTAATGAAAAAGGTATGAAATGATGAATGTTATTACATACAGACAAAGGGAAGGGGGGTAAAATCGACGACCAAATCAAAATGTTATGAAGGATCAACCAACCAATTGAAAATATATTTACAAGACTCCTTTACCCTTACCATTAAACTTTTACATTTACTAACATTAAATATTCTTGTGGATATAACGTTATCAAGTAGTGATATGAATGAAATTGATTTTGAAGAACATAAGTATGGATATTCCATTAAAATCTATATTGGTATTGAGTATGTAAATAAAATACTCAAATATGAATGACTAGGAATCTCTGTTTTAAATTTATACATGATGTTTTTTTCATGATTTTTTCCAATGGATGATCTACTATATTAACTATGACTGAATACTATTCATATTTTTTTGCAGGCGTATATATCAATAATATTTGAATGGAAAACCATATAAATAGAAATTTGAACTCATTAGTCCTTGAATCACTTTTACACAACTATTGTCATTGGATCTAAAGAAATATAAAATATTAGTGGACAAAATTGCCACAATGTATGAAAGAAAAGTTACAAATGATATACTCTTCATAATACCCATAATGCAAGGGTAAAAATCTATAATTTCACCACATAAAATATATTTTCATTCATTTCATTACTTATTCTCTTTTTTGTAGGAATAATTGGTTACTAATTATAGTCATTTTGTATACTCCTATAATTTTTTTTGGATTCAATGCATGGAATACCCAAAAAAATGACCACATGTGATGATGTTTATCAATTTGTAATACAATACATGTAATGTTTTAAAACCAAAATTATAGCTATATATTTTATATTATGTTTTAATTAAAATACTAATATTATAGGGAGGTGTTTAAATATCATCAAAATCATGGCATGGGGATAGTCCATGAGCATGAGCCTATCAACTTCTACAAGTAGATAAGTATTAGGGTATATATTATAATATTTTACTATCAAAACATATATAAAAAAATTACCTATTTTTCTCAATTTTTCTGAAGTTTCTGAAGCAAACCAATTCCAAAGATTATGGTTGTTATGTTTTCAACTTTATGAAAGATATCATATACCATCAAAAAACTAGTGTCTCTGAATATGTGTTTTAAAAGATAATTACAATTTAATTTAAAATATTTAACAATACTTTGTTTATTTATATTTTTCTAGTACTACTATGAATTTAGATAGTCCATGTATTCACAAGAGGAAATATATTTGTTTAGAATTGAATGGGATGCATATATAGTGCTAGAGTGTATATATACATCACAAAGAGGTGTCTTCCTACTACTACTTTAGCTGATTTTATCATCATTTTATATACTTTTTAGTTAATTTGCATATCATTTTTATATGATTATTTAGGAAAAAAATCCATAAGTCACTTGTGACATGTAGGAATTAACCACAACTTAATCCAATATAGGATGTGTCCATTATGACTCAAACTGCATGTTTTTAGTTTAAAATTGACATTTTAGTTAAAAACACCATTCACATACTCAAAACTGATAAAATCAATTCCATTTTTTTGATACTAATTTAAAATGACACATAAGTAATTTTTGACATGTAGGAATCAATTGAATCTTAATCTAATACATGGTGTGCCTGACATGACTCAAAGTGTCTGTGATCAGTTTAAAATTGACAATTTAGTTTTAAACATGTTTCACTCACTAAAAACTGTGAAAACATGCATAAATTTCCTTAATACTTTAGTAAAATGATTAATAGTCCATTTTTTACATGTATTAATCAGTCGCATGTAAAAAAAACTCACTATATGACTAGTATGACTCAAAGTAAATGTTTTTAGTTTAAATCAACATTTTAGTAAAAAAGACATGGGACATACTCAAAATAATTGAATCACAAGTCTATTTTGTTGAAACTTTATAAAAATGATCCCTATGTCATTTTAGACATATAGGTATAAAATACACAACAATATAATGCACAATGTGACCGTTATGACTCATAGTGTATGCTTTCATTTTAAAATGACATTTTAGTAAAAACAAAAAGTGACATATTCAAAACCGAGAAAAACCATTATTACTATTTTGATACATTATAACAAAGATTCATAATTAATTTTTTTATGTTCAATAATTGGTTTCACCTCAATATGATTCATGATGTGGCCAGTATGACTCCAAGTGTGTTATTTTATTTAAAATTGACATTTTTGTAAAAAATAAAGGTGATATACTCAAAACCTATCAAACAAATTTGGATTGTTTTAACACTTTATAGAAACAATACATATGTTATTTTTGACATGTGGGAATAATATTTACCTCAATATGATACACACTATGCCTGGTATGACTCAAAGTGTCTATTATTAGTTTAAAATCAACATTTTAGTTCAACAAGTTTGTAACTCACTAAAAACTAAGAAAATGTGCTTAGATTTTCAAGAAAATTCAATAAAATTATTCATATGTCATTTTTTATGTGTAGGAATCATTATCATATAAAATTTATACATGGTGTGACTGAGATGACTCAAAGGGTGTGTTTTCAATTTAAAATGTCATTTTAGTAAAAAAAAACAAGTGACATATAAAAAACAAAAAAACAAATTTGTATTATTTTAGTACTATAGGATAATGATCCATATGAAATTTATGATGTATTGGAATTAGTTTAACCTCAATATGAGACATAGTGTGACCAATATGACTCAAACTATGTGTTTTTAGTTTAAAATGAAATTTTAGTAAAACCACTAGTGACATATTGAAAACCATGAAAATGTTATCAATTTTTTTAAAGTTAATAAAAATGATCCATAAGTCATTTTGGACATATAGGTATCAGCCGAACCTCAATCCAACACAATATGTGACCAGTATGACTCAAAGTGTTCATTATTATATAAAAATTGACATTTTAGTTTAAAAAATGTTCCACTCACTAAAAACCAAGAAAATATGCTTTGAATGTATTTATAATTTATGAAAATGATTAATAATTCATTTTTATGTGTAGGAATCAGTCTCATTTCATACCAACACATGATATGACTGGTATAACTTCAAGTTCATGTTTTTATTTTAAAATAACATTTTAGTAAAAAAACTAGGGTCATACTCAAAATTGATAATTGTTTTAGATTATTAGGATAATTTCATAAAATGATCCATAAGTCATTTGTGTCATGTAGAAATTAGCATCACCTTAATCTGATGCACTGTGTGGTTGATATGACTCTGAGTGTTCCTTTTTATTTAAAATTAACATTTTAGTATAAAAGACAACTGACATACTCAAAACTAATAAAACAGATTCATATTGTTTCAATATTTTTTTTGAAATTATCCACAAGTTATTTTTGACATGTAGGAATTAACCACACCTCAAGCTGATACAAAGTGTGTCTGTTATGACTCAAAGTGTCTGTTATTAGTTTAAAACTGACATTTTTTTTTTCAAAACATGTGTCACTCAATGAAAACTGAGAAAACACACTCATATTATCTTGATAATTTATTAAAATGATTCATAAGTCATTTATGATGTGTATGAATTATTATCATTTCAAACTGACACACAATGTGATCATTATGACTAAATGTGTGTGTTTTTAGTTTATAATAAATTTTTTGAAAAAAACTTACTTACTCAAAACTGAGAAAACACAATTGGATTATTTTAATATTTTAAGAAAAAATACATATGTCATTTGTGCCAAGTAGGATTCAGTCACATATCAATTTGATGCACGATGTGATTGGTATTACTCAAAGTGTGTGTTTTTAGTTTAAAATGACATTTTATTGAAAACCAATAGTAAAATACTCAAAACATAGTAAACAATTTCAGATTATTTTGATACTTTATAAAAAATATTCATAAGTCATTTTTGACATGTAGGAATCAGCCTCACATCAATCCAACCCACGGTGTGACTTGTATGACACCAAATGTGTCTTCTTTATTTTAAATTATTATTTTGGTATAAAAGAAAAGAGACATACTCAAGAATGATGAAACACATTCATATTATTTCTATACATCATTAAAAATCCCCTAATTCATTCTTGATGTGTAGGAATCAGCTGCACCCCAATTTGTTTCACAGTGAGCCTGATATAACTCAATGCATCCTTTATTAGTTTAAAATAGACATTTTAGTTCAAAATGTGTGTCACTAACTGAAAACCAAGTAAATGTTCTTGAATTATCATGATAATTTATGGAAATGATTCATAAGTCATTTGTGACATGTAGAAAATATTCTCATGTCAAACTGATAAATGATGTGATCGATATGACTCAAAAGGTGACTTTTCATTTTAAACTTACATTTTAGTAAAAAAACAAGTGGCATACTCATAACCAAATTAAAGTATTAAATTTTTTTTGATAGTTTAGTAAAATAACCCATAAGTCATTTTTCAAATCTTGGAATAAGCCACACATTAATCTAATTCACAATGTGACCGATACGACTCCAAGTGTGTCTTATTATTTAAAATTGACATTTTAGTTAAAAAGGAAAGTGACATACTAAAAACTAAGAAAAAACATTCATATTATTTTGATACATTATGAAAATGATTAGTAAGTCATTTGTGATGTGTAGGAACCAGCTATAGATCAATCTGATACACATTGTTTCTGATATGTCTCAAAGTGTCTATTATTAGTTTAAAATTGATATTTTAGTTTAAAACATGTGTCACTAAATAAAAACTGATAAAATAAAATTGTATTGACTTGATAATTTAAGAAAATAATTCATGTCATTTTTGATGCATATGAATCAATATCATATCAAACTGATACAATATGTGACTGATATGAATCAAAGTGCGTGTTTTCAGTTGAAAATAAAATTTTAGTAAAGAAAACTGACCTACTAAAAAACCACATTCATATTGGTTTGATACTTTAGGAAAATGATCATAAGTCATTTGTGACATGTAGGAATCATATTCACCTCAATCTGATGCACTATGTGACCGATATTTATCAAATTGTGTGATTTGAGTTTAAAAATTACATTTTATTAATGAATTATTTCATATTTATGTTTAATTTATTTATTTATAGTATTAATAACATAAGATTTTTTTACACAGGTGGTTTATTTTTCTTGAGTTTTTGTGGTTTTTTTAATAACTGATACCATGATCAGAAATTTTTATAGGGTGTCGGGTGAAAAAGATAATGAAACCATTGATGTTTTTAAATGTTTGTGATAAATTTTATTTGATTATGTAATTTTACAAAAAAATATTTGAAATTTATATAATAGTTTTTTTTCTTCTATTTGTGAGGTAATTTTTATTTCAATTTAATTATGAATTTTCCATATGCTATATTTTCCCATATTTTTTGTTGTAATGTGATATAGTTTTAACACCACACTATGGTAGTATGATTTTTATCAGCGCTATACTAGCACTGATAAAGGCCCACCATTATCATCTCTTTTTTTAGCGTTGATAGCAAGGGAACCCTTTTAATGTCGTTTATATTAACAATGATTTTTTACACTGATAAAGGCTTATTCTAGTACTACTAAAAGTATGTTCTATTTTAGTGAATGCTAAGTAGGTTTAGGTTTATAAATTTTTATTTTGATAGTAATGAGGGGAGTTTCTTCTATTAAGGTAGTTAGCTCAAGTCACTCAAATATGATGACGAATAGTGATAACCACCACATGCCTAGTTTAGGCTGCAGTAGTGATTCGATGATAACGAGGAGAGAAATACGGATCCTTATAATATATGGAATGAATCTATTTTAAAGAGACATTATTTAGGGAGGAGAGGTAGATAGACCTAGATGGTGAACAAAGCGACACTGACACTAATAGAATGATGGAGGATATTTTGAGGATGCATGAGTAAGAGATTTAAGAAGAGTGAAAGTCAAAGGTGAAGTAGAGATGGGGAGACAATCACTCAACATAGAAAAACCTATATCTTTCCATTATTTTCCTTCTTATGTATCCCTAATATGTTTTTCTCATGTGATATTATAATGTCTATATAAAAATGTTTTGTGGGTAATTCTATAAGGGGATACAATGGTTATAGTTTTTTAAATTCATTTCATGATCTTTATTAATTACTTAATAATTAAAATTCATTCTTCTTAGTCATATTAATTTCAATTTATTTCTTGAGTATATTTGATGTATCAACATATGAAAATCATGATTAAGTCTTTTTTTAAATAATTTTACCCACTACAGTAAGTTAATAGATTGAGTAGATGAGATTAGTTGAATGAATGTTCATGGATGAATGACACTTCATTTTTTAAATGATTCCCTAATAAAATTATTTTAATACTATAAAAAACCCTTCATGAAAAATATTGAGTTGATGTGTAGTTATAATTATCGATATAGATTATGACCATTTTTTGACCAAGTTTGAATGTTGCGTCGAACTCTTTTCATAAGAACATAATTTTCTCAAAATTATATATATATATAACTAGTGTCATGGGTATATGAGGCAAATAACTAAATATATCTATAAATCAACTCATAAATATAGTGGATCTCACACCTTGGGTTTATATATGGAATAAAGGACCCCACAAGTGGGATGAGAACCCTATGATCATTACATTTGAATCATGTAATCAATCCTATATAGAAAAATATGAAAAATTCATTTTATATCTTACTAATGTCCTTGAATAGTCAAACAAACCTTTCCATTGTGATCTACATGGAAATATACTCAAGATAGACTATTTAACCTTTCCATTGTGATCTACATGGAAATATACTATGAATAGACTATTTAACCTTTCCATTGTGATCTACATGTAAATATACTCTGGATAGATTATTTATTTTTCTAATATAGACAAATGATGAAGGAAGTCATGTGGAATACCCTAGAATTGCTTAATCACATGAAACATGCCCACCCATGCCTGAAAAACTATATTATTATGGCATGTTTATGTAGAAAACCAACCTGGGTCTAGAACACCCAACCTGGGTCACCCCACTTGACCCCCTTTCCTTGAAAGCCATCAATTTCGGCCCCATGTTTGTCTGTATCAGCTACCCGACCTACATTATCAAGTATAGCAGGATCGTGGTATGTTTGCTTGAACCTCTGACCTTCTACATTAAAGGAGGGTATCCGGAGGTCATGTCCCTTATTTCCTTGAATCCTGTGTTATGCACGCAGTTCCATGGACACCACTTCCACGATGCTTTCCTATATCTCCCATTACACAATGTCATTTATCATTACTATTGTTTTTCCCTATAACTACCCAGTACCATGACACTCTTTTGTCACTAACAACATGTGAACTTCTACTCATTTCATTGTACCATCACACTGACCGCTACAGTTTATGCCATCTATGCCTCCCTAAACCTGTCTGTCTAAGGCCCCCATACTTATTCCAAGACCTATCATTATGTTGCCTCTCTATCATAACACTGTGGAACCTATGTTTCCTCTCCACCACATGCCACCACTATACCACTATCCCATTTTCTTCCATGACCACCAGAGCTCCCTTGAGCTAGAGAACCTCATGCTTGTTGTACTCATGATAAAACATAGAGAGGGAGGGGGATATATATATATATATATATTATAGAGATAGAGAATAAATGAAAGTGAAGAGAATAAAGGTGACAAAAGTATAATCTGATCTATTTTTTATCATTTCTATTCTAGAACTATTACAAAAAATAAATGAAGTTAGGATCATACAAATTAAGGTCTAAGTGTTGGAATGTCCATTGTACGGATATTCAAGCTATGTGGATTCCAATTGTGGTAGAGGCCTCTGCTATCCTCTTTTTAATTTTTATTGCCTGCTCAAAAGGATGGAGTAAGGTTTTGGTTGAGTTTGATTGTCTTTCTATAATTAATGCCCTGACCAAGAAAGGAGTGAGATAACATACTTATAATATTATTCTTAGAAAGTATGGTCTTTATTTTAAGATTTATCCTACTATAATTTTTATTTCATTAAGCAGGCTGGTAATCTTGAAGCTCATAGATTGACAAGCTTTGGGAAATCATGGGGTGACCATTGTTGGGTTGTTTATTTCCCTAATTAGATTTGTAATCCTAGTTTGTTTGATTCATAATATATTTCCACTATTAAAAATAATTGACCCATAAAATTCCTTGGTTATAGGGTTTAAAACCTAATAATGTGGATATATTGAACACAACATGAGTTAAGGAAAATAAAAGAATATTCATGTATAACCTTCATAGATAAATCATTAAAAAAGAATTGACAAAGGAATCATATAATATGTCAAAACTTAGATTTAGATCAATCCTTGGTGAAGAACACTCATGACCATTATTGGATATGATATTTTTTAAGAGTTTAACCCTTTAATACCATGGTTTCTTCCTACTCTCTTTCTCTATCTTCATATAAAATTCAAGGGTTTCTTGATACTATCCAAAGAATTTTTGAGAAAAAGTAATTTATATATGGGATAAACTATAAATCACTAAAAACTAACTAATTAATTAATTAATTCATATAAAAGACCTTAAACATAGAATATCTAATGATAAAATTAATTATAACTGTCCTTGTGTAAATACACCATTCAAGATGCAATTGTGCTCTCATATTTCCTTCATTGATTTGTTTTTAAGAAAAATCATTATTCCCATGAAACCATGACCATAGAATAAATATATAAGTTTTATATGTATTATATTTTTATTGAGTCCCTATCACAACCACAATTCTATGTTAGCACAACTTGAGGGTAAACACCATAAAAAGGAATTGATGGAACCATCAATTTTTTTCTTCTAAGACAATCTTCTCAGGTATATTTACTAAATACCCATTGATAGTTTTTGAATATCCAATACTCAAACTTAGATATGTATTATTTTAGAAAAACTTGGGTCACTACATGAACACTTCACCATCATTATTTTCATAGCCAACCTTACGCTACCACAAATCTAGCTTTATCCAGCATTGGGATTTATTAGTGCTAAACATAAAGCATTGATAAAGGTATCTTTTATCAGCACTAAAAAAGAGATGATAAAAGTGTACCATTCAAATGTATAGAGTCTTGGTAATTATTTTTCTAATGATGAAACTCTTACAAAAGAGGTTGTAGACTATAAATTATGGAAAGAGAAATTAATTTCCTCAAGGGATCATCAGAGAAAGAAAGAACTTGATGCTAAAACTCCATTGAGAGGTAAATCCAAGAAGCAATATGCTTCTATGAGTAGCAATACAATTTAAGGACTTATTTCCTCCACATAAGATGCTATATCCAGTGATTATTATAGAAATGAGACTAATACCGAGGGTAGATTGGCGTAAGAAGATGTCTCAGCTTAGGTGGGTGTCTCCCTTGTGCTTAAGATGTAGGAAACTCATAATTATGTGGAAGTGGGACAAGGAATCTATCATAATATAGAGCGGTCCACTACTATAGACACTGGCAGTTTACAACCCTCTAAGGAGATGATTCCACTATACTCTAATAAATTCAGTCTAATTGTCATATTGAACTGGTCTAATAGTAGATAAGTATTACATGAGGAATTTGGTAATGATCATGGGGTAATTAAAACTAAGGGAAAATTCTTAGTTACAGAGAAGGTAGTATTAGAGGGAATAGGTTTGACTAGAGAACAAGATCCTAGGTCTCTTGATGATCTCAACCAACGGACTAGAAACATTAACTCTCAAGTGGAGGACGAGTCATGTCAACAACCCAAAATACAGAGGAGGGGCAATCATCTAAGAGGTAGGTGTGGTGGATGATCCCATAGATGAATAATTGTCTATTTATGAAGTGGGTTGTCACTAGTTTTTATCTCTCATCTCCCCCTTTACTTTGTTTTTATGTTATTTTCAATACAATTTGGGACCATGGGCTATAACCCATGGTTCACTCCATTTTGGATATAAATATATTTATAATTATATATAAATATTTTTTTAATATATTTATTTATAATTATAATTTTAAATATATAAATATATATTTAAATAACTATAAAATTATAATAAATATATTTCAATAATAAATATATTTATTATATTTATAATTATATATATTTATAATTATATATATTTATATATTAATAAATATATATAATTACATATATAATTACATATATAATTATACAAATATATATAATTAAATAACTATATATAATTATATAAATTAACTTATAATTATATAATTTTTTAAAAGTATATTTATAATTATATATAATTTTTTTAAATATATTTATTTACAATTATAATTATAAAGAAATATATATATTTAAAAAATAAAAAATTATAATAAATATATTTAAATAATAAATATATATATTTATAATTATATTTATAAATACATATTTCTAATTCAATATATATTTATTTATAATTATATAAATTTAAAATTTTGAATTATTTTTATTATATTATAAAAATAAGGTCTTTATCAGCGCTTTATAACCAATTATAAAGATATGTTTTATCAGTGTTTACTATTTTAGCACTGATAAAACTACTCTTTATCATCAATTTTTTGAAAGCACTGAAAAAAGCCTTATATTATATTTTAAATAGAACCCTAACTGTAACACCCCAGGTAAATAAAGAATATGAAATATTTATATTTATTCATATTTGTGAATAAAATATTAATATTACTTTAAAGTGGATTCTATGGTCGATGGCATACCCAATACGCAACAACGAGTTTCTTGGGAATCTTACGTTGCACTCTAATAATAAAATAATATTATTTTAAATGGTAGTTAACGCCTAACCGTTGTAATGGAGGGAATGAACAGAACTAACTACAAAATGATTATATATGTTTGTCAAATATTTTTACTCTTTACAATAAATGTTAGAGGATTAAAAATGCAAATGAATCTAGTTTTTAAGTGTAAACATTCTAATATTCTTTAAAAGGTCGATTAACCGCCTTTTAATGGCGAACACCTTTTAAATCCACTTTTTGACAGTTTTATAAGCTCTATTTTTCAAAATAAACATATTATTTATTATTGGGGCATTGAAATTTACCTTGGGTTAATTTTTGGTATTTTTCTGACAATGTTCATTTTTCAATGAATAGTGAAAAATACTGCATTTTACATCAAAACTGCTTTTTCATATAATTTAATTATATGGTTATATTATATTTTTAATTTGTTTTAAAGTTTAATTAAAAATATATTTTTACCATGTAATTCAATGATGGTCATTGGGATTAATTTCACTTTGGAATTAGGCATAAACAAGTACCAAACTTTTCATAAATATTGCTTCAAAAAAACCCGCTATTTGTTTTGACAACAGGAAGTTTTTTTAAATTAATTATTGCAATTTATGTGTTTTGAATTTGGTAAAATGAATTACATATTTGGAATCATAAGGTACAAATTATGTAATTAAGACTCTTTTGTTTTTGGACATTATGAATAGTAATGACGGTAATTATCTTTAATTATCTTGATTAATGAGTAATCGGGTAGTTAAATAAAATAAGATAATATCATAATAATAAAAAATGACCACAAAATGTGTCCTAAGGCTACTGGTTGTCTCATGGCCAACCATGGGATGCCTTGTTCCAAACTTGGGGGCCCCATGGAATCACTTTTGTGAGAAAGTGACTTTTTATCTTTTTATTTTTAAAGAATGTTAAATGTAACAAAGAATGTATCACCTAAGTAAAATATTTTTAATTTTGTCTAAATAAATGATCTTTTGGACTATAAATATTCATTTTAAAGATAAAACTATTTCCTACATCATAGTATTTTTTTTATAATTTTTAAACATTAAATAAATTAAATTATTTATGACATCATGATGATGCAGTGATGACCTCATTATTTAACGATTTAAATAAAATGGAAAGATAATGTAATATCTAAGACCTACACATGTCAAAACACTATTGGATGAGTGGATTTCGAACCCTTATCACCTTATCCTCGAAATACATCAATTTGGGACCTTTAAAATCCGAAACTCTTTTGAAAATAAAGTAACATTTTGTAACTTTACAAGAGTGCCCCTCCTCTCCTCTTATAAAAGGCCCCCACCTCTACCTCCTTACCCACACTCCCAAAGCCTTTGACTCGGCCAACCCCTACCCATTTTGTCTCTCCACTTCCCATTATTACTCCTTGAAGCCTCACTTTGGGCAAAAGTCTTCCCAAGGAAGCCTTTGAGCTCAAACCAAAGGGAGTTACCCGATTTTGAGGTAATGTCTTCACTTGTGTCCTTTTGTTTTATTTTGCTTCTCCAACCCCATAAAATCTTTTTATTCATTTATTTTGTAAAAAATCTAGTATCTTCAATATGCTAGGATGTTTTTATAAGATTTATTCTAGCTACACTTACACACACCTACATCTAATGGTTAAAGAACATACTGTTTCCGTGGATGGCAAATTTCTGCCTCCCGAAACGATGATTATTCAACATTCTTATAACACCTTCAAATGTGGCCATTAAGATGACACTATATTTATATATGATATCTAATATTTTTATGTTTTACTTAAGCTTCTGTATTTTTCATTTATGGCGTACCTTTATGGTTTCTATTATGGGTAAACACGATATCTTTATTTAAGGAAGTGCGGACTACCGCCCCCTCAAAGTGATTTGATTCGTTAATACCATATGTGGTACATATAAAGGATATATTTAATGATATTATATATGATACCATACTGTAATTAAAATAATATTATGTATCATTATGTTTTAATTCCATTAAATATGAAATAGAAATGGAAGTAGCGTTCATGCGTACGTACGGCTTACCGTCTCCATGAACGGTACATTTCATTTCTTATCTCAAAATGTTATGTAATAATATAAGTACATATATATAATGGATATATATGTAATATATTACATCTAAATTATGGATATAATTATGTAATTATAACATATATATATATATCTCTCTCATTTTTTTTAATTCCATTAATATGACAAAAAATGAAAGTAGCGTTCATGCGTACGTACGACCTACCGTCTCCATGAACGGTGCTTTTAGATTTTTATCTCCAAATGATATGGAATAGTATAAAATGAATATTTACTGGATATATATGATATTTTAATCATTAATACTATTCTGGAAATTATTTACTTATAACTACATGGGCAGTCTTTTTTCAAACAAGTTCATTTTTGACTCATGTACCAAACATCGACAAAAACGTCTGATATGAACTAACATTATTAAACAATTATTATAACACTATAATATGTGATATGAACTGAATAATAATATCTAAAGGCGGTAATTAGGAAATTATTAATTGACCAAAGTTTATTATTCAGGAATATAAAGAAACGAACAAGACGAGTTGGACTTGAGGTAAGGGATCCTACTCCTCTCTTTCTTTTTAAGTACACTCTTTTATGTCATTCCTTTTAAGCTAATCTTTCTTGTGATTGGGATTTTCTTTTATATTAATCTTACTGTAATTTTTATGTTCATATGATGAGAGACCCTATTCTCTCTCATCAATCTATTTTGGAAGTTTTGAGTGGTGCCGTTAGGCTGCCGAATTTTCGTAAGAGATCTAACCTCTCTCTTTCTTTTTAAGTACTCTCCTTTATGTCACTTCTTTTAAGCTCCTATTTGTTATGTTGGGGGATGTTCTTTTATATTCCTCTTGCTGTAAATTTTATATTAATATGATGAGAGACCCTATTTTATCTCATCAATCCATTTTTGTAAGTTTTAAGTGGCGTCGTTAGGCTGCCGAGTTTTCTTAAGGGATTTTTCATCTCACTTTTATTTTTGTGAGATTTATGATACATTTGCCACAATTTACTTTGAGTGGTGTATGTACTACCCATTATTTTACTCATTGTATAATATACTTTCATTTATGAGTATTTACATCAATTTTGTATTGTCCTTATTTCATGGGGTGTATGTTTCGAAAGATACCCATGTCGGTAAGGGAACCTTTCACCCTCCTCTTTTTAAAAGACTTATTTTTTTATGTCTTTTAATTCACATAACATTATGTTGGGATATGTTATTCTATATCATTAGTGATTTAAATTTTATGTCCAAGTGATGAGATACCCTTTTTATCTCTCATCAACTCATTTTCTGAATTTTGTAGTGACGCCGTTAGGCTGTCAAATTTTTGCCATGGAACTTCTTAACCCAATTTTGATTATTTGGGATAAGCTTGTACTCCTTGAATATGTAATTCTATCAATATGTGTGAATAACCTATGATTGTTTTAAACTTAATATCCACTTATATTTGGTGTATTATTTTTTCACACATAATTATGTAATTGATTTATCCTTAATCCAAGGATACCGTCTTTGTATGGGACTTCGTCTCAATCTTCTTTCATTGAGGCATATTTTGTTTTATACACAAAATTATTTTATACGGTGTATAAACCCCTTTGAATTTTATGTTTATTCGAAAGTAATCTTTTTTATACAAAGCATTTTACTAAACGACAAAAGGGAATGTTTTTGTCGTACATATACGGTGACAACGACTTCTCCACCGTCGTCACCATTATTTGAGTTTCGGCTTCCTCTACAAGCCATACCTTTTTTTAAAAGAAAAATAAATACCATGTTTTACTTTTCTTTTATTTTGGTATTGAAAATGGTTTTCATAATGTTTTTATATCAATGTGTTGTATTGATATCTTGTGATTGAAAAGTGGAAATGTTATGTTTCCTTTATGCATGTTTTATGTGATACGATTATGTTATGGTTCTTGGGCATTATTATGTAGACGGGTGGTTCCATGATAAACTAAGGGAGGGTGAGCCCGATATAGCTCTCCAATGCATTGGGTAACGTGAAGGAGTGAAACGTTAAGGTTTCTTCGAAGAGATTTAGGGAATATACTGTGATGGGTATTCCAAACGTAATCAAGAGGGTTACTCCCTACGCAAGAATGTTATGAATGACTCAAGTTACCTTTTACGTCTTATGATTTCTATGATTTATTCATGATTTTATGAGGTATGTTAAAGTGCCTATGTTTTATGGGTAAATTATGATTTCATTCTTATGTATATATGAACTCATGTTTCCTTTCCATATTTTTATAACCCTTACTGAGCTTTTTATGCTCATCCCAAGTTTTTGAAATGTTTTTCACAGGTCAAGGGAAAGGTACATGATGTGATGATAGTGTCAAGGATGTGTCAAGAAAGAATCCATGTTTTATTTTCAATATGTTTCTGTTGATGGGAAGAATGAATACTGTCTTTTATGTAACCACTTTGTTTAAATGTGGAATGTAATGCAAGTTTCATGATCTAATTCTCTAAAACTCTAAACCTGAAAAGATCCTCAATGTGTAATCTTGTAATAACTCAAGATTAAGTAAGGTTTAAGGTTGGGGCCTTATAGTTGGTATCAGAGGTCGGTTTAGATAAATTTAGAGGTTAGGGTATTCTTTAAGCATAAGTGACATTACCATAATGGTTAGGATTTCAGAAAGAGTCCTAGTTTTAGATAAAGTGAATAAGTAAGTATATATCAGTGTTTATCTTCCTCTTTAGTACATGATGGTTATGTTGATATACTCACACTGACCTTTTTGGTTTTAGTAAATGGCTGGATCTAGCAGGCACCAAAGTGACAATGGGTTTGAAGGAAACTGTGGTGGTTCTCTGATTAAGAGACTGGACGAAATGGGGTATTCAATGAGGAAACTCATGGTTGTTCTAAACCAACTATCAAGGAGTCATGATCATCCACTTGAACCTTGTTATATTTTGTAATGCATCATGTACGAGATGACCAATCGATGTGGAAGTTCAGGTAATAATTATAAAGGTAACCATTTGGGTTTATATGATCCTTACTTTTGAGGTAATTATGGGTTACTATATGTTATTATGGAAGTGAAAGGCATGAGATAAACTTGAGGTTAAAATATGTTATGTTTATTATTGAATATTTTATCTCGTTTTGGGAAATGTTTTGAGAATTATATAGTTTTGGAAAAAGGACAACACGCAGACCGTGTGACAACCCTTCGCGTCGGACAAAGCTGTGGGAATCGAACCCACAACCAAAGTGCGACTGGTATTTATCGCCTACCACTGGACTATGTGAAGTCCTTGGTTAGTTTGACTGATTCTTTTTTTAGTTAGATGATTTTATGAATTAAGAGTAAGCTGATTTTGGGTTATCTATGGAAATTTATTAACCTATCATGGAGGATATGTGATTAGGTTAATTACTTTTCAATACGAGACATTAAGAGCAACTAATGTTGTTTGGAGATAAATGTTACGATTTAACTTGGAAGACTATGTGACTAAATCCTTAAAATAATTGGGTTTCAATCTTATATTGGTTTACTTTGAAGAATTTTATGGACAAATTGTTTATCGGATGGTCCTCGTTGAACTTTGGGTTTTGTTGGACAAATTTTGGAGATTAAGCATAGATTTTCTTTTTAAAGGGTTATCCTTTTCTGGATTATCTGACCTTGTACTAACCCTTTTGGTTTTGGTTTTGGTTAAAGTCTAAATACATGGGAAGTATATAGTTCTCTTTTTTGTATTAGGTGATTCTCTAGAAGTTGATTTTAGTACTCTTAATGTGAACAAGTCTTCCTAAATACTCGTCTTATTAGAGAAAATATGAGTTTGTGTAAGGAATCTAATAAAAGTTGAAAGTAAACATGATAAGTGATTATTTTTCCTTATGAATAAATTCCTCAATGAAAAGTAACTAAAAAAAATGTTGTCCATTAACTTTTCCTACTGGGGAACCCAACACCGTTTAACCCATCACAAGTTTGTGATTTTCTGGTGGTTAACTTTCTCCTAAACATGTTTTCTATCACTCTCCATCAGAACATAACCCTTTTTTTTTTCTTCCATGTCCATGTTTTCTTACATGGAATCCTAGTACGGGTTAACTCGGGTGACCTCTGTACTTATCTTCCTTTATTTTAAAGTGATTGTTTTACCGACTCTTGTTCCGATGTGGGACTTTCAAGGATGTTTCGAAGCCCAATTTTAAAATTGCGAGGACGCAATTCCCAAAAGGGGGGAAGGATGTAACACCCCAGGTAAATAAAGAATATGAAATCTTTATATTTATCCATATTTGTGAATAAAATATTAATATTACTTTAAAGGGGATGCTATGCTCAATGGCGTACCCAATACGCAACAACGAGTTTCTTGGGAATCTTACGTTGCACTCTGGTAGTTAACGCCTAGCCGTTGTAATGGCGGGAATGAAAAGAACTAACTACAAAATGATTATATATGTTTGTCAAATATTGTTACTCTTTACAATAAATGTTATAGGATTAAAAATGAAAATGAATCCAGTTTTTAAGCGTAAACATTCTAATATTCTTTAAAAGGTTGATTAACCGCCGTTTGATGGCGAACCCCTTTTAAATCCACTTTTTGACAGTTTTATAAGATATATTTTTCAAAATAAACATATTATTTATGATTGGGACATTGAAATTTACCTTGTGTTAATTTTTGGTATTTTTCTAACAATGTTCATTTTTCAATGAATAGTGAAAAATACTGCATTTTACATCAAAACTTGTTTTTCATATAATTTAATTATATGGTTATATTATCTTTTTAATTTGTTTTAAAGTTTAATTAGAAATATATTTTTACCATGTAATTCAATGATGGACATTGGGATTAATTTCACTTTGGAATTAGGCATAAACAAGTACCAAACTTTTCATAAATATTGCTTCAAAAAAACCCGCTATTTGTTTTGACAACAGGAAGTTTTTTTAAATTAATTATTGAAATTTATGTGTTTGGAATTTGGTAAAATTAATTACATATTTGGAATCAGAAGGTCCAAATTATGTAATTAAGAATCTTTTGTTTTTGGACATTATGAATAGTAATGACGGTAATTATCTTTAATTATCTTGATTAATGAGTAATCGGTAGTTAAAGAAAATAAGATAATATCATAATAATATAAAATGACCACAAAATGTGTCCTAAGGCTACTGGTTGTCTCATGGCCGACCATGGGATGCCTTGTTCCAAACTTGGGGGCCCCATGGAATCACTTTTGTGAGAAAGTGACTTTTTATCTTTTTATTTTTAAAGAATGTTAAATGTAACAAAGAATGTATCACCTAAGTAAAATATTTTTAATTTTATCTAAATAAATGATCTTTTGGACTATAAATATTAATTGGAAAGATAAAACGATTTCCTACATCATAGTATTTTTTTATAATTTTTAAACATTAAATAAATTAAATTATTTATGACATCATGATGATGCAGCGATGACCTCATTATTTAACGATTTAAATAAAATGGAAAGATAATGTAATATCTAAGACATAAACATGTCCAAACCCTATTGTATGAGTTTATTTAGAACCCTTATCACATTATCCTTGAAATACATCAATGTTGGACCTGTAAAATCCGAAACTCTTTTGAAAATAAAGTAACATTTTGTAACTTTACAAGAGTGCCCCTCCTCTCCTCTTATAAAAGGCCCCCACCTCTACCTCCTTACCCACACTCCCAAAGCCTTTGGCTCGGCCAAACCCTGCCCATTTTGTCTCTACACTTCCCTCTCTTACTCCTTGAAGCCTCACTTTGGGCATAAGTCTTCCAAAGGAAGCCTTTGAGCTCAAACCAAAGGGAGTTACCCGATTTTGAGGTAATGTCTTCACTTGTGTCCTTTTGTTTTATTTTGCTTCTCCAACCCCCTAAACTCTTTTTATTCATTTATTTTGTAACAAATCCAGTATCTTCAATATACTATGATGTTGTTATAAGAGGTATTCGAGCTACATTTACACACACCTACATCTAATGGTTAAAGAACATACTGTTTCCGTGGATGGCGAATTTCTGCCTCCCGAAACGATGATTGTTCAACATTCTTCTAACACCTTCAAAGGTGGCCATTAAGATGACACTATATTTATATATGATATCTAATATTTTTATGTTTTACTTAAGCTTCTGTATTTTTCATTTATGGCGTACCTTTATGGTTTCCTTTATGGGTAAACGCGGTATCTTCATTTAAGGAAGTGCGGACTACCGCCCCCTCAAAGTGATTTGATTCGTTAATACCATATGTGGTACGTATAAAGGATATATTTAATGATATTATATATGATACCATACTGTAATTAAAATAATATTATGTATCATTATGTTTTAATTCCATTAAATATGAAATAGAAATGGAAGTAGCATTCATGCGTACGTACGGCTTACCGTCTCCATGAACGGTACATTTCATTTCTTATCTCAAAATGTTATGTAATATTATAAGTACATATATATAATGGATATATATATAATATATTACATATAAATTATGGATATCATTCTTTAATTATAACATATATATATATATATCTCTCTCATTTTGTTTTAATTCTATTAATATGACAAAAAATGAAAGTAGTGTTCATGCGTATGTACGACCTACTGTCTCTATGAACGGTGCTTTTCGTTTTTTATCTCCAAATGATATGGAATAGTATAAAATGAATATTTAATAGATATATATGATATTTTAATCATTAATACTATTTTTGAAATTATTTACTTATAACTACATGGGCAATCTTTTTTCAAAAAAGTTCATTTTTGACTCATGTACCAAACATCGGCAAAAACGTCTGATATGAACTAACATTATTAAAAAATTATTATAACATTATAATATGTGATATTAACTGAATAATAATCTTTAAAGGAGTTACTTATGCAATTATTAATTGACCAAAGTTTATTATTTAGGAATATAAAGAAACGAACAAGACGAGTTGGACTTGAGGTAAGGGATCCTACTCCTCTCTTTCTTTTTAAGTACACTCTTTTATGTCATTCCTTTTAAGATCATCTTTCTTGTGATTGAGATTTTCTTTTATATTACTCTTACTTTAATTTTTATGTTCATATGATGAGAGACCATATTCTCTCTCATCAATCCATTTTGGAAGTTTTGAGTGGCGTCGTTAGGCTGCCGGATTTTCGTAAGAGATCTAACCTTTCTCTTTCTTTTTAAGTACTCTACTTTATGTCACTTCTTTTAAGCTCCTATTTGTTATGTTAGGGGATGTTATTTTATATTAATCTTGCTGTAAACTTTATGTTAATATGATTAGATACCCTATTTTATCTCATCAATCCATTTTTGTAAGTTTTAAGTGGTGTCGTTAGGCTGCCGAGTTTTCTTAAGGGATTTTTCATCTCACTTATATTCCCGTGAGATTTATGCTACATTTTCCACAATTTCCTTTGAGTGGTGTATGTACTGCCAATTATTTTACTCATTGTATAATATACTTTCATTTATGAGTATTTACATCAATTTTGTATTGTCCTTCTTTCACGGGGTGTATGTTTCGAAAGATACCCATGTTAGTAAGGGAACCTTTCACCCTCCTCTTTTTAAAAGACTTCTTTTGTTATGTCTTTTAATTCACATAAAATTGTGTTGGGATATGTTCTTCTATATCCTTAGTGATTTAAATTTTATTTCCAAGTGATGAGATACCCTTTTTATCTCTCATCAACTCATTTTATGAATTTTGTAGTGACGCCGTTAGGCTTTCAAATTTTTGCAAGGGAACTTCTTAACCCAATTTTGATTATTTGGGATAATCTTGTACTCCTTGAATATGTAATTCTATGAATATGTGTGAATAACCACTGATTGTTTTACACTTAATATCCACTTATATTTGATGTATTAGTTTGTCACACATAATTATGTAATTGATTTATCCTTAATCCAAGGATACCGTCTTTGTATGGGACTTCATCTCAATCTCCTTTCATTGAGGCATATTTTGTTTTATACACAACCTTCTTTTATACGGTGTATAAAACCCTTTGAATTTTATGTTTATCCTAAAGGAATCTTTTTTATACAAAGCATTTTACTAAATGACAAAAGGGAATGTTTTTGTCGTACGTATGCGGCAACAACAAATTCTCCACCGCCGTCACCATTATTTGAGTTTCAGCTTCCTCTACAATCCAAACCTTTTTTTAAAAGAAAAATAAATAAAATGTTTTACTTTTCTTTTATTTTGGTATTGAAAATGGTTTTCATAATGTTTTTATATCAATATGTTGTATTAATATCTTGTGATTGAAAAGTGGAAATGTTATGTTTCTTTTATGTATGTTTTATGTGATATGATTGTGTTATGGTTCTTGGGCATTATTATTAAGATGGGTGGTTCCGTGATAAACTAAGGGCGGGTGAGCCCGATATAGCTCTCCAATGCATTGGGTAACGTGAAGGAGTGAAACGTTAAGGTTTCTCCGAAGAGATTTAGGGAATATACTGTGATGAGTATTCCAAACGTAACCAAGAGGGTTACTCCCTACGTAAGAATGTTATGAATGCCTCAAGTTACCTTTTATGTCTTATGATTTCTATGATTTATTCATGATTTGATGAGGTATGTTAAAGTGCCTATGTTTTATGGGTAAAGTATGATTTCATTCTTATGTATATATGAACTCATGTTTCCTTTCCATATTTTTATAACCCTTACTGAGCTTTTTATGCTCATCCCAAGTTTTTGAAATGTTTTTCACAGGTCAAGGGAAAGGTACATGATGTGATGATAGTGTCAAGGATGTGTCAAGAAAGAATCCATGTTTTATTTTCAATATGTTTCCATTTATGGGAGGAATGAATACTATCTTTTATGTAACCAATTTGTTTAAATGTGGAATGTAATGCAAGTTTCATGATCTAATTCTCTAAAACTCTAAACCTGAAAAGATCCTCAATGTGTAATCTTGTAATAACTCAAGATTAAGTAAGGTTTAAGGCTGGGGCCTTATACTAACATTGTCCTACCTGCTCACAACATTCAAGATCTTGCAGAACCAAATCCCTACCGCCGCTCTTCATCGATATTCTTGATGAACCAAATATCTCAAAACGTAAGGTATGTGAGAATTTCTTCTCCTCTTCATGATCCTAATTAGGCACCTGATCAGATTCACATCACACTGTATCTTGTCACATGAAAAAAAATCGATCAAAACTTTGCTGGACAACCTGTCGGAAAACCATCAACTTCTACCACTTACCTGAACCTGATAACTTTACTCTTGGTTAATTGGGGGCATTTTCTATTATAGAATATGATTCGAGGAACGTTTCCTGGCTCATTTTATATTGAATTTAGGAGGGTTTTCCATTGAACCGAGCAATGTTTTCTATGGTGTCACATTATATTACAATACTTTGAGTGCTTGTTGGTTTCAAAGAGTTTCTTTATTAATGTTATTCTTATATGACTATCCATGAGGAGAAAATAGTGTTTTCCAAATGATTTCAACCCTTGTCTTGAAATGGGATTATATTACATGTGTTTTTAAAAATTCCTAAGTGGTTTTTAGAAAATAATTTAACTATTTTTCAAACATGTCTCTTGATGCTACCTTGAATTTCTAAATATGCATTTTGTATCAGTTTATTTTTGATACAAATGTTTGTAAAAATTCAATAATGGCTCATAAAATATGTATTTTGTTTTGAAAGAAGTGGAGAGCACATGTTTAAGGTTTTTAGATGTGTTCTTTGCACCAATTGATTTTCGAACCATGTTTCTAAGTGTTTGGAAGTATTTAAAACGATTGACATGAGTTTTTGACATTACCCTAGTGAATATTTTATTTAATGTTTTCATAAATTAATATTTATATAAATGATCATCTTTGTGATTATTAATAATAACAAACAATATTTTCATGTGTATATAAATATTCTGTTAAATGTAATATGTAAATAATTATTTTTATAACATCAACGTAATTTATATGTATTAATTACAAAAAATTATTAATAATTTTGATTATGTGTATGTAAATAATTATAAATAATATATAAGTAATTTTTATTATAGATAATTTTTATTATAATTAATTTTGATTATCTAGAATTAATAATTTATATAAATAATATATAAATAATTTTTCATTTTATAATTATTTTGAATTTATATTTTTAAATAAATATTTATTTTGAATTAATCGTTTTAGTTAATAATTATTTTAAATTAATAATTTATAATTAATAATAATTTTGAATTAAAAATTTTCAATTAAAATTTTTTATTATGTTAAAATAATAATTTTTAATTAATAAATTATATAAAAAATCCTTAAATAATTATCATTACCTTGAATTGATAATTTTTATTATGCGTATATAAATAATTTTGATTATGTGTATATAAATATTTTTTTCAAAGTAATTTATAAATAATAATAATAAACAATTATAAATATATTTTTAAATATATTTTTCATATATCAATATATATATATATAATTATAAATATATTTTATAAATATATATATTTATGAACAAATATTTATATATATATATATAATTATATGAAGATATCTATAAATATATATATATATATATATATAAATATAAATATATATATATTTATAATAAATATATATATTTATTTAAAAATCAAAGATTCAATTTAAAATTATAATATTTTTTATTTGGAATAATTGAGTATTGGAAAAATATATTTTTAATAAGGGTTATTTTTTCATATTACCAAAACATTTTTTTATTTTCTTTTAAAAATTGTCACCAAAGAATATGGGAGAGAAATTACAATCATTTCATTTTCTTTTAAAAAATTTCGCATCGAATCAAAATGAAGAGAAAATAAAATTACAATCATTTCTTTGTCTAATAATTTTTAAAAAATTTAAATTTGTATTAATATATTTGTCTTAGTTTAATATTTTATCTAATTTTATTATCTTGAAATTATAATGATATAATAATATAAAGGTTTGTGGTCAGTTGTGATTCATTTCCCCCCTCAAACATATATGTTTCTTCTTAATTTTCCTAAAGGGTTTGAACAACGTGTGCGTAAGAGATCTTATTTTTCCTCAATCTAACACACTGATTATCCACCCAATCTCTCTCACCTTGATCCATTATTCGTTTACCCTATCCATCTCCCTCACAATCATTTTCACTCATTCATCATTATTTATCACTCTGATTGCACGAACAACCTAACTATGCACCGTGAAAATAATACCAACTTATTATGTAAGTTGGTGACTGCAAATGATAAGTATGTAGTAATTTTAAAATATAAAACTAGTAATTGGCTCCAAATTCCAAATATCCCTCCTACTCGCATGGATTAAAACCAAACAATTTTTCGCAATTTCTATCAAGTATCCCTCCCACTCCAATGGATTAAAACCCCAATTTCTTTGAAAAACATGTCATTGCCTTGTGTATTTTATTTTTTGTGACCATTAGTGTATCATATTTCAATATTGTTTTATTTTTAAGAAACCAAAATATGGAAAGTATATTATGAAAAACATTGAGAAAGAATCTTTTTAAATCTAACCAATTATATTTTTTTGTATAAAAATTGTTATCAAGAATTGATATAAATAGTTAGTTTTGAAGCTTTGTATGAAAGGCCATATGTTGATCACCTCTATATTGGGGTTTGATAAGGGGATTAGTCCTTTTTGGGACAGAAATTAGTGAAAGATATGGTATATTAGGTTCATATAATATTAAAAATATTAATGATAACCCACATTAGTAATCTCAGAACCATTAATAAACTAATTTATGTGTTTAAAATCACAACCATTAATAATCTTACATTACACTAACATTTTTATCATTAGTTTAACTTTTCATATTAAATGGTTTCTACACATTATTTATTTTTTTAAATAATAATATCAATGAATCAAATAGGATGGATATGATTAAAAAATGGATGGATTTTAATTTTATAAAAAAATAGTATGAGGATGGGGTGAAAGTGTTCATCAAGTTTGAAAAGGATCATGCATATTTCCCTTCTCAAATCCTTTGTCTGTTTTTATGATATTTTATTCAAGACTAAGTAGTCTAGAGGAGTTATAAGAACACTTAATCTATCATGAAATGGATCAGAGTTATACATGTTAGAATAAACATGATTAAAAACCAAAGTTAGCTAGTGTCTAGGATTATACTGTGTTTTATGGATCATCTAATATGATTACAAATGTGTACAATGATGAAGACTGTATCAAGGATGTGATTGTAGGTGTGAATGATGATGATGATCATATTGATGAAATGATAATGAAAGTTGAATATTAACTTAATGATTGTTCAAAAGTTTTTGAGATGTTAAATAGTTGTGAAAATATTCCATTATATAACTAGTTGTACTAAATTTACAACATTTTCAGCCATAATAGAGATGTATAATTTAAAATCTAGCAACAGAGGGAGTGATGCAAGTTTTTCTGAACTACTTATTATCTTAAATAATACGCTCCTAGAGGATAATGTGATTACTTTCCAAACATATTATGCTTAATTAATTATACATTCAATGTGTATGATCTCAGAAAGAATATATATATTTTTTCTTATTGACCAAAAATCACTTAAGAAATTCCCAAAGTGTGGTGCTTCTCGATACAAGAAAGATTAATCAGGTCATATGAATGTTTTATAGTACTTTCCTATCATTCTAAGTTTTATGTGCCTTTATGTAATTTAGGATATTTCATAATAGTTGATGTGGTACAAAGATACAATAAATAAATATGGGAAACTTCATCACCAAGAAGACTCTTCTCTATAGAAGAGAATTGATCACGAGTATCCTGAATTTGAAAATGAGCCCATAATCCTTCCTTTTGAACTAACTATATATAGAGTTAATCCTTTTGGTTTTCAAAGAACCACTCATAGTATATGGCCAGTTATGTTGGTAAATTATAACATTCCAACATGGTTATTCATGAAACAAAAATACATTATGTTATATCTGCTTATATCAGGATAAAAAATTGGGTAATGATATTGATATTTATTTGAATCCTTTAATCAATGATTTGAAATTATTGCAGGATTTAGGTGTTATATTGTATAATTCTTAAATAAATTAAGATTTTACATTGAGATCCTTATTTTATGGGATGATAAATTAAATTCCTAATTATGAATTTTTTTCTAGGATATAGAGTTATAGGAACTCAAGGGTGTACCATTTCTCAACAAGGTACACAATAAATTAGTTTGAAACATTCATTGATCAATGTGTTTCTTGGATATCTAATATTTTTACCCCTTAGACATAAGTACCATTCTTGGATGACATCATTCGATGAGAGTTCATAAGAATGTACAACATTGTCTCCACTAACAGGTGATCAACTCTTTGAAAAAGTAAAAGATATGGAAAATAATTTTGGTAAACCTTATTAAAAAAACCTTATAAAAAATAGTTTAGAAAATAGATATTTTTTTTAAAATTACCATACAGTAATTGTTTTTATGTTAGAAAATTTATTGATGTCATTCATGTTAAAAAAATGTATTTGAAAGTGTCATTGGCACGTTACTAAATGAACCCTAAAAAAAGGGCAGAATAAAGGCTAGGTTGCAAATGACTGACATCAAAATATAAGAAGATTTAACACAAGTGAAGAGTTAAAAATAGAATTTCCCCCTCCATATACTTATATTCATTCCATTAAAGAGATATATCAGTTTTTTAACTTCTTTAATGATGTATTAGTTCCATATTGATATTCATCAAATATCAATAATATTTGTGAATGATTGATTTGAAGTTAAAGGGGGGGGGGAGTCTTTTTCAAAGGATGATTTATCTAAAATAGGAAATCTTATTTCTGGTAGCAAAGATTTCATTGGTAGGGATATAAACTACAAATAAAAGGAAATAGTGAATCACTATTAGGTCCCAAATGAAGGTAAAACCCTAAATCACAATCTTTTATCTTATCTTCAGCATTTCCAATCTGGAATATGCATTAAAAAAGAAAGCATGTCACAATTAATTGTAAGAAATAAATTGATCATAGATCTTCTAGAGTTCTTTAATCAATCCATCATTGAGAAAATAATACTTTACAAGGAGGATCATGTTTGTAAAACCTCTGATTTGATTTAATAACTTTCATTAATCTAGGTTTTTTTTTCAGATTGGAGGTGTATCCCAATATGATGGGGATACTTTCATATTGTGTTTCTGAATGAAAAAATGAAGAGGAGGGCATATAGATTCCAAATGGGTTTTCCCAATATTGGTTCTTTAATAATGTATTAATGTAATTTTAATTTTAATCCATTTGTATTCATAAATTCTTTTTCACAAGTTTGGGTAATTATTTATGGTCTTAACATGATATTTTTGGCACTCCCAGATCTTGTTTGATATTTCCTCCTCAGTAGGTGTCCCTATAAAAATATATAAAGAGACATAGAAATATTGATATGGGTATTTTTATTGAGTGATTTTAGAAGTGTATTTCAGTATGACTTTAACTGATAAAGTGGTTTTTTGTCTAATTCTGATGAATTGAGTTTGGAAATTGTTTATGAAAAAATTCTGTCATTCTACCATGAGTGAAAAATTATAGTGCACTCCATAGAATATTTTTGAATGTACAAGGTATGTTCTTTATAATTAAAAAATGTACACGACTTGTCTGGTTGTATGAAAAATAATAATATGGTCAATGATGAAGTTCTTGGAGGGAAAAGAGTGATGGAAGGACATCTCCAACCTTACCGCCCCTCTGAATAGACTACCTTGATTCGAGCTATAGGTGGATAATCAATTTTAAAATAAGGTAACTACATGAATTATAAGTAAGGATGCATCATTGTTTATGTTGATCAGATAGAACATTCTATAAATTAAATTATTTTAGTTGACTATGGATGTGGCCCTGCAGTAATAGAGAATCAATAGCTTGTAGTGGAATAATGTAGTGTTGTGGCTCCTATAGTGAAAGAAGGTATTTCTTTTTGAGATTCCTTATTTAACACTAAGTCCATTGAATACTACCATTCCATGGAGGGTAGAACTACCAAAGACTCAATAATGGATCATTTTATTGAAGCATAGAGTACAAAATATCTTGCTGATCAGCAAGTTATGAAGGTGCAATTAATTACTTTAAAGGAACATAATGGTAAATAGAAAGCTAATGTTGAAACTCCTATGAAGAAGCTCATGAAAGAAAGTCATGAAAATAAATTTTCTCATTATAATAAATATTATGCTTTAGTTATTAGGGTAGATGATGAGGTTCATGAAGGACCCAACTTAAGAGGTATAAGATTATTGGGTGTGGCTGTTTTGACATCTCAATTTTAAGAACCACTTGCACATGATATTTCACCCAATACTTCTAAAGCACCCAATCCGTTTGAATAGAAAAAGGAAAATAAAGGTAGTGTGGATGAATTTATTGATTGATCTCAGGTAAGGGAACACTCACTTAGCCTTATTGACATTCTAAATAGGTCCAATAACAAGGAGGTGTTCCTTGAGGAATTTGGAAATGCTAATGGAATGATCCGAGTTGAGGGAAAGTCCCCAAGAACTGAGTTTTTCAACAAAAAAGATGAAAAATTTGACCCTTACAATGATTAAAAGAATTTGAAAATCCCCAAAACTTGGAGGTGGGGCAATTATCTGAGAGGTAGGGTTGTGGGAAAATTTTAGGACACATGATAAGCTCTCTTCTCTTGCATCTTGAACATATATCTTCTTTGATTTTTGGTAGTATTTGTTACTATTATGCATGAACCATCTCCCTTTTTTACATTTATCATGTTTTATTTTAAACAAATTTATGGATCATGGGCTAAAAACTATGATTTATTTCATTTTTAGTAAAGTTAAAGGATCTGAAATCACATGAATTCCATGTTTTGATGCAAGATCTAATGCCTATAAACTTACATTTAATTTTTACCAATAATTTCCATTATACATGAAGAATTTTTTATTTATTTTTCAAATATATATACAATAAATTTATAGTCCCGGTGAAATTTCCAATTATGGAAAAGGAAATTTATATCATATTATGTGAATTGAAGATGTTCTTCCCCCTAAAATTATTTGATATGAAGTTTTAATTGATGGTTCACTTGGTAAATGAGATTTTACTATGTTTTCCTATACAATATAGATAGATGTACTACATTGAACTTTATATGAAGATTTTGAAAGGTTATTTCAAAAATTGAAGTTATATAGAAGGTTGTATTGAAGAGAGATAATTGTTGAGGAAACTGTTGAATTCTATACTAACTATCTATCTGACGTGGAAAGCATTGGTATACTGAAATATCATCATAGAGGGTAGCTTGTGGGTGAAGAAATTTTTGTAATAGATGTTTTTACAATTACTATTACTGATTGGGAGTAGGACAACCATTACATTTTTTATAACAATTTAGAAGTTTCCCCATATGTTGAAACCTACAATATAATTATTTGGCATTTGAATCCATCATCGGTTTAAAGCTAGATATCAAATACATATAATAAATAGATTATAAGATGGTTTCGATACCATATTTTTAAGGACTAAATAGAAAATATGGATTCAATTTCAGAATGAATTCAATAGCCAAACATAGGACTAAGTGTGAATGTATTATTGTATAGTGGTCATGTAATTAATGTTTATATGATATATAAAATTGAACATGATGAATGCGATACCATAAAAAATAGTGGAGTTTTACTTGTGGCTAATGTGATCCATGTATCTATTACCAAAGGTAGAAATTAATTTTTATGAATATGTCATACTTTGGCATCATAAAAAAAATACAGGAGTCAGATTATATGATAATAAAAGTGATTATTTTTCAATGAAAGTCGGTTGATAATGGGAGATTAGTTAAAATAAATGAATTTGGATTTATGAAAGTGGATTTCATTAATTATGGGTACAAATAAAAACTGTTTGTAATGGAATCATAGGAAATAAAAGTATTTTTTGTTATAGATACAAAAAACAAAAGTGATGAATTGTTTTGTTATCAACCAAAACCACTAAAGGTTCATATGTCAAATAAAATGAGGGTGAACCTTTCATTGGGATGTCACATTCATTTTATAGAGTTCACAGTATAGATGAGGTATTTTATATTAGAGGAGACAACAATGAAGGTATTTTGATACACAATAGAGGGGCCAAATCCCTTTAACCTTTATAAAAAATAGAGTTTAATAATCATGCTATATATATATTTTTTGAAATATAAATTGTGTTACATCATATTATTATATGTTCACTAATTCATTTATGTAATTTAAATTAAATGGTCAACCAATTCTACAGATAATGAATTATGCACATACTGATGCTCCAATTCATGGGAAATTCAATGTTTCTTAATATGACGGTGCTTCAAATATAGAGAAACAATAACCTTCTTCACATGATAATGCTACTGATATAGAGAAAAACATATTGATGATGTTGATGCTGAGGAAATGGTGTATGGTGAACAAATGGTGTCCCAGAAAAAAAAGGAACACTGTAGAATGATGATGTTAGAAAAAATTATTAAGTATAGAAACAAATGAATCAATTTTGAGGTTGGATGGAATGCACACATCCAGCCAGTTAACGTAAACAAGGACATATTTAGTAGTTACATTGGGCTGACCACTCACATGCACATGGAGATTGATGTATATTCATATAACAATATTGTACCTATTCTCAAGACACTATTTTGGGAAGATATTTGGGAAACATAATGATATAATTTATTTATTTTAATAAAATAATAATAATGAAATGTTGAGTTACTCTTAATTATCCCTTGTAGAGTACATTTATAGTAGATAAATCGTGAATAAAATTAGTAATAATGATTGTTTGAAAGGATCATAAATGATTTCACATAATTCTTACAAAGTTTCATCTCAAAGATTCTAAAGGAAAAATAAACCCTTAACCATTACAGATGTATGCACACCTGATAAACCAAAAAGTGTGGGATGTGTTTATTGGTCATCACGAAGAGAAATATTTTCAGGTACATTGTGAATAGTAATACATTTCTTGAAAATAAATCTATTAATCACTTTGATTAATAATTTTTAATTTATAAAATAACAACTGAGTACTGAAAATAAACAATGGGAAATAAAACCAATGTACCCATATAGTAATTCAATGATGGGGTGCGATTCACTTGAAAAAATGGTATATATTTTAAATCAATCATAATTCTTTTTTGTGACACTAAACACCAACATAATTATATTCCTCTATTTATATGTATATTGATGAATCCAAATCCAAATCCAATTATATCCCACATTATGTGTTTTGGAAGGAGGCATGTGTAAATAAATAATGGATACTAATATATGAAAACACATAAAAAATGTGAGAATCATATGTAAGTACGACATAATAATTTTTTTCCTTTAAATCAGTATTAAAAATTAATTGTTACCTGTTTTAACATATTTTTTATCTTACTTAGATATAGAAATCATTAGCAGCTGAACCTGATGAACATCTACCATCAGTGGACTTGAAGCGGCTAGAACAGTATGGCCACATCAGAGGTGTGAGTTTTGAGTTTTCATCCTGAACATATTTTAAGAAAAGAAATGTGTTGAGAAAGTGTTGTTTTCAATGATAAATAATATTTTTTATTTAAAGAGGGGGAGATTATTGAGAACAATACTCTATCTCTATGATGATTTTGATTCTCACAAATACCCTTAATTGTTTTATAATGATTTTATTTTATGTATATTTAAGGAATTTATTATTCATTATATTTTTATTTCTGGAAGAAATATTTAAGTTCTTGAACAATGAGATTTAATTCGAATTAGTGTGTTCTGGAAACACTGTTCATGCGTTACGTGTTCGGGAATTGCTTAAGCATGTTCTGGAATCACTGTTCATACCTACGTGGAGAAATGCAGCGTAGGGATGAAATGCAGTATATACTTTTTGAGTTATATAAAAAGTATGGTTAACCAACCATATATTATCAGAAAAGTATGGAAGAGGAACCCTATGTTAGTAAGGAAACCTACATTTGGGATATTGAAAAGTATGGTTCATAAACCTTACTTTTGTAATCAACCTTACGTTTCATCAAAAGTATGGATCATGTACCTTACATTTAGAAGCTTTTAAAAGTATAGATCATTTATCATACATTTTATTATTGAAAAGAAAAGTAGGGTTCATAAACTCTACATTTTTAATCAACCTTACATTTGAAGGATGCGACATCAACCCTACGTTTGTGTTCAACCTTACGTTTTAAAGATACATGCTATACAGTTCAACCTTACATTTGGCATCGAAGAATTGAAGACAATATTATTATGCAATGTTCTGCAAGTGTATTATTAGGCTGATTTCAATCCAAATTAAAAGTTTATTTTTAAAGCGCATTTTTGACTGAGTCAAAGCTGTTTTATCTATGATTCAAAGGATCAATTTAAAAGGATCTTTTTAGGCCGAATATTTAGGGAAGTTATGAATGCTCTGTTATTTTAAATTTTTTAATTATCGCAAGTTAGAAGGTGACTTTTGTGGATATAAATTTGTAGGAGAAGTTCTCTTTGTTATTATATAGATGTGATATTTACACAGAGAATATATACAAGTTTTTCAAAACAACAATGATGAATATAAGGGAAACAAAGACTATTGAGAACACAGATCTACTGATTTAAAAGAGCAACAAAGCACTGTTTATTGAAGAAGAAGAATCACAATATAAGATTCACTCATTCTACATTGAAGATCTACTATGAATCTACTACTGTTGAAGTTGTGAATTATATTTCTATATCTACTGAAACCGGATCGACTCAGAACGACTCTTCTTGGAAGATCATTATTTCTGAAGGTGACGATCCATCTAATATCAATTGCATTCTGTTGCAATTGTCAAGAACAACAAGAAAGTATTTTTAAAGTACATATACCTTTCTTTTTATTATTGAGTGATCGACTTCTCATAATAAGTTGTATAGGTTCTGTGAGTGAACTAGAAGGCTTTGCTTTGACTTAGATTGTAAAGGTGTCAAATGCCTATAATCAGTTGTGGAATGGTCTATTGAAATGAGGACCAGATAGTAAAAATCACTAAGCTCGTGGAGTAGAGTGTTGGTGGAGTGGACTAGGGGGCTTCTGTTCCCCGAACCACTATACATCGTGTGTCCCTGCTATTTAAATTTCCACTACATTAATCCATCTGATTAAAGTAAATGGGAAGAACATGATTTTGTGAAGAATTTGTAAAAGACACAATTCACCCCCTCTTTTTTATATTTGGTATATCCCGATCCAACAATTGGTATCAGAGGTTGAGCTTTCCGATAAAGCCTTAACAAGCTGAAAGTGATTATACACAGAGCAAGATGACTGATACAAGAGAAGGAATGTCTATGGTCAGAGCACCATACTTCAATGGAGAAAATTATGGATACTGGAAATCAAGAATGATAATATATTTTAAAAACCTTGGATAGATAGTATATTAAATGATTCTAAATCCTTATGAAATACCTGAAAAACCTGAGACATGGAGTGCAGCTACTGAAGAAGAATATGATATGAACTCAAAAGAAATAAATGAAATTATATGTGGTTTAGGACCCGATGAATTCAACAGAGTATCTCAATGACCAATAGAATATGAGATATAGTAAACTATTAATATTTCTTATGGAGGAACTAACAATGTCAGGAAAATGAGATTTGCTACTACTAAGCGTAAATTTGATAGATTCAGAATTTTTGAAGGTAAAAGCATTACTAAAATGAATGGAAGATTGATAGAAATTTTCAACAATATAACTGACTTAGGAGAACCAACCAAACAAGCTGATCAAGCTTTAAAAGTACTGAGAGTACTTCCTACTAAATTGAATGAAATCTCTGCTGCAATCAGACAGTCAACACCTGTCAAAGATTTAACCTTGAGAGAGTTGATTGGAACACTTATGATGTATGAAGCCGAGATGCAAGATGAATCAAATAAGCATAAGTTTCTGGTCAAGAGAGAAGACATTTCCTTAAAAGTGTCATCTCAAGGGAAAAACAAAAAGCTAAAGAAAAAATAAGTAAACGTGAAATCATAAAGTTCTGATTCATCAAGTTCTGATATAGAACTGGCTCAGCTAGTCATAATGTTTATAAAATTCTACAGAAAGAAGAAAGACTTCAGAAAAACATTCAAAAAGGATAAAAAGGAAGTCAGATGTTATGAGTGCAAGGAGATGGGTCATATCAGACCTGACTGTCCTTAGTTGAAAGAATATAAGAAAAATAAGTTCTTCAAAAGGAATGATTATGAGCAAAAAGATAAGAAAGCAATGAAAGCTACATGGAGTGTGTCTGAAGACTCCAGCAGTCCTTTAAAATCAGACTCAGAGAAGGAAGAAGTAAATCTAAAAGCCAACATGTGCTTTATGGTAGAAAAAAATGAGGAAGAAGGTCACAAAAGAAAAAAGGCCATATGGTATATGGATAGTGGTTGCTTAAGGAATATGAGTGGAATTGCATCGGATTTCTCTACACTCACTCAAAAAGATGGTGGACTTGTCACTTTTGGTGACAATGCCAAAGGAAAAATCATTAGTATTAGAACAGTTGGAGATCCAGAAGCTTTCTCAATCAACAAAGTACTTTATGTACAATGATTGAAACAAAATCTGATAAGTATCTCTCAACTATGTGATGATGGTTATACTGTTGATTTTTCTAACTATTATTGTTCTGTTTAAAAAAATAAATTGCTTAAATTTAGAGAACCTAGAACTGACAATGTGTATATCCTGGATTTAAATTCCGTGTGTAAACAACAAGTAAACTACTTAACTGATAAGATAAATGAATCCTAGATCTGGCATAGAATACTTAGACATTGCAATATATATTCTTTACATAAATTATCCAAGAAGAAACTAGTTTCTGATTTACCTAGTCTCAAGTTTTGAGAGTGATAGATTTTGTGATGCATGTCAACTTGGAAAACATCACAAATAATCCTTCAAATCTATTAACAAAATTTTTATATCTAAACCTATAGAACTCATCCATATGGATTTGTTTGGACCTTCAAGAGTAGCAAGATTGGCTGGTAAACTATATGTGTATGTTTTAGTTAATGACTATTCTATATTTACGTGGATTTTCTTTTAAAAACTTAAAAATGAAGATTTTACTTTATTTGAAAGTTTTTGAAAATCTATTCAAAATGAAAAAGGTTTTAAAATAATTTCATTAAGAAGTGATCATGGTGGAGAATTTGAGAATCTGGAATTCAATTCCTTTTGATCAAAAATTGGTATTAAACACACCTTCTCTACACCAAGAACACCTCAACAAAATGGATTTTTTGAAAGAAGATATAGGACTATTAAGAAAATGGCTAGGACTATGATAAATGAATACAGTCTTCCTACCTATTTTTTGGTAGAAGCTATAAGTACAACCTGCTATATAATGAATAGAATATTAATTAGACAAATTTTAAAAAAGACACCATATGAACTCTGGAATAACAGGAAACCCAAATTAAATTACTTTAATGTTTTTGGATGCAAGGTCTATACCTTAAACACCAAAGAAAATATTGGTAATTTTGATCCAAAATATGATGAAGACATTTTCTTAGGATATTATTATACTTCCAAATATTATATAGTTTTTAATAAAAAGTCAAGGACTGTTGAAGAATCAGTTCAAGTGAAATTTAATGTAACTGATCCCTTTAAGAAAAGGACAAATCAAATGGATGATCTTGATTCTAATGATAACATGATATTGGAGAACCTAAAAGTTGATTTCGAAAAAGATATAAATGAAATTAAGTCCAGTCCATAAGAACTTGATACTGAAGAAGTTATAAGTGCACTACCTAGATAGTCAAGGACTCTAAATAATCACCCTTTAGAAACTTTAATAGAATACTTAGAAGTATGAATAAAAACTAGAAGGAACATAGTAAAACTTTTTGAGTTCCTGCCTTTCTATCCCAACTAGAACCCATGTCTATAGAAGAAGCTCTAGATGATGAAAGCTGGATGATATCAATACAAGAAGAATTAAACTAGTTCAAGAGAAATGAAGTTTGGAAATTAGTTGAAAGAACACAAAATTATCTAGTTATTGGAACCAAATGGGTTTTTAGAAATAAACAAGACGATCAAGGAATAATAACTAGAAATAAAGAAAGACTAGTAGCTAAGGGGTATAATCAAGAAGAAGGTATAGATTATGATGAGACCTTTGCACCTATGGATAGATTATAATCCATTATAATGATCTTAGCATATTCATCTCATATGAATTTTAAATTATTTCAAATGGATTTTAAGTCTGATATTTTAAATGGTTATTTAATGGAGGAAGTTTCTGTTGAGAAAACTCCTGGTTTTGAAAATTCTCAAAAACCAGATTCTATTTTTAAACTTACTAAATCTCTTTATGGCCTTAAACAAGCACCGAGATCTTGGTATAAAAGATTAAGCTCTTTTCTTTTGAAAAATGATTTTACTATTAGAATGGAAGATCCAACACTATTTAAGAAAACTGTAAATTCTAACATTTTATTGGTTCAAATTTATGTTGACGATGTAATTTTTTGATCAAATAATAAATCTCTTTGTCATAAATTTTCAAATCTAATGTAAACAGAATTTGAAATGAGTATGATGGGAGAATTAAATTTCTTTTTAGGTCTTCAAATTTATCAAAAAGATTTTAGAAATTTATTAAATCAAATCAAGTACATTATTGATTTACTAAAGAAATTTGGACTTGAAAACAACAAGACATATAAAAATCCTATGTGTACTAATATAAAACTTGATTTGGATGAAACTGGAAAATCAGTTGGCAACAAGTTATATAGAGGTATGATTGATATTTTATTATATCTTACTGATAGTAGGCCAGATATAATGTATTCAATGTGTCTTTGTGCAAGATTTCAATTAAATCCTAAAGAATCTCATTTTACTATTGTTAAAAAAAATTAGTTATTTAAAAGGAAATTTTTTTCAATCTATTCTTTATCCTAAAACGTATGATTTTAATTTAATTTCATATTTAGATGCAGACTTTGGAATTTGTAGATTATATAGGAAAATAACTTTGGGTATTTGTCACTTTTTAGGAAAATCCTTAGTGTAATGGTCAAGTAAGAAACAACACTCAATTTCCCTGTCAATAGCTGAGGCAGAATATGTATCTGTTGGCAGTTATTGTGCACAAGTATTATGGATGAAAAACACTATTATGGATTTTGGACAAAGTTTTAATAGTACACATATTTTTTGTGATAATAATAGTGCTATAAATATTTCAAAAAATCCTATTAATCATTCTAGGACTAAGCATATTGATACCAGACATCATTTTCTAAGAGACCATGTTCTTAAAAAGGATATATTATTAGAATTTGTAAGTACTGAAATTCAATTAGCTGATATTTTTACCAAACCGTTTCCCACTACAAGGTTTGATTTTATTAAGGGGGAGCTAGGTTTATTTAATTATGATGTTTATTTATTTTAATATTGTTTAAAATAAATTAGTTATTTGTTTTTCAAACAGAATAAGTTTTTTTTCTTCGCGCGATCAATTTTATTTATTTTTAAAATCAATGAAATAATTATTGATGACATGGGAATCAAGGCTGTCAGACACCTTTTGAATTCTGAATCATTTCATTTCTACCAAAAACCCTTTCAAACCTGAAACACTTTACTACTATTTCTCTAATCGAACCTAAACCTTCGAAACCCTAATCCTCTTTCAAACCTTCATAGATTTTTTCGATAAAAATGGCCAAGACCAAGAGAACCGATGAGGTTGAGACTAGTACTACCAAGAGACAGTGCTCTGAAGGAAGGAAAATTTTTCAAGGAAAGGTCACAGATCTGGAATGGTTATATCAGAAGAACCTATTAATGAAGAAATCTCTTGCATTTCAAAACCTTGAACATACGTTTAATGAAGATTTTATGGAGTTTTTATATGAGGTATAACTTTGTTATTCCTTTAAAATTGTTCAGTTTACTCTGGGGGAATATGAGGATACTATGGTAGCTAATATTGAATATTGAGATGTTTCAATATCCTCTACAGAGATTGGTCAGATTCTGAACTACCCTCATGAGGGAGTCTTTCAATTTGATTTGAATAATATAGAAGATTCAGTGTATAAGTCTAAAAATATTATGTCTTTTCTTTTTGGTTCTACATATATAATGAAGATTTTCATAAAGGGCTTGGATCCAGATCAGAAAATCCTAGTGAAATTTGAGAAAATAGGAATTACACCAGGATGTGTGAGATGGAGAAAATCTTGTATCCAGATATGTATATAATTCATCTTTTGATAAGTGATATAAGACTTAATTTTCCTAGGTATATGGTAAGGTACCTTCATTATTTTTTTCAAACAGAAGTGCGCATGAATTTTTATCCGTTTGGTCGATTCATATAAAAAATTTTGTTCAAAAAGGATATGGTAAGGCTGGTAGAAGATAGAGTTAAATGCCATCATAGTAACACTTTTGGTGTTGGAACCTTGAGAAATATTTGTTACTTCTGGAGCGCATTGAAAGAAAAACATTTACTAGTAGGAGCTAAATAAGAGGAAGAGAGTGCTCAAGCTCAATCTGCTAAATCCAAGGAGGGACAGGCTGAATCAAGAGTGAGCATTGTTGTAAGAAGAATAAGATTTGAAACTAAAGAATCTCAAGAAGAAAGTAGTCAGGAAGGACTTCAAATTCAAAGGAAAAGACCTTATAATGCTCATGAGGAACTTGTTTCACATATTTTATCATCAAGAGATTTACTCACTTACAATTTTTTCAGAGAAGAAGCTGTTGAGAAGCCACAAGAAGAGGATACTACTCAAATTAAAGTGACTCCTAAAGTATAAAATGAAATTCAAGAAGCTGAAACTGAGACTCAGGAACAGGCTATGGTTGTAACTGAAATTGAACCTCAAATTGAAGTTGATGCTGTAGTTACAATAGAAAAGGAAAAGGAGGTAGAGCTTGATTAAGAAGTGTCCAATCCTTAGGAAAATCAAGAAGATATCAATTTATAAAATCTAGTGGAAGAAATGATTACTAATGTTCTTTATGAGAATGTTAATAAAGTTCAAACAGAGGTAATTTATGAAGATTTTTCTATGGAAGAGTTTGGAAAAGTCTCTGAGGAAAATTCTGTAGACCAGCCAGCTTAGGAAGAAGCAAAAGAAAAATCTAATGTAGAATCTTTTCCATTAGTACTACTACATTAAGTACAAGATGAGGATAAGAATAAAGCATAGGGTTCCTCTGATTCAGTGAATAAAGAAATAGAAAAACTGTACAGAAATTTGTCTAATTTGGAATCAGAAAATGTAGCTCTGAGGAGATCCCTAGAGAAAGAACAGTTAAAATTTTAGAGACTTAAAGATAGTACAATTTCAAGGCAGGAAGTTGAAAATTTTACGAAAACGATGTTGAAAGAAGTGTTCAAGCTAAAATCATAAATGGTGATGAAGTCAGATCAGTCAGAGTTTAAAGACTATATGGAGACAAAGTTTTCATCTATCAGGACTGGTGAAGCTAGTGGATCAGGTACTTCACCTGATTTAATCAGAAGATTTCAGGCTATCATAGTAGCCATGAGCAATATGAATGACATATTGCATTATTTTCAATGCAATAGTGCTCCACTATCAGTTTTATTAGATAATCAGAGATTTTTGGTTGACTAGTTGAAATCGAGTGAACCAAGTATTAGAACTGTGCTGACTTAGTTCACAGAGAATTTAACTCTGTTTATAGAGAAGGAAGAGAGACTTCATTATTTTTTTAGATTAAATATGATAGAATATATTCATATGACTCAGGAGAATAGAGAATTATTATCAAGTTGGGAGATGGAATGATGAGAAGACTGAGGGAGTAGTTGATATAAATCAAGGCCGTTGTTCAGAGGAGATAGACCCTATCTCATACCCTTATCACACCTTGATTCCTGAGTTTATCATAATTTAACATGTTATATTTTATTTTAATGTAATTTTATTCCATATTCTACATTTTTGTGTTTTTCTCTGTTTTATTTCCTCTGTTCAACTATGAAAGTAATCCACATTGAATTATTGAAAAATGGTTAATAATAGCATTTACTTAAGTTCACTGCTATATTAAATTTTTTTCTATTCCATATTCTATCTTTCTTTTTGATATCACAAAAGGGGGAGAAATTTGGATAAACACAACATTTTATTTTAACTATTTCAAATATTAAGCGTTATCTTAATCCTTTAAGGGGGAGAAATTAAGTTAAATCTAATATTTTATTTATCTTTGCAAAATTCAAAACTATATATAATTAATTTTATAAGTTAATTTCATTGGTTATTTTATGGGTTTTGTGATCATCAAAAAGGGGGATATTGTTGAGCAAGTGTTGTTTTCAATGATACATAATATTTTTTATTTAAATATGGGGAGATTGTTTAGAACAATACTCTATCTCTATAATGATTTTGATGCTCACAAATACCCTTAATTTTTTTCTAATGATTTTATTTTAAGTATATTTCAGGATTTTATTATTCATTATATTTTTATTTCTGGAAGAAATATTTAAGTTCTTGAATAATGAGATTTAATTCATATTACCGTGTTTTGGAAACACTGTTCATGCGTTACATGTTCGAGAATTTCTTAAGCGTGTTCTGAAATCACTGGTCATACCCTACATGGAGAAACGTAGCGTAAGGATAAAATGCGGTGTATACTTTTTGAGTTATTAGAAAAGTATGGTTAATCAACCATATATTATCGAAAAAGCATAGAAGCGGAACCATATGTTAAGAAGGAACCCTACATTTGAGATATTGAAAAGTATGGTTCATCAACCTTACTTTTGTAATCAAACTTACATTTCATCAAAAGTATGGATCTTGTACCTTAAGTTTAGAAGATTTTAAAAGTATGGATCATTTATCATACATTTGATTATTGAAAAGAAAAGTATGGTTCATCAACCCTATGTTTGTAATCAACCTTATGTTTGAAGGATGCGACAACAACCCTACATTTGTGTTCAACCTTACATTTGAAAGATGCATGCTATACAGTTCAACCTTACATTTGGCGTCAGAGAATTGAAAACGATATTATTATGCAATGGTCTGCAAGCGAATTATTAGGCTGATTTCAAGCCAGATTAAAAGTTGATTTTTAAATCGTGTTTTGACTGAGTCAAAGCCGTTTTACCTATGATTAAAAGGATCAATTTAAAAGTATATTTTTATGCCGAATATTCAGGGAAGTTACGACGGCTCTGTTATTTTGAATTTTTTGATTATCGTGAGTTAGAAGGTGACTTTTGTAGATCTAAATTTTCAAGAGAAGTGCCCATCATTATTATATAGATGTGATATTTACACAGAGAATATATACGAGTTTTGAAAAACAACAACAAGGAATATAAGAGAAACAGAGACTATCAAGAACACAAATTTACTGATTTAAAAGAGCAAAAAAGCTCTGTTTATTGAAGAAGAAGAATCACGATAGAATATTCACTCATTCTACATCAAAGATCTACTGTAAATCTACTACTACTGAAGTTGTGAATTATATTTCTATATCTAATACAACTGAATCGACTCAGAATGGCTCTTCTTTGAAGATCATTATTTCTGAAGGTGACAATCCATCTACTACTAATTGCATTCTGTTGCAATTGTGAAGAACAATGAGAATTTATTTTCAAAGTACAAATACATTTATTTTTATTCTTGAGTGATCGGATTATCGTACTAAGCTGTATAGGTTCTGTGAGTTAACTAGAAGGCTTTTTTTTGACTTAGATTGTAAAGGTGTCAACTACCTGTACTCAGTTGTGGAATGGTCTGTTGACAAGAGGAATAGATAGTGAAAATCACCAAGCTCGTGGAGTAGAGTGTTGGTGGAGTGTACTAGGGGAATTCTGTTCCCCGAACCACTATACATCATGTGTCCCTGCTATTTAAATTTTTGCTGCATTAATCCATCTGATTAAAGTAAAATGGAATAACACAATTTTGCGAAGAATTTGTAAAGACACAATTCACCCCCCTCTTGTGTATATTTGATATATCCCAATCCAACAAAATGAACATGGGGATAAATATAAAAAAATAGAAGGTTTGTTGGCCTGATTAGTTTATCTTGAATAAAAATTAATTGGTAGTAATATTTGTTAGAAAATGTTATGGGAAGGAATCAATGATAAGAAATAATAAAAGAAAAACCACTATGTGACAATCCTCTACCACCCCCACCATATTTGAGGTAATCCATTACCCTCAAATAGTTATCTTAGAAGTGGTAATCTATATTGAAATAATTTTTTTTGGGAAATGTGAATTAGAAATACATTGATACCTTTCCTGTACTAATACTATATAGGGTAAAAATGATTGTGATTTGTATATATCAATACTCACCCACCACCTTGTTGTGAGGGGTACCATGTAAAACATCCAAAGAGATATTTTACATAAAAAAACTTCCAAAAGGTAATGTGAGTGTGAGGATTAACATAGATCAAGATATGAGTGCTGAGATACCTATTCCACTTGATGATTTAAATATTCATATGGTCGACCAAGATATTAAAACATTCATATCATGGACATTATATCTTTTAAAAAAACATGTCAATAAATAGGTAATCATTTCCAATTTATTTTTCAATAAAAACCCTTAACAATCAATAAAAATGGTTTTAATTGATGAATTTCATCATAGATAGACAAAGGGAATGGGTGAAATGGAAGGCTGAATCAAAATGATCTAAAGATCAACCAATAAATTGAAACTTTATTTACAAAGTACCATTACCCCATCTATTCGACTTCCACATTTACTAACATTAATGGTTCTTATAGATACAACGTTATGAAGTGGTGATATGAATGTAATTTATTTTGAAGAATAGATGTATATAGAGGCCATTACATGCTATATTGGTCTTGATAATGGAAATGAAATCCTCATGCATTAATGGATAGGAGTTATAGTTTTAAATGTATACATGAGGTGTGTTTTCATGATTTGTTTTTCTGATAGCTGATATACTATGTTAATTATGACTAAATACTATTCATATTTTTTAGATGTATATTGGAATACTATTTTAAGGGAAAACCCTTATAATAGAAATTTGGACTCATTTTTCTTGATATCACTTATACAAAACTATTCTCAATGGAACCATATCAATATGATGGAATAATGGAAAAACTTGCCACATTATATAAAAGAAAACTTACAGAAAATAGAATATTCTTAATACCCATGATAAAGGGGTAAAAATATACAATTTAATGATATAAAATATATTTCAATTCATTTAATTACTTATTCCTTTTTATTTTTTAGGTAGCATTGGTTACTCATTACTGTCAATTTGGATACTATAATGATTTATTTTCTAGATTTAATGCGTGGATGCCCAAAAATTTGACCATAAATGATGATTTTTTCAATTTATAATACATTGCGTGCAATATTTTAAAAATAAACATCAACTTATACATTTTATATTATATTTTAATGATAATTATGCTCTGATAGGGAGGTGTTTAAATATCATCAAAATCATGGCATGAGGAATGTTCATGAATACAAGGAGCCTACTGACTTCTAAAAATGGATAAGTATTAGGGTATATACAATAATATTTCACTATTAAAACATATATAAAAAATACTGATTTTTCTAAATGTTTCAATAGTGTCCAAAATAATAAAATGGAAAATATTTTTTTTATTATGTTTTCAAATTTATGAATGATATGATATGCCATAAAAAAAATAGCATCCAAAAAGTGGAATTTTTGATGATAATTAAAATTTCATTTAAAATATTTATTAATACATTATTTATTTATAGTTTATGTATAACTACCCAGACTTTCAATAGTCCTCATACTCATAAGTGGAAATAGATTTTATTAGAAACAAATGGGAATCATACATGGTGTCAGAATGTATATAGACATCAAGAAAAGGTAACTACCTACTACTTATTTCATTGCTTTTGTCATCATTTTCCCTATTTTTTAGGTAATTTCCTTATCTTTTTTATCTGATATGTTAGGAAAATTATAAATAAGTAATTTATGACATGTAGTAATCAACCACACCTCTATCCAATACATGGTGTTTCCAGTATGACTCAAAGTGTGTGTTTTCATTTTAAAATTGTTATTTTAGATTAAAAAACATGTCATATACTCAAAGTTGAGATAAAAATTCCAATTGTTTTGATACATTAGGAAAATTATCAATACATAATTTTTGATATGTAGGAATCAGAAACATATTAATCCAATACACAATGTTCCTAGTATGACTCAAAGGGTGCATTATTAGTTTAAAATTGACAATGCATTTAAAAACATGTGTCACCCACTGAAAATAAGGAAAACATTCTTGGATTTCATTGATAATTTTGGAGAAATGATTCATAAGTAGGTTTTTACATATAAGAATCAATATCATATCAAACCAACACACTATGTGAATGATATGACTCAGATTGTGTGTTTTCAAATTAAATTTTCATTTTAGTAAAAAGGACCTACAAAATACTCCAAATAATGAAAAAACATTCAGATTATGTTGATACTTCAAGAAAATAAACCATAATTTATTTTTAATGTGTAGGAATCAACAAAATTCTAATACGATTCATGGTGTGACTGATATTACTCCAAGTGTGTTTTTTCAGTTTAAAATGAAATTTTAATAAAAACGAAAAGTTACATAATCAAAATCAAGAAAACATGTTTTTATTTTTTTGATACATTAAAACAAAAATCCATAAGTCATTTGTGATGTTTAGAAATAAATCATGCCTAAATCCAATGCATAGTGTGACTGGTATTACTCAAAGTTTATGTTTTTGGATTAAAATGAACTTTTAGTTCAATACACACGTCACATACTCAAAAACCAAGAAAATATATTTAAATTATTTTGATACATTAGAAAAATGATTGATAAGATTTTTGCGACATGTAGGAATCAACCTCACCTCAATTAGATACACGATGTGCCCTATATGACTCAAAGTGTCCCTTATTAGTTTAAAATGGACATTTTAGTTCAAAGTTTATTTTTATCACTAAAAACTGAGAAAACATGCTCATATTGTCTTGATATTTTAGTATAATAATCAATAAGTAATAATTTATTTGTAATAATTATTCTCACATCAAACTATTATATGATGCAACTGGTATGAATCAACATGTGTATTTTCAGTTTAAAAGGACATTTTAGTAAAAAATACATGTGGTATACCAAAAAAAAAGAAAACACATCAGTATTGTTTTGATATGTTAGAAAAATAATCCATAATTTATTTCTAACAAGAAGGAATTAGATACAACTCAACCCGAAACATGATGTTACTGGTTTGACTACAAGTTTTTCTTATTATTTAAAATTGTCATTTTAGTAAAAAACACAAGTGAAATACTCAAAACTGAGGAAACACATTTTAATGTTTTTGATATGTTATAAAAATGATCCAAAATTCATTTGTAACATGTAGAAATTAACTGAACCTCAATCTGATAAATGGTGTTTCTGATATGACTCAAATTGTGTGGTTTTAGTTTAAAATTTAAATTTTATTAATTTATTATTTCCTATTTATGTTTAATTTATTTTGTTATCGTATTAATAACATAAGAATTTCATTCTAATATGGGTGGATTCCTTTGCTCGCGTTGGGGTGTTTTGTTTGAAGATTATTGTGGTCATGAGAGATTGGACTTCGAGGATGCAACTAAGATAATAGAAATTGGGAAATGGGACAAGAATGTATATGGACATTAGAAAGAGGTGAATTTATACAACTAATTTAGTTAATTTTTTCATCATTTTATCTACCATTTTAAGTAAATTTCCTTATCATTGTTATCTAAAATTGATTTAGTTTTTTTCACAGAACTTTTGGTGTCATGAACCAGTCTGGATACCCTGGTAACCTGATAACCGGTCTTGATTTGACATGTCCTGAATGGAGTTCTCAACCCCCATGGGTTGGCGACTAGCACATGGAATCATAAAAAATTAACATGGGAATGAATTTTCCATAAAAATTGCAGAATTAAGATAAAGAAGTCAGTATGAATACAAGAGAAACTCTAAAGAGAGAATTATACTAGAAGTCAAAAATGCATAAAAAACCCAAATTACTACAAAAAAGTACCAGAAAACTGAAAGAACAACCTAAGTCTTAATGGAATAAACTCTTTAATCCCAAAGATCAACAGCTATAACCACCTACAAGTGGTGCTTTTCCACTAATAAAACCTGAAAGGATATAATCTATAAACACTCTAAGGCACAGGTAGGGTGTGAGATAAAATCCCAGTGGGGTTTAACCAAGGATTCCAAAAGAGATATCACATTTAAATAACCAAATAAATATTTCACTTTTAAACAAGTTGGTTTGGAATTTCAAAATCATATTTAAACAAATCATGATTTACATTTCAAATTATGGAATTACTTTAAAAAAATTATTCATATTTCAATTGATGTAATATTTATAAACAAATGGATTAATAATGAATTGTATATAAAATTGTTTTTATAAATTCACAAGGTATTTAAAACAATTTTCAACAATAAATGGCATATATTTAAAATAAAATCAAGTGATAAACACGACCATGTGAAAAACGATACGATAGTTCCTGGCTATGAGAATCCCTCATACTCAAAGTGACACAAAAATATGTGTATAAACATGTTCCTTTGAAACTGGTCAAAAGGACATCATCACCATCCCATTAGGGATGTGGCATGTTTCATTTATGTTTTAGAACATTCTAAATCATAGAGTGATATCCCAATAACTCACTAACTACCTAGGATTTCTTGTGCTCTAGTAAAAAATCAATTTTAGGAAATTTATTTTAAAACTATTTAAAATTCAATTCACCCTATTCTCCATTTCAGATATGATAGTTTCCATTTAAAAACTAACACACTGGTTTTTAATAAAAAAACAAGCCTTTTTCAAAGATAAAACCCAACAAGTTCTATCAAAACCATCTCTAAACCATTTTAATCTAATACAACATTGAAGTAAATTCCATCCAATAAATTTCACCAATTTAAATTAATAAATTTTAATTCCACAATTTTCTATCAAAACAAATTCAAAATTTAAATTCAATAATTTAAATTTCACCAATTTCCATCAATTTCACAAACACACCCCAATTTAGTGGAATCGGTTTTTTTCCCAATTCCATGCCAAAAATCCAATTTCACAAATAAAATACCCCAATTCAGTGGAATTGGGTTTCTAATCAACCAATTAAAGGAAATTTCATCAATGTAATGAATTTGAAATTAAATCAATCAATTTAGGTTTAATCAATTTGGCCAATCAAAATGGAACCACCTACCATAGGATCATGGGATCTTGAATCAAAAAACCCTAAACAAGATTCGCCAATGAATAACATCAACAAGGGGAAACCAAGAATCAAACCTATGATTAAGATTCAAAATAGAAGGTATTAAATCTTCAATCCAACATGGATATCTACAAAACCCTAGGTAGGAAAAAAATAAGAGAATGGGAGATAGAGAATGAGAAGTGGAAACCTACTAGGAAAAGATCAAACGCTATTCTCCTAGCTTCAATTCACCTTTAGAGGGGTGTATAGGGGATAAAAACTGCTCTTAGGAGCCTCCAACAAAGAATAAATCTCTATGGGGTTGTACAAGCCCATCAGGAACCTAAAAGAGGGGTTTTAGGATTTTAAAACTTAATTTTGTAATAAAAAACCTATACGTATGGTTTTTTTGGGTAGAGCCACATGGTTTGGACAAACCGTTCACCCTATCATTATACCCTTTATTTTCAGGTTCATGGTTACTACTAAGTGGTTGCACAGTTTTTCAAACCATGTTCCAACCATGAAAAATCCCATTACCTTGGTTTTTTTGGTTTTCTCTAGTAGGGTGCATGATTTGGGATAACCATCCACCAACCGTGCAAAACCCCATAACATTAAAAATTATCCATGTTTTCACCTGAAGCACCCTTAAATGAACCCGAATCAAATAATGATCAAAAGATGGGTTTAGTAATACCTAAAAATAGTAATAGGATGTTACTACCTCCCCACCATAGAAACATTCTATCCCTAAAAATCATATAAAGAAGCTTCCCTGACAAAATGATGATCCCGTTTCTTTCTCATTAGTTCCTCCCTCTCTAACATCTCATTGTAATCAGAAATGTATTTCCATTGAACTTAAACCAAAGGTAACTTCCTCTAATGAAGTACCTTGGTTTCAGAATCAACTATCCCGACTGGACGTTCAGTCACAGAGAAACCATGTTCAACCTCAATATCACTCCAATATTGACATGAGATAGATCAGATAGATACTTTCATATCTAATATATATGAAACAAGCTATGTATCAGAGTAAGCTATGGTGGAATTTCTAACCGATAAGTAACTTTTTCCACCTGCTTTACAACCTTAAAATGTCCCACAAAATGAGGAGCAATATTCTCTTGCCTCTCAAGCCATCGATGACCCAAAAGGGGTGAAAATTTCAAGAATACATGATCAAAAACTGAAAATTTAAAAGGTCTAAAATGATGATAATCATAAGACTTATACATTATTAGTTCTATCAAAATTATCTTAAGAATCAATTTAATATTTTATGTCATCTTTTTAACCAAGCTCAATACAACAAAGAATCTTTCACCAATCTCTGATAAAAAAAAGAGATCTGTAAGGCCGGTCATACAAGGTATAAAAAGGATATATTCTAATCATATAATGTTAACTATTGTTATAAAAAAACACAACCATCCCTAGATAGTCATCCCACACACCACCAAAATCAAGAACAAAAGCACGGATCATATCCTTAAGAATCTATAAAGATCCTTATATATGGCCATTCGACTGAAGATGGTATGCCATACCCATACAAACCTAATATCCTAGTGACTCCCAAAGGAATTTCCAAAAATGATAAGTGAAACAAGGATCTCTATCAAAAACTACATCATATAGTACTCTTTGCAAACGAACAATATCTTTCACATAGATATTTCCAAACTCATCAACATTGGTTGTATCATGAATGGGTATAAAGTGTGCCGAAATAGTAATCCTTTCGATCATAACCCATATCATATTCTTATTTCTCTTAGTATATGGAAAACCTATCAAAAATTATATAGAGATCTCATCCCACTTTCAAGTCAGGATTGGATGTGCCTGAAGAAATCCTAAAGGTTTTCGACGCTCGACCTTCACCTATTGGAAAGTGTAACAAAGTGAGACAAATTTAATAATTCCATGTATCATTCTTAGCCACCAAAACTACCACTGCATGTGATAGAACATATGTGTGGTTCCTGGGTTCCCAAACCACTAGGAATTATGGGAACCCCCCATAACAGTTTCATTACAACTAATGGCATAATAAAGTAATTCCAATAGCATATAATTCCCTCATTGGTGAATGACGAGTTAGGCATGGTATCCCCACTATAAAGAGAGTATCTAATTATTTGAAAATTTTCCTCAAGCTAATGATCCCAAAGAATCATCTATAGAAGAGAGGATGAAAATAAAACACTATCCAATGAAACCTCTACCCTTGATTCCCAAACTCTAATATGAAACTGTGAAAATGATCCATCAAGTTACACTCTTTTAATTATTCTTTCACTATCTTGGTTGGAAGTTTCATGATCAAAGTATATACTATGACATTCCATTTTCCTAGGGTATAGGTGATGTAAAAGTTGAAAAATTACAGGTATTTTACCCAATACCTCTTTTAGATATTCAAATATTTTTATAAGAATATATAAATCAAGCTCTTTTGGTCTAAAAACATGGTAAAACATTCTCCATAAAGGTAATGGTGAAAAATCTTAAGCACATGCATAAAAACTACAAGTTCAAGGACATGGGTTAGGAAATTATTATCATGTTTCCTAAGCTGATGATAGCCATAGGAAATGACATGACCACCTTTCATAAGAACACAACCCAAACCTGAGACTGATACATCATAGAAGACCACATATATTTTCTCAACCTCTAGAAGAGTCAACACAAAATAAGTATTCAAAATATGTTTCATTTAAATAAATATAGTATGAAATTTCTTGTCCCAAGAAAACTTTACTCCATTTTGAGTTAGAGTGTTCATCGGAGAATCCAACTTTGAGAAGTCTTTTACAAACTGGTGATAATAACCAGCTAAGACCAAGAAGCTCTGAATCTTAAAGATATTTTTTGGTTGCTCTCATGTCATAACAACCTTAACCTTCTCAGGATCAACTGATATAACCTATTCAGACACCACGTTTCCTAATACCTTTACTTCCTGGATCCATAAATCAAATTTCTAAAGCATGAAATAAAGTAATTTATTTCTAAAAAATTCTAGAACTTCTCTAAGATGACACACATGATCCTCCTCATATATAGAGTAAACAAGGATTTCATCCACAAATACTACCTAAATGGTATCAAGATACTCATGGAAAATATTTTTCATAAAATTAATAAATACTATAGGAAAATTTGTTAGACCAAATGGTATGAAAAGGTACTCATAATGTCCATACCTTCTCCAAAAGGTGTTTTTTTGAATTTCATATTATTTTATCATCAAATGATGGTATATAGATCGAAGATCAATCTTCAAAATCACCTTTTACATTTAAACTATTCAAACAAATCATCAATATGTGCTAATAGATAATTTTTCTTTACATAAATCGATTAATATTTAGATAATAAACACAAAGGAGAAGAAAACCATCATCTATCATAGAAAAGAGAACTAACACCACCCAAGGTGACACACTCGGTGGTATAAATCCTTTCTCTATAAGATCATCCAACCGAGTCTTCAAATCCTTCATTTCAGTTGGTTTCATTCATTAAGAGGTAATAGAAACTGGTTGAGTACCATACACTAAGTCAATAGAAAACTCCATCTCTCTTACTAGTGGAAAAATAGATAAGTTAGAAGGGAAAACATTGAGAAAATCGATGAAAACTTTAGGGAGATCACTACTCAAATATTATCTCTATATATCAAAGGAGAATGTAGATATAACTTTCCCCAACTCCAGATAAGAAGTTATGGATATGCTCATCCTTGGGTCTAATTCTCCTTGAATGATTCAGTAAACCCCATCAGGTATAGTAAAGGAGACCCATTGAAAATAACAATCAATCCAGGATTTATTGGCAATGAGACAATCCATCCTGAGTATGATCTCAAGAAGTTTCATGTCTAGAACTAGAAAACTCAAACCAGGATCAACATATGATAGAGAGATAACACAATTGGGACTACAAAGTCCCTTTTATTTCATTGTACCAAGGGGTATAATAATATCCATCACATAAAACAAAATCTATATAGGAATACTTATAATATTAAAAATTCAGGTTGAAATAAATTAATGAGATGCACCAGTATCAAATAGAGTAGTCACTAATGATGAAGCTATAATAGTGGTACCTCTCACATTCACTGGAACTGCATTCACTTCCTCTGAAGTCTCTTCCACTACGTGAAGAATCTTCATTTCGAATTCTTATGGATAGAACCCATTTGTACGTGAATCATCACATTGTATCACAATTTTAATAGTTGATGAAGATCCTATGCCACTATAGGGAGTGAAATAAACATAGAAAAATTTCTACAAGTGACTTGAGTGTCTACAAGAACCGAATAACTTGGGGACCTTAGTTAATACCCTTATTAAATGCCCTAGGTTTACACATTAGTAAAAAATAAAAGGGCCTCCTTTAGGCACTGCATGAGGTATATAATGACCATTTTTTCGAGAACCACCATGAGAATCATCATGCTTCCACTTCCCCTTAGAAAAACCCACACAACCATTGGGAGAAAAAGGAACTCCTGAAAACAATGACTTGCTAGCCAGTTCCATTTCAACCATCATCACTCTATCCATCACATCATCATAAGAAGGCATAATACTTATGAAAAATTGAGAAATAATATGTAAAGACCCGTAAAATTCAAGGGAAATTTTTTCTTAATTTTCTTTGGAATTTTACAAGAGCGCGGTTTCTGACGGCACCTGATTCCGAGGCCCGGTGTGCCCGGAATCAATTTCCGAAGTTGGGCTCGGGTACGTTCAGTGAACGAACGAGCGGGAATTTCTAACTCTTGAACCGGTGCCCGGAATCGAATTCCGAGGGCACCGATGAAACCGTAGCGCCAGTAAATGCTTAGGAACTCCTGTTCTGGAGTTGCGTTCTTACGAGTGTTGATAATAAAAATTGTGGATGTTTACTTTGTAATTACACTACAATTTTTATTATTTTACTCTAAGTGTTATCTCTTGTTGGAAGTTGGGTAACCACCCAACCTCCCTTGGGAGGTTATGAGGGTGGTGGGGCCCACACGAAGCCCACCTCTTCATATCCTCTAAAACCCCTCAACTCCCTCATAAGTTATGATATCTTAAGTTATAACTTTAGACTTAAATAAGGTGAGTTGTGTGTGTGTTTTGAATTTCAAACTCTTGAAATTCTAGTGTGTTGTTGTGTTAATAAAATAAGATAGTCTTATTTTTTTTGGTGTTTAGTTTTGTCTCCTTGAGAGAGTTGGGAAGGTTCTTCTTGTTTCTTCATCTTCTTCAACCTCGACGAAGAACACGAAGAACGCCGTTCTTCAACGAAGAACTTCTTCGCCGAAGAACACGGTCCTTCCGCGACGCCGTATCCGTGACGTGACTTTCTTCTTCCGCGTCATCTCTTCCGCGACGGTTTTCCGCGACGAACGCCATCGACAACGACTCTTCCTCCAACGTCAAAGGAATCGACACCGATATTCCACGACTACGTCAACGTGCGACTATCAAGGTAGAGGTTTTTATATATGATTGAATTCGTTTTATTGATTCTTCATATCTAAAATTCATGATGATGATGACCAAATGAACATGGACATCGTCCCGCACATAAACCATTCTCCTTTTTCTTTTTATTCTTCACGTGTTCTTCGTACGTTCTTCAATGCCAAATATTTATTGACGCTGGAAACACGAAGTTTTGTTGAGCGCAATATATGGATGTGAAGCCCTCGACGCAAGGATCACAATTATGTGATTGTTTAATTTTTCGGGCTTGGAACGAAGCCGCAATGGCTCGCGGAAGGAGGCGTCTAAATATTTATTGACGCTGGAAACTCAATGTTTCCCTGAGCGCGACATACGGACATGAAGATCTCGACCCGAGGATCATGAATATGCATTCGTATCTTTTTTCTGAGTTAAATCGAAGTCGGAATGGAGTGCAGAAGGCGGAGGCCGTTGGTGCAGGTCGTGGGGAGAAGTCGTGTGAGGAAGCAGGTGATGCGGGAGCGGGCGCATCAGGGTTTACGGTGAAGACAGCAGCGGCGCGGCAGGCTGAAGGCAGCCACGACGGTTCTGGCGAATACAGCGGGTGCGAGAGGCGGTTCTGGCAAATACAGCGGGTGCGAGAGGTTGGCCGCTGGGGTTCGGAGGAGAGGCTGCGTGAAATTGTGATTGAATAAGTTATTAGATTGGAGAGAGAGAGTTTTGGGAAATAAAATAAAGAGACAAAAAGGGATAAGGGAGAGGTGTTTGATTTTGACGCACAAGGGGGAAAAGGAACGTGTTTTGATTGTTTTTTTTGGAGTTAAGAAAGATATAATTAAATAAACAATTAATAATAACAATAAAATATTGTTATTATTACTTTTGTTGATAAAACACCTTTTCGCCAGCAACTCCTTCGTGCGACCTCGGTTTCACGAATCGTTTGCGGCAGTGTGACCCTGACTTCGAGACGGAATTTATGAGTCCAATATTGGATGTCTTTTTCGGGTTTTTGGGTCTGGTACCCGAAGCGCTCAGAAAAATAATAGATTTAATATTATTATTAAATCTTCGACCCACCATAACTCATACGTGCGACGTCCGATTGGCTTGCCGTCAGTGGCGATATAATCCCGTCATTAATACGATCGATTCAAGTCTAATGTTGGATACTAAATTCTAGTTCGTGGTGCGGGGCCACGAAACACTGAATAATAATAATAATATTATTATTACGGGATCATGTATCGGACATATCTCTCTCATACGGTATCGGAATGACGAACCGTCTGTGACGTTGCGACACTGGAATTACGACGGATGTTTCAAGACTAATTTTGGATATTTAAGTCGAGGTTGATGCACGGGCCCCACGAGGCCCGGTTCGCGCTTGATGCGGTGAAATGCAACTTTTTCACCGGCTATCCGTTTGGGACCAATGGGTAGTCCATCTCGTGTGTTTTTCCGTATGGATCGCAATGGTGTGACTGGTTTGGTTAACCGGTGTCATTTGAAGTACGACTGGGTTGGATCGAACATGAATCCAACCGGGCCCTCGGAGCGGAAACGCTTATAACTTGAGCTCTGGACGTCCGATTAACGTGCCATCAGCTTTGTTGTGTTCCTCTTAGTGAGACAGATCTTTTGGCATACTCCGCCCGAGGTTTTGACGCAGGTGGAGTACGGTCGGGTTGGTTTTGCCTTAAAAACCAACCGGGCCCCGGGGACGAAAATGCCAATAACTCTCAGACCGGGCGTCCGATCGACGCACCGTCTGTTGCGTTGAGTTCCTGTTGACGATACGGAACTTTTGGCATCCTTCGCCCGAGTTTTGGATACAGTTGGTAGTGGCCGGGTTGGATCGCACCCGAAATCCAATCGGGCCCCTGGAACGGGAAAGCTGATATCTTTCAGACAGGACGTCCGTTTGACGAACCGTCAGCGGCGTTGGTGATTACGTTGAGTAACAGTCCCTTTGAGTATACCCTATGGGAGTTCAGGTTACAGTTGAGATACAGCCGGGATTGGTTCGCACACGAAACCAACCGGGCCCCTGGGACGAAAAGGCTAATAACTCACAGACCGGGCGTCCGATCGACGCGCCGTCTGTTGCGTTGAGACCCCTGTGACGAGACGGTCCTTTGAGATACTTCTCTGTGGGACCTTGTGATACTTGGAGTATCGAACAGTAGCTCGTGGAGCGGACCCTCCCGAAGATGAGCGTGCGGAGTACGGAGACCGTGTAGCCGGCTGAGACCTGACGACTGCTTGACCGACTCGACTTGGAGTGAGTCGACTAGCCCAGTGGACGGAGCGCCCGGTATTTGGCGGCAGACCCACGGCGGACGGAGCGCCTGGTAGTTGGCAGCAAACCCGCGGTACTCGACTGGAGGAGTACCTCTGTAGGCTATTTGGGTGAGCGCCCAGTATTTGGCGACAGACCCTCAGCGGACGGAGCGCCCGGTAGTTGGCCGCAAACCCGCAGTACTCGACAGGAGGAGTACCTCAGCAGTCTTAGGTTAGTGAGCAGTACCTCGGAGTCGTGACAGGACCACTGTACACTCCAGAGACGGATCTCTTCAGCAGTTACGGTTTCGATAATGAAAATCCTGGTTTGAGCTGAGTCAATGACCTTTGAGTTTCCTCATGATTGAGATGGGTTACTTGATAACTTAGGTATATGTATGGGCATATACCTGGGTAGTGGTTATCCGTTGATTTCATAATCCTTATGTTTCCTCGTGATTGAGATGAGTTACTTGATAACTTAGGTATATGTATGGGCATATACCTAAGTAGAGGTTTTTTATTGAGATCTTCTTTGTGGTTATCCTTGTTGATTTTAGTGAGACCTTGAGGGTCTCGGGGTCCCTACTGAGTATCGTTATACTCACCCCTGCACGAGCTATGCCCGCACCTCGTTGTGTTAGTTGCAGACGACAGACAGTGCTGATGGAGGCCGAGTGTTCGAGGACTGGACGGTACCCAGAGGTGGACTACACGACGAGTCAGTATCCGGAGGTGGACTTCACGGTGAGACGACACTCGGAGGAGGTTGACGGGCGAGAGCGTTGTGGAGGCTATCTGTACCTACCCTTCAGGTAGGATCCGTGGCAGACGGCGAGACCCGAGGAGCAGTGGAGCTATCTGTACCCACCCTTCAGGTGGGATTTCCAGTGGACAGCTCGGCGTAGCGGCTTTACCTTTCAGTTGTTGTTTTTCCTTTCAGTTGTACTTTACAGTTGGGCTTGTATTTCCGGCCCCCTTTACTTTCAACACCTTTTGTTGTACTCATTTTTTACTTAGTATATTACTTCCGCTTGTACTCTGTGTGTTTGTTTACTTTTATAAAGGCAATGTCTTCCCAGTTATCGGAATTTATGCCTTTGGTGCTAGTCGCCAGCCCCTGGCCTATGGAAGGCGGGCTTGGGGTAGTCACGACACGGGCCCCGAGGACGGGTCGTGACATAATATCTGTTCAAAGTCCCAACTCGAACCTTAAAGACTTCATCTTCTTATTTGATACTATCTCTGGTGAAAACTGTACAAGCTCAGTAAAATGGATTTCATATTCTGTCACAGTCTTGTCAGTCTACTCGAGTTTGAAAAACTCAGTGGCCTTGGCCAACAACATTGAATCTGGATATAATTGTTCATTGAAAATAACCTTGAAGTATTTCTACTATAATTCCTCATATTTCTTCACCGTCACCATTATGTCCCACCATCTTATGCTTGGTCCTTCCAACATGAAGGTGGAACACTTCACTTTAATCTCATTAGTTGTCTCCAAGAACCCAAAAAAATACTAAATCCTACTCAACCATTCCATGAACTCTTGAAGATAACTTTATCCTTTGAACGGTGGTGGATTCTAGAGAAGTAACTATTAATAACTAATCCAGAGAAAGTTCCTCTATGGTTTTACAACTGGATCCTAAATGAGAACTAGTGGTTGTGCTAGTCCTAGATCTTGGAAAGTACACACGATCACCTCCACCAGACTCGGGTCCACAAGAGAATTTGCTCGCTGAGGTTCATCAATAGATTTCTCCTATATTCAATTTGCACTTCCCATCAGAGGCATAATGCTACACAACATCAACAGACAACATTGAAGACATAATATTAACACTCAAATAGAGAAATAAGGGAAATCAATCCCAATAGATAGAACAAACAAGATTTGTATTTCAATCTATCGAAATCAAAAGTAGGGAAAATAATAGAACTAATCCTCAAGAAATTTTCCCAAACCCCCCTAGTGACTTAATGATCATTATAGTGAGAGTCTACCAGAAAATCAATTGAAACTACCTCTTTGTACCCAAAAAATCACACAACTTCATAATAAAATCAAGACAAAATATAAACCAAGAGCTCTAATACCACTTTATCATGAACCAGCATGGGTTCCCAGGTAACCAGATAATTGATCCAGCTCTGACATGGCTTGAAGGGAATTCTTGATCCCCATGGGTTGGCAACTAGAACTTATATTCATACAAAATGAATGTGGGAACAAATTTTCCATGAAAATTGTAGATGTAAGATAAACAAGTCAATATGCATACAAGAGAAATAAAAATGGATAATTATACTAGAAGAAAAACAGGAATAAACAACCCAATGTACTATAGAAAAGTACCATAAAACTGAAAGAAAAACCCATGTTCTAGCAGAATCAACTCTTAATTCCCATATATCAATAGCTAGAACAACCTCCAAGTGGTGATTTTCCATGTTCAAACCTGGAAAGAGATAATCTATAAACACTCACATGCATAGGTAGGGTGTGAGCTAAAATTCTAGTAGGTTATCACCAAGGATTCTATAAGAGATACCACATTTAATTAACCAAATAAATCTTTCAATTTTAAATAAACAGGTTTGGAATTTCAAAATCATGTTTAAACAAATCATTCTTTATATTTAAAATGATGGAAATAAATTAAAAAAATGATTCATATTTTAATTGATGGAATATTTATTAACAAATAGCTTAATAATTTTTTATATAAAATAGTTTATATAAATTCATCAGTCATTTAAAACATTTTTTAATAATCAATGGAATATATTTTAAATACAAACAAGTGAGCAACATGGTCATGTGCCAAAAAGTACAATATTTACAGGCTACAAGAATCCCTCACACTCAAATTGACATGACAATATGTGTGGACGCATGTCCCTTTGACACTGTTTAAAATGAATTCATCACCATCCTATTATGGATGTGATGTGCTGCATTTATGTTTTGTAATGTTTTAAATCATAGAGTTTTATCCAAATAACCCACTAACCACCTAGTCTTTCATGTTCTCTAATAAAAAATCAATGATGAGAAATTTATTTTAAAACTATTTAAAATAAAATTCATCCAATTCTCCATTTCAAATATTCTAATTTCCATTTAAAAACCAACATAATGGTTTTTAATAAAAACATACATTTTTCCAAGATAAAACCCAACGTTTTCTATCAAAACCATTTGTAGACATTTTCATCAAATACAACTTTTAAATAAATTCCATCAAATAAATTTCACCAATCCAAATGGAACAATTTAAATTCCATAATTTTCCATCAAACCACATTCATAATTTAAACTCAACAATTTAAATTTCACCAATTTCCATCAATTTCACAAACACACCCCAATTCAATGGAATTGGGGTTTTTCCCAATTTCATGCGAAGAATCTAATTTCACAAATAAAATCTCCCAATTCAATGGAATTGGTTTTTTAATGAACCAATAAAAAGAAATTTCATCAAAGTTAAGTAATTAAAATAAAATCAGGAAATTTAGGGTTAATAAAATTGGCCAATCAAAATGGAACCACCTACATCGAGATCAAGAGATCTTGAATCACAACACCCTAAATGGGATTTTCTAATGAAGAACACTAGCAATGGTAAAACAAGAATATAACCTAGGTTTATGATTTAAAATAGCAAGGATTAGATCCTCCAACCAACACAAAGATCTATAAATCCCTAGGGAGGAAAAGAGAAGAGAGAGAGAGATAGAGAACATGAAGAGGAAACCTACATGGAGAATATCAAAATCTATTATCCTAGCCTCAATTCTCTTCTAGAAGGGTGTAGAGGGGCCAAGAACTACTCTTGGGATCCAACAAGGAAGAGGAAACCACTATAGGGTCATACAAGCCTTTCAGGGACCTAAAATAGGGGTTTCTAGATTTTAAAATGTAATTTCATATTAAAAAACCTGTATGCATAGTTTCATAGGAAAAGACGCAAAGTTTGGACAAACTATACGTCCTAGCCATGTGAATGTTATTTTCAGATGCATGGTTACTACTAAGAGGGCACACAATTTTTTAAATTGTGCACTAATCATGAAAAATCACACTACCTTGGTTTTCATGGTTGGCTATAGCAGGGTGCATAGTTTGGGAAAATTGTGCGCCAACCATGCACAACCCTGAAACTTTAAAAATTATCCGTGTTTTAACTCAAAGCACCCTTAAATGAACCCCAACCAAATCATGATAAAAATAATAGTTTATGAATACCTGAAAATAGTAATAGTTTTTTATATTTGGGAAGTTATATTTTGGTTTCAACTATCTGCAACAAGCTAGAATAGTGATAAAACATTCCTTTTAGATGGAAGTGGAAAAACCATACTGCCTAAAATGTGAAGTGAATTGTAAGAATGAATTTACCATGGTATTTTGAAAAAATTGAATGGAAATTATGACTTTAAAATAGAACTATCATGAAAATTGTTCTAAACGGTATAGGAATGAACCACAACTCAATCAGCCGCACCTCAATCTGATATATAGTGTGCTTATATAATTCAAAGTGGTTGTTTTTAGTTTATAATTTAAATTTAGTTAAAAACAGACTTCAAAAACAAAAAATTGAGTAAACACATCCATATTATTTTTATATGTTAGGAAAATGATCCATAAGTCATTTATGACATGTAGGAATCAACCACACCAGAATCTAATGAAAGGTGTGACCAGTATGATTCCAAGTGCATCTTTTTATATAAAATTGACATTTTAGTAAAAAATATAATTAACATACTCAAAATGGATAAAATTTATTCATATTTAATTTATACTCTAGGAATAAAATCTATAATTCATTTTTATGTGTTGAAATTAGTCGCACCTCAATCCAAGACATGGTGTATTCGGTATGACTTAGAGTGAGCGTTATCATCCTAAAATTGATATTTTAGTTCAAAATGTGTGTCACTCACTAGAACTCAATAAAACACACTCATATTATCATTATAATTTAGAAAAACTATTCATAAGTCCATTTTGATGTGTAGGAGTTATTTTCACCTCAATTTAACACACGATGTGAATGGTATGACACAAAGTGTGTGTTTTTCATTTTAAAATGACATTTTAGAAAAAAAAGTGGCATACTCAAAACTAAGAAAACACATTCAAATTGTTTTGATACATTAGAAAAACGATCCATAATTCATTTTTGATGTGTATGGATTATCTTCATCTCAATACGATGCATGGTGTAACCATAATTTCTCCAAGTTTGTCATTTTATTTAATATTTAAATTTTAGTAAAAAAAGAAAAGTAATATACACAAAACATATAAAACACATTTATTTTTTTTATAATTTAGGAAAATGATTCTAAAGTCATTTTCACATGTAGGAACCATCTTTGCCTCAATCTGATACACTGTGTGCCCAGTATGACTCAAATTGTACGTTATCAGTCTAAAATTTTCAATTTAGTACAAAACCTAAGTCACTAAATAAAAACCAAATAAATACAATAAAATTGTTTTGATAATTTATAAAATTGATTCATAAGTATTTTTTGACATGTATGAATTAGTCTCACATCAAACCAATATAGAATGGGACAAGTATGACTCAAAGTGTATGTTTTTAGTTTAAACTGATATTTTATTAAAAAAGACAAGTGACATTATAAAAACTAATAAAAAAAATTTGGATTGTTTTGATAATTTAGGAAAATTATCCATAAGTAATTTTTGATGTGTAGGAATTAGAAACACCTCTATCAGACACACGGTATAACTGGTATGACTCCAATTGTGTCTTTTTATTTAAAAATTAAATTTTATTAAAAAGATAAGTGAAATACTCAAAATTATTCAAACACTTTAGAATTATTTTGATACTTTAGGACAATTATCCATAAGTCATTTTTGACATGTAAGAATCAACTGCACCTCAATCTAATACACAATTTGCTCAGTATGACTCAGAGTGTCCATTATTATTTTAAAATTCTTATTTTAGTTAAAAGCATGTGTCACTCACTGAAAAATGAGCAAACATGCTCAAATTATATTGATAATTTAGTAAAATTATTTATAATTTCATTTTGATGTGTTGGAATCGGCATCATGTCAAATTGACACATGATGTGACTGGTATGATTCGAAGTGTGTTTTTCAGTTTAAAATGACATTTTATTAAAAAACAGAAGTAACATTTTAAAAAATGAGAAAACACATTAATATTATTTTAAAACTATTATATAGTGAACCATATGTCATTTATGATGCATAGGAATTGGAAAAACCTCAATTTGATGCACGGTGTGATTGGTATGAACACATGTGTGTCTTTTTATTTTAAATTTTCATTTTACTAAAAATGAAAAGTGACATACTTAAAACCCAAGAAACACATTCAGATTATTTTGATACTTTAGGGAAATGATAAAAAATTAAATTTTGATGTGTAGGAATTAGTCACACATCAATCCAATACATGGTGTTCCTAGTATAACACAATGTGTCCGTTATAAATTTAAAATTTACTTTTTATTAATGTATTATTTCATATGTATGATTACTTTATTTCTTTATAGTATTACTAATATAAGAATTGTTTTCTTATATAGGTGGGTTATTTTCCTCAAGTTGGGGTGGATTTTTTAGAAACTGATACCATGATCAGGATTTTTTAGAGGGGGTTAGGTACCAAAGACAATGAAACCATTTATATTTTTGAATGTTTGTGATAAATTCTACATGAAAATGTAATTGTTAAAAACAACATTTTAAATGTCTATAATGTATTTTTTTTATTTGTGATATAATTTTTATTTAAATTAAATTAATAATTTTCCATAGCTTGCATTTTCTTATGCTGCTGTATTTATTACATGTAGTTTTTGACTGTATTTTTTATTGTAGTGTGTTGTAATATCAACAACAAAATGTATCATTATGGGATTTATTAGCGCTAAGCTAAAACTGATAAAGGGGGCCCCATTTAAAGGTTCTTATGATAAAACTTATCTTTATCACTTTTAAAAGATTTTTCAAGAAATTTCCTTAATATGATATGTGGTAGTGATATTATATGAAATTAATATTTAAAGACTCCATTTGGAGTACCACATGATATTTAAGGTAAAACACACACTGAATCACTAAATTTCCCTTGATATTCTTTAATAGTGGATTTGGCCTTGTCAAAATGCCATATGGCCATGGAGTAGTAAACCTATTTTCTTTCACACTCAGTATTATTAATTAATTTCTATCACCACTATACACTAAAGATAATCTAACTCAACTATGAACATGTTTTCCATAAATAAAACATGAAAAAAATTCAGACACCCATTAATGAATTTCACCAGGAATATTTCCATGGCATTCCTTGAATGAGAAGGTAATTAAATACAACATCATATGATATAATTGATTTGTAAGAGTACCCCAAATCCCAGTATAAGAATACTTCCATATTGACTATGTATCAATTTATATAAAATCAATATCTTCTTTAATAATTCATTTCATGAAAGGATTATCTAAAATAATCAATGAATATCAGCTATATCTAATCATAAAATACTCTTTAATCACCCCTAGTAACTTCAGTATAACCCATTGGGTTTTTTCAGAAACATTTGAATTAGTACATGAACTCTTATCAAAGTTTTAGCTTTGAAATACTTAGTTATACCTCATGATTTATCCTAAAAACAATATGAGTGTCTCTCCCCCTTTAAATAACAAATACTTTTGTTTTCTCTCATTTTTCATCTAATGAAACAAAATGAAATGGAGAAAACAAACTAGAAAACTTATAGGGATTTTGGAAGATAATGAACTCCCAAAAATACTATAAAATATTGGAAGTTATACTTTGTTATGATCTTTCTCAAGATATTAAAAAAGATATCCTTAGTAAAAAAATAATCTAATGAAAGACCATAACTATTCACATTCTTTTTAATTCAGTGGTATTTGATGTTAATATGTTTAAACATTGATTATTTCATTATATTCATTAACAAGTTGATTATACTTTGGTTGTCACTCCTAATAATAAATGGGTATAATACATTCACATTAATTTACTCATGAAGCAACTTCATACAAATAATTTATGATGTGAATTTAATTATCAAAACATACTTAGATTACATTTTGATAAGAGTGATATAATTTTAATTCTTGGATTTCCAAGAGACATAACTTCCCCTAATAAATAATGAACCGCTAGAATTATATTTTTGATCTCCAAAAATCCTATCTAATTTATAGTATATCCATACACCTAATTAAATTTTCCATTATCATACACCAAGAAATAATCAATATTTCCTTTGATATAAGATAATATCTGCTTCATTAATATAGGATTCAAATCCTTTTGATTTCTTTGTAATTGTACATAATGTGTTTCCCCAGATATGATGTCAAATATAGAAACTATCAAGTAAAGTAGGATAATAATAATCTTTTAGAACTCTATTCAATCCATAGTCCTTTCTTCACCATCAATAGAAAATAGAGTCCCATGTTTTATAGGAGTAGTGACCTATCTCGATTCTTCCATGTCACATTTATTTATTTATCCCTAAGAATACAGTTATTATGCGTGATAAATATAAATTCTATATTTATTACTTGAAAATAAAAAAATTAATCTCACCAATCATAAAAATATCAAAGGGTATATTTAATTTGGCATAAAATTCCCCCAAAGTTTCTTATTTATTTATAGAAAAATTATATAGTCAACATATACAATCACTATTAGAAATTAGCTATCATATCCCATGATATATTTATTAGAATGAACTATACGTTTCATAAATTAATTTCTATTAATGTTGTTTTCTTGATTTGAATAAAAATCTTGTTGTTCTTTTCTAAGAGCATAAAATTCCTTCATCAACATGAACTCTCAAGATCCAACACCATTAAGGATAAAACCTTATAATTGTTTAATGAATAAAACCCATATAGTTTCACCATTTATAAACTCTAACTTCACATCAATTTGGAAAAAAAATTATATCATGACCTACCCCAATCGGTACCTATCTCAAGTCGACAATGAAGATAAGAGTTACTCTCGATGACTGTCTCCAATATTCTATTGTTTGTAAAATAGCACCAAGGGTTTAGAACATGAAAATATGGGAGGAATTACCCTCATAAATCCTATAAAAAGAAAACAATACATTTATCAACTCCATAATAATAAATAAATTAGTACCAGTACATGTAATGTCCAAAAATTCTTGTTCAGAGATAGAAATTTGTTACAAAAACACCTACAATAGTTACCATGATCACAAATAAACCGCAAACAACCTATAAATGCTAGTAAGTCACAAATATATCACCAACTCCCACCCATGGACCTAAAAGTACACACACATAAACACACAAAAAAATATACATATAAAGGGGTTATCATAAAATTATACACATTAGGATCCTCCCCAAAACATCTCGTGAAAATATAGTAGAAGAAATCTTCAGTCTTAGTGAATAACTAATGGAATAAACTTGTTACTTAGATCAGGTTAACTATATTATCATCCTTACCATAGCTTTATAACCTAGTATTACATAATAATATGTATCATAATTGTAAAACCCCAATATTTCATAGTATGTTATTTCTTAAAAGTAATTCAATAACTTGCACTACACGCAACACCAAGTTATAGCGCACCATGACTTACCAAACTAGCCGTTCAAAAGTAGTTATGAATAGTATTAATTGAATTTTAAACTTTATATAATCCTTATAATTTTAGAATCCATATTATGAGTTTCTTAGACATAATGTAAGAATAAATACATTTTTCAGATAAAAGAAGTATTTTTCAAAAAATGCAATTTTACCACCTTTTAATGGCGAAGCCTTTTTTAAATCCAATATTTGAAAATTTTATATATTAAATTTGAAAAAATAAACTTCTTATTTAGAATCGAGACATAAGAATTTAGTTTCAATAAATTTTTTGTGTTTTTCTGAGAACTTTCATATTTGGGTGAATAGTGAAAAATACTATATTTTAACTGAAAATAACTTTTTTAATAAAAATAATTTATAATGTTAAATTATACATTTTAATGGTTTATATGTATAAATAGATTATATTTGTACCATTTCATCCAATTCTGGTCATTATAAGTAATTTCACTTTGAAATTGGACATAAACAAATGTCATTCTTTTGATAGTTATTATTTCTTAAAAATACGCCTTTTGGATTTGACAATGAGAATTAATTTTAAATTAATAAATAAAACTTATATGTTTTGAATTTGGTAAAACAGACATCATTTTTGGATTCGGAATATCGAAATTATCCTAGGGTGAATTTTTGTTATTTTTCTGAAAACTTTCAATTTTTGATGAATAGTGAAAAACACTGAGTTATAGTTTAAAACCGAATTTTTATTTAAATAATTATTTATTTAATTTAAATCTATTTTAGGTAAAAATGGATAAAAAATACCTATATAATTTCAATGTAATTCATTAGAGTTAGTTTAAAATAATTTTAGATATATAAAAATTTTATTGAACTTTTCACCGTCTTTTACCCATCTCCTAGGAGAATTTGAAAATTCACATAAAACATAATTTTACCGCTTCTGTGAGTGGAATTTCGAAAATCAAAGAGACACGGTTAATATAAAGGAGAAAAATGTGGTTCAATAAGATAAAAATATTTTTTGGTGAATAATAACTTTTTACTTTTATTTACCACGGCTAAAAGTAAATAGGGTAATTAAGGGTAAAAATGATATTAATATTTCCCTAACACATGTCCTAATTTAATTGGAAAAGTGTATCTCTACTAAAAACAACCTTAGGAATAAAATATTATCATTTAGTTCCACTTGAATTAGATTAGGACATTTATTATTATTTAATTCAAAGAAGAGTTAAAAGAGTTAAAATCAACGTTTAATAACTAAAACATTTTTAATATAGGGTTATACATAAGATAAATTCTATTATAAATATTAATTATAAATCTAAAAATATTACTTACATAGTGGTATTTTATTTATAATTTTTAAACATTAAATAATTTAGTTTATTTATGACACAATGATGATGGAGTAATTACCGTATTAATGAAAGATTAAGATAATTGATATTATAAATATCAAAATAAATGTAATTTGAGACTTTTTATGAATTAAAATAATTTTATAGGTTAATATGACATATTAGGATTGGTTATATGAATTTTTTTTAAGTAATAATGCTATTATGAATTTATCAAAAACAAAATACCCAATAGTGTCAAAATTGACATAAAAGAGTTTTTAAAACAAATATTATATTATTAATTGATATTCTATTCCTAAAAATCTAAGGTTTGACAAAAGGACATATATAATGATATTTTTATCATTAATGGACCACTTGGGGGTCCATTGGAAGTTTATAGTAAGTTTATTAACCATATAATATAAAAATACAAAGAGACATGGTAAATGTAAAACTAATTAACTAAGAGTTAAAACTAAACGATAAGGTTAATAAAGTGACCCAAACATATCTAAAACCTATTGGTTAAGTGGATGTTTACCCATAACCACTTTATAATCGAAATAAATCATTTTGGAGCCATATAAACCGAATATAAATTTATTATAAAATAATATTTTAACTTTTTCCTAAGGTGCCCTCACCCCTCTTATAAAAGGGAACTCCCCCTTCTCTCAAATTCATACCTTCAAAGCCCATTGGATCAGCCAACCCCTGACCAAATATTCTATCAACTTCCCTAAATTCAACCTATAGGCCTTAGTTTTATTATAAATCCAACCTAAGGAGCCCTTTTGATCAAATCAAAAGGAAGAACCTGAAGAAGAAGCAATGTTTTCACCACCCTCTTTCAAGTTCCTTTCTTCTTCAACTTCTTATTTCTTTGTTATTTCCATTCTAAAATAATAACTCCAGTATCTTATATATAATTTAATTTTATTATAAATATGGTACAACCATATTTAGTATTCTATCCATCCTTTGAATGACATATCACCATACGTGCATACGTACGGCTTACCGTCTCCACGTCGTGGTGTAATTGTTATTCAAAACATTATTATTTGGATGGGTATGATAATGATGTGTAATTGATGTAAATAATAAATATAACATGATAATTATTATGTATATATGATATAACATCCAATTATATATTTTTTAATATAAAAAGAATGATATTGTCCCTCGTGCGTATGTACGGACTACCGTCTCCACGAACGCGATAAGATTCATTCCCCAACGTATCCATTCAAGACTAATTTTCATTTTATGATTAAAAATAATGTTTAAGGACTTGATATAATTATTCATATGAATAAGATATAGCCTATGTATAAAAAACATGACTTATGTAACAAAACATATAAAAGAAATCGAATAAGTGAACACCCGAAACGACGATAATACTAAAATATTATTAACAAAGCAATATTAAAAGATCATATATGATATCATATTTATGTATATGATTATTTTATAATTTAATAAAAATTATTTAAGTATTATACATGAGTTTAACCTACCCTTGACCAAGGAAAATTACAATGTAAGGTTTTATTTACAATCTCTTCATTATCCGAGGTTGTTTATATGTGATTATCTACTAGGACCTCTTTATCATCCACATCCATGTTTCTCAAAAATGTATTTCAAAACATTATTAATATTTTATAGACTATAGTTTAAGGTCATTTATACCCCTGTTTTAATTTTTATAAGATGTTTAAAAAGGAATCTTTCTGTCATTTTCCAAACAAGGTTCTTTTTAACCTTTTCGACAGAATTAAGGTAAAAATGATTTTTTTAACTTATACGGTGGGTGCGACTATTTTACAACATTATAAAAACGTCTAATCTTCCCTTACAAGATTATAAAAATATTTTCAAAGTAAATTTTTCCTTTTATAATTATGTGACTTTTAAATGATTTAATAAAAAGAGATATTTTTCTCAATTAGTTTTGTTTTCATCTATGTCAACATCCTTTGATGTATTTTAAGCTTATTTGAAGTTGATTTATTATGATACAAAACTTCTATATTGTATTGAAGGTTTTGTGATACGTTTTATTGTGGATGTGTTATTTTTATACCATTCATGGTTTATGGATAAATTATTGACATTTCGTATTCTAGTTTTAATACGAATGTTTATGTTATGTTTAAACCTGTTCATATGAGGAATGCATTGGACTTAGTAAGTGACGGGTGGATCCTGCTATATCTCCTCGATGCATAGGTAGGTCTCATGAGATAAACTAGTGTCTTGGCATAAGGACTTGACAAAATATTATTTGTAGTCTTGGCACAAGGCCTTGACTATGTGGTTATGATGGTCTGGCATTATGCATTCCATCATTATGAAAGTGGTTAGTGATATTGCATGTGATTATTCGACTATTATAATATCCATGTGAATAAGTAAATGAAATTACTTCATTTTATTTTTTCCATATTATACTGAAGTTCAAGTTTAAAAGGATTTTGTTTTAGTTATACATTGCCTTAAATATTTATGCTTATTTATGAAAGTTTCCACTGTATTGTTATCCTTACTGAGCATCTGAGCTCACCCCTTTCTTATGTTTTATTTTCCCCAGGATTCCAAGAAGTGTATTATTATTGATATGTAGGGTTAAGCTAAAGGGAATAATGGAGTTCTCAAAGAACTATCTATGCTGTGTTTTCTGTTTGAAATTGTAATGTAAAGTTAATGTATGTAATCTATTTTCCAAGACTGCTAAACTGATCGGTCCTTCAGGACTTGATTCCTTGTAATCATACCAATGTATTAAAATAATGCACCAACTCTGGGTAACTGGGGTGGTGGCGTTACAATAATATTGAAGTCACATATAGAATAAAGGTGCAAAAATAACACTTTGCCACTATACTATTTACCCAAAACACACACATCTCATGTCCTAGTTCTCCCATCAACTTTATAAGTCATAATACACAACCATAAAAACACATCAATTCCACAATCACATATTCATATCCACATATCCATCACACCTACATAATCAAATAATAAAACTGTGAATTTTTATAACCTGTGTAAATACATAGTATACATGAATCCATTACAACACATGTGTACATACACTGGTGGTAACCATAAGACTTTATATCCTAGATAAAAGTATACACTACAACCATAAGTATCCATATCCTATGTACATGTATGTCATAATTGAGGGCCACTAAAGAACATATGAGTAAATATCCTATAATTGTAATCTAATATAGACTATATATGTCCACACACATGATATGTTTAGAAAAGAGGGAGGGTAAGGGGAGTAGATATCCATTTTTATGTTCGATAACCTATATGTTAGGAGAAAACTTGAAACCCATGGAAAAATATGGGTGGTGGTTATGTTATTTTACTTAGGTATTGGCGTGTAAGAAATATAAGAAAATAAGTAATATTATATCACAAAATATTTTTAAGGAAATTATCCTATCCAAGACTGAATCTATAACTAATTTCTCACATAAAAACTAACTTCCATCACCAAGAAATAGAAAAACTAATAATTTTTAATCACCCAATATTAAAATTTCAATACTATCACTAACAATTTTTAACTACTCAATTAACAATCATTTAATAATATCCCATCATCAGTTCCTGATTAATATTCACATTAACCACCAAAGTCCAAGTTACTTTTATTTATAATTGTAATTATAGTTTGATTATCCATGCACTTTTAATAATTTAGGCACTCCATCAAATATATTAATTAACATGTAAAATTCCACTACATTCATCAATAAATCATAAGAACCACCCTCTTAATTAATTCATCAATTGTTTCCATCCACGAATGCAGATACTAAGACATAACTATATCTACTTCAAAGAAGTATATACTAAAAATATAATAAGTATTCAACAATAATAATTACACATATAATATCCAAAATGGGATCCCAACCTATTCCAAGCATCCTGATATCATCCTCAACACCTTTCCACACTATATACACTATCCCACCATCAACCACACCAATCAAACACCTCAAATATATCAACATATCTCAAACCTCACCATATTAACCAACCATACCAAGTTTATATTTCTATCACACCAATATCTCTATGTTATAACATATATAATTAGAAAAAAAATCATAATCCCCACAAAAATAGTTAATGAGTAATCAATAAGGTATGAAATAATGCATGTAAGCTTATAGAAATCAATGTTCAAACATAGTTGTCCATTAATATTAATTCCATCAAACATTATCTTATATTGAAATATTTATTAATCAATTAATTATATTAAAGTTTCAACATGTAAAGATACCTAAAAAATCATCTACTAAGGACATCAGTAATCATTATAATAATATTATTAAGGAAATGAATTATTATGATAATAATTTATAATAAAGAAAGATAAAATCTATGAATTACTAATTTATTATTTTACTTTTCATACCATATTTAATTTTAATAATTAGTTTTAGGCATACCAAATATGAAATGAAAAATTTATAAACATAAAAATAGTCTATCACATAATCTAAAAAATTTCATGAGGAAATAACATGAAGAATAAACATAATCAAATGTGAAAAACACCATTATACATTTAACTCATTAATTATTTATTTATTATATTACCTAGTTAAATATCAACAAATTAATTCTTATAAACCAAAGCATGAAAATCTAAAATTTACTCCAAATTTAATAGGATAATTCTTGAATCCCCTACCAAGAAATTAATCTTCTATGTTCACCTAAAAAAATTGGAAATAAGGATTAAGATCACCAACTTGAGTCCTAATAATGAAACCAGGATTCATAAACACATCACCATACCATGAATTATAAATCAATAACTATTAAGAAAATAATAAAATCAGAGAAATAGAAACTGTCATTGCTTCGTAGGAATGAATGAGAGAAGAATAAAGAAGATAAGATATAGAGTTCTACCTTGGATAAATATTAGTTGTTATATAATTAAAGGGATTAAGGATAAATCATAAAGGAATAGGTTTTTATAAAATTATCCTTCATATACTTAGGGTTAAATTAGTGAAGGATAAAATAGAGTGAATTCAATTGGCACCTTGACTTTATATATTATATTGGAAAACATTGATTCATGGTGTAAAATGGATTTGTCATTTCATGATAGGCCTATATAAAAATATCTTGATGAAATTTACCCATGTGGATCCTATTTTCTCATGCAACCAATGAGAATTACTTTAATGAAAATATGCTGGTTCATGACATGGATAATGGTGTCACGATGAAATTTTCAAAATCGATGATTTCAAAGAATGAATCCCAATCTCCTTCTTCATCTTAACCAACTGCAGACCCAAACCATGACATGTCCCATAAACACCATATAAAAAACCCAAAAAAGATGCACCTAAGGAACTCAATATCTAGATATTCATGATGGGATATATATAACTCACTCCATGATTAGAAAAGTATAGAAGGCATATTGAAAGGCTTTCATACCTAAGATACACTCTACATCAAGGGAATAATACATTAGGGTTATTTAAATAAGTGTAAATCCCTATGGTGTGATACATAAGGGTGACTCATGTAATGGTTCTCATTCACCTATATTATCCTCAAGGATCTATATTACATGATTGAAGCTGGTCAGATCATGAATAAGCTTCTAAACCACAATAGTACAACACTAATCTCTCATGGATTATGCCCCCAAGATGCGATAATTCATCTTGATGATAAACTTACTATTATTCTATAAAAAGAACATCAAATCATAATTCCCAATAAAACTAGCCAAATTGTATCCCTCACCCTCAATACCACCACCAGATATCCTCAAAATCCCTCAACATCCAAGAAATAGAAAAGGAAGGGTTTAGGAAAATTCAGCCCTTTATATTGTATTTTTATTGATCATATATCTCAATAATTATTTCAACCATATCAAGACTTCTCACTAAATAAAACTTCTCCTAAAAAATACCCTCAATTTGTGTGAATTCTATAAAAAAAATATAATATTTTTTCTATGCTACTTCTATTTTCTCATTCAGTTTGTTACAAATAACCCGCTCCCCCCATTCAAATTATTATCATTGGAACATGAATCTAATTATCTAGTTTTATAATTCTCTATTGGATCTAAGTCCTATACTATTTATTATATCCAATCTCTATACATCAAATATTCTTCAACACTCAATGGGTAGACATATTCAATAAACATGGTTTGTTTTTAATTTTTCAAACATCTCTAGGTATTTAAAACTATGTTTCTATATTTAGGGTTTTTTCTTTGATCCATAGTTTTTATTATTATTTAAATCATTTATATTTATTAATTTAGTCTTTACTCATCACTATAATTTTTAGAATCAAAATTAGTATTAAAAAAAATGATTTTGAATATGAAATAATACCATAATTTATGATATTTTAATTAATGGTATTTTTATCAATTAGTGATGATGTTTGTGAAGGATTTTGATTTTCCAACATAATTACAACCAGGTTGTCAAAAACATTCCTTAGATTCTTATTGTGACCTTTATAACTCCTTCCACCAGGAGTATAAGTAAGAAATATACCTTTATCATTATTCTCATCGAACATGCATAATTTTTTTCATTTTAATCATGATAAAAAAATGTCTATCAAATACCTTCAATTTAAAAAATCAGCCTAGGATACCCCTGGTCTGGGCACCAGAGCCAACCCATGACATGGCTCAAGGGGATTTCTTGATACCCATGTGTTGGAAACTAGTTCTAGGCATCATAACATAAAATATTTTGAATGATTTCACCCTATGTATCAATAGTAATAAAATTATTCTCACCTAGAAATCTAGAATGACTATTCCATACATCAAAGTTCCATGCCATAGAAACAAGCAGTTATAAGATAAAATAAAAATCACACATGTCATAAGAGATTCAAACATCTTACATAATAAAAATAATCTTAAACTAAATAAATACCCAAATAAAATGAACAAGATAAAATAATATAGATGGGGATGAGTTTTCTAATAAAAATAGAGCCAATAACTAAAAAAATAAATAAAACACCCCCCATCCCCATGTGTAAGAGAAACAATTCCAATTTCAACCACTATCAACCCAAATAAAGAATCAGTTAAAAAACCTACACATATACGAAGAATAAACTAGACTTATAAAATGATTGGCATGAGAAAAACATTACCAATAGGTAACCTCCCCAAATAATATGCACCCTATTTAAAAGTAAACTATTTCATTTTATTTTTAAATAAATTTATAGAACATGTATTAAGATTCATTTTAAAATAAAACCAAATCAATTTCCATTGAAAACTCTTTTTTAAAAAGATTATATTTTTAAAGAGGGAAATATAATGGTTTATAAATTATTCTTAGATACCAATACATATTACTTTAATATAAAAAATATAGTCAAGTAATATGAAAACATAAACTAACATATAACAAGAATGGAAATAGAAAAAATGGGAACATAGGAGCTCTAGGGATGCCCTAAACATGTCTAACATAATGATGATATACAAAAAACAATACCGAATTATAACAACCTACCATAACACCCATTATTACCCTACATAGCATAATAAAGGGGAAAATAACTAAGAATAACAAACTCTTCTCTTAGGGCCACTAACAAGATCATGATCATACACTAGTGTAGAAATTTTTCTTAGGTCTCCCACCTTACTACCTCGACTTTACATGACATATAAATGGGGATGGGGAGTCCAATTATCATGTAATAATAACAACATTAATAATAATATATTCCTTAAAATCAATTAATAAACTCATCCTCACCATATAACACCTTTCATAAAAAAATAAAGCAATACAAAATCCTATTCACCAAGCATTATCCATATACATGAAATAAATAAAAAATTATTTTCTATTAATCAATGGGAATGATTCAATGGAATAATAATGTTATAAAACTATCTTAATGTTCCAAGAATGCATTTTTTACATTGTAGAATATTTTTTTTACATAAAACAACTTTTAAAATAAATAATATAACCACCCTAGAATCACACTCATGCAAAGTAGTTTAACACACTTTAAAAAACCAAACATACCCATAACATTGGGGTAAAATTTTATAGAATTTTTTTAAGGACTAAAAAATATATTTAAATGAGATAATTCCCTTGGAAATTATACTAACATTTTTAATAAAAAACATGGTGTCCTTTAAATTTTAAAATGGTTTTGGGCATCATAGTTTAAAATACAAATCCCTTATTACTCATTGAAATTCAAGGTAAAATAATTATCCTTTTAGGGAACCATTTAAAATAAGATATATAATTCAAAAAAATTTAAAATATGAGTTTAAAGATATATTAAATCATAGTTATACATTTACTGGGTCATGAAAGTTACTATATACTATTAATACCATCACTTTCACAAGGTGTGATGTTAACCCACCTCAAAAAAATCTAAAAATGGATGGAAGGATGGAATGAACACTAAATCCATAAAATAACTAATAAAAATAAATCCCAAGGAAAACCTAAGGTATTGAGACCCAATTAGGGATAGAATAAGATAATGAAGGATAAAAATGAGGAGACAAAGTGAGTCAAAAGACATTGCCTCAAATATTCGATATAAAAACATGAAAAAGGTATTAGATCCCAAATGTGGGAAAGAAAATAGAAGAGAGGAGAGCATGGGGGAGGAAAGAAGAGAATTATGGGTTAAAATAGAGTAGGTAAATAATGGTATTTTCCTATTTTTAATGACCCACATAGGCTGAATGTTTTCATCACATGGTTTTCCAAAATGGGCACCAACTATGGAAGCTTCACTAAATGAACTAGGAATAAAACATGGTTTGGACATATAGTTGGGAATAATATACACCAACTATAAGAAAGTTCTATATTAAACTGATGACCAATTTCACAATTAAATGGTATATTACCCTAATATTTACATTTGACATACTATATGCCTTTTGAAAATAGTGATATAAGTTCATTTAAATCTATAGAGACGTAAAAAAAAAATTATATATTTAATATTCTCATCTCATAGGAAATCAAATCATTTCTCAGTTTTTTAATATAAAACTCATCTAAGTCACGATCCATTTAGGGTATAAATATTTATATTGAATTTAAGTAGGATTATTTTCCCCATATTTGTTATAATGATAGAATATTTAAGAAACTATACATGTTTTTAAATTGATCTTATAAATTATTTTTATTAAATGATGAATTTTCCCACCATTTCATCTTCTATGATATAAATGTCTTCAAATTGAGCACTGCATGCTTATAACTAAGAATCCTTTACCTTATTACCTACCTTATAGATATCATGAAGTTTAATCTATATTTTATTAGTTGTTTTCATCCCAAGACTCATGTTAAATCCTTCTAAGAGAGGTATGAGAGTAGCATATTTCATGCTATCCCATCAATATTGATATTCTTATTGTTTAATTGTGTATAGGATATATTAGAATTAAGAAGATATAAACCAGTATCCATAATGTTATGAATTCCCAATAAAAGTGATAGAAGATATGGAACCATCCTATCCATATATAAATATAATAAATTTCCACCAACTATAAGAGCTCCTTTATTGTTGATGTTGTTTATTAACTCCATAGATCTCATTGATCAAATATTTTGTTAGTGAAAATCAAACTTAGATTTTTTTAGAATACTTATAACAATTTCTTGAATTATTTAATTCCAAACAATTGGTATCATAAAGAAAATAGAAATTACCCAAGAAAACAATATTTTATAATTTAAAATTATAGGTATTAGAGAACTATTAAGAATAATCCATATAAACATCATGTTATGATACCAAATGATATTCCCGAGAGAGAGTTTATCACCATTAGGGGTGGGTGGATATGTGGTTTACCTAAAACGAAAACTCCTAAAAAAATTTATTTCCCATATCTTATTAGTTCATATGGATCTCAAATATTATGATAAAATCAAAATATAAATATTAATAAATAATATACATAACACAAGGGAAAATGCAAGATTTATTGACACTTGTTGTCATACGGCTAATACTTAGAGTTTGATGGTTGTGATCACACTAAAAAAACTCCTATTTTAGTATCAATATTAATAAAACAATATTATGGAGAAAACATTTATATCCTAGTACAAAAAACTAAAATAAGTGTTAATAATTTAAGAAATCTCCACTAACTCAGTCTCATGTGACTCCAGAATTTGGATCCCACGTAAAACCATATTCCTCTCCTAAAATATCAACCAAACACTTCTAGAAATACTAAATTGAATATATGATTTGTTAAATTAGTGGTTCATTAAAATTAACCAAAATTTAAAAAGTAAAATGAGGTTCCCAAAGGATTAATGGACTACTAATAGGGGAGGGCTGAATCAGTGGTCACTTAAAACTTTTATGAGATTATTTAATTTTAAATTCAACTTATAAGACTTATTCAATCTCAATACACTAATTACTATGTCTGAATAACTTAATTAGATAATGTAATAAATAAATAAACATAAACACAAGTATTTTTACATGGTTTAACACTATGATTTAATCATTCCCTTTATTGGTTATATTCTATAATCAAGAATTCTACACTATAATAAATATTATTCAATTACAATTAGAGGATACTTTTAACACTATAACTAGATCACGGTCATATTGATCTTCTCTCATTCAGAGTCACTATATCCACTATCCATATGTCTTATAGGAATTATATTTCTTGATTATCACTGGGTTTCTTCAATAGCTTCCAACTATAGTCACCAAGTTTCATGGTGGTCTTATTGTATACCATGAGTCTCAAATTTTTAATGGATTCACACCACATATACACAATATCATACATATATATCCTCATTAGAATGATATTTATTATTAGTATAAGGATTTATTTTCATACACTAAATAAATTTCCTACTTATCACTAGAAGCTTCTTCGAATGCCAATACGTCTTTAATAAAACCTAGAATCCTAGTCACTCCCCCTAGCTCAGCTTCACTGAACTCCTAAATCTGTTCACTTGGTTATTTCACATCCCAAACCAAACTTATTAATTATATTTACCATTTTAATTGATTATTGGGCCGAAACAGGTTTTAAATTTTATTTTTTTGGGCTTTTAGCATGAGTACACGGTTAGTATAGGGTTATTAAAAACCTTATGCAAATCATGCATGCACATCTATAGTTTTTAGAAGATTCAATCGCATGACCAGTACAAGGTTTAATTAATGGAGAGACTTGATCTTGTAGGTTGTAAAAAGGTCCAGAGAGGGCTATGTGGTTGGCACATAGTTTTTCCATCTATGCGTCCAGACCAAGCAAGTTGAAAAAAATGAAAAAAAGATAAAAAATGTTATTTTTATTTTTATGAATTTATTATTATTATTATTATTATTATTATCTTCTAATTCTACCCCACCCTACCTCTTCCCATTCTCATGAACCCCTACCCTTACTATATGTCATGAACCCCACAAACAAAGCCCCTCCCTTCACGCAACTACCTTATCTCATCTTCCATGGTTTTTGGCCAATGCTGCCTTTAATTCATGGTGCATTAATTGTGTTAAGGTTTACTATTCTTTATGATTAGGATTATTCTTTCTTATTCTTCTTTATAGTATGGTGAAATTTCCCTAGATGTATGCTAACCCAATTTTTGGGTGTCTATTTTGGTGTTTTGTTGATGTTTAGGGTTCCCGGGTCCTTTTGAGGATAATTCTAACCACAACCATTGAAGGTAGTGGGTTTTACATTGATTTTAGGTAAGTTTTATTCCTTTTTAATTATTTGGACCAATTTTAATTAGGGGTTTTGTAATTTTTAAGTTATTGGTATTTTTATAGTGTGTTTTGGACTATCGTTCTTAAAGCCGACTTACTCCCATATGAATGGGTAAAGAATATATAAATATATATAATATTTGTAAATATTTTATCATAGAGAGGGGAATATATACATTGTATCTAGGGGTATTTATAATTATATGTATAAATTCATGTGTGTGTAAGCGCATAAGAGTTGTTTCAAATTTCCATAGCCAAATACAATGTGTTTTGAGGTAGGTCACAGAAATGTCTGAGCCTTTAATATGAAAACTAAGATTTATTGTGTGTTTTATTGGGTGTATTCATTATATTATAATTCTATGATTTTTTAAAAAACTATTATATTGAATGCAGTTATTTTACTCCTATATTTTTATCACATTTTTCACATTTTACTATAGATTTTTCTTATTAGAAAAATGTTTTCCATGATGAATTTTAAATTAAAATTTTCTTGAACTCTTGATTGGTTTTCCAAATGATTTATATCAGGTGAATTTTAAATGTCTTAATATGTTTTTCCCTACCACCCATTTTTCATAAAATTTTAATGACATGTTTTTCCTTTTCAAAGTTCTTAAAAATTATTTTCAAATTGGAAAGAATCATTTTTAAATGTTGAGTCCTGATTATTAACTTTGAATGTTTTGTTGAAAAGAGGGTTCCTCCATGGATACTATCCATTCTAAGGGTAATTGTCATATATGGTTTCAAGAGGTTGTCCTTAGCATGTATAGTGGCTTTAAATGATTGATATATTGTATTTATGTTTTCTTCCTCACCTCCCACATTTTCTATAGACACGAGATCCTAAGAATCATTGTGAGAGTCGAGATATGATTTCTATTTACTAATTATTATAAGTACTAGATCCCCATGGTGTATCCATGTGGGATATACCACCAGTGAGTCTATTTGTGAGCATCCATGTTGGTTAATGACTTTAGATCACATCGATAGGCTGACAACTGAAATTCTAATTGAGTATGTCTAGGGTCTATTAAATTTGTGTCTAAGTATATCCCATAATAATTGTTTCACATGTATGCTTATTTACCTTTCTTTGTAATACTTTTATAAGATAATTTTAATTTTTATGATTATAATGGAAACTATTATGTTAGGACTTGTGATATAGTTTTCACCGATTCTCATTGAAATGCCTCTTCACTACTTGTTTCTTCTTATAAATGGGATTTTAGAAATTCTTTTATTATTTAGAATTTTTTTTTATAAAAATAAATGAAAATTGTTCTTTGGAATTTTTAACTTACCAATTATTTTAGAAAGGAAATGAAAACATCATTTTAAATATATGTATTTTAAACTATCATGAATGGTTTTCTTTTTAAAGGTAAGGCACTTGGCATGGTTCTTATTTTGGCATCCCTACTAAGAATCTTGGTTCTTATTCATAAATTATTTGTTTCTATTTCAGGTTCATCCAATTTTGGATCACTCTGAGAGAGAGTGTGGTTTTGTTCTTCGTGGTGAATGATAAGGTCAATTGGAGGTATGTTCAACCATTTAGTTTTATTTCTTTTTGCAACCATTTTTTAATTTATTCATTATATTTATATTTATTTACCTATAATTTATGGGATAAATCATTACCAATTTAGTTTTATCTATTTCCTAACACTAGTTTCCATCCTAGGAGGATCAGGAATTCCTCTCGGGCTTTGTTGTAGGCTAGCTCGGGTGACCAGTTCAGGGTTGACCTAGGTTGGTTCATGAAAAAATGGTATCAAAGGAAATTAACCCTTGATATTTGGGGATGTCTTGTAGTTTGGATCTAGGGTTGTCTGAATTAAACTATTAAGTTGTAGGTAGGTTCTTGATCGCTACCTATTCGGAAGGACACATGCATTTATAGGGTGGTCCAGTGTGGTCTTGCCTCAAAATATGCTCTAGGTTCTTGGGTGATTTTGAGATCCATGTTTTTTAGCATTTCTAATTGGTTTTGACAATTTTATGGTTATTATAGATGAATTCAAAGGGGTGTTTTGTTTCTGTGCATGGTTTGGAAAACCATGTATAGACCATGTCGTTTCCACTAATGAAGTATGATATGTTCACTCATTTGGTGCACAACCTTCCAAACATTGAGTCCATGTTGTGTATAATGGATGTTCCTCTGAGATTTTTGGATTTTGATCCAGTATTTAGTTTATTGTTTTTTTAGTAGTGGTTTGAGTTGGGTTTGGGGTGTTTACCTTGAGTTTTAAAATGATAATTGGTATATTGAAATTGGATTTTTATAATGAAAACCTTGATTCATGAAAATTAAATGGGTCCTTTGGAAAACAGAGAGAGTTTTGGAAAGTGTTTTTTGATTCTAAAGGGGTTTGTTCAAATTTAATAATAAAAAAAACAAAAATTATTTTGGTCTTTGAAAGGTTATGTGAAAATATTGGAATGGAATTAAATTGGGAATCTAAATAGGTTTTTGGATAATAAATTGTGGATTTGAAAAATGGTTGGGGGTATTTTAAATATTATTATGGAAATTGATACATAAATATTTTATTTCACCCTCAGTACTCCTATGAATTCTCACATATAGGGATAGATGTATGTGATAATTTGATGGTTATTGGAATGTGTGGATGGGTTCTTGATCTACTAAGAAGATATATATATATATATAATATATGTTAGGATTCATGTAATACCAATATTGGGTGTTTGGTTTGTAAGACTTGTTATGTTTTTTGAAAATGGTCTTCAAAAAGGGGGATTTTAGTGTTCTAAAAATTTGGATTGCTGTGATTCTAGCTTTTTGTGTTTGGAGTTTTCCCTTCAAGGATTTGGATTTGATGTTTTGGAGGTGTTATTGAAATGATTATTTGAGTTTGGGTTGCTGATTTATGATTGAGATGTGTATATTTCATTTGTGATGAACTTTTGTTTGGTTCCATGTTATTTTTTTAGAATATACCCCAAAAGAGTCTCATTAAAAAGAGTAGATGGTTGGTATCTAAGGTTCCACCCTTGGTTTTCTAAGTGAAGTTTATCATTGGGAATCAGTGTTCATCATCTTTTAGTGGTTTTATATTTTCATAATTTTGGTTGTTGAAGTCTTTGAAAGAATTTTAAATAAGTGTTTCTTTAGGTATTATCATTGAAGACTCTACACAGACTCTAGATCTAGTTGTGTAGCTGGATCCCTTTATGACATTAGACCACAACTGGGTCCTATTCGGTGATTTTCCACCTTCATCAACTAATAAAGAGGATAATAAATCATTTTTAATTAGATTATAATAATATTTTTCATTCTTAATGGAAACTTGGGTCACTATAAGTAGGTTCTATAAGTGATAATAATGAAATATAAATTTCTAGTTAAAGATCATCAGCCCCTAATTATGGGGAAACGGATGCTTCAAGACATTAGGGATCCAACCATAATCCCTATAGTGTAAAATTTCACATGGTAAATGAGATTTCAGGTGTGGTAGATGTTTACCCAACCCTTTTTCTCTGACATAATAGTGGAAACTATTTATGTTTCCCCTTTCCGTGGCTTTTAATTTTTAAAAATTCTTATTTAGAGATCTTTATGGCCCCATTTTCTTGGGATCTATGTGATATTTCCTTAGAGACATGAACTCCTAAATAGTTAGCCTTAATTTGGGATGTTTTTTTTGGGTGATTCATGTTTGGAGATTCTCTACTTTAGGGAATTTTTAATATTTATCTATTTCAGTTACACTTTTTTGTTTCTTCGATTGAGCCCTTTTTTTGTGTACAGTAGTTTGTTGAGTGTTTCTCTTAGTTAATATCCCAACTAGTTAGTCCCGTAATGATGGGGATACCCACTATATGTCTCTTTTATGTCTTATCTTAAGATGGTTGGGTGTGACATGAGATTTTAGGAGGTCACCCCAATGTTATAGATTTTTTTTTGTATTTGATAGTTATTTTGAATAGGGAAATTCAGGTTTTTACATAAACCTAAAATTGTTGGGAGAACACTCTGGGAAAAATCTCATGGTAAACCTAGTATTATATTTCTTATGTTTCATCATTCATAATTTTAATTTTTTTCTAGCAGTCTTATTTGTTTATTCCTCACCTGACCCTTTACAAGGTAGTTGGTTAGCCTGGGTAGTGTGTTTTATGAAGGATTCTCATGGAGATCCCGAATAGATCATAATGAGATTCTTTATTGATTTCTATATTAGGGGATATGTTGTTCCTTATTTGCAGTTGAGTTTGGAGATAAGAAATTACTATGTTTTTTATTTGTTTATGAAAATACACCCTTTGATTCTTTGGGGATCTTAAGGTTTGGGATTTTGGAGAGAAGTGATTTTTCCATTTTTTTGGATGGCAGAGGTTTCGTTTTGGAAGGCATTTTTTCCTTACACTTTTTCATTTGTTTCTTTATACAAAGAGATGGTTCCTTTATAATAGTGTTACTAGTGTCTCTATATTTAAGAGTTTTGGGTTATGAATGGGAAGTGAGTCTTAGGTAATAAGTTTTCCAGTGTTTGAGGTTTCATTTGAATAGAGCTCGTCTTTGATTCATGTGTTGGTTACCCAAGTCTTTTGAGACTTTCTAGGGGCATAAATTTCTACAATGGAGAGAATTGTCACACCACAATCATGAATTATTAATTATATTTAATTATTTAATTATATTTATCCTCTTCATTGAGTTTTTGTTTGAACCGATTTTTAAATTTCAGTTTTGCGGGTTTTCAGCATGGGTGCAAGATTGGCTCACGGTTTGTATAAACTTTGCGCAAACAATTCAAGAACATATAAAGTTTTTAGAAGAGATAACAACATGAATGATTAAATATTTATTTAACCATGTTCCTTGTTTATGAAGGTTTCTAGGGGCCTATATAGGGTCTCAATTTTGGAACATGGTTTGGACAGCTGTGCAGCCAAACCATGCAAGTTAAAGAAGTAGAAAAAAAAGATAAAAAAGAAATTTTTTATTACTAATAATATTATTATTATTAATAATGTAGTTGTTTTTGTTGTTTTATTATTATTATTATTATTATTATTATTATTGTATCATAATTATACTCTCCCCTTCCTCTTCCCATTTTCATGACCCTACTCCCCTTTATGTGTGTCACGCTCCCCACAAACAAAGCCCCTCCCTTCACGGACCTCCCTCCTCTCACCCGCCATGGTTTTTGTCCATTGATGCCTTTAATTCTTAGTGTAGTCATTACAATAAGGTCTCATATTCTTTCCTCTTAGGTTTATTCATTATTATTCTTCTCCCTCTTGTGGTGTACATTCCCTATCCGAAACCTAACCAAGTTTTGGGTGTCAATTTTGGTGATTTCATGATGTCTAGGGTTATCAGGTCCTGTTGAGGCTGATTCTAACCACGAACATTGAAGGAATTGGGTTCAACATCTGTTTCGGGTAAGGTTTCTTCCATTTTAATTTTTTGGCCTAATTTTATTTAGGGGTTTTTTAATTTTTTAGTTACTTTTATTTTTCTAGTGTGTTTTGGAATGTCATTTGTGAATAAAACTTATACCTATATTCATGGGTAAGGAAAATATAAATATATACCATATTTTTACATATTTTCTAGAGATGGGAATATATATATTTCATCTAGGGGCATATATATATATATATATAAATTAATGTGTGTGTAAGAATAAAAGAGTGTATTTAGATTTCTATCTCCAAAGGTAGAAAGTTTTGAGGTAGGTCACAATATTTTCGAGCCATTAAATTGAAATTTATAGTTGATTGTGTATTTTATTATGTGTTTTAATTATATTATAATGATATAAATTTGTATAAAAATGATTTTTTGAAAAAAATTTCTTTACTCCATGATTTTTAACACTCTTCTCATGTTTCACTTTTGTTTTTTCTTATTAAAACATTTTTTCTATACTGGATTTGAAACACTATGCTTCTTGAGTACTTGATTGGTTTTAAAAATGATTTATATAAGATGAATTGGAAATTTACAAAGATTTTTTTTCCATTCATATAGTTTTTCATAAATGTTTAATAATATGTTTTTTCTTTTCAAAGTGCTTCAAATTGATTTTCAAATGGGAAAGGATAATTTTCAAGTGATAAGGCTGGATTGGTACCTTTGAATGTTTTCATGAAAACAGGGTGCCTCCATGGATACTCTCCATTCTAAGGGTAATTCACATGGATGATTTTTAGTAGTGGACCTTAGAATGTATGTTGGATTTATGTGATTAAGATATTGTATTCATACTTTATTACTCACCTCCCAAGTTTTCTATAGGCATGGGATCCTAATCATGATAGTGAGAGTCAAGAGATAGTTTCTATTTTATATCTATTAGATGAACTATATCCCCATGGAGTACCCATGTATACTATGCCATAGGTAAGTCTAGATGAGAGAATTTGGGTTTGTTAATAACTTTATATTGCATTGATAGGCCAAGAGATGGATTTCAACCTGAGTATGTCTAGATACTCTTCACTCGGTGTCTATATATATCCCATGAATTTTTTTTCACATGTATCCCAATTTCCCTCATTTTTAATTATTTTATAATATAATTTTTACTGTTATTATTCTATATAAAACCCTTAATTTATCACTTGTGATAAAAGTTTCACTACTTCTCATTGAAATTTGACTTCACAATGACATTCTTCTTATAAAGGGGTTTTCAGACATTCTTTTATTATTTAGAATCTGTATTTAGAAAAGGTATGAAAAGTGGTTCATTGGAATTACTAACTTTCCACTTGTTTTAGATAGGTAATGAAAAACTTATTTTAAATATATGTATTTTAAACCATCATGAAATGGTTTTATTTTTAAATGTAAGGCACAAGTCATAGTTCTTATTTTGGCATCCCTATTGATCTTCTCAGTGCTCATGCTTGCATTATCATTTTCAATTTCAGGTTCTTGCAATTTTTGATTTCTCTTAGAGTGAGTGTGGTTTTGTGGTTGGTGGTGACTAATAAGGTCACTTGGAGTTATGTTTAACTGTTTAGTTTTTTTTCTAATGAAAATGATTATTTTATTCATGTTTTTTATATTTATTTACCTATAGTTTATGGGCCAAATCATTCCCATCTAATTTATATCTGATGACTTTCAATAGTTTCTAACCTGTGAGGATTGGGAACATCTCTTGGGATTTATTACAGGATAGCTCATGTGACCAGTTTGGGGTTGACCCAGGTTGGTTCATGATAGGTTATATCACTCATTGATTTACTATGATTTTCTATATCTATTATCTCTTTAAAGTTATGAAATAAAGACACTAATAATTGATAACATGTAAAACATGTTATATTTTCTCATAATTTTCTTCTTAAACTTCTATAACAACAGTTTCTGTAGGATCTTCTTCTTGCCACAATGTAATCTCTCTAAAACTGAAATAAAAATAATGTAAGTCTCCTATTTATTATTATTTTATATAACATGAAGTGGATTATTATTCTTCTTGTTATTCAAGAGTGTTCCTATAGATTTTAGAAATTTTCCAAGCTCTAGGATCAAGTATACACACACTCTATCTCTACATTTTTCCATTTTATACACAAGACACCAACATTTTATTTTTATATTATAATATAGAAAATTTCTTCACAATTTTGGCTCATGTTTTCTGAAATTTCAATAGATTATTCATGGGATTATACAAAATATCCATTTTCTTCTAGTTGGTTTTTATATTTTGATGGGTTTCACCTCATATCTCAATGAATGAAAATATTTTAGTAAATGGGTGTAAGTAAAAACACATGCATATGTCAAACCCACGATTCGAATGATATCCTTTTATCATTTTAGTGTATATTCATATTGAAATTATTATATTTCCATCATCTTCTTCATTATCATTTTTTAATTTTATAAATCTATATTTATAAAAAACCAGTAGAATTAGCCTCTTCTTCCTAAAATGGTTCCACTCAAATCCACATATTATATGAACATCACTGATGTATAAAATACAAAAAAATAGATTTGGTGTGAAATGATTTCATTTTCTCTTGATAAGCTTCAATAAAAATAGAACAACCTTTGATCTAAAATATATAGAAAACTCTATAAACTCATTCATTATTTATTCTCTCTCAAACTAACTCATATTGTAATGATTTTATGCTTTGATGAAAACCAAGGATTTAAAGGATTCACATCTATAATTTTATTAAAAATGACATAAATCAATTTTTAGCTTCAAAGAATATATACATTTGTTCTTCAACTTTGATATTCTATTAACTAGGCTCATATTAGGGATTAGATAAGCTTTATGATGTATTTATCTTGAAATCATGGAATAAGAATCATTTGATTTTATTTTATTTTCCAGATTCTCTATGTTTGGAAGTATATAAATTTCACCCCATACAAAAGGGAAATTTGGTTACTTGAATTTACATTTCACATACAGATATTTAGATATATTAATAATTCTATTACAAGGTGCTTCACGTATAAGAATTTGGATACATGGTGATATAGTTCCAATTTTCCTATTAGTGTACTCTTTCATTTACCTAGATCTGAATTTCGAAACATAGAAATTTTTTACTACATTAAGTTTGGATACACCATTCAATCCCTTAAATGATGAATTTGGATAAGTTGTTAGATTTATTTATGTGTAGCTCTATTCATGTATGTAATTGTTGAATTTATATACATAGATTTTTTTTCTCTTGATCATTAAGAAATGTTCATAGAATTCATGTACATGAATCTTCACATATGAAAATATTTGAATACACAAGGGATTCTGTTTCATGGATTATCTTACGTTGTAATTCATGTATGTGACCACACTTTTATGTGGAAATTCACATAAATAGATCTTGGACATTTAAATATTCTTGAATTCCTTCATTTTGAACCAGGTTTCCAACAAATTATCTCCCACTAATCTCAATCATAAATAAACACATAAAAGAACCATTTGTAATTTATGAGACATCTAAAAAACATTAAATAAATTCCAAATAACTTTCTAACCTATTTGAGTTCTTTAATATTATATCATTCACTTCAAATGTCAGTCAACATGAAACTCTATTTCAACCTTCATCCTAACATGCTTAGGCAATGATTTACAATAGCCTTCATACACATATACACATTTCTAGTTCCTCACATTCAGCTATCTTCCACTAAAAACATTGAATCTATTTACATGTTTTATTCATAGCTATCGATGTTATCCAATTCAAGTGTATAAACTAGATCTCTCTTGTCTTCGGAAACTATTACAGGCAAGGATTGAATAATCCCTTTCATGCTTGTCATGATTTATCCAAAAATTTTATATTTTTCAATGGTATGTTGTATTATAGGATTCCCACATAAATCTATAAATCCAAGTATTAATGGGAATCCATTTTAACTTTTATCATTTCCTATTACGCAATAAGAATATTCTCAATCACCTTTCTATTGTAATCATCATGGGACCACATAACAACACCTCTAACCAAAATAAATGGTATCTTCAATTTTTACTTAATGGTTGGATATTCCAATCCATAACCCATATTCTATTATCATTTATTACAATAAATATACTAGTAGAAGAAAATGAAAAATTGATAATATATGAAACAAAAAACCTTAAGGTACTTAGATCTAACTCTTTGTGTTTATTTTCAATCCCAAATTCAATTCAAATAAACATCAATAGTCAATGTAATTTATCTCTAACTATTTGAACATAAATAAAAAGGGTAGAAAATTATTCTTTCCCTAAAAGTAATGGTCACTTTATTCTCTCCCTAACTGAAAAGGTGGGTATTCAGGATGAGGAAACCCAGATATTACATATATAAATATTCCATTATTTTAAATAATTTTTCAATATATTTCACAAGAATACACTGTTGAGGAATATAAATATTAAGTTTATTTAGAGTCTAAATAAATAATAAACATATTTCATAAAATATCTTCAAAATATTCCATAAATTTATTCTACCATAGTACCCTTCTTAGACATTTATTGTATAATATCTTTCTTCATAATATAGGGAAAATGGAAACATAATAATGGGTGAGATCAGACACTCAGTAAGGGTAGACATAGGATATAACAATGATTGATCAAAATTTATCATAAACATAAGTGTATGAGAACATAATAATAACATAATAAAGTCATACCCAATCATTTAAATATATTTAGTATTGAATAATGGCATAAGGTTTTTTCAGAACAAAATACATAAGGCCTAAAATTGAAAAATCATCAAAAACCAATCTTGATCCTTAAGAATATATCATAAGAATAAGACATAAGTTTTTAACATACAAAAAAGATAGAAAATCATTTCCTTGGTCAAGTATAACTTCCAAGGATATCATAGTGGACAGATTCAATCCCAATTCCACTATTTTCTTAGTTAAGCTTTACTCCCAGAACTATCATAGGGGATAGAGTCCCTTACTAAACATGGTTCACTCCCCATTCCAATCCATATCATCTTATGAGATATTATTTTTTACCTAATTCATTGTATAACTATATAATTTTAGGCCTACCCATCACATAATGAAGAAATACATATGTATACCACAATATCATAAAACATTCATCAAATCATAATATAATAACAAGTGTAAAATAAATGGGTTTTATAAAAACTTATCATCACATAATTATAAGCCATCCAGAGAAAGTAAGTGGATGGTATCTTAAGGGAAATCATTATATAATCATAACTTTATTAACATGTTGGAATAAAAATTGTTTCAAGTAATCATCATAAGGTCATCATTATCATAATAAATCCATAAAAGTGGATGCAATCATAGGATCATATCCCCAGTGAAATATAATATTTCTTAAAGTATGTGTACATAGATGAAAAATATCCTTAAATGATCATTCAAAAATTTATTTAAAAACTTGAGAAAAAAATCCAGCTTTACCTTGATAAAAATTTAACAAAAAATTACTACAATATAAAGGAAATTAATTTATTTGAACATAAATATGGAAAATTCTAAAGGAATACTCAAATAATTTTTTAATGATTTTGGGATAATCCATTCATACCATATATGTTAAAATAGAACATTCATTTCATATATTTATAAAAAATAAATAACGACTCTTTTAGAAAATGGTGTTTTAAATCATTCTCTTTAAAATAATTTACATAATGTAAAATTAAGTGAAAATGAAAATTTTAAAATATTTTAGGTATTGGTAAAAACTTCCATGGAATAAATTTTAAGAGCACGGAGATGGAATAAAATGTTTTTCAACTAAAGAGGAATAAAGTCAGGTTTTCATGAAAAAAAATTTTCTTGATCATTTTATATACTAAAGAGAGAAAAAAATACTATTACTTTAAAATTATATGTATAACTAGAGTATAAGACAATATATGGTCTTTAAAGTTTAGGGATCAAATAGTTTCCTTCAATGGAATTTTAACATAGACAATCTCGAAAATTATTCAAATTTTAACATATATACCATGCCTTAGGTTTCATATTTCTTAAAACAAATTTATATATCCAATATAATTAATATTTATTTAATATAAATATATTCTATCACCATAATCATACATTAAATAATATATAACATTCCTTTATAATTTAAAAATATCCTTTTATTAATAATTTATTCATTAAAATAAACATTTGGGTGAAAACTGGTTTGTTTTCCATGCATGTTTCAGTTTTATGGTTCTCATACCCACACCTTGGTCACAATTTCATCATATATAGAATATTAATAATTAAATATGTATAATATTTATTCATTATATACATTTTTATGACCATTAATATAATTTTATGATTAAAAATGATTTATATCACTTTGTAGAGGTGGTAGTTCACACATGTGCACGAGATATGTTTTCACATTTTTGTTGGATTAGAAAATGAGAAATATATAATAATTCACCTTTATAGAATCATGATTATATCATAAATACCATATATATTCATTAAATCTATCATTATTACTATCGATGTAATTATTAAATGAAAAACTAATCACATCACATTGTAGATGTGGTGGTCTATATATACACATGATAGATATTATCATTTTCAAACAGATATGAAGGTAAGAAGTTAGGTAAGATATTATTATTATTATATAAGTATAATTATTTCATTAATATCATATAAAAAAATTTATTTCATCATTATAACTAACCATGGATGATGGTGATGAAAAAATGAATCATATCGCTATATAGAGGGGGTAGTCTACACGTACGCACAAGCAATACTTTCATTTTCCATTTAATGGGAAGTAGGTGTAAAATGGTTTTAAAATAATAATAACATACACTTATTTTTATTATAATGGATTCATTATGTTTGGATGGATACAACCGATGTATAGGAAGTATAATGAGATATAAAATTTGAAAGAGTCAGGTCAGATGATTACCTATTCTTTGAGAAACCTCATTTGGCATATAACTTAAGCCTTCTTAGGGTAATATTTGGGTAATAAAAGTATCTCAAGTATGAGGGAAAGGAATATTGTATTTTTTTGGAGGTTCATAACTAAGATAAATTTCTCAATGTCTATGAATAAAGGAGGATAATATGTGGCCTTTTATAAATGATTGGAGGGACATAAATGGAATTACATAAAATTTTTAAATAAAATAAAGTCACTTTCATGGAGAAGTGAATAAAAATAGACAATAATATTAATTTAAGATAATATAACGTCTAAATATCTTCAAAAAATAATATTTTGACAATTTTATGTGATATTTTTAACCTTATCTCTTAGTTTAACCCCTCATAATCCCATTTAACCCTAACTATGGTAATATTTTTTAGTATATTTTTACTATTCATTATGACAAAAAATTAAGTTCATCTGATTACAAAATTTGGAAATTTTAATTCCAAATATGGAATCCATTTTTTCAAATTCAATTCCTATAATAGGAATATAATTATTTTAAAATATGGGCATAAAAAACATCAAACTCAATTTTTAAAAAATCTATTTTATGAAAAAATTGGATTTATTCTTATCCCATGCATAGAAAAATCAATTAGACGATTGATAAAAAAATTAATAGAATATATAATATATATATTTCATTAAAATAATTCATAAATTGTGATTAATTTAAAATTTTAATATAAAACACACATTGAATGCATAAAATCTATTTTTAAGAAGAAAATCTCTTTTTAAATTTAAATGATTTTATTATAATTACTAACCAATTTAATACCAATGAATTCATTTTATATATGTATAAAATATATTTTTTATAAGTTTAATATTTTGAATTAATTTTTTTATTAAATAAAATATATTTTAAATAAAACACACATGATAAAAAAATACTCATATACAAAACATTACGAAACAGTTCTTTGGGATCAATAGTTTTTCCTAAGTGAATTTGAAATTATTTTTTATAATTATATTTAATTTAAAAAACATATAATTTACATTATTTTATAATTTATAATCAATATTTACATAATTATTGTGTTCCATGTATCATAATCTATCGAACATTACAAATTTATTCAAAAATAAATATATCAAAAAATATCATGGTGTTATATGGGAGGACTTCCTCATCTTTTAACTTCACACCTCTGAATAATATTTGACACCAAATGATATATAATAACAATTTAATAATGATACCAATTCTGGATAAAAATTAAAAAAATTGAAATACATGGGGATGATCTTCTTCAACTTACAATTCCAACATATTCACCCCTATGGCTCATAAAGTTCCATTTAAGAAAATGATGGGATTTTCAAATACCAATGGAAACATATGAAACCTGATATAAATTGAGGATTATAAATAAATATTACATTTATTAATAAAAAAACCTTCACACAACATGACATACGCTTTATATCTATAGAAATTCCATGACAGATGGAATTCAGCTTGAATTACTGGTCTCCAGTTGCTGGTGATTGTAAGAAATTAGGATTAGTAACACATCATTTAAAATCATATGGAATCACATGTTCCTTATCAACATTCCATAGATCATCTAACTTAATGAATATATTGGAAAACCTGGTGTATAAAACATGAGTGATTATTTTATACAACAAAGATGTCCATAGCTACTCACTATGTGATACCAAATAAAAAATTCATTTCTTTTGGGAATTATAAGAAGATAATCAAAATTGATTCAAGAACCTACACATCACTTGTAAAAACTCATAAAAAACATTACTGTTCAATTAGTTTATTCCCTAATATGGTTATATAATCAACGACCTTTATAATACAACCAATATATATAATAAAAAAGGTTAGGAGAGTAAATATCATACCTTAAAAATCAATTTTCCTCAAATCAGTCTAGAATTATAGATTTAGTTGCAATGCATAAATTACTGAATGATTTAATCTTTTAGTAGCTCCCCATAAAGGGATTCTTCCCATATATCTTCAATATCAATTCCTTTCTCCAAAACACTACCATAATGATATGGGAATATGGTGGATCTTTGAATAGCTCATTTTTCTTGAGCAGGAGGGATGAGGAAAATTTCTTAACCCATGAAATTCAGCTCCAATATTCTTCATTATTACACCATTAACTTTATAGGCATATTTACCTTTGAAAAAATTATCTTCATCTCTTATTTGGATTATATTCAAGATATAATTTGATTGTCAACCTTTGGAAATATAAAACATGTTTTCTTTTATATTTTATCTAAATTTTGATCCAATTAAAAGTAATCTAGAGATATGGATAGAAAACATTTAGGCACACACACACAACATTGTAATTCATTGTGGATTCATTTTTTTAGTTTTAGGTTTAAAAAATTATCCAACTAATTCCTTCGGCTTATTCTCGAGTAACATTTCTTATTAAGGTATACATTTAATACATCTAAAAAAACTATAACCAAACATCTTACTCCTTACACCTATCTATTTAATAGATTATACTTTTTCCTTATTAATATATTCTCACTATGGTTATTTTCACGGTCAACCATTATATGTGAATTTTTTTGGTCTTCTTCATGATCTATTTCCAGAACCTTAAGAGATAATATCCAATAAAACACCTAGATTCCCATAGGAATCTTCACTGCCTATTTTTTTCCACGTGGCCATGACATGGTGAAGGATATTTGAGATCATAATCAGGATAGTATATTCTTTTTTATGACCTATCATATATGAAGAGAATCCAACTCATCCATGTGCATGTTCTTAATAAATACAATAAAAGTAACTTCGTGCATCTAAGAATGAATCCCCCCCAAATAAGTTATAACATGCCTCTATTATAAAGTTAATTAAACACTACACCATATTATTGAATATGTGATTTTTATATTAATCCAAATCTTGGTGTAAGAAGAATTCCATATTGATTATTTCTCAATTTAGATCGACTCATAGCTCCCCTTTATCATTCACTACATGAGGGGCTTCTCTGAACTCATCAATAACCATAAAAAATCCCCAATCATCAAAGACTATTTAATATCTCTTTGGATATTATAGGGATATATTATATATTATATATGATGGAAAACCAAGATTCCATGTTAGTACATGGTCATACAACTTTTCAAAAGCTAAGACAAGATCTAATGGCATATTATTTAATGATTAGAAAAATAGGATGTAACATTTATGATTTAATGATGTGGGTAAGAAGCACCTGTATTTGGGGTATATGGGGAGACTATGAGAATCCTTTGGATATTCATTAGAATGTAGGATGCATAGATTCATGTGAGACAATGTATTTGTACACTAAAATTTTAGTCGTAATCCTCTCGACATCAAAGACCTAATGGAATTTAGTTTTGATTATTTAATAGATGTTCTATAGATAAAAAAATCTATTGATATAACACAAATAGGAAAAATAATATTAATAAAATAATAACTCTAATATTTCCTTGATGTAATTAACTATTATGGTAAATTAATTGTAGCAAGGAATTATGAATTAACTTAGTGAAGAAAATAAAAAAAATGTGATGTAAAAAAAGGTATATTGAATTTTCAATCATGAAAATTAAGTAAGACGTTTTTATTGGCTGATGATAATATCATATTTAGATGTTGTGGAAACGAAATATGGTGCTTGGAAAAATTATAGATGAATAATTACTTGATAAATAATGTAAATAAATATATGAATAATTATTTAATATTTTTTGGATAACTAAATAACATAAAGGAAACAAATCATGGTTATTGTTTATTTTCTTAGTAATATTTTAAGAACATTATTATTTTTTAAAAAAAGTTCTATAAAAAAAATTTGGATGATTTTTTTATAAATGTTAAGAGAATAGTTAATGAATTGAAATTTAAAAATATTATGTTATAAATAAGCATCAAATTATATTATCTTGGAATATATGTTAATTATAATTATTATACTATTGATATAAATCAACTTCCTAAATGAAAATAATCATTTAAATAATACCCATGATGTAATTAAATTTTTTCAATCAGGATGAAATCTTGAGGAGTTAGATTTATAATATATATATATTTATTTATGTATGACATCATTGTAAATAGATAATTCAAATTAGGAAGATTAATGAAGGTAAATATATTAAGTTTGTTAGTGCTATATTTTATTAAATAGAATAAAATAACAAATCTATCAATAATAATGTAATAAACACCTAATTATAAAGCACAAACTTAATGGATTTATTGGTTTTTAATAGATATCTTCAATCTCTTGAAAAAATAATGCAGAATGAAATTTTTAATATATATAAAATATATTTATGTAATTCATTAATTAGGGGTTAAGGATATTGTTGATAATTATGGATATATTATAAAAAACCATAGAAACAATTTTATTGGGTGGATATTTTGATGAGATACATAATCCTATAACAACAATTTATTGGTTACTATATTACAATGGGATAAAATTATTAACATTCATGAAGAATAATGTGATTAAGATATGGATTTTTAAGAGTATTCCTTGAATACTTTGTCAACTCATCTTCTTATTGTACATATAGTATAGTTGTAGGGTCAATTTTGGGATATTATCAACATTGATATGGGGGAGGGTGAATCATTATTGGGGTCTTTCTTATTTAATTTATCTTTTTATTCCTTTATTTTAACTCTACTCTATTAAGTGAATGTAGATATTTTTGTCTCACCTAACCTTTATTTTGTGAGCATAATCAAACTCTCTCAAAAATGTGGAAAAAAATTTATGAGGTTCACCTCTAAAATGTGAGGGATAATCATTTATGTGATCTAGAAAAACACACAATCCAATGACCCAATAGTATCAACCTATGAACTATAAATGAGAAAGGATTTTCCTAGAACTATTATTTCACATTTTATGATAGTGTATGGTGCTTAATGAACTCTTAAAAAATCCCTCTAGGTAATTATAATAACTCCTAAAAATGTATAATATAGTGTTGGTAACAATAAAATAGTCTATTAGAAATTTAGACTCTATCAAGTTGTTGACGTACTACCACAACTTCTTATTCTTGTCTAAATTTCACTACAACATATAAGAAAAACTTCTTCTTCCTCAATTACTTATATAATAGAAAGTTATTCTCCATTACTTTTCATAGTAGAAAACTTGTGTGTTACTCCTTATTTCAAATATCTTTCACATATGCAAGTAATATTATTGTTTTTGTGTAAACTATAATGCACAACACTCTTTCTTCTTCCCACTTCTTTCTTCATCATCTTCTTCTTCTTCTTCTTTCATTATTATGATAGAACTGCACCAGTTCTCTATCTTATTACTCCTTCTTATTTTCTTCAATGTAATAGAAAAACACTTGATATAACTCTCTTTCTTCTATTAAACTATTAATAATATATATTATTAATGAGTTAAGTATTCTTCTAGTTCTTTGATACTCAATCCTTCTCAAATTTTAGTGAAGTAACGATTATAATACCTACTTTATTAAACCTTAAAAATATATTTATATAGTGAATGAAACATCATATCTTACTATTTATCTTTATTCTATAGTTTTGTGTTTGTAGAACCAAAGAAAAAACTTTTTAATTATCATTGGTGTTAAAATGTCTTGAAAATATAATGATTTAAAACTAATACTTATTTGATCTTCCTAAAGACTTATCTTCGAAATTATATTTGAAAATATCACAGATTACTCTCATTTATTTTCATACAAAATATATAGAACATTTTTATTTCCATAATTATTCTAATAATCATAATTATTCATATTTCATGTATTTATGAGAATATATTATAGAAATAGTTTCTCTTTACTTCATGATAGAATAATATCCACAGATATTCTTCACATTCCATATTCACATGGGATCAGGATTCACACAATCATGATATTTTAATTTAAATATTTTCTTACCATAATTATATTTATGATTACCCATTTTGAATATTCTCTAGAATATAATTATTTAAAAGTGTTTATCTATAATTTTTCATAGGGTTATTTGTACCCAAGGATGATCTGGTACCATATGAACTCCTTGTACTTTATGATGGTTGCTAATTTACCTTTAAAACATTATCACATATACCCTATGAAGCTCTTCTGTACACATTATGAATTTTGAACATTTCATATGATATTTCTAATTATTTCATATATAATCCCCATTTTTTCATCACGTGTTTCAACTCTTACTTTTTTAATTTCATTCTCCAAAATTTTTAATGAATGGACTTCTTATAATTAAAAAACTCATTAATAAAAAAAGTGGTTAAATTAAATCCAATTTCATTATTCTTATGAAGTAGTAATATCAATAGTGTTCGATCAACTCATTCTGTATTCTTTTAGTATTAAAAAATTCAAAAAATAAACATTTTTTCATAACTTTATCTCATTTTACTATCATTTTATGACATTGGAATCTCAAATGTGTCATGAGATTCTTCTGATCTCACATGGAGGATCACTCTTGTAACATCCTGGTTCTAGAAGCCCCCTAGAGGCGCCCCATACCTAGTTGGTCACATGGACTCAAGCGAATTTCCCCAAATGCCATAGGCTGCTGACTAGTAGCGAGGGCCTTTGGTGTGATAGTGGGGAAACTATACCCTCATTGGAAGAGTAACAAAACAGAAGTAAAACAAATATAAAATAGTGGAAGTAGTAATAATCCGTATAAAAGTAAAAAACCAAAGACTGGAAATAATAAAATGGATCACACACATATATATATGAATGATGCATGATACATATGTCTAGGAAAATAGACAAGCAAATCACAATGATGGAATAAAATAGTACTAAACCAAAGTACAAAAGAAATCAAGTAAAAAACTCCTCAGCATCGCAAGCCATAGCTTGGTCCCATACTCTCCATCTCCACACCAAATCAAGTACCTGAAGTAAAAGGGCACTTGAATTTATCTATAACTACAGTAATATAATCTGTTTGGGCCCAAAAGCATGTCCCAAAGAGGGTGTGAGACTATATCCCAATGGGTAACCACCACAAGATCTGCGCCTAACAGTCAGTGAATCTATGGCAGGTAATAAGTACAGAAATCAGTAAACAAGGAAGTACTCAGCAGTAACCAATCCATAGTTTCAATGTAACATTTACATTTAATAAATTAATCAGTCAAAAAAAAATACAAGAAACCCTTTGGAACTTCACATAGCCTATCCCCTATGGTTCTATTTGACAAGGATTTGATAAAGACTCTCTGGGGAAGCACTCAATGTGAATTCCCACTATATTCATGTGTGATTTAAAGACTCTCTGAGGAAGCACTCACTGTCAATTCCCTATATAGTCTTTCAGTAGTAACTACAGGTTCCATGAGGAATTACTCAACATCAATTACTTCTATGGCCTCGTAATGTTCTATAAACCCTCTAAGGGAGAACTCAACATCAATCCCCCCTATGGTCTTACAACATAAGTTGAAAAGACACTCTGGAGAATCCCTTATGCCTATTATCCCTATGGTCTATACCCCAGATTCTCACGGCCCTATGTAAGTCAAGAAAGCATTGAAATGAAAAGAGTCCAAAGTAAACCTCAAGAACTACTTGGCTAAACAGTCTACAACATAACAACATGTCAAAACAACAACCACACCATCCTACAATACTAGGTAAGGGAAAAAAGGTATCCTAATAGGCTAAGCAGTACCAAAAGGTCATAATCAAACATGCATGATAAAACACTTCCAAAGTATAACAATTCACCCTATTCACATTCAATTAACATCTACTCAATAATAAAAGCATAAAAGGCAAACAATAGGGATGAAATAGTAAACACACAATACCCCATTCATGGGTATTGGTGATTTTTGACATATATCTCAAAGAATTTCAACAGAAAGGCACAAACCACCTACCTCAGTGAAGGGAGATCACTATACATGAACCTCAAGACTTGAATCGCCCAAGAACACTGTAGATCTAAAAAAATGATCAAAAAATTCAACCGAGGATAATTTAGAAAAGAGGATGAATCAGGAAACGAATCTTGAGAAGAAGGAAGAGCTTACCGAGGCAATCCCAATGCAATCGATGACGATCGAATCAGAGATCGGATGCTCGATCGGGGTTTCAGAGGAAGATCGTGGTTGTACGGGTTCTCTAGGACAAAACATGTTGAGAAGTAAATGGTTCTGTCTGTCAGATGCAACCATGGTACGTTTAATGAAGAAAAAGAAAATACACAACATGTACTTAAGAAGTACATGGAGTGTACTTTCCTTTACCGGCCCCTGCATTAGGCGGTCTCTAGGTCACCACACACGACCGTGTGTATGACTGCTACACGGCTACCCACAGTAACCGAGTACACGATGTGTACTTATAATTTACATGGCATGTACTTAAAAAATTTCCAGAAATTTTTTTTCCTAAAAAATGACCAGAAAAGAAGTACATACCTAAAAAAGAAGATCCGAGTTCTTACAAACTTCTCCCCTTAAAGAAATTCATCCCTAAATTTCCTTAGCACAACAACATATAATAATAACTCTAGAACAACTCTGGCCACTTTGTTCGTACATCAGCCTCCCTCTCCCAAGTCTCATCCTATACTCGCCCGTGCTACCATAGTACTTGTACCAGAGGGACATACCCACCACAGAGAACCTTCATACTTTGATCAAAAATCCATATAGGATTCTCCTCAAACAATGGATCTACTTCTAACTCAACCTCTTCAAGTTAAAGAACATGAGAAAAGTCTAAGAAGTAACTTCAAAGCTGAGCAACGTGGAAGACATCATGCATAGCCCGATACCTCTGAGGTAACTGCAACCAATAGGCAACCAGAACAACTCTCTCCAACACCTCAAACAACCCGATGTACCTCGGTGAAATCTTCCCCTATCTCCTAATCCTTCTGTGTCCCAACCTCAATGTGACATACAGAAAAACCTGATCCATGACCTCGAACTCTAGAGGTTGTCTCCACTAATCAGCATAAGACTTCTGTCGAGACTGTGCAATAGCCATCCTCTTCTGAATCAACTCTATCTTCTCTGTGGTATCCTGGACCAGACGAGGTCCCAACATAGCTACCTCTCCTGCCTCTAGCTAGCACAAGGGTAATCAACATAGACTACTGTAAAAAGCCTCATAAGGTGACATCTGAATAGTTGCTTGAAAACTATTATTGTAGAAAAAATCCACAAGAGTTATATGCTTCCCCCAAGAACCTCCAAAATTCAGGATACTTGCTCGGAAGATGTCCTCAAGAACCTGAATCGTACATTTGTACTGTCCATCTGTCTGGGGATGGTAAGTTGTACTCAAAAGTACCCATGTACCCAAAACCTTCTGTAGTCCCTGCCAGACCTGAGAAGTAAAGCGTGCATACCTGTCCGTAACAATGGAGTGTGGAACCCCATGCAGATGTACAATCTCTCAGATGTATAGCCGTCCCAACTCATCAATACTGAAGGTCTCCTTGATCGGAAAGAAGTGATCAACCTTCATGAGTCTATCAATGAAAACCCAAACTGCATCATTTCCTCGAGGCGAACTTGGTGAACCTGTCATGAAATCCATCGCGACATCATTCAACTTTCACTCAAGAATGGGTAATTGATGCAAAATCCCTATTAATCGCTGATGCTTCGCCTTCACCTACTAACAGGTGGAACACCTCATCACAAAACCAGCAACATCTCTTTTCATACATGACCACCAATACTGAAAGTGTAGATCATGATACATCTTGGTGACACCAGGATGAACTGCCCAAATTGAGGAATGAAAGTCTTGCATTAGCTCCTCGCATATGTCTACTGGCACCCATATGCACCCCTATAAATGCAAGATCTCATCCTTGCATATAGTCCATCCAGGAATAGGGTCCCCTCCTGACACACTTTCCTATAGGACTAGGGCTTCAGAATCTGATAGCTGCCTCATTCACACTCGATCATGAAGAGTAGAGGTAATAGCCATAAAAGAAAGAAAAGTATGCCCCTCTCTGTCATGAACCTCCAAATGCATCTCAGAGAATAGATCCATAAGCTGCCACTAACTGCTGGCCTCCTGAACTACCTTTATTTGAGTCCTACTACTCAACGCATCATCCACAACGTTGCCTTTCCTAGGCGTATAAGCAAGCTCGAAGTCAAAAGACTAAAGGTACTCAACCCACCTTCACTGTCTCAAATTCAAGTCACACTGAGTGAAGATATACCTGAGACTCTTGTGGTCTGTGAAAACCACAAAATGATCTCCGAACATATAGTGTCTCCAATAGCGTAAGGAATGAACAACTACCACCAACTTGAGATCATTCTTTAGGTAATTTCTCTCATGTGGCCTCAAATATCGAGACCTGTACGCAACGAATCCTTCTCCCTGTATAAGCACAACTCCCAACCCAATACCTAAAGAATCACGATAAATAATATATCTCTTTCCCGGCTTTGGCAAGACTAGTATCAATACTGAATCAAGTTTCCCTTTCAACTCCTGAAAGGTTGAATCACAAGAATCTGACCACAAGTACTTCACACCCTTCTTAGTCAGACCTTTTAGTGGTGCTTCTAAGTATGAAAAGTCTTGTATGAAACGTTTGTAGTATCCATCCAACCCTAAAAAACTTTATACCTCAAAGAAATTATTCAGCTACTCCCAGGAAACTACAACTCCCACTTTCTCTGGGTCTATAGATACTCTTATCTTGGAGATAACGTGACCCAAGAAGTGAATATGGTCCATCAAAAAGTGGCATTTTGAGAGCTTATCATACAACTGATGATCTCTCAGTGTACTCAAAATGATCTCAATATGTGTGGAAAGTTTGTGTCGAGTGAGAGAGTCCACCTAGATATTGTCCACAAAGACCACTATGAAAGAATCTAAGTATGGATGGAATATTCGGCTCATCAGTTCCATGAAAACTATAGGCACGTTCGTGAGACCGAATGAGATAACCATATACTCATATAGAGCATACCTACTCCGAAAGGCTGTAAGAGGTATATCAGATGGTCTAATGCGCAACTGATGATAACCGGATCTCAAGTCAATCTTCAAGAACACCCGAGCTCCTTGAAGATGATCAAAGAGATCATCAATCCTCTACAAGGGATATCGGTTCTTGACCATCAACTGGTTCAACTTCCAATAGTCAACCCAAATTATAAGGGTACTTTCGGCCTTCTTTGCAAACAGGACAGGAGAATCCCACAGGGAAGTATTGGGTCAGATGAAACCCTTTGCCTGAAACTCCTCCTACTGCTTCTTGATCTTCTGCAACTCTGGTGTTGCCATCCTATAAGAAGGAATAGACACCAGTTCCACTCCTGGAACAAGCTAAATAGAAAAGTCTACCTCTCGCCCCAGAGGAAAACCTGAAAAGTCCTCTAGAAAGACATCTCTGAAATGATCCACCATAGGAGGAAAGTCCAACTGTGAAGTCCCCTGGTCATCCAGATATAGACTAGGAATCTAGGTTGTAACTCCTCCCAACCCATGATTCTCGGGTCCCGCTCTACTTTCCTAGACATCCCATTTTCACTTAGGAAGAAATGATATGCCTTCTGGTGATGTGAAACTCACACTGCGATGATATAAATCGACAATAGACTGGAAGGGAACTAACCAGTCCATTCCAAGAATGAAATCATAGCCTGTCATCTCTAAGACATAAAGGTCCCAAAAGAAGTGACACCCACAAAACTCAAGAGGGAACTCCTTGCACTGACATACACTAGTCATTATTTTCCCTAATGGAGTGTCCAACGTCAAGATATCAGCAGAAGAAAAGATACAGAGCTCAAAGATCTCCACAACAGCAACAGATATAAAGCTATGGGAAGCCCCTATATCAAAATGAGCAGAAGCTAAAATTGAGGCAACTAAGATCGTACCTCAAACTATAGATGGTTCGGGATCCTGCTCCTATTGGTTCTACTCCACTGAAAAGTTTGGCTCGTACCATGACCCTGTGACTCTGCCTAACCACTCTGAGCTGATCTACCCTGTTGTCACTGAAAGACTGGTAACTGGATACCATAAACATGACCTCCAACTCGGCCTGAATGACCTAAAGAACTCTAGTTCCTAGACTAATGAGAAACTGGTGGCACTGCTCCCGAATGAGGAGTCAAAGAAGAACCCCTGTCACCAGCTGCTGGTGAAAATAACTGACAGAAACGATGAAGGTGGCCCATCTTGCCGCAAGATCGGAACTCCACTGGGTCTCTCAAGAAATGTGGCCTCGTATGCCCGAACTTCTCTCACTGGTAGCATACCACCTAGCTACCTGAAGGTGCATCTCACCTATTTGGATCTCCATGTGTAGTCTCCCTGCGGCGCTTCCTGCTATCAACTGGTGGAACACTAAATATGGATGTCGAACCGTCCTGGCTCACAGCTCTAGAATCCCTCAGATTACACTCCGTGATCAGTGCCTGGTTGATAATAGAAGTGATAGAGGTCAGCCTAAAGATGTTCACCTATGATCGGATGTCGTGCCTTATACCATCCTCAAACTTCCTTTCCATGAATAAATTATCACCTACTAGAAAAGTCATGAAACGCTGCAGATCTGTGAAGCGAGAGGAATACTCCATAATAGAAAGAGTACCATGCTCCAGACTCATAAAATCTCATGCTCGATCATCCCTCAAGGCCTATGGATAGAAGTAATCGTAGAAGGTACACTGGAACTCACCCCAAGCAATAAACTGCTGGTATCCCGCCTGTGAGATCACATCCCACCATCTCTTAGCGGAATATCGTAGCATGTATGTAGTGAGCTTCAACATCCTCTTTGGAGGTATCTCCAGATGTTGGAAGATATTAATTATGGATTCTATCCATGAATCTACAACTTGGGGTCCTCCATCCCCTAAAAAGGTGGGAGGATGCTACTGCTGAAAGACCCGCGTCAATTCTTCCATCAACGGGGCAGGAGGCAGTGCTCCCTGAAAGGTCCACGTCATCCTCATAATTCACTCTCTGAACTGTGTATCAGCACCTGTATCTAGTAAAATGGCTGGTGCCAAGTCTGGAATGACTGGAGGATCTGCTGGAAGTCCTTGATCAGCCATGTCCGGTGTCTGATCACCTCCTGAAAACTGACGTACAACTGGAGTACATCTCAGTGGAATGAATCTGTAAGGTCAAGCACACAACTTAGATCAGAATTATCAAGGACTGAAAAGTAGAAGTTCAAGAAAGTAACAGGATAAAGAAAGCATTCAATTTTAACAAAATAAGGATACACATCGTGTATGTCCACTACACGGTGTGTACTTGAATCCTTTTACCCTTCCTGAGTTCCCTTACACGGCTAAGCCAATGGTTCTCCCTAGAACAAAACTACACGGCGTGTTTGTGCCAGACACAGCATGTACTAGACGAGCTTCACTGATCCATGTTGTTAGTGACACGACCAGATACATGGCTCGCACTACACAACATGTTCCAGATGGACACGTCGTATACTAAAGGATTTCCACGGACCCATGTTGTTAGTTACACAGAAAGATTCTAGGGATTACACTACATGACGTGTTCAATACTAAAACAATGTGTATTGCTTACGTTTTATCCATTAGTGTCATTAGTCACATGGGCAGACACATGGTCTAAACGCACGACATGTACATCCAGTACACAGCGTGTCCCACCAAAAATTCTCCCAACCCTGTATCTATGCCCACATGGCCAGTGACATGGTTAGAGACTACACAGTTTGTACATAGAGTACACGACATGTACTTAATAAAAAATGTTTTCTCAAACAGAAAAACACATGGCGTGCATTCAAAACTACACAGCGTGTATTCTGGGTTTTTCTAGACAGTAATCCTTAGAAACTACTCTAGAAGCCCAGAAAACACTAAAATGAACCTTAAAGTGCCAAATTCTAATCTATGAGGGCCTATACTCCCTGTGAATAAAATCTTGGAATCTCTTACACGTCATATACAAAAAAAACAAGGCAATGATCCACCAAATTCCAATCCATGAGGGCCCATAACACCTAAAGAACCAAAGTTTGGCATTTAATGAAACAAAACCTTACACAAATAAATACCCTATCAAATAGAAAGTACTTTATCAAGGAATCTATCACAACAACATGCATATCTAGCACAACATCTATCAAAACAATATACAATCGCTAATGCACCCTAAATGACATGGCCATAATGCATGACATGTGATTTTTAGAAAGTGCCTATATGATGCATGGAATGACATACCCTCATCTCATTGGGTTGCAATAGAAATAGAACCTCAATAATATCAACAATAATAATACAAAACATGTGAATTACTAAAGGTGAAATCAAATCAACTGTAATAATTAAAAAACTAGAAAAATTAAAATAACGAGGTAGATTGGCTTTTCCCTTGTACACGGGTCAGCTACTCCCAGGCACAACTTATCACCAAGTATCTATTCCATCCTATCCCTGGATATAGGCTCCATATAGTAAGTCAAGAAGAAAATAATCCCTTTGATACCAATTTGTAACGTCCTGGTTCTAGAAGCCACCCAGAGGCGCCCCATACCTGGTTGGTCACATGGCCTCAAGCACATTTCTTAGAATTCCATAGGCTTCTGACTAATAGCGAGGGATTTGGGTGTGATAGTGGGGAAACTATTCCCTCATTGGAAAAGTAACACAGTGTAAGTAAAGAAAATATACAATGGTGGAAGCAGTAATAATCCATACAAAAGTAAAAAGCGGAAGATAGGAAATAATAAACTGAAGCACACACATATATATATGAATGATTCATGGTACATATGTCTAGGAAAATAGACAAACAAATCACAATGCTGGAATAAAACAGTACTAAACCAAAGTAAAAAAATAAAGTAAGTAAAACACTCCTCAGAATCGCAAGCCATGGTTAGGTTCCATGCTCTCCAGCTCCACATCAAATCAAGTACCTGAAGTAGAAAGGCGCTTGCCCTTATGTATACCTGCAACAATATAATATGTTTGGGCCCAAAATCATGACCCAAATAGGGAGTGAGACTAAGTACCAGTAGGCAACCACCACAATATCTGTTCCTAATAGTCAGTGAATCTATGGCAGGTAATAAGTATAGAAAGTAGTAAACAAGGAAGTACTCAGCACTAACCAATCCATAATTTCAATGCAACATTTACATTTAACAAATTAATCAGTCAAACACAATAAAATCAACCCTCTGGAAGTTCTCATAGCCTATACCCACTAGTTCTATCTACAAGGATTTGATAAAGAATCTCTGGGGAAGCATTCAACGTCAATTCCCCATATAGTCAAGTGTGATTTAAAGACTCTCTAAGGAAGCACTCACCGCCAATTCCCCTTATAGTCTTTTAGCAGTAACTACAGGTGCTCTGAGGAATCACTCAACATCAATTCCTCCTTTGGCCTTGTAACATTCTATAGACCCTCTGAGGGAGGACTCAATGTTAATCCCCCCTATCGTCTCATAGCGTAAGTAGAAAATACACTCTAGAGAATCCCTTATGTCTATTCTCCCTATGGTCTATACACCAGGTTCTCATGGCCCTGTGTAAGTCAAGAAAGCATAGAAATGCAAAATGACCAAAGTAAACCTCGAGAACTACTTGGTTAAATAGTATACTATATAACAACATGTCATAACAATAGCCACACCATCCTACAATACTAGGCATGGGAAAAACAAGGCATCCTAACAGGTTAAGTAGTATCAAAAGTTCATAACCAAACATGCATGGGAAAACACTTACAAAGCATAGAAATTCACCCTATCCACATTCAATTAACCTCTACTCAAGCATACAAGCATAGCAGGAAAACAATAGGGATGAAACAGTAAACACGCAATACCCCGTTCACGGGTATTGGCAATTTGCATATATAACTCATTTTCTTTCAACAAAAAGGCACAAACCACCTACCTCAGTGAAATGAGATCTCTTTACGTGAACCTTAAGCCTTGAATCACCCAAGAACATATTAGATATACAAAAATGATCAAAAAGTTCAACTGAGGATAACTTGGGAAAGAGAAGGAATAAGGAAACGAAGCTTGAGAATAAGGAAGAGCTTACCGAGGCGATCCCAACGCAATTAACGGTGGTCAAATCAGAGATCAGATGCTCGATTGGGGGTTCAGAGGAAGATCGCGGTCGTACGAGTTCTCTCAGATGAACCAGGTTGAGAATTAGAAGGTTCTGTCCATCAGATGTGACCCAGGTATGTTGAATGAAAAAAAATAAAATACACAGTGTGTACTTAAGAAGTACATGGTGTGTACTTGCCTTTACCACCCTCCACATTAGGCGGTCTCCAGGTCACCACACACGGTCGTGTGTACGAACGCTATATGGACAACACATGGCTACCTGCGGTAACTGAGTACATAATGTATACTTCAAAAATTTCCAGAAATTCTTCTTTTTCTCAAAAATGACTAGAAAAGAAATACATACCTGAAAAAGAAGATCTGAGTTCTTAAAACTCTTCCATCATAGGAATAAGTAAAACTTGTAAATGTGAGAAAGATGATGAAATGAAAAATTCCATATCTACTAGATAGATTTATTTATTTTAAATGTGAACAACAATGTGTTTTTCATGATCCCTCATTATAATCTCATTTAGGAGTGCTATTGGTTTATTAACTATAACTCTTATTTAACACCACTTACAAATTCCTTAGGTAATTAATACTATGAGGTTATTTGATGACACGTAACATAGTATATTTTTTCATCTTATCATGAACCACCCCATATAGTGTCTATTCCTCCTCAATGCCATCAAAGGTTGGATCCAGTCTTTGAGGTTTTCCATTTATCCATGTGATGGCCTGGTTACTCTGGTGGTTGTGCTAACCTTAGAGTTGGGGACCTTTTTTTTATTTTAATGCCTTTTATAAATTCCATGGATACAAGCACTTTTTAAGAGTAGAAAACTCTTAAAAATATATAAAAACATTTCCAAACAACATGTACAAAGTAATCTTACAAACTCCACTGCCAACACAAAACTCATCATCTGGCCTTTATAATATCCTTTGTATATATACTAAAAATCTTCCAACTGTTTATTTTAAAATATTATATTCATTAAACATAAAAAAAATATATATTTAAATCTTCAAACCATGTCACCCTAGAGATATAATTCTATCCATTATAAACTTTCCATGTGACTCAATAACTTCAAATATCTCCAAACAAAATTTTCCTTCTACAAATGAATATTTAAAAATCCAATGGAAGTTCCTCCAATTTCAATTTCTTAATTATAATAATCATAAAAATGAATTTATAATATGTGTCTTCAATAATTATCTACTTAATTCAATTTTGGATTTTACTTTGGAATTATTACTTACAACATTAATCTTGGGTTGTACATACAAATTTCAATTATTAAAAAAATATCTGGTCCTCATTCAAAATTCCATGAAATTATTCATAAATAAAATTATTCTTTAATCATCATATTGAAATGAAGATCCATTGATAATTTAATATAATTAAAAATAAATATAGCACATACAAAATGTGGGATCAATAAACTCCCATTTTTATTTTTTATTAATGACCACTAAAATGATATGTTAATATGTGTTCTTCATTTCACAGTCATCTTTACTTATCTCCCCAATTATCATTAAAATATCATTTTTTATTTTCTTTACTCTCCCTTATTGATAATAAATACAATGTTAATGATATAGGATGGTATCATTTCATACTCGTGCAGTGTTTAATTAATCATTCCACTCTATGTTTATGTGATCCATGCTCAGTATAAAAAACAAGAGGGTTTTATTTAAAAAAAGACATCCATTATAAACTATTTTAACACCAAGTTAAATGAGACCACTCTTTACCATTATCAGAAGATATTAAAATATTTTTAGGCTATTCAATTGATTTATATAAATTATAATATAAATTTTCAATTAATTTTCAACCTGAATTTCATACACTCATGTCATCACACACATTTAAAAAATTTATCTACAAATATAATTTTTTAAAGTTTATAAAAAAAACATGAATCTTATTTAAAATTATTTTATGTCATTGGTTAAAATAAATCCCTCCCTTAATGCAAGGATTTTATTTTTATAACCAAGGATGAGAGAATATGAATTCATACATTTTCAAGGACACCATTTTCAACCACATTCTAGTTTATTCAGAAAAACTTGTTGTTGATATTATATGGAAGATTCTCAAACATTATTCACTTTTACCCCCTCAAGTATATACTAAATATAATCTTTATCAAGGTGAGTCACTTTATTAAATATATTTCAAAATTTACCAAGTAAAGAATACACCAAAATGGTACATTTAAAGTTGTAGTCCAGATTTTATAGATTATACAATATATCATGATTTCCTATTAAGAACCTAATTATCTTCAATTATGTGCATTATAATCACATAAATATAAAAGAATAATATTTAATAAGGTGGGAATTAATATTATTTAATTTTAAAAAAAAGGTTGAGAAGATTTTATAAACTTTGTTTCTTCATTATTTTTAGCCATCATGTTTACAAAATAATTATTTAGATTTTATTTTTCATTGGGACTCATGGAACTATTATTATCATTCATTTATTTTTGTGGAACACTCATAAAAACCCATATATTTAATAAACATTATTTCATGATTTATAATATAAAGATACAATTAAAACAATTCTAAAAGATGGATATTCCTACTGTCATTGGGTAATTATACACATAAAACTAGTACTTTAAATCGGGATACAACAATGTTATTTAAAAACACCATAACATACCCTTATATTATATTAGTAATTTAGCATAATAGAAGATAACCCGGGGATGCAAATATAAAAGGGATGAGGTATAAATCTTAGTAAGGGAATAATCAACCCATAACATGAATTAAATAAGTACATACGAGTCGAAGGTATATCTTGGTGAAATAAAAATGTGATAATCATAATCATGAACTTTGAGGCAAGAAATAAGTGGATAACATCAAGTAATCATATGATTATGAAAAAATATAAAACATGACATCATAAGCATAAGTCAAGGACAACCATTGAAACATCATAAATGAGCATGCCTAGGCTAACTACCAATGAACTATAGACAATAACTTGTTAGAGAAAAACAATACCCAATGCATTGGAGGGATATATAAATTCATGTCCACTCATCACATTCATATCTTGTACATTCATCTGTGTTCCACATAGATTACACAACATAAGAACATATGCCATCACTTTTAATCCCATTATTAATGATTGTGGGTTGCATACATGGAATTCCTTAATAAATGAAAGATATATACAACCAGGTGATTACCGTTGAGTGAAAATGGGGGTGGGTTTTTACAATAAAAAAATTTCTTCATAGAAAATCATAAGATAATTTTGGAAACATAATTGGTGTACATAAAGTTTCATGGAAGGGTTTAATTAGAGAGAAATGTGGTCTCTCATTAGTTGGGAATAAAAATAAAAATAAAGGGATATGTAAAAACACATTGAAACATGAATAAATGGTAATAAAAAATGTTAATACAAAGAAATTAAATTAATAAAAAGGAAAAGTAAGAGAATCCACTACCTTCACAGGGTGCTCCTAAAATCTTGGGATAATATTATTAAGATTTTGGGAACATCTTGGGAGGGATTTAGATATAGATTGGGACGGGAAATTTTTTATAAATGGGTTTTGAGGGAAGAGGAATGTAAAAACATAACATTTAAATGAGGTATGTAACCTTTTTCTTACTTCCATTTTCTTATTTAATTTTATCCTTATACGTATTACTTTTAGGGTCACAGAGGGAATGGGGATGTATTGGGCTTGTATGAGCCCAAAGACCAATATTTTTGAGGGTGGAGATGGTTCGTATGGTAAATAGAAACCATGTAGGGGTTTTCAGTGCATAGTAGAAGGTTAATGGTTTTCCCTAACCATGGGGACCAAGCCATACACCGCGTGAATGTTGCAAAATTTTTGATAGGGGAGAAACACATGGTTAATGTATGGTTTGTTTGACTATGAACCATGACCATGTGTGAGGGGTCTTGAGGTAGTAAAGGGAGCACGGTTGGTGTACAGTTTGGCCAACTATGTGGAAAAACCATGGGACCTAGTTTTTAAAGGGGAAATTACCATTTTTCCTCTCTCCTAATTTAACCCTCCTCCTTTATTTATTTATTACTCCAGAGGATAGAACTCTCCTTATTTCTATCGTTAAAGGTACACTACTAGGATTTGGTTCTATTTCATTGTCCAATCTTTGATTCGCCTTTTTTTTCATCTCAATGGATGCACACTAGTGAGTTCTCAGTTCATCTTAAACCTTTTTCTATTTTCCATTATATCAATGATGTTATTTTAGTGAAGGATATTATGCCCTATTTTCAGTTCATTCATTTTTTCTTCAATTTTCTTCTACTCTACATCAAATAAATGGATGATAATAAATGATTGTTCTTCTACCAAGCTAAATTAGGAGGTCTTGTTCATTTCCCTTAAATTTGGGGTGTTTATATATTATGTCATTGGGATGCATGTCAGTTATTTAGGGTGATGATTATAAATTGAATTTGTAATCAAATTTAATGAAAATTATTGATCTTGATGACCCATGATACCTATTGAGGTATAATTAAATGTTAAGGACCTTTAATTTGAACCAACCTTCGGGTGTATTGTTAAATTATATGAAACCACCATGGGTGGAATTTATATTTGATTCACTTATTGATTTTTATCCTTTTTTAACTTGAATTAGGGATGTTAAATGAATTTTATAAGTTGTAAATTAAATGGAAGAAATGTAAGATGGAATGGAAGCCCATTTCCCTAGGCCTTAGTCCAATATTCTTTCTCACGTATTTTTGAGACATATTTCATAATTGATATGGAAAATGAAAACAAATAGAAGGGTTCACATGATTATTGTACTTATAAACATGTGAATTTATTTAAAACACATTATGAGGTGAGTCAATTTATTGTAATTGTAATGAAATTATGGGTTAGACATGTTATTATATGGTATGGTTAGACTACAGTCCCATGACCATTCTTCATGACACACCAAGAGTTAGAGGTGGGTTCCTATTTTGGATCACCATAGAAAAACTCTTTTAAATTGAATGATTAAATTATTATAATGAATTTATTATTCACCTTTTGTGACACATGGGTTCTTATATGAATGCCATAGATGAAATCATTTTGCAGCTAGCTTATATTTTCTAGAGTGATACTTGGAATCCTTTATAAAATGCAATGGATGGAATTATAGGGAATACTATTATTATGACCAGGTGATAATTAGACTCCTATTTGGATAGCCATGGATGGCCTCTGGGGGATGATTATATTATACGCTATGAGTAACACTTGGGATATCTTTACTGACTTCCAAGGACATAATTAGTAAATAGTGACTTTATACAACACCAAGAGAGATGCTGGGATTTCTTTGAGGAAATCCTTGGATGAGATTGTATGGTTTATGGTTCATGATATACCTAGAGAAATATCTGGGTTCCATCTTAAGAATTACAAGGATGAGATCAAGGTAAATTTAATTGAATAATAATTAAATGATTATACGATGCATTTTCTAAGACAAAGAATAATCATGGATTCAGTAAAAGCCTTAATTTTTACTAATGGACTTATTATAAACATACTAATGGATATGATACACTAGGAATACTTGGGCTATGATCCAAGTCCAAATACTTATAATTAAAACATGATTTGATTAATTACTCAGAGACATTCTATCTTAAGCTGAAGTAGGTTGTAGGTAATGGGTGTTCCATGGGAACCCAGACCTATGTGGGTTATGTATATATCTCACTTCATTACAGTTTATTTACTACCCACACAATGTTTATTATATAATAAATAAATGTATGAAATTTGACACTATTGGTGGTGGCCTATTGAGTTTATGTCACACCATGATCAGACCACCTTTATGGTACCCATACATACCTCATGGATATAGGCAGGGACAAGGTAAAGCTCTATCTTATTGATTCTTGGTCGGTTCTTTCACAGGAGTTGGGGGGCATAAGATCAGGTTATAGATCTTGATTTTATATGGGGAGAGTTCCCTTTTTTGTATTTTAAACTTTTGATACATGTATTTTATTAGATGCATGTTCCCATGTATTCCCTATATACATTTTTTTTATATAATTACATGATCATCATATTTTATTTGAAATTTATGGATATGATTACTTAGTCATTTATATGATGGATGTTTACACTTCCTCGGGCATGTAGTGTCTCAGCATGGAGTGTCAGTGGACCCGTTGAAGGTGGAGGCATTTGTTTCTTGGGAAGCACCCAAGAGCGTGGCATAAGTTCGTAGTTTCCTGGGGTTACCAGGTTACTATCGGAGGTTCATTTCGGACTTCTCTCGAGTTGCTGCTCCATTGATAGCTTTGACTAGAAAGAACCAAGTCTTCATATAAAATGAGCAGTGGTGGAGTTTGTGGCTAAATGCCTAGTGTGCCAGCAAGTTAAGGCTGAGAAATGTGTTCCCAGTGGTTTGTTGCATCCTTTAGATTTCCCCGAGTGGAAGTGGGATGACATCTCAATGGACTTTGTCACAGGACTACCCAAAGCTTAGGGTGGTTGTGATGCTATCTGGGTAGTGGTGGATCGACTGACGAAATCAGCTCACTTCTTGGCAATCAAGGAGTCAGGCCTGGTGAGTACCTTAACACAGAGGTATGTAGATGAGGTGGTGTGTTTGCATGGAGTTTCTAAGACTATTGTCTCAGACCGGGATACTCAGTTAACCTCACGAGTCTGGAGGGGGTTACAACATTCTTTTGGAACCCAGCTACACCTTAGCACTACTTTCCACCCCCAAACCGATGGGCAGACAGAGCGGACTATCCAGACGTTGGAGGACATGTTGCGGGCATGCGTTCTGGATTTCAGAGGGTCATGGGTACGACACTTGCCTTTAGTAGAGTTTTCCTACAACAACATCTTCCACTCTACTATTGGCATGACACCGTTTGAGGCTTTGTATGGAAGGCCATGTCGTTCACCCATTTTCTGGGTAGAGGTTGATGAGACAGGTTCTCTTGGGCCAGAGGTAGTGCAGAGAACCACGGAGAAAGTTCAGCTTGTACGTGAGAGGATGAAAGTAGCTCAGGACCTACAGAAGTCTTATGCTGATCGTCGCCGGAGGCCCTTGGAGTTCGAGGCGGGAGATCATGTGTTCTTGAAGGTTTCCCCTTGACGGGGGCAGCGGAGGTTTGGGAAGGGGAGCAAGCTCTCACCTAAGTTCATCAGACCTTTTGAGGTGCTGAGGCAAGTCGGCGAGGTGGAATATCAGCTAGCCCTACCACCTCAGTTGGAGAAGGTTCATGACGTCTTCCACGTCTCCCAGCTTCGTCGGTACTTAGATGATGACTCTCATGTTATCGACTGGGGAGAGTTAGATATGGGAGACGATGCGACCTTCGAGGAGCGACGAGTCAGAATCGAGGATCGTAAAGAGAAGGTGCTTCATGGACAAACCATTCCCTTGGTTCATGTGTTGTGGAGGCATGGCGGCCTCAAGGAGAGCACTTGGGAGTGGGAGACCCAGATGCACGCTCAGTACCCGGAGTTGTTTTGACTTGTGTTATTTCGAGCTTGTTTTTGTACCTTGTACCTTTGTTATATGGAATGATTGGCTTGTCAGTTGTGAGACCTTTTGTTTCCTTGTTCCCTGGTAATGTGTAGCATGTCCGTATGTGTGGCGAAAGGAAAAAACCTGACCCTTAATCGAGACGCATTAATGAGGATGCGATTGAACCCATGCGGGCGAGTCAGTGCCAAACCACATGTTCGGGCAGTGAGTGGGTTGTGCGGTGTTGGGGGTAGGGTGAGTTGAAAAAAAATCCTAATGTATGGAAGTGGGAAGACCCGATTCTTAATCGAGACGCATTAATGAGGATGCGATTAAACCCATGCAGGCGAGTCAGTGCCGCCTAAAACGGATAATATCTTGACATGGGAGAAGGAATTCCTAACACCTATAATTAGGGTTGGTGGTTGTGTTCCTGTTATAACAAGGGCCCTAAGAGGTATCTTGTTTGGTTCCTCTGGGTTGGTTTTTGAATTCTCGAGGACGAGAATGTTTTAAGAGGTATCTGATGTAATGTCCCGGACCTCTCCGGCCCATTCCTTTTTCAAAAAGAAGGCTACAAAGTGTTCTGGATGGTAAAATGGACTTTTCCCACGCTTTCTAGAATTTTGAAACTACACGCCATGTAGTTTGAGTACACGCCATGTACTCCCTTTCCGGGTATACCCCGTGTTGAAGGCCGTGTCCTTGCTGTGTGGAATAATGGGTGCATGCCGTGTGTCCAATACTACACGCTGTGTAGTCCTTCCTCGCGTATGCATTACCAGTCAACGACCGTGTGCCATGTTGGAGCTGTGTCCTTGCCGTGTGAAATAAATGGGTACACGCCATGTGTCCAAACTACATGCCGTGTAGTCCCTCCCCGCGTATACGTTTCCCTCAAACCGTGTGTTGACTAGTCAATGGCCGCAGAGCCGTGTTGGAAGCCGCGTGGAGACCATGTGAAATAACCAAGTACACTACGTGTACCATAAAGTACACGCCATGTAATTTTTATTTTCACGCCTATAAAAGGAGGGGTCCCCTCCTCCTTTTCAACACACACCTCTCCTCCCCTCTCCTCTGAGCAGAGTTCTCCCAAGAGACTCAAAGGCTATTTCCTCCATAACTTCTTCGTCCGAGCTCCGATTTACGATCCATCAGCGGCCACAGGATCGTAGTGACAAGAAGGAACTTCCGAGCTTGGATTTGTTGACTTTCCTTTGGCCTTTTCTTTCCGACATCCACCCAAGGAGGTTTTTCCGGGACCCGACAGAAGTGACGGACACCGACGGACATCTTCTAAAGTTGATCCAGGGGAACTTTGTAATCAGAACCTGTTGAGGTAGGGATCTAACCTTCGTCTCTCTAATTTGTGAATCATGCGGGGTGGGTATCCTTTTTGTTTTCATGAGAAACAGTTGAACCATTAAATAAAGATAATAACTGGTTAAAGAACGGGGTTGGGAAGTTTGTGATTACTGTTACTTTACTTTTTATATCCTGTGATATTATGTTGTGAAATGAATAGGCTTATTCCTACTGAAAATAATGGTAATTGGGGGCCTTTTCTTGCACAATTAAATGTTTCCCTATCTTTATAGACCGTTTGTGTGATTGGAACTTTGTGGAATGTGTAAATTGGTTAATCACGTAAAGTTGGCTGATTAAATGAAAATCTGGAATGCTTGTGTGATCACCCCAGTTGAAAAAAATGGAATAATGAACATGTGGATGTTGGCTTGGTTATGTGGCATGTGATGGGTGTGTTTTGTGGGTTGTTGTGGATCGGGTGAGAAGCGGGGCTGCGGTTGACTTGGTTGTGGGTTGGTGTGAATGCTATGATGGTGATGGGCAGCGGGGCTACAATAAATGGTATTAAAGGGATAATAATGATAAACGAGCTATGTTTTTGAATAATAAATAAAAATTGGAAGAGTTAATGAATAGTGGGGAGTGGTAATGGAATGGGATTAATAATCAAGGGGTTGGTTGGTTGATAAGAGGGACTTGGTTGTGTTGCTTGTGCTTTCCTAACTTGATTTCTAGATGGCAGGGATATGCTTTACGAATGATAAATGTGGTTGGTTGTGGATAGTTTCCCAGTAGTTAAGGAATTAATAAACTAATTCTATTGAAACGTGAAAACCATAATGGGGTTGGGGTTGTATGTTGTATGCATGCTTCGTGGTAGCAGTGCCGAGGCACGTGCTCAGTTTCTCTATTTAGAATCCATAGTTTTGGGTAAGTGGTTGCTATATATATATATATTTGTATCTTTTGTGTTTTATCACACCCCACCCATGTTGAGCACTTAGTGCCGAACACTCCCATTTCATGGGAGAGGGTGTTTTTCCCTTAGTTACTAGCTCCTCCCTACTCCTTCTTCCCTAGGCTATGATGGCTTGAGGCGACCTTACACCCCAGAATCTTCGGGTAGGTTTTGATTGGGGTGGTTTTAGCCCAAGACTCTTTGGGAAGGCTTATAGGCTATGATGGATTGAGGAGACCTTACACCCAAGACTCATCAGGTAGGTTTTGATTGAGGCCCAGGTGTGTGTGGGCGGGATACGTGGTGGAGAGGCCCAGGTGTGTGCAGGCGGGATACGTGGTGGAGAGGCCCAGGTGTGTGCGGGCGGGATACGTGGATGTGAGGCCCAGGTGTGTGCGGGTGGGATGTGTGGTTTGTGAGGCCCAGGTGTGTGCGGGCGGGGAAAGTGTGGAAGTGTCAGGACATTCACCCTTAGGAAGAGCAGCTAACTAAAGGGAAATGGTGCGGGGTACCCAATACTCTTGTTCTTATATACTACTACCCGTTGTGTTGTGTTTTTGGTGAGTGTGGCTGGTGAGGTTGGGTGGATAGAATTCCTTTCTAGGTTCCTTCTGTTGTTCTCACGGGACATTAGGATGTCTCCCCACTTGTGCACGAGATCTTTAGGTTTCCCTACTGAGTATACTTGTATGCTCACCCTACGTTTACTTTTAGGTTTCCAGGAGGACTACCAGGGCCGTGCGGGACCCTACTAGTCAGACAGTTGGAGTTGTTGCAGTTGTTGTACTCTTGTTTTCTTTTGGTATTGTACACTTGAGCTTTCTTGTACTTGTACCTTGTACCTTGTTATAAAATTATTTAAACATGCATGTGGGATTGGTTTGGGTTTATTTCGATACAATTTTTCTTTTTCCTTTTTGGTGGTTGACTTGTCCTACTTCCCGATCCTAAATAATAAAAAGGGTAATGCCTCCCATATTTGTGAAAAACTCATACCCTTGGTGCTAGTCGCCACCCCGGGGCCTACTGGAGGCCGGACTCGGGGGTCATTATCTCCCTTTCACCATTGCCAGCTCAGGAGGGGCATCTTTGGTGGGAGGCGGTCGTGACAGTATTCAAGAAAAAATTGGACATGGATGGTAAGGTCAATAACAATAGTAAAATACTGATAGTGAGGGGTTTCAGGAAATATTAAGGAATATATTATGATGAATCCTTCTCACTATAGTGATGCATAAATCTATCAGAATAATATTTTCAATAGTAGCCTTCAATGATTATAATATTTGGGAAATGTTTGCCAAAAATTCTTTTCTAAAGGAGATGTTTTTTAAAGATGTCTATATGAATCAACCTGATGTGTTTGTTAAGTTAAAGAATTCTAATAAATTGTGAAAGATTTTGAGATCCATTTATGGAATGATGTCAACATCATGATCATGGAATGTTCAGTTTTATGAGTCCATAAGATAATTTGGGTTTGTTTAAAATTAATGCAATCCATGTTTCTATAAAAAAATTGATGGAAATTCCATCGTTCTCTTTTTATTGTATATTGATTCCATATTAATTATGGGAAATGAAGTGAATGTCTTATAATTAGTTAAAAATGGTTAAATAAAATATTCCTTATTAAATACTTAGGTAAAAAACCTACATTATTAGGATCAATATCTATCGAGATAGATCTTAGAGGCTACCTAAGCTAAGTAAAAGTACATATATTGATAAGTTAGTCAAGAGGTCTGGTATCGAACAATCCAAGAGAGGGTTATTTACAATTTTATTCGATATTAACATCTCTATAAATATTTATCCACAAACACAGTAGAAGATTGATAAAATGAGTATAATCACATATTCCTTGATAGAAGGATATATCATGTTTGTTATGATTTGTACTAGGATTGATGTTTCATTTTCTTTGATCATGGTGGGTATATATCAAGATAATCTAGGAGTTCTAAATTGGGAAGATATGAAAACTATCCTAATGTACTTGAGATGTAAAAAGGGTACTAACCTGGTATATAGAGTATATAATGAACTAGTAGTGAGAGGATACACTGTTTTTTGTTTTTAGATAGATCATGATGATTTGAAATCATAGCCTGGCTACATATTTTTCTTAAATGGTGGTGTAGTGAGTTGGAGAAGCTTGATTAAACTAGTGGTAACCAATTCTATAGTACAATCCAAGTACATAAGAGATTCTGATTCAGAAAAATAATAAATCTAGACATGTATCTTTTTTTAGACAACATTGTTGTGCCAATTAGTATAGACCCTATTCTAGTCTATTATGAAAATACTGCACTATTGGTTCTTTCAAAGGATATCATGTAACACTAGAGAAAAAATATATACTTTAGACTTTTCATCTCTTTAGGGGTTTTACTAGAATTGGTGAAGTCATAATTAGCAGATTAGATATATAGGATAATGTGGTAGACCCCCTAAACAAATCCATATCTCAAAAGAAGCATGATTATCATGTGATATCTAGTGGTTTGAGACTTGTTAGCAGTCAGTTATAGTGAAAGTGGGAGTATTAAAAGTGTGTGTATTAGACCCAACATGTGTATGTAATTTGATTACCATTACATGTATAAAATATGATATATATATATATATATATATATATATATATATATATATATCTGTGTGTGTGTGTGTGTTTATCTTACTTGAATAGTGTTGACACTTCTGCATCCACTATATTTATGGTAATTTCAATAGATTATGTGTCATATGAAAAGGTTATAACACTTTCCATGCAATAATGAAAGCCTAGATATACGGTGATAGAAATTTTATAGTAATGTCCTATAGAATAGATACAACATACTAACGGGACACTATTGATGTGTGACCATCAGGTTCCAAGGGTTCATAAGTATTGAGACTTCTTTTCATGAAATTCACACTTGGTGATCATGCGTAGATGAGACCATGAGGATATACCTACGAATATAAACACCATATGTTTTCAGTGTCATTGTATGCTCATATCTATAGACATTTTTATTAGTATCCTAACTTAATATCATTATCAATATGTTCCATTTGAACAGAAACTTTGATGTAAGGAAAAAACTATGAAAATGAAGTCATGGTGAGGTAGCTTGTGTTGGGTGTATCTTTGGTGGTATGACATTTGTTGAATGGTCAAGATATATATTTTTCACTTCTGAGTTGAGGAAGTGATATCTTTGGCCTAGTTGATCAGGATGGTTGTACATTCATAAATCCATGTTTGTGGTAGTTGAAGGTAATTCCATCTAGTTAGATAAATGAATTATAAATCAAAAAAGGATGATGACATAAGTGTGTATCCTTCTTTAGAAGATATCATGTGAAAAAGATATTATATTAAAAAGTACATGTTTATAGGATGGTTTTCATTACTATGACTATTCCTTATCTCTTTTGGGGACATGATGGGTTTCTAGACTCCATTATTAGTATGTGAATACTATTCATTTCTATTGAGATAAGGGCCTAGAGGGTTACATAAAATTGTAAATTCAAGGGTCTTCCCTATTCGGGTGAATAAGTATATATGAATTGGTAGGCCCCACTATGGGGTCTTAGATTTTTCAAATCATTATTGACCACTTTTTAATAAATAGATTCACTATTATTCAAGTATATTATAATTGGGTTGAATTTATTTATTAAAAGTATTTACAAGTGTTTAAGTGAATACATGGAATAATATTATATGAATGAATATTATTTTAATATTCATAGTTTTTTTTAATATTAGTAGGAATTACAAGTTGTGTTAATGTCTCATGTTTATCACATAATATATTTAATATATATATTACATGTATGTGATAAAATATAAATAATATTTATTAACTAATTAGTTTTTCATAATTATTTATTTATTACATATGTATTGGACGTTAAATATATGGGGGTCAGGGACCCCTAATCAGGTATTTTGGACATCAACTATATAAGATGTAGAGAAACTCATTCCATACACTATTTATCTTTCAAAATTTATAGATTATATCTCTTCCCAAATTTTAGAGAAATAAATTCTCAAACTAAGAAAATTATCCAATGTTTCCTTCATAAATTGAAGGCACTGGAACGAGGATATCACTACAATATTGATGAAATCATTGAATCTCCATGCTAGCACCTAAAATTTGATGAACGACATATGTGTTTATTCATTTGGAAGGGTTTAGCCTCAGTTCCCTTAAGAAATGGTCTCCAATGATGTATGACAGAAGGGTACACTTCAATTAAAATGAGTTACTTATTCTATCTTAATATTTTTTTATTAATTCAAGTGATATTATCAGACCATACCGAGGCTTAAATCTCTTGAGATGATATAGTTTCATCATTTTGGTGATGAAAAACATTAAATACCTAACCCAAACTCTTCTATTTCATGCCCCGATACCGTCAAACTATGTTATGGGGGGTGTTGATCCCAATATCCATGGAATTCCATTTAAAAAATCCATAATATTCTGTAGTGTTTTTATAGTTCTATCTAATCGATTATCTATATGATCATGATAAGAACTACTAAAACTTATATTTGATCCAATGCTTGTTGATGTCTTCTTCAGAAACTCTCAATAAACCTCAAATCGTGATCAGATACAATGGGGAGTGGAACTCCATGTAGTCTTACCACTTATCTTATTAATATCTTGGTGAGTTGATCAATAGGTAAAAATTACTTAATAGAAATAAAATGAGATGATTAGGTAAGGTGACTGTTTCTGATGCTTTCCATTGAGGCGTGCATCCCACACTTGCGTGTACTGAAGGTGATAGCGGCTTTTTACCCCGCATTCCCTCTTTCCAATAGTGAGTGACATTCATCACCTCTTTGGTGATGTTTTATTCTTGATAGAAACAGGATGATGGGATATCGATCCCTCGTTCCATGGATTCCTCCTCAGAATTCATCACCTAGTCTGAGTCTCCATTAAAGATTAATATGTTTTTTGTGAATCTATTCCCAGTTCCATCTCTTTGTGGATGTTGGTTAATTAAACTTATTTTTTTAGGAAATTCCAAAGGTTCAAGTCAGGACAAAAACCTTCGATCAGGAGAGTAGTCGTGTTGGGAATCACTGGATTGTTTGGATTCTGGAACATTGGTACAACTGAATCCTCCCTTATTAGAGGGATTCATGAGGGTGCAGAAGACTGAGGCATCCCATGTCAATTTTGGGGTATCCTATGCTAGAGGAATATCTCTAAGGTTTTCCTTAGCTTCCCATGTTTAACATAGGGTATTCCCTGAGTTTAACATCTGAAAGAGATGGATCGTACTGATCAGAACACTAATGAGTGTCGATCATATTGGTATATCCATATGATGGTGCACTTAGAAGGTTTACTAGGTGGATGGATCAGAATGACCAATGAGGACAAGCCCATGATGTTGTGTCCCAAAAATGGAAGGCTTCACATTGTGAAGGATTATATTAACACCACTAGGGTCAGATCAAGGAGGTGGACCCCAACAAGGGGGACACCAAGGTTTACCATTGGCTAGGATTGAAACTCAGGGAGGCTTCTTATGTAACCTATTTAGAAGATAAGGATCAAAACCCATGTAGTTTCAAAGGGGTTATTTGGGGATTACACCTATTTAGTTACCCTTCTTAATGGTGCGATCTCACCGAGATGTGGTGGCTTAGGAAGGAATCACGATGGATGATGGATGATTGAGTGAAGTGGGTGGAATGAATGAGGTGGAACCGTCATGAAGATGGTTGTGCTATTCTTGAACCTCAGGGAGGTTTCTTACATATTCTAATGGATGAGAATAAATGTCCACATAGTATGGTGGGGTGATGGGACACTTAAGGCAGTGAAACGTGATAATGGATCACATGGATGGGGATATGAAGGAAATAGAACCTTCAGGTTGGGGCATGATATTCCTGAGACATAAAGGCTCTAAGGAGAGATCTTGATGAGAAGTAGGTGATGGTACTGAACCTCTAGGATGTTTCTTACATACCTTGTGTAGAAGACATAGATCCATGTAGTTCAGGATGGAGGCATAGAATCGAGGAGTACACAAAGGAAAGAAACCCAGATATGCACTAGGGGCTTACACATGGTTAATAGCCCTTCATAATAGGGACACTATTGGTTGGAGGAGTATGGTGAAATGTGGGTCTTATGAATGTTTTTATACCAATGATGGATAAAAAACCCTCAAAGGATAGATTTGGGAGATGTTTCCTAAAAATGGAAGATGTCACATCATGAGGGTACATCCCTAGAAGGGAGCACCAGAGTTTACAATTGGTTGGGATTTAACCTAAAGGAGGCTTCTTACATACACAAAAGGGATAAAAAACTGTATATATTAGAAGGAAAAAAGGGATCTCAGTTTAACTTCATGAAGGAAATATGTGAGCCAACATAAAATAGTCGGGACATACAGATTGTGGGAGTAGGTGGCTTGAACCTCAGGCATGATTCCTACATACCCTGTGTAGAAGGTTAGGATAAAATTCAACATAGTTCATTATGGAGGCATAGAATCAAGTCATACATAAAGGAAAAAACCTAGAGGCATGATAGGGGATTATGCATGGTTAGAGGCCCTTCATAATAGGGAAACTCTTGGTTGGAGGAGTACGGGGAAATGTAGGGATTATGCATGGTTAGCTACCCAGGATGGATCAAAACACCTCAAAGGATGGATCTGGGAGATGTGTCCCAAAAAGGGAAGATTTCACATCAGGAGGGTACATCCATAGAAGGGAGAACCATAGTTTACTATTGGTTGGGATTGAACCTCAAGGAGAATTCCTATGTACCCTAAAGGTATCAAAACTTGTGTAGTTCGGAAGGGAAAAGGGTATCACAGTTTAACATAATGCAAGATGGAAGTGAACCAACGTGAAATTGTTGGGACATACAGATTGTGGGAGTGGGTGGCTTAAACCTCATGGTGGCTTCTTACATACCCTATGTAGAAGGTATGGATAAAAGTACATGTTGTTCGATATGGAGGGGCATGGGTATTATGCATGGTTAGTGGCCCATAGAGGATTTCATAGATGTTGCTTACTCTAAGACTACATGAGTCATGCTCAGTATGAGAAACAAGGGGTAACAGTAGACCTGACAATCGTGTCATGAAAGGTACAATCATGGGGGAGGGTATCCGGATTAAACATGGTTAGCTTACCAAGGAGGTGGATATTGAGAATTACTCTAGGAGGGAAGCTTGAGGAGAATGTCCCAATGTACAAGGAGGATATAGATCAATGTACATGGAACACCCTATCAAGGTGTGTCGGGGATTACATGGAGACTGCTCGAGGCGCACATGATATCAATGCCCAAAGGGAGAGAAAGAGTGGATGGGAACTAAGGCCAATCCCCTTTTTGGTCCTCTTGGACCTGTTTTACATGCGGTGATCATAGTTTGACATCAAGTGTTGAGTATGGGGGTGATTGGAACTTTAACATTCTACAACTCAAATGATGAGGACTCACTCCTCATCACTTGTACTTACATAACTTGTATCGACCCACACATGGGGAAGGGATGACACATGCAACGCCTTATGGGAGTGAGGTGGAGGAGTGGTCCATCGAGGGGTCCATGTTAGTGTGGTTTTGTGAATAAGTAATATCCATTAGTGTACCAATGAGAAGAAGCATTAGTTAGGGCAACACAACATGAAGTACCACTCGGGGAACCAAGAAATCAATGCACGCAAGCCTAAAGGGATGCATGGTGGAGGTGCGTGGAAGATGTGGATGTTGCGCACAAGAGGGGATCGAACATGGTGCCTCAGGATAAGGATAACCCATGGAGGTCATAGGAAAGGGTGTGCGTTTGATTAGGGACTTGCACGAAAGATGAGGTGGTCTGGGTGAAAGAGGAACTACACAAGGACAAGTCTTTGCACAAGAGTGGTCTTTTGCGTGCAACTGAATTTGAAAAAAAAGGGAGAGGGTGAATCCCTAGTAGGCTCACCTGAAGGGGGAACTATTGTGCAAGATACAATACCTTGAATTCATGGTTTTTCACGGTCACGAAAGGGGTTGTCTTGCATGCATAGGAGTGATGGTTCAACTTCTGGAGAATTAACCTTAAGGGAGGGGGGAACCCTTATATTTATAGGCTAAAATCATGATGGGATCATGAAAGATGGATGGAGTAAAAATGGCCATTTGACATCACATTGGGAATATAAGAACTTTGTGTGCATGATATCCATTTTGTGGGACATGGAATATTCTTTCTCATATATTCCTTGGAAATTTTTATGAATTTCAGAGAAAAATATGGTATTTGATGTCTCATTAGGTGTGAAATGTCTTGTGTACATACTTCCTTTTTATGTGAAATATTACAATCTTATGTGTGAGTTCCATGGGTTTCTCAGGATCGTCTACTGAGTCAAATTATATCATTAATTTACTCAAATATACCAATATCTGGCCTCAAGTTGATTTTAGTTCCAAAAAATTCCCCCTCAGAATCTGTGATGAAATGGGACCATAAGGATAGGTTTCTAGGGAAACACTAAAGAGAACAATACTTTTAAGGTGTTGCGCACATGATGTTAAATCCGATCCATAATATGCCTTGGGAATGCATGGAATATCTGGTCTACACTAATAAATATGCAGAGGGGCCCAAGGCATAATACCTTGACTTTCCATATGATAGGTGATTCGCTCTCACGTGCATAAGTTTCTCTTCTCTACATGAAAGAAGTCAAATCTAGTCAGCACCTTGTATGCTACCATTTAATCTTGCACACTTTTGACTTAGTCATATTTATTTATAGATGTCCATCGATCTTCCGTGTAACATTATGTATTGTGCACTAAACCTCGATCCTTCATGCCAAAACCTGTGCAAATTTGTAGCTTGACCAAAATGGCTGGTGAACACACTGATGCTGAGAGGGAGGCGACTTCAGCTAAATTGAGGGTTGATATGATCACAAATACTCAAATTATCCATGCAAGAAGAGTACTATTCGAAAATCAGATGTTGTTAGGCATGCTGGGGCAGGCTCAAAAGGATTATGACATGAGCAATAGCCATCTATTATAGAACTTCAAAATTCTAGAGGAGGTTTTGATTCTAGGATTTTATTCCGACATGCCATGGTCATGGGTGATGTGTGAGGATAGCCTTCAACGTTCAACATCACAAACAATGGACACCATTCTAGGGAGAATCATGATATAGATGTCTAAATCCTGAACCTAAAGACCAGAATGTTCATGGGGAGTGAACCAGATTCTGATGATTTTTTTACCCACTACACGAGCACTTTTCGGAGCATCATCATGGGTAAAAACAACAACTCGCAGAAGAACTAGGAATTGAGGTCCAGAGGAAATTTCACAAGATAGTGGGAATGGGTGTATTGGGTGTTCCATACATGAGAGGAGTTTAGAGTGGATCTTCAACACATAGGAATATTTGAAGCTGTGAGGATGTCGTAATTCCATTTCTACCACTAGTAGAATCTAGTGCCAGATCTGTTCATTCAGTGGTCACCTAACACAAATACGTTCCACCTCCACCATTGGGAGGTCAGTATCATCCATTAAGATATTCAATTCATCAGAGTAATTCCTCTATAAGGGATCCAGTATGATGAATTCCTACCAATAGAGCACGTTTGGGGAGATAAGACATGAACTCCCATTCTGACATAGAATCTACTGGATCTAGCGAAGGAAAAGCTACAAATCAACTAAATCATGAAGGATATATCCTATCCAGAGTGGTTAAACCTATTCCTCAAGTGGGATAATGCCATGTGAATTATAGGGAAAGGGAAGAAGTTCCTGGATGCATCATAGAGGGGAAAATATGGATCATACTAGGTAGCCCTGGAAGCATATGAATACTGATTATGGGGATTTAGTGTGGAAGAAATCCAGAATCCAAATATGTGATATGTTGGGTTCCTTTATGCATTTCTAAGTGGGTGGCTTCTAACAATAAGAGATACGGGGATGGGGGTCCGTTTGGGGATGCTGGTGATGGCCAGGATCATGGCAGCCCATAACCGAGTCAATCAAGGAGTGCCTGTACTAGCCAGATTGTATAACATCCTAGGGAAAATTTCAAGAGGAGGAAGTCCTAGTAGAATTTGTGAACCATTTCAAATTTCTCATGGTTGGGTTGTAGCTCACTTCAATGGGTATGGCTTTCCAAACTCCATTCATCCTCTTGGAAATGATCTGTAACCTTATCTACTGAATATTACTAGGGTTCAACCACTTACACTCCACTAGGAGGGTATTAATCTCAGGATTAGAAATCATGAAAACTTCATATTTCACCCATTACATACCCAGGTTGGTTAGATGGGGGATGACCTACGAGGTCTACCAGAGTAGAGGGAGTATCTGTAGAGCATTAAAGGTAGTGTTCTAGTAACCCAATCGATTGGAATATCTTTTACGAAGCCTACGCATCGTCATGGTTTTCTAGGTAGTTGGGTTTCTACATTAGATAAAAAATAAAGTATACATAGAGGTTAGGGAGTATTTTCATAAACACATCATTTTCTAGTTATGGCGCATGTTTACAACTACAAATTTTGGAGAGATAACCACATTTCCCCTACTGATGTCTATGCGACTTATCAATGGAATATGATGACCTTTGGGTGGTAGAGTATCTGGAGTAAATTCTGTGAAATCGCATTTTGGAAAACCAAGGTTGAAAGAACAGATTTTGAATGGTGAGGGAGGTGGTGAGGTGTTTTTGGGGAAGCAAGACCATATGCAAGTCTGGCAGCTAGGCAACACAAGATGTAACCTTGATGGTAGGAGCATCATAAGTTGCGGTCGCGCCTCTATCTTTTGAAGGGAGTTGGTCCCTTATGTGACCTTGTAGGCCAGCTGGGGAAACCTCAAGGAAGAAACTGAGATATATTCTATATCCAACTGCTGACACTATTTTCCCATCCCTATGATCTATTGGATAACACTACAAAAATCGATGTCACTTGAAGAGCTGTAGCTAAAACTGGTATGCACTGGTCTCGATCTTTCAGATGTGGTGCGCATTCAGGTGGTGTACATGGTGAACTTTCATCCCTAACATGTGTACCTAATATCCATGGATGTCTATGCATGATAATGGGGGTGGTATGAATAACTGTATCTCTTGGTTAATTTAATGCTTGGTCAAGAGAACAAACTTGAAAAAATGCCACCCGAGGATGACAATGATGAAGAAGAAGAAGAAGAGGAAGATGATGAAGAAGTGGAAGAGGAAAAAGAGGAGGCCTAGGGTGGATATCCTAGAGGTGAGGGATCTTAGGAGATAGTGTCCCATCAAAATATCCCATATGAGAGTGGTGAAATTACAGGCTCTGACGAGGAATTGGTTGAACATCTTGAGGTAAGGATCAACTCTTATTTCTATTGATCTCTTTTCCTTTCATAACCCAGATTCACTAAACAAATTTCATCCTATTTAAGAACACGTAGGTGATGATGATGAGGTAAATCCAAATATAGTGGGTGAAAATATGCCAAAAGACATGGAAAGGTGCCTCCCTGAGCATATGTCTGGGGATGAGAAAGGTAGAGGACCAATTACAGATGAAACGACCAGAGGCGAACTAGTGGGAGGGGCAGGAGTGAGAACCCCATGATCCAAGGCTTTCCCTACCATTTAGAAGGAGTTGATTCCAATCATTGAGCTAATAATAATTGAGGGATCTCCTGTGGTGGAAGATCTTATGATGAATCAAGTACTTGATCGAGCTGCACTTAGCTCTCATTAGTCTCTTTTTTTATAGACCCAAATCTACTATTCAAGCATCTAGATGAAAAAGGTATCCAATCTCAATGCAGTGTTCATCAAACTTGAATCCTGACAGACTGCTGAGTCTGAGACATCTACGGGAGATCCTCCAGTGATTGTACCTATCTGTGAGGAACTGACCATTCAAACTGGTCTGTCCTTGGCACTCGGTGAGCATGAATTCATAATCATAGGTGATGTCACTGCTAAGGTGGATCCTAAATCCTATGAAGAAGACATGAGAGAAGATGGTCACCCACATTTCATAGAGCTTATTCCCTCAGAAAGGATACTGGAGGAAGACATTGCTGCTAAATTTTTGGCCATATTTTCTAAATACAGACCTACAAACCCTGAGGGGCTGGATGATTCTGACACTCATGAAGCTGAGGAGAGTCGTATGACATGGTACAAGGCATGAAAGTTTATCAAGTGATTCTAAATCTATCATAGGTATAATGGTTGATTCATATGGGGTCTATTTTCACCTGTATTCACTTTCTCTACACTGGGGGGGGGGGGTGGATGCTCACCATCTCCACATGATGATCCATGAATATCTTGCTGAGAAGATGTGGGAAACTGGACAAAACTTAAAAGTTGCCTGATTCCAGAAGAAATATGAGAACATCCAAAAGTTCCATGAGGATGATCTGAAAATTTTATTCCTTGACAAGAAGTTGGGTGAGAAATCCATATTCAACACGAATCAATATGGGATCATTGAACAAATGAGAGTCCAGTTGGCGAAAGTCTAGGAGCTACTAGTGCTGGTGAGTAATAAAATGGATGAACTCTGATCCAAGTGGGAGAAAATGAAGATCAGGTCTAATGAGCTTCACTCTACATCTGTCGAAGAGGAAAGGTAGATTAGGGAGTGGTAAACAAATCTAGATACCACACATTATAAAGTGGTGGTGCTAAAGAATTCCATCGAAGGGGATGATCCATAAGGTCATGTTTCACCCAAACTCATGAAACATACTTTACCTCTTATTTTCATATTTGAAATACATGCATAGGAATACATATTTTTCTTTTTATTATTTGATCTCAATAATAACTTTTAAATATGTAATGGCCAATCCCTAAGCTTTTTTCGATCATACCAGATGTGAGAAACAATGGATGATCACACAATTATTCACTTTGTATATAAGAGTGCTGGATAACCATTGACTAATCGGGGCATGATATTGTTAAATGATCACCCATAGTATTCAGGCTAGAATATAGGGGATGTGGCTAGATAATAGGGTTCTTAGAGTGACCAACTTTCATTTCCTAAAAAACTCTAGTGCACGAGTGGGATAATTCCATGGGTGTTGGGATCAATCCAAACAAAGGGTAATGATAAATATTAACCACGATACCCAAAATTTAGAACATAGTGATGGTGTAATGATGATGGAGGGTAACTAATAACCATATTTTAAACAAAACCTCCATATCGGGTTAGCCTAAAATGGGAACAAACAAATGATTACCAATCACTGACCGAATTTGAAAACACGGGGCCAAACTCGAAGTGTCATCCAATATATTCTTGAATGTTGGCCTGCAATAGTAGAAAATCCATATGGCCAAACATCCACACCATTTGGGGGTTGTTTATGATGTAAAATAGGATGAAAATCCATATAAAGGGAATGCAATGTGTAAAGATGGAGTGATGGAATGTTCGAATGGATTCCGACACTCTTGAAATTACGTCACCATGATGAAAGCACATTTAGTGAGCATATCGGCCAAGATTGAACCTACTTCTAAATAGGACCTTCCTGAAGAGGGCCTATAATTCCTTTTAATTTTACATTATTCTAATGAGGACTATAAATATATAGTTTAACATCATATGGCAATGATGATGCATGGAATAGTTTAATGTCATATGACCAGGACATTGCACATAGTTTAAGGCATACTACTTAGACCCTTGCCAACACTTTAAACTTAGGTTACAAGGACTAAGGCAAAAAAATTACAATCATAATCCTTGTAGTACTAGAATATGCTCAGTTTCAGGGTATGTATACCATAGTTGGGTATAAAAAACTTATGAGAATGAGGGCCAAAGGAGGCTCACGTGCTACACACACACACACCTTATGACGAACAGAGCCAAAAGGGATGAAAATGGGTTAATGAACCTATGGTTGGGCCGGAAGAAAACATGTCTGGGCATCAATATATATCCCATAAGGATAGAAATCAAGCTAAATATAGTTATTGAAAGTCATGCAATTTAGAATCATGTGATAGGAATGAAAGTGAGGCATAATTTTTTGTCATATGACTAGGAAATGTACACCCCAGAGGAGAAATGTGTGGTTGGGTACATAACTTGACATGAATGAGGAACAAAGAGGTCTCATAACACATCACACATTCTCAAAGGGGAACACATGACAAAAGCATTGAAATAGGGAGTTACAATTCTGAGGCTGGACCTAGAAACAAGACGTCTGAATGCTGCTACATATCCTGCAAGGACAAGAATCAAGCTATATGTAGTTCTTGAATTCCATACAGTTTAACATTACGTGATAATGAAATTGATGATTTTCTATGAAAATCAGAAATAATATTGAGGCTGGACCCAATATCGATGATATAGGAATCACTACATATCCCATAAGGATGGGAATCAATCCACACATAGTTCTTGGAGGGAAATTTGGCTATGCAAGATAGGACCGACCCATGCATTTTAACATCATACGGTAAGGAAACAACAGTTTAAAGTCATGAGGGATGATACAATTTGGTTTAACGTCACATATCTTGGATGGAAATAGATATTGGTTTAAGTTCATAGAACTTAGACCACGGGTTTTTATAATCCTCTATGTGCGTATCACCATACCAAAACTCTTAAGCCCACATGATCCATGATCAGTGTGGGAAAATAAGGAGTGGTGATAATACTTCCCCTTCATATGAAAGTGGTAATCCATGAAAGATAAATGTTGGGTGGGAAAATACCAACTAGGCCGACATTCCTACTCAACATGCACAAATGTATAGAGGAACAACACCAGGGGTGTTGTAGACCCATAAGAATAGAAGTGCAGGAGAATATGAATCACTACACCTGATATCTGAGACACAATGGTGATGGAGTAACAATGGAGGATAAGTATTGAATTTATTAAGAACACTACATCCATATTGTGTAACCTAGGATGGGAACAAAAAACTAAGGGTTGGCTACTAAACATATTCGAAATAAAAAAATTATCTCAAAATGTCATTTGAGATCCTCTGAAAGGTTGGCCCAGGATGGTAGGAAATCCATAAGACTGAAAATACATACCATTTGGGGGTCCTTCTGGATGTGGAAAATGATAGAGACCCAAATAAAGGGATGTGTGAGGAATGTTCATACCTGTGCATTTTAACATCATGCAGTAAGGGTGTGTGCAAGGATAATTTCTCTTAATAGAGGTACATGGAGTGTCTACTATAAACCCGATGTGAATGAGGACCAAAGAGTTATAAAACACACCACATACTCCTGGAAGAACCCAGAACAAGAGGATAGAAAGATAAAAGGGGTGGAAGATGAACCATAGAAGAAAGGTATAGGTGTTCTTACATATCACATAAGGATGGGAATTAAGCCACATGTAGTTCTTGAAGACGACATGAAAAACAACCAACACCAAAAGGGGCAATATCCTCTCAAGAAAGAAAATCATAGTTTCTACATAGTTTACTATGATGAAAAATTGGAAACTAAAAACCTTAGTTTAAGGCTATAGAGTTTAGACATTAAGAGTCATACAGGGGCATCATAGCACTATGAGGAAACCTGACATAAATAAGAATCAATTTAGGCCCCAATAGACCACAACTTTTTGAGAAAAAAACCTAGACCAAGAAGGGGGTCAAAGAGTTCATGATTATGTGTCTAGACCCAGAGAAAAAATGTTTGGGCATCATTACGTATCTCACAAGGGTGATAATCAAGCAACACATAGTTCTTAAATTCCATGTAGTTTAACGTCATGTGGTAATGATGAAGGTCATTGTACAGTTTATCATCACGCATCAATGATGCATGGGTTCTTAGTTTATTTTCATAGATCACAGAATGTAAGACGATACCTCCAAAATGGGAATATATAGTGAGGCATCATAAGTAAACCTGACTTAAATTATGAGCAAGGATATCCACAAAAAACCAAGTATTCCCAAGAGGGACGTAGGATAAGAGGATTAAGAGATGATTCCCTCTCAAATGAGGAAATCAAGGCGCTACACAACTTATCATAATGAAACCTAGATGAAGTAATAGTTTAATGTCATGCGGAATGGTGTAGTTTAACATCATGAAGTATAAAGGGTAATTTTCCTTTTAAGGTAATGAGAAAAGAACCATACACACTATGCAGTTTAATGTCTTTCTGGAAGGTCACAACAATTTATCATCATGTGGGATGAGATTGATCTTTGTTTAAGGTCATAGAACTCAGACTAAAAGGAGAAAATTCATAGTTGTGGAACCATAAAGTAACCTGATGTGTATGAGGTTCAATAAGACCCATTCCACACCACACAAATGGAAGGAAAACCCGCACAATGTTTAAGGTCTTAAGGCTTGGACCATATGATGGTTCAATTTTTCTATGTGAGAAAAAACCCTATCCTAACCCCTAAGATGATGTGATCCATGATTTATTTGGGGAAAAAGAGGAAGAGAGGATCCTCATGACACACAGAAGAACATGGAAGCAGAGGTGAAGAGTAAACAATAACCTCACAATGTCAGTCTGCCCTATCAAGTTGCAAAGGTGTATGGAGGGATAACACCAAGGGTGTTGAAGTTATTTCTAGACATAAGGATGTGAAAAGGGATGTGAATCACTACATAAGACATTTGAGAAACAATGAGAGTTTCTTAAAGCTGGAGGATAACTACTGACAGCATTCAAGACAAAGTATCTATATCATATAACCTGGGACCAGAACAAACAATTGATGGTTGACCTTGGACCATATTCGAAACACGGGACCTATCTCAAAATGTTGTTCGAGATCCTCCAGGACGTTGGCCTAAGATGGTAGAAAATCTATGTGGCCGAAAATCCATACCATTAGGGGGTCCCTTCATATGTTAAAGATTATGGAGACCCAAATAAAGGGATGTGTGAAGCATGGAATTGGAATGAGAGAATGTGCACGTAGAATACAGCACTATAGGTTCTACACCACAATGCATATGGGCATGATAATGAGGCATGAAAGAGGTAGATAGATTAAATTTAGGTCATATGACTTGAATATATGTGTGGGGTAAAGGAACAAAACTATTTGATGAACCTGGTGCTAGACTGAAAGACAAAATGTCTGGGCATTCCTACGTATACTATAAGGATGCGAATCAAGCCATACATAGTTCATGAAGTTACGTAAAATTTAATGTCATATGGTAAGGATGAAGGGGGGGGGGGGAATGTTACCCCAAAAAAGGATTCAAAGAGTGTGGAAATAATAAACTTGATGTGAATGAGGGCCACAAAGGTATCATACCACACCACATTCTTACAGGAGCAAACTTAGGATAAGGGGGGATGAAGGGATGGGAGAACATGGGGATGGACCTAAAGACGAATTTCCTAGGTGTTCCTATGTATAACATAAGTATGGTAATCAAGAAACACATAGTTATTGATGTTTCATTCAGTTTAACATCTTGCAGTAAGGATGCAGGAGTAGTTTAACCTCATGCGGAATGAGGAAGTTTTAGTATCGTGCAAGACAAAGGGGCACTTGCATTTTAAGTTCATGTAAAAAGAACCATAAATTCTATATAGTTTAATGAATTTCATGCTATAAAAAATATTTTACCATCATGTAGGATATGATATATCTTAGTTTTAAAGTCATAGAACTCAAACCATCAGGTAAGGCCAAATGGTTGAGGAACCTGAGAAACTTTGGGGTTGGACCTGAATACAACATGTCTGGGCATTCCTATATATCCCATAAAGATGGAAATCAAGGAACACATAGTTATTTATGTTTTGTGCATTTTAACATCATGTGTAAAGGATGAGGGGGGGTACCCTATAGAAGAATGCACAGAGTGTTGAAAAAATAAACCCAATGTGAATGAGGACCATAGAGGTCTCACACCATGTTCTCCCAATAGAGAACTTAGGCCAAGGGGGATGAAAGGATGGAATAACTTAGGGTGAGACCCAAATATGAATTTTCTGTGTGTCCCTATGTATCCCATATGTTTGTGAATCAATCCATAAATACTTCATGAAGTTATGTGCAGTTTAACGTCATGCGGTGAGAACACAAGAATAGTTTAACATCATACGGGATGTGGTAGTTTCATTTTCATATAGGAAAAAGGTGCACTTACCTTTTAGGTTCATGTAGAAAAAACCATAATTTCTATGTAGTTTAATGTCTTGCAGGTAGGACACAATATTTTACTATCATGCGAGATGAGAGATATCTTAGTATTAAGTTCATAGAACTCGGACCATTAGGTAAGGTTGAAAGGGACTAAAAGGTTGAGGAACTTGGGAAACCTGGGGACTGGACTCAAAGAAAACATGTCAAGGTGTTTCTACATATCCCCTAAGGATGGGAATCAATCCACACATAGTTCTTTAATTCTGTTTAGTTTAACATCACATGGTACAGAAGAATATAGTGATGAATTCTCTCAAGGGGAGGGGGAATGGGGCTGTTATTGTAATCCTAATGTGAATGAGGAACAAATATGTCCTAACCACACCATATATTCCCCAGGAAATTTAGTCTAAAGTGATATAAGGATTAAAGGATTTAAAAAACATGGGATGTACTTGAAGACAAAACGTCCAGGCATTCCAACATATCCTATAAGGATGTGAATCAAGCCATACATAGTTCTTGAAGTTCTGTATAGTTCAACGTCATGCAATAAGGATGAAGGAACAATTCAATGTCATGTAGGATGATAAAAAAGATCCTTATAGTTTAACATCATGAGGGACACCCAATGTTAGGTAGTTTAACATAATACAAGACAAAAGATATATTAGATTAAGGTCATAGATCTTAGACTGTAAGGTACTGTGATTATAGTTTGTAGATTATCATCATGCAGGATGAAAGTTCACTTATTCAAAGTACTGATTGAGGAACTTGGCATTGGTTGGAGGAGTGATTCGGTCACTGTCCATGGTGACAAAAGGGTTTTCACTATTGGGGTATACCTTGTGAACAATGAAAGGCCCCTCCCATTTGGGCTCCAACTTTGGAGGCCTCCTACCGGGTATCATCGGTGTTATTAGGGACAATACTATGTCACCCTGAAGAAAGGATCAAAGGTGAAATTTTTTATTGAAAGATATGGCTATCTTGTTCTGGTGCCTCTTTAGATTGTGCAAGGCCCAAATCCTATTATCATAGAGGGTTTCCAGTTCATCTTGATAGACTTCTGTTACTTTTTCTGATTTATTCTGATCGTAGAAATCTCTATAGAGTGATGTAAATTTAATCTCAATGAGATATACCACCTTTGTTTTGTACACCAAGGAATATGTGGTCACTTGGGTGGAATTATGAGTTGTTGTCTAATAATACCAGAGAGCTTTGGGGAGCTTATCTGTCTATTTTTTTATTTTTACTGACCATCATCTGAAAAATTTTAGAGAGTGTCTTGTTGAACACGTCAATATTTCCATTCACATGTTCATGATAGTGGGAATTATGGTTAGACCAGATTTTGTACTTGGCATAAAATCTCCTCAATTGAGCTACTCAGAAGTTGGTACCGTTATCGGTGAGGATAACATAAGGGACTCTAAATTGATGGATGATGTTAAAGATCATGAAATCAATGATAGAATAGGTCTTGATTTCTTTGAGTGGAATCTCTTCTGCCCACTTGGAGAAGAAAATTTTCACGGTCAGGATGAACCTGCACTGGCAAGCTATTGCTAGTGGGTATGGTCCCACAACATCGAGTACCTAGACCATAAAGGGCCAAGATTACATAGTAGAATGGAGAGGCTCTAGTAGTCAATGCACAAAATTGATACGGATCTAACACACATGACACCTATTGGAGAAATCGATATAGTTATGGACCATGGTGGTCCAGAAGTAGCCCAACCTTCTGATCTGGTGGGAGAGTTTTGGACCTTCTCGATGAGGTCCATAGGAACCATCATGTACTTCCTACATAACCTAGGGAATATTTTATCCTTGAATACAATGGAGTATAATTACATCAAACACACATTTTTAGAAGATCTTCTCAAGGTTGGGATCTCTATGGAGGGTTAATTGTACTACACACCGTTGGATTCACTCACATTCAACTCTGTCTGTTTGGGGATTTCCATGGTGGAGGTACTCATAAAAAGGAGTTGCCCAACTAGGGGTCTCTTCTGCCACAACCGGGGGATCTGGAGGTCCTCATGTTTATAAATCTTAGGTAAGGTGGCTACATATGGGCTATCATCATCATCAAGAGTGATGGGAGTGATGACCCTTCGATGCACTACATGGGGGAACAAATTTTCCTGGTAAGGATCTGAAAGAGACACAGAAAGGCTGGACAATGAATCAACTCAACCATTCTATGATTGAGAAACATGGATGACCTCTTGTAGAGAGGGAAATCGGGCTAGTAGATAGTGAGTATGCTCTAACAGGGGTACAAGCTTTGGATTTCTTATGACATAATCACCATTGACCTATTTGATGAATAGATCAGAGTCCCCCTTCACATGTTGGTGGGGAATATCAATATCAATGTCAAGATCAATACCAATGATGAGATCTTGATACTCTGCATTATTATTGGTACAACCTTATGATAATATGAACGAATAGGGAAGGATATCCTATGTAGGTGTATTGAATAAAATGCCCAATCTTATTCCATTGAGGCTTCTACCCGTGGGACTCTGGGAGGAACCATCGAAATTCATCTACCAACATGACATAGTCTTATCCAGTGAGAGGATAACCTTATATAGAATGTCAAGATCTAGGGAATGCTCTATGGGGGATGGATGAGTAGTAAGGGAGTTTGCCATCACCTGACCCTTGACACCCGTATGTGGGACATATATGATGTAAAACTAATAAAGGATAACTACCCACCAAGATATATGGCCTGTTAACATAGGAAGGTTCATAATGTACTTTAGAGGATCCACATGGGATACCAGTTGTATCTCATGATGCTTCAGATAATGCTGAAACTTCTACATTGCAAAAACTAGCATGAGGCAGCTCTTCTCGATGGAAGAATATCTAGTCTCTATGTTAAGGAGCATGCAATTGAGATAGTACAGAATATTCAATATCCCTTCATTATTCTTCTAGGTGATAAGGGTGCTGAGGGATCATTCTAGGGTTGGCATATAAAGTACCAACAACTTATTGGAAATAGGTGGAATCAAAACCAAAGCCTAGAGCAAATACTGCTTGATTTCATCAAAAGAGGTTTGGCACTATTCATCCCATTAGTAGACAACACCTTTCTTCATGAGTCTCAAAACGGTCTTACACTTACTAGACAAATTATCAATGAATCATCATTTATAGTTTATGTGGCCTTGGATACCTCAGATCTCTTGACGGTTTCTCATAGGGGGCATCTAGAAAATATCCCTGATCTTCTCTATGTTGATCTCAATACCATTGTTTCTGATGAAGAAGTCGAGAAACATCCCATAGGTATCCCATAATGAACACTTCATAGGGTTCATCTTTAGATGGTGGGAGAGGAGGAAGACAAAAAATCTCTTAAGATCTCTAAGATGGTCCTAATGTTGGTAGTATTTGATCACCAGGTCATCCACATAGCTTTCCATTAGCATCTCTAGGATTAGATTGAATATGCGGTGCATATCACGACGATCAATGGCTTCTAAATTCTTAAATCCTAAGGGAATTACCTTATAACAGAAGGTCTTTTGAGGATCCCTAAAGGCGATGGATTATTCATCTTTGGGTACCATCTGAATCTAGTTATATCCAGAATATCCATACATTACGGAGAGGGATTGGAATCCAACAGTGGCATCTATCAGAAACTCTATCACATGAAGGGGAAAATCATCAATCAGATAGTGATGATTGACATCTTGGAAGTCAATATAGAATCTGATATGCCCGTTCTTCTTCCTTATGGGAGTGATGTTGGCCAACAATCTGGGGTACCAGAATTCCTTGAAGAAGTTGGCTTTGTTGATCTTATCAACTTCGACCTCAACCATGGTACCATGAAAAGGGTGAATCTTCTCAGGAGTCTATTTGAACCTGTGATGTCCTACTGAGATACCAAGATAGTTGAATACAACTTAAGGATCTATTCCTAGTATCTCTTCATAACTCTAGGCGAACACATCATGGTGCTACTTCAGAAAATCCACATATCAATGTTGTTCTTCAGAGGGTATAGTTGATCAAATTAGTATGGACCTTGAGTCTGCCTTCGTGCCAAGATTCAACTTTACCAACTCATTGATGGTGGTGGAGACGCCTTCTTCAAATGAGAGAGGATAATATTCCAAATCATCTTCATTGTCCAAAGTGAGAGGATCATCAGTAGGAGGTAACCCTTCTTGGTTAACTAATATTGAAGGAATTCTGGTACTGGCCTAAGCAGTGGTGGAATATTTATTAGGATACTCCTACACTGATTACACCATAGAGAAAAAAGTCTCTGACCCAATTCCATCAGGAATTTGACCCAAGGGACTATGCTTGATAATATCAAAGCAGTAGTGGTGTGTCATATTGAGTCAGTTCAACCTAGCCTAGTAGAACAAGCACGTATTCCATATTACTGTTGCCATGGGGTGAATGTACCAATACCTTATAGGGGTAAGGGGATCTAGAATCACTTGATCCTGATTCATGTAGGAGAATGATGTGATCTTATAGCATTCCTTGTATATAGGAACATGTCTTCCCTTAATCTCAGATAGGAAAAAGAAGCGCCCCAAGTACAGGGTTTCAGCCTCCAACAGGTGAATCAAGAAAATTAAATCATTGTCCAAGTAATTCCGTGGGTCAACCATAGTGGTGGTATGATCAACTTAATTGGTATGAACCTATTTCTCCTTGATCATGTAATAGTCAGTGTCTAAATACTAGGGTTTACAAGTGGAAAAGGGTGCATCACCCTAGAGAACACAAACTCAACCATTGTGGGAGTACTTTAGGCACTGTTGATATGAGGAAGTAACTACATCATATAGGTGGAGATATGGTCTACCCATCAGTGTGTTGTAGGTGATGTCCAATGAGATGACCATGAAATCGGTACTGACAATCATGAAATTGAACTTGGTCTTTAGATAGATTTTTGCACACGACCATTTTTCTATCCATTCATAACCCTAAATTTTTAAGTTAGAAGGAATCAAATCTACTTTAGATAGTCTTAGCTTGTAGAGCATCCAGGTTGGGATGAGATTGATCTGGGAACCTATGTCAATGAGACAACATTGGAATTCCATGCCATTGAACTATCTTGTGATGTACAGTGGTCGGATGCTCTCATATACAAGGGAGCCTTCATCTTCTCTAGAGAATGAGATGAAGACTTGGTATTATACTCCCTCAAATTACTAAACATGAAAGTCATCCACAACCGCTACCTATATTTTTAATTGGAGGGGGATTCTCAAATACTATGTGAGGGATTCACACATATCTTATGACATGAAAAGAGATTTTAGGATTGAGAGCTTTGTAGGAATTCTATAAATATGCTTGAGCATATCATACTTACATGATAGATGCAAGTTTCTACCAGAAGGGGATCGCTCCTTGGAAAGAGGTATAATGGGCATTATGGCTGATCAAACTAGAAGATTCTTACTGGTTCTAGAAATGTCCCATTTCTCACTAGATGAACCCTAAAAAATTACTATTCACTGAATTTTTTATGAATGAAGTATGACCACGAATAGAAATGGTTGGTCTTGTTGTGGTCGCAGTGTCTCCACCCAATAGAGTAATATGAAAGGTGGAAGCAATGATCTTGATGAGATGAGATGAGAGTAATATGTATGCTAAGCTCTATGCTGAGCGTGCTACCATATCTTGGTAGTGTGCATGAATTGGATGGAAGCACTAGCCTGAGCATTACAATGGTTCACATGTATGTGTTCATGTTGACAATAGCATCGACTGAAGATATTAACGGGATCATCCTAGTGCTTCGCATCACCAAGAACCATGTAAGGGTTCAACAGTTCGACAATATTCACCAAATAATAATCATTATAATCAATTGAGGAATCCTCCAATATTGGGCAGATCCTTAGGGAAATCCCCATCTCTAAATTCATGAAGTTTCCAAGAGTGAAAGACATATTTGGAACCTGTGGGGGGCTCTGCTATCACTTGATCTGACGATGCCTGATCTTTATAGAAGAAGAAGGTTGAGACGTGGATGTAGGAGTGGTAACAGGAGGAGGCGTGAAAACTTTAGGAGGATTAGGATGATTCAAATAGGAATGAATGATACCATGGTCATAAGATAATTATTCATGGGCTAACCAATCATCATAATTATAAGACCCATGGTTGGAGACTTGCTTCCATTCACCATCACTATCGCTATTAGGCTTTGTAGAAACAAACGCCACTTCTTCTGGGGCATGCCCCAATCTAAATAAATTTTTCTCAATATGATCCTGAAGCTAGTCATTGAATATATAGAGTTTTTTGATAATATGTTCAAGTAACTAGTGATAGGTGTAGTAGTTAGGGAGATCAATGAGATTAGACTCCTTGGGTTTCCTGTATTCTGGAAACTTTAGGATCCCCTGACCCAAAGAACTATGGAAATAGCTAGTAACTGATCCTCATTAAACAAGTAGGTTTGTTTTATTATATAAGGGAAAGGATCCCTATGACCCAGGACCTAACATGAGGATAGATCTTGATGGGGGGATAAATCCTAATTGTCTTGACAGGGAGGTAGTGCCTGATGCGGTGGTGCTAGCAAATTCGATGGTGGGAAATGCGGATCCTAAGGTTGTTGTCCTTGACACGGCTGTGGAAGTGGCTCTGTTGTTAGTAGATATTGCAGCCTGGGGGCCTCTACCTATGGAACGACAGTAGTTTTGGACCTAGTTTCTCTTCTTACAAGAGCTTGGGGAGGTAATGGATGTACCTTAATGGCTTGTTGCAAGACCTAGTCTAGGCACCGAGCCTTGCTAGAGAAATCCCAAAACCCAGCTGTGAAGTTATGAGTGATGAGGGAGAGGATCGGTTCAGTCTTCACATTCCCCACACACATCATCTGTATTTGTTCTTTAGTCAGTGGAATATCAAGTGAGTATGTGAGGACCTTCCACCTAGAAAAAATGTTACTCCCTCATTTATCAATTTCTTACAAGTAAAGAGGTCAACAATACTAGTCTTGCGAGTGGTGGAGCTGAAATGATATTGAAACTTCCTATGAAGGTCTTCCTAACAAGATATAGACCCAATGGGTAGATGGATGTACCATACAAACATGGACCCTTATAGTGTCTGTACGAATCACCAGAGCATGGAGGCCTCCTAATATTATGGAGTTCTTAGCATGGGTCCACATTTTGAGATGAACTGTGCTAGATGCAGTAACAGGTCACCCATTCTGTTGAAAGGGGAGAAGTTATAGTTCCCAAAATATTGGGGTTCCAGCATATAATCCTCCTAGGCCAGATAAAAATTTCCATCAGGTGGTATCACCACTTTTTAGGCCTCAAAGGACTCAAGGAATGCAATGAGACTGACCACCATATTCTTATGATGGGGATTCCTATCCTAGAAAGGGTCCCTGACTGACAACACATTGGATGGTTCTTCAATATGATAGTTAGGACCGACGGTTTGTGGAGTGACTGGAGGAAACAATGGAGGAATAAACTGAAGAGATACTGGAGGTAAGTCTTGAACCAGGTCCCAAGGGCGATTCTCACTTATTTTAGGTGGATTCAGTGATGCATTTAGTGACTGTTTTCTATAAGTTCTAGCCTCTGCCCTATCGGGATGTGCAGGTTTGTCAAGATTAATAGGGATAATCTGGTCATGGAGGTCCTATGGATTCCCCTACATCCCATGTGGTGGAGGGATATGATCATATTTAGGATCATCATATTCTGGACATCACCTTTTAAGATGCTCAGCTAGGAGATCATTGATGACCCTTTTTTGTTTAGTAAGCTACTGATGAAAGGTAGTCACGACAGGTTCATCCTCCATATTCTATACTAAACTAGATAGGCTAGATATATTAACATCCCTTGATGGTCTTTTACCCTTTATAGGGTTTCAGATGAGAGGCAATGAGTTGAAGGGATCAATGAGGATGAGATTATTCCTTTGTTGGTAAGTAACAGCACCTGGGGGATCCAGTAGATATTGTGTTTCCCTGAGGTCTAGGTTATTCTCTTCAGAACCTACTTTAGTGTACCTATCCTTAAGCATGTCAAGCTCAACCATACTTACCATGATTTTTCTTGGAGGAATATCCTTTATATCACCTAGTAATTCGGGTTGGTATAGAATAGAGATAAAATGGGGAGCTTCATACTATACCTAACCATAGATCTAAACATGTGGGTATGCCTCAATAATAATTATTCAGAGCATAGTGAAGCTATGAATGCATTATTTCTAGAGGGTCTGGTGATCTCCTAGTGATGCAGGGTGCTGAGCGATGGGAAGCACAACTTGGTTGACCATGCGACACTACTGAATAATGTTTTATACTTCTCATAACTATTTGGGTAAACCAAATGGTGGTTCTAGAGGTAGAGATACTTTTCCCATATGGTATAGTTGATACAAATGAATTTATACTGGGTGAGGGACTCTGGGATGTTGAAGTCTGGAGTTGAGATTGGCCAAAACATCTCAAGAAACTGGTCATCTGTGATAGTTTCCCAGAAGCTTCTCCATTCAAAAGTGAGATCCTATGTATGGTTGCTCTATTACTTTATTGGGGGAGGTTTAGGTACCAAAAATGGAACCGATGTAGACCATTGTGGTAGTGTACTAGCCGATGGAGAGAACAATGTGTGGACGGACATGCCATTGATCACTAATCCATCCCTTGGGGACGATATGGATTGCATCATCATGTCCTTATAGGATGGAGTGTTGACCAATGCTTCCTGTGTGAAGGCAGAAGTTGGTGGTGGTAGATCGGGCTAGTGCTCGTCACCTGCTAAACCCCAGAAAAACTCTCCGTGGTCTCATGTAGATGTAGAGAATGATCCTGGAGATGATAGAGATGAATACATAATGAGACCCTAGAAAAAATCCAAATCCTTCTCCTGCCTGTATCTAAAGAGGGACATAGGGATCTGGTACATTTCACTTTTTAAAAGTATCAATCTTATACACCATGTACCTTACTTAGACCCTGATATAGAGGATCAAGATGAAGGCTCCATCATCAAGTTGCATTTTTCTTCAGAATCTGAAAAGTGAACTCCATTGACTATAAACTAGTGATTTTCTAGATTCTTCCTTTGGTAGATATTTTTATCCCTCCTACATCGAGTTGGTCCTTCAAGGAAAGGGAGATCTTTGACACTAGGAGTACCTACATTCAAGTTTATGATGGAGGGGATAAGACCTTCGCTTGATCTGGTCATGACATGAATATGACCTTCATGTATATCATAACTAAAGATGGGAGGTCCTCCACTTTGATGAGAAGGGGTGTGAGGAGAACCTAGGCATATGTTGAATGGAACACGGGGAGGACCTCCGTGCATGTTGACAGATGAACGTAGAGGAACTTCATGTTAAGGATTGATGGAGTAGGGAGGGCCACTATTGGAGTTGGAAAGAACATGGAGAGGATCTCTATGTTGGTTGTCTATGGAATGAGGAGGACCTCCAAGTTGGATGTTGATGAAGTGGGGTGTTCCTCCACTTGGAAGGTCGCTGAAGTGGGGAGGACCTCTGCTGGAGCCGGTGATGACGCAAGGAAGGCCTCCGTGTTGATAACATAAAATATGGGAAAAATCTCCATACCTAGAATCATGGGAACGGGAAGGGCCTCCATGATAGGTTAAAATAAGATAGGGAGGACCTATACTTTAGATGACTATGGTTTGAGGAGGACCTTTGTATTGGATCTCATTACCATGGGTTGGCCTATGACAGTTGGTCATACCAACAACCGGAAGAGTCAGTCCAGTCTTCCCATGAGGCGGCTGGGGTATTGATCCCAATAGGGCATTGAAGTGAACCTTATTTGAAATAGTAGGGAACTAATTGTACGTGTCGATGGTGTCATAGGACCCTAAATCTGTAGAAGATGAATCCCCCTAATAGATATCTTCTTTATCCTGTGCCTAGTATTGATGCTGGGTTAGCCGATCCAAGGTCGATGGTGCAAGGGTATAGAAAATATCCTTTTTGTACTGAAGGTACAATAATTGGTTTCACTAATGATTCCTAAGGGGATCTATACTTATTGGTTCTTGGGAAGTATTCATTTCTAGGTTGGCCCTGACATCCATCACCTCATCCGAATAGGGGAATGAGTCATAGGAACGTTCTGGGTGGAGTCTCCTAAAACGGCTGGACTTCTGAGTGGGGAGAAGTGGATTCCTGCACGGTCCTTAGGGGTGGTGGTGATAGTGAGGTAGACAAGACTCCACATCCTAGAAGGTTATATCCCTCATTGGGATGACCCCCTTCTATTCATACCATCAGATAATAGTGTCAATCACCCTTCTCTAGATATGTTATGAGTGTGAGATGGGGTGTAGGATCCCGATATCTGTGGTAGTTGATGATGTCATGGTAGAGGTGGAGTAATGTGGGATTACTATATTAATATTTTTCATGCCCCTTTTTCCTCGTCTGTGGGAAGGATGAAACTAGTTTTCTATATCCCAGTTCCTATAAAGCAGGAAGATTTATTTGTTAGTACAAATAGTAGGAAATTGGTGCCCAGTGCCACAAAACCATTCAATCTTACATGAATGGATAGAGAGATCCACACAGACAATGTCGCAAACCAGAATTCCCAATGATTAACTATCTGAAATTCTAGTGAGTTCCATATGAGGCCCACTATTTTCTTGGTGGGACCTGGTGAAAGATAACTTGATCCAGTGATACACTCATCTGCTGATGTTTAGAACACTACTAATCCCCGTGGTTTTAGGATAAAAGGTTCATGTCAGGTTCATCATTTCTATTTCGGATACTTTCTAATGGGGAGCGCCATCCACGCTTGCATGTGTCGATGGTGATGACTGCATTGTACCCCATATTCTAGCTTTCCAAAGGTAGGTGAAATTCATCAATTTTTCAATTTTTTTTCTCCTTGATCGAAATAGGATAAATGGATGTTGGTCCCTCTTTCTATGGATTCATCCTCATAATTCATCACCTAATCCGAGTATCCCTTAAATATTAAGTCATTATTCATGAAACTATTCTTGGTTCCATATCTTTGTAGATGCCGGTTAATTACAATACTTCTATTAAGAATTTATAAAGGGTCAAGTCAGGATAAAAACATTCAGTTAGGAGAGTAGTCGTGTTGGGCATCACTGGGATGTATGGACACTAGAACATTGGTACACCTGAATTCTCCCTTATTAGAGGGCTTTTTGAGGGCATATAAGCCTAATGAATCACATGAAAATTTTGGGGTATCCTATGCTAGAGGAATGTCTCCATGGTTTTCCTAGGCTTCAAATGTTTGACACGGGGTATGCCGCAAGTTTAACATCTGATGGAGATAGATCGAACTGATTAGAAAACTGATGAGAGGGGATCATATAAGTACATACCTAGGAGGGTGCACCTGGAAGGTTTACCAGATGAATGGATAATAAAGACCAATGAGGACGGATATGGGATGGAGTGCTATAAAAGGGATGGTTTCACACCATGAAGGATGATATGAACACCACTAGGGGAAGATCAAGGAGGTGTTCCCCATTGAGGGGGACACCAAGCTTTATCATTGACTGGGATTGAACTTCGGGGAGGCTTCCTATGTACCCTATTTAGAAGACAAGGATCAAAACCCCCATGGTTTAAAGGGGTGATTTTGGGATTATACTTGGTTAGCTGCTCAGCTAAATTGCGTGATCTCACCAAGATATGGCGGCTCGGGTAAGAATCATGATGTATGATGGAGTATTGGGTGAAGTGGGTGGAATGAATGAGGGGGAACCATCATGAAGATGAAAGTGATTGGCTTGAACCTCAAGGAGGCTTCCTACATATCCCAAAGGCTTGTAATCAAAGTACACATAGTTTTGTGGGGTGACGGGACACCTATGGAAGTAGCCCATGAGAATGGAGTGTATGGATGGGGACCCGAATAAAATAGAACCTTTGGGTTAGGGTATGATCTTCCCAAGACACAAAGGCTCAAATGAGAGATCTGGATGGGAAGTGGGTGATGGGCTTGAACCTCAAGGATGCTTCCTACATACCATGCATAAAATAAAGGGATAAAAGTCCACATAGTTTGAGATGGAAGCATATAATTGAGGTGTACGCAATGGAAACAAACTCGGGGACAATCCAGAGGCTTACATATGGTTAGCGACCCTTCATAAGAGGGAAACTCTTGGTTGGATGATAATGGTGAAATGTGGGGATTATGCATGGTTAGTTACCCATGATGGATCAAAACATCTCAAAGGATTAATCTGGGAGATGTGTCCAAAAAGGGGAATATGTCATATCAGGATGGTACATCTCTATAAGAGAGAACCCGAGTTTACCATTGGTTGGTATTTAACTTCAAGGAGGCTTCCTACATATCTGAAAGGGATCAAAACCCATGTATTTTGTAAGTAAAAAGGGGCTTGAATTTTAACTTCATGTGGGACATAAGTGATCCGATGTGAAATAGTCGAGATATACAGATTATTGGAGCAGGTGGATTGAACCTTAGGGAGGATTCCTAGGTGCGCTGTGTAGAAGGTAGGGATCAAAGTCTATATAGTTTAGTATGGAGGCATAGAATCAGAGCATACACAAAAGAAAGAAACCCAGAGATGCACCAGGGGTTTACGTGTGGTTAGGAACCCTTAAAAGAGGGACACTATTGGTTGGTGGAGTATGGTCAAATGTGGGGCTTAAGCATGGTTAGATTTATAGGATGGACCAAAACACCTCAAAGGATGGATCTGGGAGATGTTACCCCAAAAGGAAATATGTAACATTAGGAGGGTACATCACTATAAGGGAGAACCACAATTTACCATTGGTTGGGATTGAACATAATGGATGCTTCCTAAGTACCCAAAAGAGATAAAAACCCACATATTTTGGAAGGGAAAATGGTCTTTTAGTTTAACATCATGTGTTATTTAAGTGATCCACCATGAAATAGTTAGGACATATGGATTGTAGGAGTGGGTGGCTTGAACCGTAGTGAGGCTTCCTACGTACCCCATGTAGAAGGAAGGGATAAAAGTACATGTAGTTTGGTATGGATGGGAATGGAGCTTACGCATGGTTAGTGTCCAAAATAGGAATTCATGTTCGATTCTTAATCTAAGACCACATGAGTCATAATCTGTGTTAGAAACAAGAGGTGACAGTATACCTGATGATCGTGTCGCGACAGGTGCATCCCTGAGGGATGGTGTGGGGATTATGCACAATTAGCTTCCCATGGAGGTGGAGATTGGGGATTACTCTAGGAGGAAATCATGAGGATGATATATAGATTTATGATGAGGATACAGCTCCATGTATAGGTAATTCCCTATCAAGGTGTGTTGGGGCTTATGTGGAGACTTCCCAAGGTGCACATGGTGACAAATCCCAAAGGAAGAGATAGAGAGGGAAGGCACTAGTGCCACTTCCCTTTATGGTCCTCTTCGAATTTTTTCACATGCGGTGATCAAATTTTAACATTATGTGTTGAGGAAGAGGGTGATTGGATGTTTAACATCATCCCTCTTGGACGATGAGGACTCACTCCTCATCCCTTGTACTTGCATAACTTGTACCAACCCACACTTAAAGAAGGGAAGGAACATGTAATGCCCGATGGGAGTGAGGTTGAGGAGTGGTCTATTGATAGATCCACATTATTATGCCTATGTGAATAAGATATATCTATTAGAGCACCTATGTGTAGAATCATTAGGTAAGGAAACACAATATGAAGCACCACTCAGGGAACCATGAAATCACTGCGTGCAAGCCAGGATGATCACACAAAGTAGGTTCACACTATATTTGAATGTTTCATGCAAGAGGGGATCAAACACGATTCCTCAGAATAAAGAAAAACCATATAGCTCATAAGAAAGGGTTTACACAATATTGGGGACTTGCGTGCAAGATGAGGTAGTTTGGGCGAAAGAGGCACCACATAAGGACAAGTCTTACAGACAAGATGGGTATTTTGCACAGACTTTCCTTAGAGAAAAAGGAAATGGGTGAGGTTAAATCCATATTGGGCCCACTCTAAGAGGGACCCATTAGAAACCTATTGCACAAGATTCAGTATGTTGGAGTCATGGATTTCATGCGGTCACAAAAGGGGTTGTCTTGCATGCACAAGAGAAAAAATTTGACTTACGGAGGACTACCCTTAAGGGAGGGGGTAACCTTCAATTTATAGGTGAAAATATTAGTGGGAGTGTGCAATAAGTCCTATGAAAAAATGTATGTTTGACATCACATTGAGCATGTATGAACTTTGTGCACGATACATCTCTTTTCCATGACATTGTGTCTTCTTTCACGCATCTTCCTTGGCCTTTTTTCTAGACATCAAAGAGAAATATGGTATTTGACGTCGCATTGGGTGTGTAAGGGTATTTCACATGGATTTCCTTCTTGCATGTAAGATCACAATCCTATGAACAACTTCCTTGGGTTTCATGGGATCATCTGTTGAGTCAAATTATGTCATTAATTTTCTCAAATACACCAATCTGTGGCCTCAAACAAAATTCAGTGATAACAGTGACCCAATATGACCCAAATTACATTATTTCCTTTATGTATCATAGGTATTCCTACAAAAAAATCCATGGTTATGTTTTCAAATTTCCATACTGGTATGGAAAATGCTTGCATCATGACCTTAGACTTATTTCATTCATCCTTGACTTGTTTTCATACCAAGAATCAAGATACAAATTCTGTAATCTCCCTTTTATTTTTATTCCACCAAAATTTCTCTATTAGATCTCTATATATCATAGTAATTCATATAAAAATATAGAAGAATGATCTTTTCACATCATCCAAAAGAACTATCTTTTGTTTAGATTTTTATGGGACACATATATGGGTTCCAAAACTTTTAAATCCATATTTAGAAATGGTGAACTCAGAAGTATTGACCACCTTCCTATATAGATTATGATCATCATTTTGGGAAACCTTGATCCTTGCATGAATCAATGGTTAAGATTTTAATTGATAAAGTTAGTATGTATATCCTTTTATGATTCCCATGTTTTCCTTTTCATGTCTAATAAGATTTGATCCCTTTATATCCTCAACATAGATAGGATTATCAGATCCTTTATACTAAGAGAATTTTCAACCTTTTCTAATCCCCAAGTTGGTAGTGGGTTGAACATTCATTATCATTGATCATCTCTTACCACCTTCATTGGTGTATATTGAGATCCTTTCGTGTGAATATATAATTAAGGACTTTATGGTTCATATATATATCACAATTTTCCCTAAAGAGATAATATCACTAAATATTTAATAATAAGATCATTATAAACAATTCTAGATCATGAGTCATGTAGTTAGACTCATTTATCCTTAATTTTTGGGTGGGCAGTCTATCAATTTATCACTTTTCATGAGTAAAAACTCTATGAGCTTTTTTAAACATCCCTCTTGATCATGAATCATTACCCATTTGTGGGTAATATGAGTATGGGTGTAGTGATTTTCATCTTCATTATCTCTTTAAATCTTTCCTCAAATTCATTATAATAGAAAAACTTTACTCCCTTTTGAGTTATCATGGTTAGATAGATTGAAAATTGTGATAAGTTTCTCATAGAGAAATGATAGTGCCTAACTAATCCAAAGAAACTATGGATCTTCATCGTAGATGTTTATCTAGGATATCTATCAATTTTAATATCATTAAAAGATCCAAAGTATCCTTATTATAGTGATAAAATTTCCCATTAATTTCACTTGTGATATCTATAACATTCATTTAATATACTGCACATATAAATTTTCCTTTTTCAAGGACATAATTACAACATCCAAATGATCATCATATTCCTACTTACTTTTGGAGTATATAAGAGTATATTATATAAATTCTAGAACAAATTTGTCAAGGTAATAATTTTTTTAAAGGTTGGGGCCGAAGCCTCATTTAGTATTTAAAGAAAAGCAAAGACCTCTTTTAACTGGGTAGAGGGAGACCCAGTACATAGCCCGAAGGTAATCATTAAAAACTATTTTCATTATGTACATGAACATATCTTGGGAATTAGTGAGTCTAAATTGAATCAATATGAAATTTTAGTTTTTTTACTTATTCTAAAAATGTATTGGGGATATCCCCCTTCTTTACCTTTACCTAATAATATCATGACTGAAGATCCACTTTTGAAAAGTACTCGTCTCCACATATCTTATAAAAAAAGAAACTAATTTGAGGTTGAGGATACTTGTAATTTATCATTATCCTGTTTAAATCCTAATAATTAATATAGTGATGCATTATCCAATCATTATTTTTGGAATAAAGGAATATCTCACCCCAGGGTGAAGCACATTGGTTTATAAACACTTTATCAAGATTCCCATATAGTTTCTTCTTCTGCTCCTAAAGTTCAATAGTTTCTATTCTATATGGATTGATAAATATTGTAAATGATTCAGGTATATGTTTGATTGATAACTTAGCCCCTCAACATGGAGGAATATAAACAAATTATTCAAGAAATAAATTATAATATTCACTTATAATGGTAATGTTATCAATGATGATATTTTCCTTAGTCTCAATCATTTGTGCAAGATATGACTTCTCATAATGAAATCGTATCTATTATTTAGTTTATAATGCCAAATGAGATTCATCCTTCTCCTTTAAACTCTTTAGAATCAGAGTGTAAGTCATGATACATAGGGTGATTTCCCTTGATCATAAATTTATATTGGCTCTATACTAAGAAATCCAATCCATAATTAGTATATCATTGATTTTTTCTAAATGGAGTATCATAAGTTTTATTGAAAAATTATTCCTACAAATATTGAAAAGGAGGAATTCATATTCATTGGATGCAATAATTGACCAATTTTATATCTTCACTAACAACTTAACTTATATGTTTTTAGGTGATTTTTCAATAGTTATACTAAATTTTCATAATATGAAAGAACATATTGAACCAAAATAAAATAGTATATTCACTATGATTGAGTGAATAACTAGTGTACCTATCACCACTTCATTTTTGGGATCCACCTCAGTAGTTGTAATGGAATATTCTCACCCTTTCTCTCTTGTCATTGGCTTTTTTGTCCTTGATTATCATCGACAAACCTTGGCATAGTGAATTAGTTAGCATAATATCATTTTTCCATAGAGTTAGAATTTTTAAAAATAGGTTGGGGGATGAATAAATCATTACATTATTCCATCACATTGGACAGTTTATACATTAATATTTTATTAGATAGATACCCCTCCTTCGCATAACTATATAATTTCCTTGCCCCCTTTAGGAAATTTATTGGATGTTTCTTCCCACACTTTTTCAAGTTGGATTTTATACTTTATTACTCCCTTGATATTTCTACATATCTCCACTAAAATTAAAATATATTATCCAAACCCACGAGACACTTGAGATTCATTTATCTTCACATTGATATTGAGGTTACATTAAATAATATCTCTATAGTTTTCAAAGTATTGAATTTCCAAATATTTTCATAGATTCAACTTTATCCCACAAAAGAAGTGGTTAACATTACTTTCAAGGTCAATAAAAAATCCATAGGCATATAATAAAAGTCTTATGATGCTTTACTCATATAACCTGATGTATTTTTCATCCCTTTTCAAGTGGCCAATGAATTCCATACCTATTTTATATCAGATAGTGAGAAAAATATTTATCAAAATTTTTTCTTGAATACTTTTCACTCCATCGATTCAAGTTATTCCTTAGGCTTCATATTCTGGATCAATGTACGCTATTTATCATATTCTATTATAATTATGACAAATGAAAATAATTAATTTATATTTCTTAGAATATTGAATAATAGAGATTATCTTTTCAATGGAGTTGATCCATTATTCTATGAATAATGGTTTTGAAGATCCCTTGAAATTCAGAGTCCTTTATTGTATAATGTTCTACAGGGAAACTTTATTTTTCCTAGGGGATATGTTTGATCTTACTGATTCCATTTTTTATTCAAAACATGAGTTAATTGATAAATTATTGGCATTATGTTCCCAAGTATATCTCCTATCATGTTGGGAATCTCATTTGTACATTTATCTCATTTTCAATCACATTGGTTATCAAATCGATTCCTCCTATTTCTAACCCTTGACTAAAATAAATGAGAATTATGGATGAAAATTATTAAAGTATTAATAATATAAAGTAAAACTTTGAACATTAAAGGGACAACCTATAAATCACATTTATTCTTTAACATATTAATTTATAGGTTTCAATCTATGTTGTCCATAGTTTATTTTTTATCATTTAATTTCAAGATAATTTTTGTTCCAATCATAATGGTTTGTAAAAAATCATGAGTAAAAAAATCATATACCTAAGAGTGTATGAACATGAGTGAAGTATTAGTACTCATTTTCATGCACCAGATAAAGATTGAGTTAATACCTAATACACCGATTTTTACAGTTATTACCCCATGGTACAAATTTTCTGTGACCGCATCTACTGGCAAGTATCTGGAAAAGGATTATTTTCTTAGAAAACCAATCACTATATACTCTAACAAAAATTTAGGGATATTTTAAAATGATAATACCTATAATTAAAGTTTTCACTAAGGGTTTATAATCCTAATTCCAAAGAAATATATATACCTATCTCTAATACCAACTATGACAGTTCATATCTTTAATACACTTTATTTCATGACTTATTACATAAAGATACACTTAATAAAATCCAAAAGAAATCAAGATTCCTATTGTATTTGGGTAATTAGATACATAACACCATAACAAGAAACATGGATAAAATAAAGTTATTTAAAAAATATATCAGATTCCCTTATATTCCATTGATCTTCTTATACTACATGAGATATCATGTGGATGTACAAAACAAAGGGGTGAGATATATAGATAAGAAAGGGAATAATGAATTCATATAATGAATTAAGTTAGTACATATGAGTTAAATGGATAACATGGTGACATAAAATGGTGACCAGTTTATAGGGCCTCCAGGCTATCAAAATTGTAACAATTCTTTGAGACACAAGGTCTTCGGGTCATGTAAGGGTTACCTATAAACCTTGTAAAAAAATAGGGAAATATTTACTTTTTAAAAATGGGTTGTTTCCCCCTACATGTTAAAAAACATAATATGGTAACATCAAAGAATCATAGTAGTGTTGCAACAATATAAAACATGACACAATAAACATAAGTCCTGAATAACCATGAAGTAATTATAACATAGTGCAATTATTATAACTTCATGTGCACCATACATGGTATCTCATGAGATAAAAATATTACATAATGCATTAGAGGGATATATAATTCCAATTACACCTATTACATTCATATCATGTATAGGAATTTGTGTTCCACATATATCATACACCATAAGAACATTTTTATCACTTTTAATCCCATGACTATGGTGTGAGGGTTATATATATGGAGTTCCAAAATAATTGAAGGATAGGTAAAACTAAGTTAATACCGTTGAGTGGAAATGGGGATAGATAATCAAAACACAAAATGTTTGCTATATAAAATCATGGGATAATCTTGGTAGCATAACAGGAGTACATAAAGGTTCATGGAAGGGTAAAATGAGAGTGAGTGGTGGTCTATAATTATTTAGGAATCATAAAGAAAATAAAGGGATGTGTACAAACACATTAACACATGAATAATTGAAAATAAAAAGGGCTAATATAATGAAAGTACATGGATAAAATGGAAGGGGAAGAGAACCCCTTACCATGATAGGGAGATTCTAAAATCTTGGGGGAGGTAATTAAGATATTTTGAAACCCATGGGATGGATTTATAGAGGTATAGGGATAGGTATTTAATGGTCAATGTGTTTTGAGTGAAGAGGAATGAGAGTTTGGGTGTGTATTTATAGAAAAAGAGAGGGGAATTCATTATTCATTTCCAAACATAGGATTTTAACTCAATGTAATAAAATTATCAAAACCAAAAACCTTCCCATTGTTTCTATAAATTAAAAGTGGTTTTCAATTTTTTTAAGTTAAGAACCTAACACCTAAAATTAATGTTGTTTATGAATTGGAAGTGAGTCATATTCCAAAAAAAATATTTATAAAATAATAAAATATAATATAAGTTTTTGAGGACTAATTATAGATTTATAAAATTAATAAAATAACCTCAAGAAAAAATTATTTTTAAATGGGAAATATATTTTTGGTTGCGGTTTCCATTTATGGAATTTATTACATCACCTTTATGTTATATTAATTTCATATTAAGTATTGTATATTTATACCATATTTAATTTCTTCCAAAAAATTAAACCATGTCAAAAAATTATGGCAAATTTACCATTGGATAATTTCAATATGATGAATTCAAAAAATAGTATTTATTTTTTAAAAATAAATTTATAAATACGATAATTTTCACATTTATATAAAAACCCTTAGTTACGTAAAAATTTAAGTTTTTATAATGTTAATAACTTTCATACCCTTAAAAATATTAAATTGGACTTTATTAAATTATATTATCATTTACATTTAAATAAATATTATTTGATAAGAATATTTAGTGAAAAAATACATTTTTTGAGAAATTATTGAATTTATCAAAAAGAGTTTTTAATTAAAACTTTATATATCCCAAAAATACTATTTTAGTTTCTTTATATCAAAATATATTTTTTAAAACTAATTATTTGATATATATATAAATTAATAATTAAAGGAATAAATATAATAATTATTTTATAAAAAATAATATATAAAAATTGATACTAATAGGGTCTAGATACATTTCCCTTTATTACACCAGTGTATTCCCTATGGGTGAGGTGCATGATAGTGGTACATTATTTGGGTGGTTTGATGAACATGGTTTGGATATTCATCTAGGTAATCATGAAGTTATAACAAAATGGAAGTTCTCATGTTTTAGTTGTTGAATCTTAGCTTAGTATTGTCCAAGAGAAGAGGCTAGTTATGCCATTTCCCTAATAATATCTAAAAAATGAGGCCATAAATTCATCCTTATGTGACAATTAGACCATATCATAACCCCTATTTATATAAATCTTAATGTTCATTGTAAAATGGGTACATTATTAGTGGTTATAATGATCAATAGTCACTTAAGGCCTATATAAAAATTATGGCTATAATTTATAATGGTAAAAAATAAAAAATGAAATATAGTGTATGTGTTTTTTATAACTACATCACTTAATAATACATTTTCTCATTCAGAAAGGAATTTAATTTTCAAAATTTTGGGTTATTACAACACTTATATTTTAATAGTATTTTATTAATAATGCAATAACAATCATTTTTACCAATTTTTCCTATGCTAGTAGCAGGGTTAGACAACCTTTGGAAATATTTTAAACATTATTATACCTACCACATAGTTCTTCACAATTTTTTTTGTTGATAATATCAAAGGAATTTTTATATCTTATTGTTGATTTTAATTATTTAATTTATCACTAACATTCACTTTTTATTCATACAATATAATTTCCTTTTTCAAAATCTAATAACTAAATGACTGTACACTTTTTAGGTATATAGATAAAATTTTTGCAACTTCAAAATTGTTTCTTATGAGTGAATTTCACCAAATTATTCCTTTTATTTCATTATTAGAATTTTGTTACATTATTCTCATACTTTACCCAATTTAAAAAATACATCCATAGATTATTTGCCTATTTTTATGAAATATATTTTATTTAAAAGTTGAATTATGTTTTCCTTTTTTGAAATTACAGTATTATTGGTCTTATTGAAATTTTTTAAAGAAAATTATTTTTACACTATCTAATAAAGGATGACTCAATCTTATTCTTTGAAATATTCTTATGGTTTTTAAATTCATTCAGCTTCATTCCCAAGGATAACTTATCTTCCATCATCAGATTAAGTAGTATTAGTTCACAATTTGTTTTTGATAATTTCTTAGTTGAGAATGAACCATATCTGGGACTACCACCATTATAAAAATCACATATTTCTCAAATTTCATCAAATATATTTCAAGTATATTTGTTTTCCTTAGAGTTTATGGATGTTACTACATTTAAGACATAATCCAACATGATATGGGTTTCCTTTTAACTTCTAAATTTTATGAATTATACCAAAAATACATTTAATTGTTCCCAAATCTACCATAGAACCAAAAGTGACCCATGAATCATGATCGCTTTCACTATATTTCAGGCTTTATATAATTAAAAAATTACTATTTTTGGGACTTCTTAAAAAATTTCTAGGTTCATTTTAGGGAAATAATTATTTCAAATATTCTTCCATCAATCATAGATCTAATGGAATGGTTCTATCTATTTTTTCTCATAAATTTCAATAAATTTTTTAATTTGAAACTGTCACTATTTATAAAAAAATATTTATAAAAATTATTATATTTCGGTATGAACATTTCCATTACTCTTGAAAATACTAGATAATTATCATTAGATAGGTTTATGATTTTCATTAAAAATATTAGAGGACTATTAGAATATGAAATCTCAATAGAGTAGTTTATGGTGGAGGATTATTTTACTTTCAGTTGTGAAGAATCAATATGATTTATTTCTATGATGGACAGATTTACTTATAATTCAAGAAACTTCATATTGAGTGTGTTATTCTAATACTCAATCAGTAACACCTTTTCTTCATAATATTTTCTCATCATAATAATATTCTCTATATGAATCATATCCTTTTCTTACTTCACTATTTTAATCTCCATTTCCATTATTTATTTAATCTATAATTATAAATTTTTTACATCAATGTTGTTTTTTGATTTTCCTCCATCACAATGATCTTTTCATGAAATTATTTAGTGGAATAATCCTTTTATTAGATTGTATTGAGCCATTATTATTCAAATTTGGATCATTTTTCTTCAAATTTCCTATTTATTTATTCTATGAATATAATCTATTTGGAGAGATTTATAAATATAAGAGACATATATTTCAATGATTTCTATATATTTTATTACTCTTTTTTAAGATGAAATGATTTCTTCCATTGTGTTTTAAAAAATATATGAAATGAGAGAATCTAATTCATTTATAAAAGTATGTACTATACCCTTTAACATATCAAATATTATATTGTTGACATGGGATAACTCCCAAAATATCTTAGAACTTATTTAGGATAGTTAATGAAATATTTTTTAGATGCCTCTTGGACGCACAAATATCTTTATTCTTTGAAATTAGAATTATTTTCCATCAACTTGGTTGTAGAATCAACCAACGATTCTTCCCCTCTAAATAAAGATATTTCTTATTTAGTATTATGGCATGGAGAAGCTCAACCATTATTTTCCTTACTCAAGAGAGATAATTTATTTGATATATTATTCATTATCTATTTCTTTTTTATCATGGTATTGGTAGAGATAATGTTCTAATATGAAATAAAGATATTTTCACCAAAACCACACTCCATTATAAATTTAAAAAGCTATTAAAATATTAAAAAGTAAAAAATGTAAAATATAGAAAATTTAATTAGAGGTAGATATTGGATCTAATCCCAATTATTGGATAAAATTTGGGATATGTTAAACACTTGGGGGGATTGGTGTTTGGGAATTTATTATTCAGTTTATCTTTTTATCATTTTCTTTTGTATATGAAATGTTAAGTAAATTGATCTATAATTACCTCAACATACCTTTATTTTTTAGCACAATCAAACAAACACACAAAAAATAATGAAAATATTAGAAGTATAAGTTTTACCTCTCAAAATGAGAAGGCTAATCATTACTTTGATCTATAAAAACCAACGATCACACAAACCACACATATCGAACTATGAGCTAAAAATGAGAAAGGATTAATCCTAAAACTTATGTTTCACATATCCGAATAGTGTATAGTGAATCCAACACTCTTATAGTATCATTATAGTTATCTATAATTCCTATCAACAATTTAGAATAGTAATTAGGAAACAATAAGAGAGTATAACACTAATTTAGGCTCTATCAAGAGGTTAATGTGCTTCATTGAATTCATCGTATTATTATATTACATACATAAAATCATGAAATAAAATCTTCTTTTCATATAATTTAATGAGAAAAAGTAAATATCCCTCATTCTTAACAATAATAAACTTGATAGATTATACTTCTTTATATTATATTTAACAAATGAAGTACTTCTCTTTTTTCTATGAAAACATGAATAAATACCTTATTTATTCTTCCCTCTTCTTTCTTCTTCTGACTCTTTATTCAGTTAAATATAATTTCATAGGTTATTTATATTCTTCCTTCTTATTATTATTCTTATATTCATCAATATAACAAAACATCACTATATATATATATGTCAATCACGTTTCGCATATTTTTATATTTCATTAATACTCAATGCATTATAAAAGTGCGGTGAAGTATATATTTAACTTCCCATTTTACTCAACTTTTAATATATATATATATATAGTGAATATAGTGTTTGATATTCTTAGTTCTCCTTGTTCTATTGTTGGATATTTTTAGATTTTTGAAAATATTGTTATCATAATCATCAGTATTAAAACTTACTAAAAATTTTACTGTTTAAAACTCATTATTATTTTTCCTTCCTAAAGACTCAAATTCCTCATGATAATTGGAAAAATAAAGTATTCATATCATTTATTTTCATCAAAAAAATCTGTTACTATCTCCTTTCCAGGATCCATTCATGAAACCTACTTATGCATATTCCCCATAGACATGAGAATAAATTTTAATAATAGTTTCTCATTAAATCATGGTATGAGACTCTCCAAATATGGTATTCATAATTCATATTTCTCTAGGATTATGATTTAACAAATCATCATATTTTAATTTATATTTTCTCTTTAAAAAATAAAATTTGTGATTCTTTCTTCAAAATTTTTATTTTCCAAGAATTCTAGAAAATCCTCTAACATTGTGTTTCTATAGGGTTGTTTGTACCCTACAATGACTTGGAATGGTATTAAATCCTTATAACTTATAGTGGGGTTTTATGCACCATTTTATATTTATCATATATACCCTAATATTCTCTCCCATATACATTATGAAGTATGATTATTTCATACGAGTTTTCAAATTATTTCATACAAATTCCCTATTCATTCGTTATGTGATTTAGAAATACCTTTTCGTTATACACTCCAAAATTATTCATGAATAATCTTATGATAAAGAACATACTCATTAATGTAAGAAATTTTAAAAAATTAACACCATTTTATCTTTTCTTTCAAAGAAAGAACCTCAATAGTTTCCGATAAACTCATTCCATCATCGTGAAGTGTCATCAAATTCCTAGTATGAAATATTATTCCTAAATTATTATGATTTATCCATAAAGTTATAAGTGTGACCATCTTGAATGGGTAATGAGATTATTGGGGTATCACATGGTGGATAACTTCAATATTGAATGAAAATTCATAAACTATTGAGCATTAATATGATGATGATATAGGAAACATCATATCTACTCGATAGTTTCACATCTAATAAATTTTAATAGTAGATAATGTTTTATGATCCCATATATAAATATCATTAGGGTATATCCCTGTTTTATTTACTAAATTTCTTTTCTGACACCATGAAAAATCTATTTGGGTATTTCTTCCTGGTAGGACTTCCAAGCTAGTATCTTTTCTCTTCTTCTCCTGCACCTCCCGACATAGGTTCTATGCCTCCTCCATACTTATCAAGGACATATCCCATCTTTGATCTAGGATTTATTTCCATGTGATGGCTTGGTTTCTCAATTATTTGGTATGGATTTCAAGTTATCCACTTTTTTACTTTTAATTACTTTGATAAATTCTAGATAGTAAGCAATAACATAAGAGTAGAAGACTCTTATAGTGTTCCAAACCCATTTCTAAATATAATTTCACTAGTACTATTAAAAACTCTAATACATTATTAATACTCAACATCCAGCCTTTCCAGTCTCCTTTTTTAATCTTATTAACTTATCAAAGTGTTTTCCATTTAATATTTTATACTCTGTACATGAAATTTTTTGGATGGAAATCTTCAAAAACCTTTATTTTAGAGATATTATATTAACCATTATAAATTCTCCATGGGACTCAAAAACACCCGACATCTCCAGATAAAATTTTACTTAATTTAACGATTGTTTATAACTATAATGGAAATGTCTTACCTTATAATTTATATAATGATGATAAATTTTAAAAACTAACTTATAATATGTTTCTTCAATCCTTATTTACTTAATATAAATTTAAATACTACTAGGGAATTCTTCTTCAAAATAACAATATTCAGTTATCCAATAAACTTTTAGTTCTTTACATTGATAATCTTGGGTCATCATTCCAACTTCCAAGAAATTATACTTAATTCCAATTATTGTTCATAAACATATCTACATTAATATCTATTGAAAATTCAAGATAATTGATATGAAAAATAACACAAAAAATGGTTTTAACAATAGTAAATAGAAAATAGTGGTGGTAATGATGTTATACTATGGTTATATTTACACTGACCAACTAGAAATGATTATAGTAAGATTATAATGAACATTACTTATCTCAACCATTGATCTTGGTTATGAAAAGTGATTTCATATGTGTATATAATCCTAATAACCCATGGTTTTAGGTTAGATTATACTGATGATGCAGGAGAATTGAGATAGAAACATATTGACCTAATTATTGACACTCTTTTCTCCTACTATCTAGGACTGAAGAGGAATCTGATGTATTGTATCATAAAAATTTCTCACTTAGAGCATTGGGTTTTAGATGAAATAGATATTCTATGATAGTATCACTGATGAAAATGGGTTATGGAATATTGAATATTTATCTACGGACCTAGAATGAGATGGGTTTGGAAGAGTTTCTCAATATACTAGGATCGTACATCTAGCATTAATCATCTCATAGGAAATGATTCAAGGGATTCGTGATGAAATTATATTACATGATAAAATATTTCCTAAATTATTAATATCCATAGTAGGGATGGATGAGTCCCAAAATTCAAAGATAAGTGAATTCCAATTCTTTGGATGACATTTTGATAGTTACTCATCTCTATAGAGACAAATTATTACATAGTGGGGCTTAGAGATTGGGTATTATTATTCCTCTATAGGATCTTAGGGCACAAAAAAGTCATAGTGTGGATACAAGACTAGGTATCTAGTAACCTTGATCAATGTATTTTTAATGAGTGAACTACTTATTTTTATATTAAGTAAAATGATGAAAACATATATAAACACATGAAATTTATTTTTATTTAGTTACCATGATGAATATGGGATATGTGTTTCTTAATAAATGTTCACCATGGATATTTTTATGATTAATGAATTTATATAATGGAGATGGTATTTTATACAAATTTTTATTAATGATTCATGCATGAAATAATTATTCATGGGGTTGGATAACTACATGGGATGACCAAAGTGATTATTATTTCTCCCCTCATCATGCACTATTGAGAATTGTTTTCTATTTTTTCCATTCATATTAGAATATACAGATGGTATATGACCTTAGTGGCTAGAGGTAGACATATAATTAAATAGGCTTTGTCATGGGGATTTATTTATGACGACCACTATCATATCTTCTATGCTAAAACATATATATCTTCCTCATGTTCTACTTGAATATAATGTTATTTTTCTTTTCATCACACTATATTATAGAGATAAATTTTATTTATTCATGTGTTATATTTCTTTTTTGAAGTTCATTTATATTATAGACTATGTTTCTTCATGAAAATAAATGAAAAGTTTTATCTATAGGCAATTATTCCTATAATGTTATGTGATTACCTTACTAATATTAATTAACACTAAGAATATTTAAAGTGGGTGTTGACCACAAAACTTGAGAACAACTAAAATAGTTTTCCAAACCCTAAGATAGGATAATTTAGGTATTATTGGAAATATTTACAATGTAATAGACACTAATATGTGGTACCAAGGGCCAAACTTGTGGTTCCAAGATAGGTCTAACCATATAACATGGATCTTATATTTAGAAAATGTACCACCCTGTAGGAAACAGATAAGGGAAATATGATAAAAGGAGATAAATAATAACTCCATGTTGGTAAAGCCAACTGTGTGGTATCCAATTAAGACATGTATTGGGTATCCCCAACCATGCGATAAACATATAAATCCCATTCTAGGAAACCTGATTATATGGTGGGAAAGTAAAAAATGCAGGTGTTTATCCAACCACATGAGGGTCCATATTACTATATAATAGGTAGCTCAATCATGAGGTGGGATACCCTAGTACATCATTGGAAGATCGACCTTATGGGGACTAGGGACAACCTCATGCACCCCAGATATGGATATGCAAATCCCACTCTACACACTTTACATATTGATATGGGTCCTATTACTTAAGAAATTAGTCTCCACTACATGATATTTCTCTAAAGTTGGAGTAATGTTATTTCAATTTACCCTTTCATCTTGGATGATTCAAAGGCACCTTTCAACTTATGTTAACTAGTCCTCAAAAGGAATATTTTATGAATTCTTCAAAATATAACCATACCTATACAATCATGGTATGCACCCAAACATGAAACCTATCAATCATAAATTCCCTTGATAAAAGGAGGATTCAGGTTATCATATTAGATAGGAAGAACCATTAAGGGATCCATAGTCTTTGATTCCATTGATAATGGTGCTACCTATTGGTAAAACACTGAGGTAGTCTCTCCAAGATCCATGGTGGATTTATTCTCTTTCACATGACCAGAGTCAGATAGTGAATCCCATCTAGAGTAATCCCCTATTCTCTGTTATAGAATTTTAAACTCCTTATACCTCCATATTTGATACCCCATTATGGCATAAAAATCAATAGGATGATGAAAGGATGGGGTTTCAATTTACGCATGAGGTTTAGGAGTAAGGAGAAAGAAATGGTCTTAGGCTACCTTAATTTGTAATCCCTTTTCAAAAATAGTGTCACACTCCCATGTAATGCACCTGGTCCTCTATTATCACTTGTTTTATACATCGATTATGACTCACATGATCTTAGATATATAGGTTTTCAATTTTATTAACATTAATAAAATGACTCCTTATTCCCCCTTCTTATGTGTAATCCTAAAAAACCATATTTATCTATCTCAAAAGGGATATATTCGTGATGAAGCTTTCTAGGTAGCCTCATATACATAATCCCTATTTAATTATCAATTTTATTATCCTTTATGACACTAATTTCCCTATATCATGTTTTCAAACTATATGAAAAATGTCATAGTTTCACGACGTTGAACTGCATGACAACTTCCTTACTACATGATACTAAATTTCACGGTACGATCATGTTACAATAACTTCAACCTTATTATTAAAACTAAATTGGATTTTATTTATGTTTCAATGGTATATGTAGGATTCCTATCTAATTTTTAAAACCAATATCATTAATATTCATTATCCATTCTAAAAGGGATATGTTCCATAGGGGATATCATATTCCCTTCAATATCTTCACCAAATTTTTCCATGTCTGGACTTTCCCTTCATTAGACCATATTCCCTATGGACCATCCTTTCCTCAGGACATGTCCCCATTTGAATCAGAAACTAACCTAGAGGGTCATATTCTTCCTATGTGCCTCATTATATCACCCTCATTGGGCTATATTCTCAATGGGTCCCACCTTAACAGGGAAACATCCCTTGTGAGATCAACCCATCTCTTTTGGGACATATTTGATTCAATGTTAAATATAAATGACCACTCATGCATATGTCCCACAACAACCATCTCTAGGAATATCTCACCAAAGTCCTTATTAAATTAAATTTAACAACATGGACCGGTCCTTGAAACACAACATTAAAAGTTATGAAGTTCCCTATTAAGTTGTAATGAACTACATGGGTTCAGATTCCTTTTACAAAGATATATATAAATAAATATCTTAGGCCTAATCATGAAACTAAAAAAATCCAACACTTTCATGGATGGTGATAAATTCTAGAGCACTTATATAGGTGGATTGATAAAATAGGGACCTATATACCATTATCACTAGGTAACAAGATAGAGAACCTGTGATATATGTAGATGATGTAATTGATGATAAACCTCTAGTACACAAAGATTTTCACATCATTGAGATGCCTCTTAGATGTACAGACATTCATATAGATATATTCTAACAAACTATTTCTAGCATTAGGATAACCATTCCTATATTTTAATTTGGAAAATATTAAAAAACATAACAAATATTTTAAAGGGAGTATTAAAGTAGGAAATATTTCCACCCAACATGGTGTGATGAGTCTAAACTTACATCCTCTTGGCCAATTTGAGTTCCTAAGAATAATTTGAGATAAAACTTAATGATGAACCAAATTTGGAAATATGGATCATAGAAAAATAACTTTTCATTGACGAGGGAGTCATTGGGATTTTCTAGTATCATGAATAAACCTCTATAGTAATGTTCTGAGATAAGAGTTTTGATTAGATAGGAAGATTATACAAACACACACAACCCCTGTCAATCAAGTATTGGGCCACCCCATTTTAGGACGAAAGAAAAATAGTTAACCCAATATGAATATTTTAATTTAAAATAATAAATGGGTTACTGAAAACATAAGTACATTTTTTAAGTATTATATAAATAGAATTATGAACCCGACCAGATTATTTCACCTATAAAAATAATTTGTTTAATGTTCACCAAATTTATATGTTTCAATAATCAAAACTTTTGTTTTCTTTATATCATGTTGGTATATTTATCTAGAGATCCATTAAATCCATAGATATACCATTATCATAACTCAATCATTCTTGTTCTTTAGTTTCCATGATAGTCACATCCCATTCAAATAGGGGGCCAACAATGCCTATTCAATATCTCTATCACTAGGTGGAAAACATGAGGGTAAGGGAGTAGCATCACCATGTTACTGTCCCAACCATATAGTTCATCAGAAAGGGTATCCTAGACCTAAAACCTATGAGAAAATCATATTTTATGGATCCTAAAATGGATCCAGTGACACTGGTCACCACCAGCATCTTCTTTGGGTTGTTATCCTTGAAATGTGACAACCAATACCTTCAATATAACAGGAAGGTGGATCAGAAATTCATCTGATACCTTGATTCAGTTCAAGGGTTTACCATGAGGGCTCTTAATAGTAGTTATTACCAACATCTTGCAATAACCACCCCTTAGTTTCTTATGCAGGGATCTACCCCAAAAAAACGTTCCTATGGTCACTTAGATATGAGCATATAGAAAAAATCTCTTGGTAAAGGGAGTTTCATACTAGTGGGAGAAGGCACACATTATTGTTATAGATAAAGAGTTATTACAACATATTATGATGAAAATTGGTGATAATGATCATATATTGGATCATAAACATCAATTATATATATATATATTCTAGAAGAAATATGGGGAAATAGACATATTACTGCCATTATGTACAAAGTCCGTCATCTTATCTTAATTGAAAACAGAGGAAAAAGTAGGTGTGTATTACAACATACACAAATGAACATGTATAGATTCACATACCCATGTACAAATTCCATCTAAATACCCTAATAGAAAATAGAGGACTGGATTTGGTTCATATTACCACATCCACTAATAAATAAATACACATACACATTCCCATTCCCATATATAAAGCTCATTGGAATATCCTGATGGAAAATAAAGGAAAAGAGGGGGAATATATTCCCTATTCAATTAAGGATTTATGTTATTTTATCTTAGAGATATTAGATGAGTAATCCAATATTATTTCTCAAAAACTTCAGAATTATGAACAAATTCTAGCAGTTATTAACTAGATTATTCTATATATTACGTCAATCAGGCAGGGACATACACACATCCCAATTCCAACCACCGGAGAAATATATCAATATATTCATCATGACTAGAAATATAATATAGAGAAAGTATATATTATTTCTCTCATACAGGTTAATTATTAGAGTATTCTAATAAAGGGAGAGTACATGGGTCATGATTATACACCCTCTAAAACTAGGGTACATCAATATATTATAGACACCATCTCACCACATGAACATATCCCTGCCAATGATCAATAACATATATCTATTGATACTGAAAGGTATATGAATATTATTACTTGGACCAAAGTGATAAATTAACATATTCTTGTGGGAAATAAGGGATATTCTCATATTCATTCCCAACACTAAAGGTTCTATCAATAAGCTAAACCAACAACACATGAGTAATTTGATAATATTTCCATCTACATATGTCATCAATATTCCCCAAGGATAATATAAAAAAGGATATCTCTCCAAGGGAATTCAACTACCCAAGTGTAGGCCCATATTCTTGAAATATTAATCACATATACTCTTGAGTATCTGAAAATCCAATCTATGGTGGATCAAGACTTTACCTGCTTTATTTATGAATATTAGAGTACCCTTAGATGTTCAGCTCCTCACCATGATACTTTAACTAGTAGTTCTATAGGCCCTCCCCAGATTTTATGTTGTGATATTCCTCCCCATGACCACATAAGGATCAGTCCTGATGAATCTACTCATGATTACAACTTTGAAAATCCTCATGATATTGATAAAATAAATAAAAAATAAGGTCCTTCCCTTAATAGTATAAGAATTACTTCCTATGAAGGTCCTCTTAATAGTAACATTTATCATTATGATAAGTACCTTCCCACTTTAAATATTCCCTAAGAGAACTATTATATTTGGAAATACATAGAGGATCAATGTTGATCGATCCCAGAGACTCAAAATCTACTCATGTTATGATACCTCCATTTTTATAAGAGAAACCTCTAATATTTGATAAATCATGGGTAAAGAAAACATGATGGTTAGATTAGGTTGAAGATGTTTTCCCTAGAGATAATGAATATGATATAGATATATAGAAAGAAATTTTATGAAAAACCTCCTGAATATGTTCTTTCCTAACACCAATTTCTATTATGACATCCCATACATATTAATTGAAAAATTTATTCCTTACTTATATAAAAAATTGTGGGCTAATATTCACTAAATAAAAGTTAAACACCTCTATTATAATGAATATGATGATGATATCTAGGACCTGAATAAGATTTTTTTTTCAAATGGACTCTTCTACATACTTTATAGATCAGAAATAACATCATAAAAGCACTTTGAGAGTTTATGGAATTCTTGAACCCATAGTATAGTAGAACTCTATTATATAATTATTAATTCTTCATCAGATATATGTATCCAGGTATGGGGAGAGTATGGATCATTTAAATTAACTTCATCCCTAGGTCATTAAATTCTCTTGAATATGAAATCCTTCAATGTAATTTCTATAGGAGAAGTCATAGGTTTGAACAACACACATGATAGTTTGTAAATCCAATAAATTTTTCCTATCTATATGGAAAAATATCCATAATTAGAGACAAAAGGACAATGATAGTCTACTATGGGAGGCCTCTTAAAAGGGCAAGAATATATCTTAGATTAGAAAACTAGAATCTTTTGCAATTAGGTATCTCTATTTTGAAAGTATATCATGCTCTAAAAATTTATTTCAAAGAACCCATGCTAAAGTGAAAATTTTTCAAATCAAGAAGATAACATTAGAATCTGACATGAAGGATATTCAAGAGAAGTACCCACCCATAGATATCAAGTAATATTTAACACTACAACCATCCATGTGGTCATAAAATCCTCAATGTTCCCAAAATATATTAGTGATAGATCAAAGTCAACCCCATCCTATAGTGATGGGGGGATTTTTATCACCATTTACACCTCAATAATTATCAAATACTCTATAGATTTATGGAAAATTGATATCATCTCCACATCAGTCCCAACCCTCAGAGTGTGAGGCATTATTATCATAGCCCCTATTAAAATTGGTCTTTTCCAGGATATATAATGATTTCTAATAGTAATTTCCCAAGTTTTTCCTACCTCCATGTGACATGACTCTGTCATTTTGGGAAAAATTAATGAGGATTGTTAGAGAATCCATTATGATTATAATCCATATAAAAAAACTAGGGTAACATCCCATAAAAAATATCAAACTCCACAAAGGTCACAAGATGAAAAATCCAATTGAGAAAGGGGACTAGAGATAAGACCTTTATATATTATTTGAAAAGGATAAAATCAATAAATACTTACTCTATTACTCAGATTATGAAGAATTTATTCTCGATGCTCGATATTCCTCAATGAATGTAGATGACACCGATCAGGACATGGAAACTGATGCATGCAATGTGGAACTAAATTTTTAGGATGTGAATTGTACCAAAACATATATCAATGGAATTTCTAACTAAAATCAGTGGAAAAAACATATTATAGAACCTCCAAATGATAAATTTAATCCCACTTGACCTCATTACACCAAAAAAGCAAAAGGAATGGTGGCTTCCCACTCACCACTAAGAAATCCCATAGTTCTATCCATGGAAGAGAAGGTGGAACAATGCACGAAAAATATTTTTACCCTTATAAAGGTTAATAATGAATTACTTCAGGGAGATATTACCACCATGTATCAACTTCATGAAGAAATGAATACTTCTCACCCCAATATTTATGAGCATATTTACCCATCTGTTGGAATATAATTAAATAATTATGTGGGATCCAGATCCATAAATCATATCTATTTGAATATAGGAATTGATGATAATTAATATTTCCCTCCATTGAGGTATCCACATCCCTCATTTATGGATAGATACATAGTCCTACTAAAAAATATCAGTTAACATTCGGTGGATGATGTACAACCACACTAATATTTTCCTATTATTAAAACTTAGGGGATGACTCAGACCATGTTTCCCTAAAAAAACGCCTCACCATCAAGTCTATTTACACACTAATTAATTCCATTGAAGTAAAGTGTACTCTAGTTATTACCAAAAAATAATAAATTCCCCATATTTGAGGATTCCACTCTTCCTCCACCCAATTTTATGAATCCTATTTTCCTACCCTCTAATGGCATGGGATATTTGAAGCAGCATATATAATTTTTTTATTATTTTAACCCAATGGTGGGAATATTATACCATAAATAAGATGACAAACTAAGTTTCTATATGTTGAATCTTGTGGGGATAAGTTCATCTTATATATGATCTTACCAGCAGGTCCCATTACAGGGTAGGAAGATCTTCACAATCAATTATTTTATAAAATTATATTAACTCTATGGAAATAAATGGTCATTGATCTCAAAAATATTAAAAAATGTAGAAATTATAGGCTCTTAAACATTATCACTAGTTATAAAATCCTAAAATAGTGTCCCAACAATACTCTCCCATAATAGAAACTATTTGATATTTTTCATAGAACCTCTATGGTGAACTTCATAAACCACTAATCCCATTGAAATACCTGAGTGGGTTCCCAAAGTTTTATAACACAATAAAACTTCTAGAGGATTCACTTTGGTGAAGTAGGGTCGAAATATATTTTGTATCTATAACACTGGGGAAAGGGTCTGGTATGGTAAAAACTACCACTATTACACATACACCATCTCTAGTGACTATTGAAATACTGAGGACATCTCCACATCACATGGTACCTCATAATGTGTGAAATAAATAACAATAATACCTATATATAGAGTAATGGAAATATTAATTCCGCCCATAATATATAGAATGAAAATAAACATATTCCTTTTAGACAAATAGGACCTAGTTACTTACTCATAGATTTGGAAAAAAATCTCCTCAAGCTTCCAAACCCTTAGAGACCTGATGAAGTTGGCCTCAGTGATCATCATGAATATTTAACATTTCATCATATTGTTTCCACAAAATATAGAAATTATTCATATTTAAATACATACTCTAGAAAATTTTCATTTCTAGACAGGTGGTGTTTGGAAAATCCTTAGCGTAAGTGACCAATGTGCACACTATCCAATCAAAGGAGGAATTCAACTGACAAGAAGTACCAGTTAGATGGGACTAGATGTTCAATGACTAAGTGACACAAAATATTTTTGGTATCATGATGTTCTTGTGACATTACTTTTTTGACTGATTATTTTCCTAAATCTTCACAAGGATGTTGTAGAAACCATCCTTTAGAGGAAGATACCACTACTGAAAGAAGAATAGTTTGTGAGAATAAGAGTCTCATATGACTACCAACCCTATATATACTCATGAAAATTTCATTCCCTCATCATTAAAATTATGGTATCCTCCCAACAAAACAGAAAACTCATCAGAAAAAGTGCTAATTTTTAATTTTGTGATGTCATTAACATAGAAAACCTCTTATATGATGATGAATATGCATATGCACCCAAGTTCATCATACATAATAGAAGTGATGAATGTAGAGTTCATACAAGATGAGGGAACATGGGAGATAAATTTGTGTAAAAGATCAATATTATATCCACATTACCACTGGATCTATATATACGATCGAGAATGATGGGAAGGAACTTCAGTAATCCTAGTAGAAGCATGGAGCCACCCCTAAATACTTTAAGAGTCATATAAAAAAATTTAAATGGAGGAATAGTTGGGGGCATAAAACTATCAAATAATACTAGATGAGTGGGTATAAAAGATCATATCAACCCATAAGTGACAGGTATGCCTTCAAATTCTATCCAAAAACTAGATTTGTCTACTTAAATTGATTTATCCTCTAAACCAAACGCCAAAGGGAAACCCTGCATTGGTATGTACAAAAATTTGATAAAGAAGTATGACATCTTGAAATAGTTGGTGGTTATCCCATTTAATTCATTGATTTTGGACACTATTCATCTTTCAAAGGAGGTTATAATGGTGAATTTTTATTCCCTATATATTTCTTAAGACATTGATATATATGTCCTTGCAACTGAGTTGTATAGAATCATACTATGTGAGAAAAACTTTATGGGAGAGATGATTTGGTGTCAAGTATCCAAATGATCAGTAAGGATAAATATAAGAGATATAAATTAGTGATTCTATGTGATAATAATATATGAATAATGTCATGAGAACTTTATCATGACTTATAAAAATCATAACGAATTAGTCAATGATTATTAATCAACATTCAAGGAATAAGGATTTAAAATTACAAAATAAAAAATTCATAAGTGTGTAGAATCATAAACAATCAATGAAATACTATGAGAATATATAATAAGTTTAAGAAAAATGTTTATTACATATACCTAAAAATAGAAAATAATTTACTTAGTAAAGTATCACTTCCAAGACTATCTTAGTGGATTGGATTCACCAATTATTCCATCATTTAATTTTTTAAGGTTCACTCTCAATAATATCAGAGTAGACAGATTCCCTTACTAAAATGGGTTCATTCACCATTCCAATACTTATTATCTCATGATATATCATTGTTTACCTAATAAATTATTTGGCTATATAATTATGGGACCATAAATCACAAGATAGAAAACAAACATTTGTGTGCCAAAAATTCATAAAACATTCATCATATCATCATAGCATAACCCATGGTAAATAAATATGTTTTGTAAACATCTCATTTTTACATAACCATAATTCATCCAGAGAAATAAAGTGGATGATATCATAAGATCATTCATTTTCTCATCATATCTTGATTAACCCATGAGAATGAAATGGGTTTCTTATAATCATCATAAGTTCATCATCATCATCATAAGTAATTTATAAAAGATGATGGGAAAATAAAAAAAATATTCCCATGGAAATATAAAAATAAATAAAAGATTTTGACATTGTTGAAAAATATTCTAAATGAACATTCGAACCATTCTTTGAATACAAGTGAAAAATATCTTTTTTTATAAAATTTTAACTAAAAATTATAAAAATATTGAAAAATTTATTTTATTTTAAAATAATAGGGGAAATTTTAAATTAATATTAGAATAAATTAATGGACATGATTTCTAGATAATCTAATCACACCATATACTTTAAAATAAAATATTCCTTTCACAGTTTTATAAAAATTTCATAATGAATTATTCAGAAAATATTGATTTAAAAAATTCATTTAAAACCATTTTAAATCAAATAAAATGTATTGAAGATTAAAATTTTAATACAATTCAATTACAGTTACAAAAAATCAATAAAATAATTTTTAGAAGCATAGACATGGAAGAAAATTTTGATCATCTAGAGAGGAAATAAGGTCTACTTTTCTTTTAAAACATTCTCTTGATCATTTTAATTACCAAAGATAAGAAAAATGTTCTATTACATGGAAATTATAGCAACAAATAGAGGGAAAAAAAATTCAGTGTTTAAGGTATAAGATTAATATAATTTCACTCAGTTTAAATTCATAATGTGTAATCCCAAAAGGAAATGAGATAGTAACATAAACCCTTACCTCAAGTCCAGTCTTCCTTCAAACACATTGAAATATCTTGTATAATAAATATATGTTTATTATACATGTATTATAAAACCATATTCATACATAACATATAATTTATCATTAAATTATAATTTCAAATTATCCTTTTATAAAATATTTATTCATTAAAATGAGCATTTGGGTGAAAACTATTCCGTTCTCCATGCATGCTTTAGTTTGATAGTTCTAGTAAACTCAAATTTTTTATGATTTAATTATGTCAAGAATATTATTAATTACATAAATTTAATATTTATTCATCATATAAACTTCTATAATCATTTATATAAAGTGTTGAGGAAAAATAAATTACATCACTTTGTGAAGATGTTATTCTGTGCGTATGAATGAGTGATGTTTCAACATTTTAATGAATGGAATGAAAGAAATGTAATTAAGAATTCAACATTAAAAAATAATTATTATACCATATATATTGATTGTATATTTCCTTATTATCAGTTATGTAAATCATTAATGAAAAAAAAATCACATTTCTTTGTTGAGGTCATAATCCACACATATGCACATGTGATGTTATCATTTTACAATAGATGTCAAAGTAAGAAGGAAAAAAGATGTTATAATTACAGTACCACAATCATGAAATAAATATCATATATAAAAATAATATCTATTATAATAACCTACTATAATATATGGTGATTAAAAATTAATCATATGACTATATAGAGGTGGTACTCTACACATACACACGAGCGATACTTTCTTTTCCCATTTTATGGAAAGGTGGTGGGAAATAGTTGTCCCATAATCATAATAACAAATAAATATATTCATGATATTAGAGTAATCATGTTAGTATCAATATAATATATTTATAGAAATTATAATAAGATATATACTTTAAAAGAGTTGTGTAAGATGATTACCTCTTTAATGATAGTTCTCCTTTTAATTAAACCATAACCCTTTATAGAATGGTCTTAGGTTAATACCAGGAGAAAAAGAACAAACAAAATTAATCTAGGAAAGTTTTTGGGTAGGAACCATCTAAGCTAGAGGGATCAATGTTTTCTAAAAAAGGAGAAGAATATATACACTTTTATATGTGAGGGAAGGGACACACATGGAATTACATAAAATATTTAAATAAAACATGGTAAAATTATTACAAAATTAGTTTCAAATGGAACATAATTCAAATTTTGGATAATATAATATTGAGATTGATTCTATCAATAATATTTTCAAAATTTAAGTGGAAATTTTTACCCTTATCTCTAATTTTAACCCCTCAATATACCCTTTTTAACTGTAATAGTGGTTAATTTTTTTTACTATTTTTTCTATAAATACTAAAAAACACGAATTTAACACCACTAAAAAAGGACTTTACCGAGGCTAGAAAAGAATTGATTTTTAGAGTGATTAAATGCCCTAGGATTTTATCACCACATTTAGAATAACAGATAAAGGAACCCATTTATCAGTGATTTTTTTTCACTGACAAAGTGGTCCTTTTTCTACACTTTTAGATGAACTAATAATTACTTCAATTATCATACCATTTAATAGGGATGTTAAAAGGGGAATATAGAAGTGTTTTGTAATAGAACACTGCACCACCAGAAACAACACCAAAAATAAGAAAAATAAATTACAAATACATAATTTGAATGAAATAATATTTACAAAAAAAATAAAGGAAAAAGTATTATAAAAATTTAAATAATTGGTTTACACAATTACATGAGTAAGTAAAAATTATTACATACATTTAAAAATATTAATGTTCCTTTTGTCTTTTAGCCCTGAACTCAAATCATGCTATTTCCAAACAAACCACCCCTGATCGAGCAAAAGAAAATACATATATAAGAAATTCTTTTCCTATATTTGTAATAATATTAATACTTAAATTAATCAAAAAGTGTTAATTCTAAACTAAACATTGAGTCATACCAGGAACATTGTGTATCAGATTGAGTTGCAGTTGAATCTTGCACAACACACCATTTATTATTCATCTTCAAGAATTATCTATATTAAAATTAACTAAATAATTATAATATAAAAATTATATTTAAAATAAATAATTAATATAAAATAAAATTATAATAAAACAATCTATTCTTGTTTGATCAATTTTGGTGATGTGATGCGTGTTTTAAACTAAAAAGAAATTATATATATTGAAATGACACACTTAGAGTCATATTAGTCACACTATATATCATATTTAGGTGTGAATGATTCGTATACATATAAAATTACCTATTAATCATTCTCCTAAATTATCAAAAAAATTTGAATGAGTTTTCTCAATTTCGATTACATAACTTGTGTTTTTTTACTAAAATGTCATTTTAAATAGGAAACACACACTTTGAGTCCTACCAGTCACATCATACATCAGTTTGACATGAGAAAGATTCCTACACATAAAAAATTACTCATTAATCATTTACCTAAATTATTAAGTCAATATGATTGTGTTTTATTATTTTTTAATTAGTGACACTTTTTGAACTAAAACGTCAATTTTAAACTGATAACAGACACATTGAGTATTATCAGAAATACCATGTATTGGATAGAGGTAAGGATGATTCCTATATATCAAAAATTACTTATAGATAATTTTTATAAATTATAAAAACAATATTATGTGATTTCATAGTTTTGAGTATTTCATTTTTTCTATTATACTAAAATTAATGTCAATTTTAAATAAAAAGTTTCACTTAGAGTCATACCGGTCACACCATGCATAAAATTGAGGTGAAAATAATTCCTTCATGTCCTAAATGGAATAGGGATAATTTTCATAAAGTATCATAAAAATATAATTTAATTTTATTAATTTTGACTACATCACTTATATTTTTTACTAAAATGTCATTTTAAACTAGAAACATGCACTTTGAGTCATACCGATCACATCATGTGTCAGTTTGATGTGAGGATTTTTCCTACAAATCAAAAATGAATTTTGAATAAATTCAAAAAACTATTATATGTTTCTCTTTCAGGATGAAATTTTCCTTATAATATTTTTTTGTTTTTAATTTTATGAAATTATTAATAAAATCCGAACATGTTTGCTTAGTTTTCTGGGAGTGACACTTTTTGAAATAAAATGTCAATTTTAAACTGATAACAAACCCATTGATTAATACAAGTCACATCTTGTATCAGATTGAGGTGAGGATAATTACTACATGTCATAAAAGGATTATGGATCATTTTTCTAAAGTATCAAAAAAATATGATTTTTTTCTTGACTTTGAGAGGACCAGTTGTATTTTTTACTAAAATTAATGTTAATTTAAAATAAAAATACACACTTGGAGTCATATTAGTCAAAAAAATTCATCATATTGAGGCGAGGCCTACTCCTACATGTCTCAAATGACTTATCTATAATTTTTATAAAGTATCAAAACAATAAAAATTCTTTTTATTTTTTTTGAGTACGTTACTTGTATTTTTTTAATAATATTCCATTTTAGAATGGAAACATGAAATTTGATTAAAACCAATCACATAATATAACCACATTTGGAGTAGACTAGATATATGCTTTTATAATATAGAAGGGTTATAATCCTTCACCCGTACATCCGTTTCACACTTATCCTGAGCCTTATCCGACCATTCTCTACTATTGGTCGAGATTAAACAAGGGGGTCATGATAAGTCGTCGTTCATGTACTCATTAAATTGGTATAGGATGCATGAATTTTTTCAAATGATGAAGGATTCTTGGGAATAGGAGGAATCTGAGAGGGCTTGGATTAGGCTATCTAGGCATTTAAGACGCCATGAATTGGATATTTCTATATGGTTTATTACCAATCCGATTGTGGAAAATTATATAGTATCAATATTGGTGGACATTGATAGGATGGAGGATGATCTTTAATAGAGATGTGATGATGATATTTTCATGATTCTTTGTGGAAAGCATAAATTTCTGGCTGGGAGGTTGCTAGAGATTAAAAGGAATTACAAACAACAGTCCAGGGTCATATGTATTAATGAGGGTGATTATAATAGTGCATATTTTCATGCATGTCTAAAAAAGAGAAAAAAATTTAAAATCAATATCATATTTGAGGATGGATCACTATCATATTATGTGAATGTGATAGGGAGGTTAGCTCTAAAGTACTTCAAATATTTGCTAGCTAGAGATCTTCTTGAGAATATTAGGGATACAGTTTCTTTGGAGGAGAAGGAGGTTTTCATGGGGTCTATTTCTAGAAGGATATAATATGAAGATAATGATAAATTAATGGCTACTCAATTTAGATAAGATATTTGGACAAGAGTTTTTAATATTTCTATGGATAGTGAACCTAGTCCAGATGGTTTCTCGATAGCTTTTTATTTAGAGATGTGGGATTTTTTGGGCAATAATGTGATTGAGGCTATTCAAGAATTTTTTTTGCAGAGGAGCTCTTAACAGGAGTTCGTGTTCTTCTCGAGTGATCCTTTTACCTGAAATAAAATAACCTTCCTCTATTGATCATTATAGACCCATCTATCTTTGTAATTTATCATACAAGATCTTGATGAGCCTTCTTACAAGGAGATTGAATAGGGTGATCCTGAATTCAATTTCTCAGGAACAACATGGTTTTATTAGAGGTAGGGTTATCCAAGGAGAAATTTTCATTTGTAAGGAATTGGTAGAATATATTAATAAAAGGGTGATCAGGTCCAACATTATTATTCAGGTTAACATGGATAAAGCTTATGAAAAACTATAGTGGATCTTTGTTATTAGGGTTATGAGGAAACTTGGATTTCATGAGTGGGTTTGTGATCTCTTCTTTTACTGTTATTATTATCCTTGTATTTCCATCTCACTTATGGGGAAATGTTTTGGTTTTTTTAAAGGTGTGCAGGGTGTTTGAAAAGGGGACCCCTTTTCCCCTTCCATATTTATTATAACATAGGAGGATTTATCATAGAACTTGCACAAATTCATATATGAAAGGTTGATTCTTCCATACCAATCCCAATATTCGGATGGTACCCCTTATCATCTTATGTTTGATGATGATTTTCTTGTCTTATTGAATGGAAGGAGGTATTATCTTCATAGACTTATAGATGTAATGGATTTTTATGGTAATCTAAGCAGTCAAGGGATCAATCCATGAAAGATCATTATTTTTATCTCTAAGAGATGTTCAAATCAGAGGTATAGAGATATAAAAGATATTTTTGGAATTCTGAAGAAGCAATTTTTGATGCTATATCTCAGGGCTCCTATTACTAATGGTTGGGTTAAGAAGGTATCCTTTGATGGCCTCTTTAACAGAATGGTTCGGAGGATCCTTAGTTGAAAAATATATTTTTGTCCTTTGGGGGCCGCGTCTCTCTGATTAACAATGTTTTTTCATCTATTCCAATGCATTTCTTGTCCACCATCACACCTCCCAAAGGGATTATTCATATGTTGAGAGGATTAAGAACAAGTTTCTTTGGGATGCCAATTCCAGGACTAGGTATCATTGGGCATCGTAGAATCATTTGGTGAAGCAGATTAAGGAGGGAGGCGTCGATCTTAGGGATGTGACTACTACCATTCAGTCTATATAGGCACGACTAGCATGGGATTTTATCATTGGGGAATCAATTTGGGCCAACGTTATCAGAAATAAATATGGGAAGCATTGGGAGGACTCAGATACTTGGAAGCTCTTAAATCTTTCCAAAAGTGTGTTGGTTCATCTGGAGGTTCATTTGAATGTTACTAGATGGGTGGTTGGGAAAGGGGATGTTAATTTATGGAGAGGAATGAGATCAGTGAGAAGTTATTTTTCTCAGGAAGTCCGATTCCCGACATGTCAGTTAAAGAATCTGCCGATTTTCTAGTCCACTTGAATCTAATTTGAACAAGGATTAGTTAGAATCTTTCAAATAGACTAAATTCAATGAAGAGGCTACCCAGTGTTACATTAATGGATCTTGTTCTAGTTTTTTTAATGGGAAGGATTATTGTGGCTTAGCTCACTCCAGTGGTGTGCATGATGAATGGGCTACTCAGTTATAGTGAAAGGAGGTTCCTAATAAGATGAGTTTCTTGATATGGAGGGCAACGAACCAAGCTATTCCAATAGAGGATAATATTCAAAAGAAGAGGATTGCTATAGATTCTCACTGTTACTGTTGTTTCAACCTGCAATCAGAATCAGCATTCCATTTGTTTTTTAAGAGTGAGTGGTCTATTAGTCTCTGGCCAGCTATGGGGTAGTGGGGAAATTTTAATGCAGTAAGGCTATCCATGCATGATTTCATTTATAGTTGGTTTCTGGGAACAAAAGGTCAAGGAATGGAATCCAAGATCTATAGTATCATTGTTATTTCCATTTTTGAACAATATGGGAGGCAAGGAACAAATCAAAAATGAGTTTGAGGCTTATGGTTTCATATATCCAGGTGCGGATGAAGGACCTTGTGCATGAGCTATGTTTTCTTGTTAATGTTGGACAATGTTCTTCTTTAATATTCAATTTTATTAATAGACCAGTTGCTCCATCTGGTTCCCAAGGTTGTTGGGTTAAATGGTGTCCATTGGTGAATGGCCTAAAACTAAATGTAGATGAATCATATAGGAATGGTCAAATGCATGGGGGTGGTCTTATAAGGGACACATCCAGTTCAGTTAAGATGTATTTAGTGGCTTTTATGGGCCAATGAGTTCTTTAGGTGCAGAAGTGAGAGCGTTACATACTGGTGTCATGCTTTGCAAGAGATTTTCAATGGGGTTATCGGTGGTGGAATCAGATTATGAGGTATTGGTACAGGATCTACATAGGTAAGTTAATCCTCAATGGAATCTGGTTTACTTTTTTCAAAGATTTTATATGGAAACCAACTAGGGGAACTCTATGTGGCATATCCAAAGAGAGGCCAAATTTGCTACGAATGCACTTTTGAGAGAAGGAAGTTAGAAGAACCTTTGATTATTTATTCTAGGTTGGGATCACTTCGGTTAGAATGTAGTTATTTTTTCCAATGAGATGCCCTTGGAATTCATCATTTTAGACATCCGTGATCTTTGATTGGTGTTCAAAGTATTTTTACCCACATTTTATAATAAAAATCAATTTTTGATTATAAGGTAAATAAGAAAAAATAAAAAAAAGCGAGTCATAATTTTTAAAATAAAATGTCAATTTTAAATTGATAACAAAAACTTTGTGTAATATTAGGCACATCATGTATTGGATTGATATGTGTCTGATTCTTACACATTAAAAATTACTTATGAATCATTTTAATAAATTATAAAAACAATCCAAATGTATATTCTTAGTTTTGAGTATGTCAATTGTATTTTTTACTAAAATTAATCTCATTTTTAAATAAAAAGACACACTTGGAGTCATACTAGTCACACCACACATTATATTGAGGTGTGGTTGATTCCTACATGTAACAAATGAATTATGGATCTTTTTACAAAAGTATAGAAAAAATATGAATGTGTTTTATCATTATTGAATATGGAACTTACCTTTTTTTTTCTTCTAAAATGTAATTTTAAACTAAAAAGCACACACTTTGAGTCATGTCGGTCCCATAATGTATAGGTTTGACATGAGACATATTCCTCAACATAAATAATTATATATGAATCATTTTAATAAATTTTCAAGACAATAGAAGTATGTTTTATCAGTTATCAGTGAGTGACAATTTTTAAACTAAGGTGTTTGTTTTAAACTGATAACGGACCCTTTGAGTCATACTGCCACATTTTGTATCAGATTGAGGTGAAGTTGATTCATAAATGTCACAAATTTTATATAGACCATTTTACTAAAGAATCAAAATAATAGGAATTCATTTTCTCAGTTTTGAGTAGGCCAATTTTAGTTTTTAATAAAATTAATGTTAATTTTAAATAAAAATACACACTTGGAGTCATACCGATCTCACCATGCATTATATCAAGGCATGGTAAATTCCTAAATCTCCTAAATGACTTATGGGTTGTTTTAACAAATTAAAAATTACTTGTGTATTATTTTTATAAAGTATCCAAAAAACCATAATTTATTTTCTCTATTTTGAGTATGTGATGTGTATTTTGAACAAAAATGTAAATTATAAACAAAAAACATATAGTCTATGTCATACCCAGAACACCGTGTACTAGATTGATGTATAGATGATTGATTTTGAGAAATATATTTTTCATTAAACTATATATAAAAATCCAAAAAAGATAGATCATATTTCATTGTGATCTAAGAGAAACTATATTCTCCCTGAAACAATTTACCTTTCTAGAAGCCTGGGGTTTCCTCTTACATTATATGGGAACTTGTTATCTCTTTTATAGATTGTTGAAAATCATTGAAAGAAATATATTGAATCCCAAAATATATCTTAAAAAAATTAAATAAGTATTATATAAAAATGATAAGTAAATTAAATTAAAAAATATTAGATAAAATAATGACAAAATTAATTAAAAAATTAGTAATAATTCACCTTTTCATTATGGTTGTATACATTTGTGACCCATTTCTTTATTGTCATTGTCTGATTTCCATACTTAAAGTCTAATTTTGTATGAGTATGAGAATATTTAAAAAAAAACCCCAACTCAAACAAAATAATCCACCTGATAAGAAAACAATTCTTATGTCAGTAATAATAAAAAATAAATAAATTAAACATTAATATGAATCAATAAATTACTTATATGGAAAATGATTTTTCCATGAAAACGTCATGATTTCCTCTATGATTGTGCAGAGGTAGAATATTTTATCTTCGTATGAAGGTTGTGGAGGGAACATGAAGGAAGGTGATAATTTTCAACACCATAGGGGTGAAAATATTTTGATAGAGAAGAAGTTTGTTGATGTTTTGGTTCAGATAGGCATGGAAGAAAGATATCAATATTCTAAAATAAATTAAATTTGAAAGGAATAAAGAATATTAAATCAACATTTCATTACATAATTATTTGGTAAAATATATAATGTATATCATAGAATTACTTTTACATCTTTCCAAAGGGTTTCCTTTGTTATAGTATGTAATTCTATAAGATTGGTAACATCCTCATGTGCATAATAGACCATTTATATGATTAGTCAAAGATTTAATTTATATTATGTTAATGTAGTAGTGAAAAAAATAATATTACGAGGGAAAACATCATATATTAAAAAAATTACCTTCTCATTGAACTATATTTCTTTTTTTAAATTGTTAAAGGGATTTGGATCATCAATCAAGAATCCAAATACCCTTTTTTGGTCCCCTATAACATAGAAGACATTTTCTACATTGGTACCTACAAGAAATTATTACACCATCCCAATGAAAGTGTCATCCTCGATTGAATTTTCATCTGAGCCTATAATTTATTTAGTCACCAGTAGGAAAATCGACCAATTATTGTTTGTTAGTTTAGAGACATAAAATAAATACATTTATTGTGATACCATTATAAAGAGACTATATTTTTCCCATTTCACAAAGAAATTCACCTTCATGAATCCCATCTCATCAACTTTCACTACAATCATATTGTTAACCCATTTGAAATGGAAAATTAAAAATTGAAATGTCATGTAATCCAAGTCATATATTTTTTCGATAATTCCAAAACATGACATATTTGTATAAATTAGTCTTCTATACTTGGAACTAGATATATACATCACTTCCTCCATAAGAATAACTCAACTATTTTTTTACTGAATTCATCATGTTATTTTGTATAGAATGCATTACCTTTAATTAGAAAACTTGTGTAAAATAAATCATTTGTATTTGGTCCCCTAGATACCCATTAAAGTCATTAGGAAATTGATTTCATATTTTCAGATAACTCTGTATAAGTTTGATCTAAAAACCATCATATATACTATTGATTATATGTATTTTATATCCATCCTTATCCCTTTATGGATTCAAATATCTATGATTTTTTATGGGATTCAACATATGGATTAGAATATTCACTATTATATAGAATGTAAAGGTGCTGTTTCTCCCACTCTGTGATAGTAATTGTAAAAAAATATCTTATAAAAATTGCTTCACCCATAACGTGTGCAATTTGATTAGTATTCTAGTGACCAATGCTATCAACATCTTATAGTTAATCGATATATAATTCAATAGTTTCTTCAAAAATATATGTTTTTGCAATAAAAACATATGTTTGACTTATATTCTTGACACACCCTTTCGAAATCATCATATAATTTTCAATGGGGTACATCCATATATAATGTATAGGACCACATAGTTAAACCTATCTAACCAAGTGAACCATAAGGTGGAATATTATATCAAAGAATGATGTTAGGAAGAATATATTTAATTCACATAATATGACAACAACCTCTTTATTCATGATTAAAAACTTGGTCAGGTATATTACTTTACTTCATATATCTTTGAAAAAGAAGTAGAGTCTATTTAATGTATGCTGTATATTTTTAGGAATAATGAAACAGAATAAAACATGCATCATATCTTGTATAAAAACATGATAGTTATGTGATTTTACTCCCTGTAATATCAAATTAGTCATTAACATGAAATTATTGATATTTGATTAATACCCCTCTATAAATTCTTACCATTAACGATAAAATAAAATTCTAATTTTGACTATCTAGATAGAGTTTAAGTTTATGGATGAAAAAATGTTTACCATTTACCCCTTATTGGTGCCAAATCTTCCCTTATCCCCATATCAATCATCTCCAACAAAGCATTGATTTCATATTTCATTTTTTTGGAACATTTAGTACAGTGAAAAAAACACTATCAAATATATTATTTTCTATAATAATGGCATCAAGAAAATGTCGAACATACAAACAATTCTAATATGGTAATTCATAGAAAATTGATATCTTCTTCCAACATGATTTCATAAGGTTTTTTGAAATTGTATTACCAAAAATAGTGTCAATATGTTTTTCATTATCGAATAGTTGATCACCCATTAGAGGAGATGGTGTTTCACCTTATTTAGTATTTCCATTCAGTGTTGTCATCCAAGATCAGTATTTATGTTTTCGAGGTAAAATTTTTTGATTTCCTAAAAACAAAGTCTTCGAGGAATGTTTCAACTGAACTGAGTTTTTATATCCCCACATGCATCATTAATTCTTGTTAGGTTACTGAATTTATAAATTAGAAACACAAAACAAACAAAGCACTAAACTATAGGGTAGTAAATGTTTTTCATGTCTAAGTTCAAACCCACATAGATCAGGTTGGAAAAAATATTAACTAAATAAAATAAACCTAAACTAATTTTGATTTGAAGAAAATAAATTACCGAGCATTGGTTTGTTGAATAATGTGGGAGAATAAAATATAAAATGGGTGTTGGGAAACAATTATTATGGTTTCATGAGATGACAAGGTAAGAAATAATTGAATAAAAATCACACAGTCATTGGAATCAGGTCCTAGAAAGTACAATGGTCATGAAACACACTCTCCATCATATGTTATCCATTTCTCATGGTCAGGTACTTCGGATTACAAAGGATAGGTAACCTGAAACCTTATTTAAACATAGGTAAAGGGAAACCTCAATGGTCCTGGTGGAAGTCTAAACCCTAGATCACAAAATAAACATATACACTCAATCAATCTAGGAAATGGTCATGCACAATGAAGGAAAGAAATTATACCCAATCCCTAACCCCACTCACAATGTTCATTCAAGAAGAATCAATAATGAGACAGAATTGAAGAGAAAATATGAAATCCCAACATGAATTTCAATTAAATACAAAATACCTCATAAAATCATTTCCGCTTTATCAAGCATTCCCTGACACAAATTAATCACCCTCTCATGCTTACCATGAGGATGTGTAGAAAATAAATAAATAAAAATCCAATAGAAAGTGGAAAAGAAGATTGGTGCGTCCCAGGCAGGCATCCCTTGTTGAGTCTCCATCCAAAATTAATCAAAATGGTGTGGCCAAGAGGATTTATTTATAGTAGCTAAATGAGATCTTCTTGACACATGTCACAACATGTAATGTAGTTACACACCATTTAATCCTGATCCACATTTTTTCCGCATTGCAAAAATATCACATGAATATCATTCATAAATTTGGATCTTAGACTCTTTTCATGCCATGAAATAGGGACTTACAACATGTAACTAGAATTAGCAATGTGTAAGCACTTCACGACTTATACTGATGGAGGACATCCTCTTAGATGAAGTCATAATGTGTAATGAAGATACATGATGTGTAATCAGTGTTTTCTAGTTTTCTAGCACCATTTCTACTTCAAAAATCTGGTGTTCTGCCATTTCTCTTTTCTCACAGTGCGAAGTGTCTTTTAGCTCAATTTCTACCTCTTTTTGGTCCTTTTTTCAATTGTTTATTGTATCCTACCATAAAATAGAAAACAAGTTAATTTGATCAACATTTGGAAATAATATTCATTAAAATACAGAAATCAATACATTAAATCATTCTAAAATGTATGAATGAAATAGACTTATCAAGTGTGTGCATTCTTCATAAATGTGACACCCCAATATTCCTTTAATGTTATATCCTGACAAATTTCCATAAGTAGGAAAGTCATTTATTATCCCATACAACATAACCCTCAATGTGAATTATTTACTTCTATTATCATCATACATTGCAAAACTTGTATCCCACATCAATTTTATATCTTCAATAAATGGAGCCAAATAGACATAAATATCATTACCAGGTTGCTTTGGTCCAAATATAACCAGAGAAAGCACAATATAAGCGTTCTTTATGAATAACCATGGAAAAAATTTATAATTTATTAATATGACAGTCCATGTACTCTGAATAATACTCTATAAACCAAAATTATTTATTCTGCATATATATAATGCAAGATGAAAGTTTCTTGGATAATTTCCAAATTCAGGATAATTGTAATCAATTTTCTTCCATTGAGTAGAATATACAAGATAAATTAGGTTCCCATATTTTATTATTGTATTTTCTGGCCATGTCAATTGAATCATGATTTCCTGATATCCATATGATCTTCTAAAAAATGTAATAATAGGAATGTTATATATAGATTTCAAATGATTTGATTCATTTTTATTGCATTAATCAATGCCACACTTAGGGAATTTTATGATTGATTCAAGGTCCTTGAGAAACAATATGAAATCATATGGACAATCATGTATTTATTTAGAGATCATTCCCATTAAATTTATCAATCATTTAGAATCATATTTTTATCTGTAAGTTCATTTTATTCCTATGGCCTATCATTTAGGAGACCAAGTAGTTCTCTAAACCCTACATCACTTTATCCACTTCCAACCTTCAATTTATATAGCTTCAATACAACTAAAAATGTTGTTTATTTAGTAAAACTGATATAAAATAGTCTCTTAGAATATGTATTTAACATTTCAAAATACATTGGACAATCATGAAGGTCATCTTCAATTTCAGTTATCTTTTATTTAATGCGATCTCCATTATCATTTAGACTGAAATTCATATTAAATGAAACATAAACCACTATATCATCCCAATCAGTGTGAACATTTAGTTTTTTCACCATTTTAACCAAACATTCATACCTATGATCTATTTCATGAAAAATAAAATGTTCTTCCAACTCTTACAAACTAATTTATCTTGAATAATAACAGTACAAACACGACCAAAGGATCAGTGAGGGTTATGTGCATTCTCTATTGGAAACATGCTGAACCCTTTAACTCTATCCTCATACTCTATTGTCAAATGATTAGCGTGTATCCATTTTTGATTCATATACATCCAATTAGGTACAAAAATATTCATTTTTTATAATAAATAAATAAATACACATATTATATTCATTATCAAAGGTGAAAGTGGTAGATAACTCCAATAAGGGGAACCCGACATTTGATTAATTCAAATAATTTCAGTATTATTTGAATGAAATGTGTAATCAAATTTAAGAAATGAATTACTACACTATGGTAGGAGTTATTCTATGAATTCATCCAAAGGTGAAATTTATAGACATCTTTCATACTCATTATCTTCATCTCCTGAATAGTTATTATTTCATTTTATTTCTTGAGAATCGTCCCCCATCTCTTGTGGATATGCACCTATGTTTCTTGAACTAATCTGAGTAGTAGTCATCCCATACTAGATTTCATTGATCATTTGGGATGAATAATTCTCATAGTTTTTCAAGTAATATAGAATACATGGATGATGATTCTCAAGTAACAAAATGAAATAATAACTATTTGGGAGATAATACTGGTAAGGATAATAGTTGTACTTGGTGAGTTGTTTCACTGAAGGTATGTTATCGGCGTCCCAAATTATTTTTACCCAAACAAGTATAGTACCAGTAAGGGGTCGATCTAAAGGGAAAAAAGAAGTTATTTTTTCTTTTCTTAAATAATTTTTATTTTTGTCTTTGTGAAGTGTTATCAATTTAGAGTCAATTTTTGATGTATGGATAAAAAGAATAATTGGTTTTTAGTTTCTTTAATAAATTACTTAATGAATAGAAGAAAATATGGGAAAATTGGTTTTGATGAAAATAAAGAGAGAAATTAATTGGGGTTGTGGATTATTAAGAAGTTGTTTATTAAATAAAATTGCTTATGAGGTTGTGTTGTTCATGATAACCCAAAAGTCTTGGTTCAATTTGTAACAAAGTTTCCTTGGTCTGGTAAACATATATTTAGAGCTGTATAAACTAACTCCTTGGTCCGGTAGTTAGTGTTTAAAAGTTCATTATTTGGATTAGTCCATTTTTGAGTCAATGAATACTTACAATGATCATGAAAATATTTATTGTTATTCTTGTTTTGAATCCTTGAAAATTCTTCCCTTGGTTTGGTTCAGAATTTTCAGTGATAAGATGAAGTGATTTAAGAAGAATAAGAAGAAGTTAAAATAACAAACACATTCATAGTAACTAATCTATATTAAAACTCTTACATCTCCCACAACCCCAACACACTCGGTATTTAGTTATAGATAGAGGTAAAGATAAGCAAAAAACCCTCTATTCTTGATGTGATCATTGCTTGAAACATCAAGGAGGGAGTGAATCTTTGGTAGAATGGTAGAATCGCAAAGTAGTAGAATGGTGGAATAATGGAAGCATAGGTTCTTTCCTTTGGACCTTCAACCCTTTATCGCCATAATTTCTCCTCTCTCGAACGGGAGTCCAAGGCCTATATTTATAGGAAATACAACTACACGACATGTGGCAAAAGTACACAACATGTACTTTTTTCAACGCGCTTTTGTCATTGTTTTCTTCACTGGTGGGCAGCCTAACACGCTGTCTTTGACTTAGAACACACCACCGCCTAGTGGGTAGATATACACAGAGTTTAGTGCCACTATACGTGGTGTGTAGTCTCATTTTTTGACCACAAACCACTTCTATAAAGGTATACACGACATATATAGGTTGAGTATGGCATGTCCCCGTTATCCGACCACATGGGTGTGTAGACTTCTTCTCATCCTCAAACTAGTTCTATAAGGGTGTACACAGTGTGTATAGTGTGAACACTGTGTGTACCATTTTTGGTTACTTGGGCACATACTTTTCCTGGTCAATCCATGTCTAAGTTTTAATGTACACGGCTTGTGTATAAGTACATGCCGTGTAGTTTGTGAATTTTTCTCAATTCTCCCCCATTTTTTGTATTTGGCCATAAATCTTTTGAAAATGAACATGATCACCAAAATCAATGTATTTTTCCACTAAGAATTAAGTAATTTCTGAAAAATTGTTCTTATTTCTAGTAAAGTATGTGAAAATGTATACACAAATCAAGTGCATCAAACTCCCCATACTTAGTCATTTTATTTCCCTCTAGAAAATCTCAACATCTAATTAAGAGAGTCTATATTTTAAAAGTAAGGAATTCAGTCGATCATAAATTTAAATAATAAGTCACAGGAGAAAATTATAAAAAGCTACAAAACAGTTTCAATTCAAAAGATATTCTAATCATGCCTCATATATGATTCAATTAATAATTTTCGTCCTATTTTAAACACATGTTTCAACCTTTATAAAATAAGCAAGACACTTGATGATCTACCTCACAAAAAATATTCTCAACACTCAAGATGTTTTAAATTAAATTTATGCTCAATCAAATATATATAAACTCTATCCATATGTTTTCCAGAAATCTAGTTATCTACTTTAGAAAACTAATTTACAAAAATCAGGACAACTCTTCAATAAGGAGGAGATGTTTCTGTGGCTAAATGATGGTAGGTAAAGATGTGAAAAATAACTCTAAGGCTTGAAAAAGGAGGCTAAATTCTTAAATAATAGGGCATGATATTAGAAGTTAAGTTCAATGTAAAAAGTGACCTTATAAAACACTACCAAATGATCTCATCACCACCATATCCTTTAGTTGGGTAGGGTTCACAAACTAATAAGTGAGTATAAGGTCCCTTTATTTGTACCATTTTTTTTCAAATACAGAGGGGAACTTTTAGAATTTCCACAAATAGAGGTTTGGAATCCTCTTTACCGCAAATAATCAAGAGGCTCTCCCCCATACTTAATTTTATGAAAATTCACAAAAGTATACCATGTGTTTCCAATCCCTTCTTTTAAGATCAAGTGAATAATCATGAAAAATCATAAAAGAATTAGGGTAGGAAGGGAAATAGGATTGTAATATGGATTCTTATAAAGGATATTCATGGTTTCTAGAGGCTTCAAAAAGATAATATGTAGGGTAGGTATCAAGATAAAGGGGTTAAAACAATCTAATGCCTTAATAATTTTAATGTAATTCAAAAATTCCTCATGTTTCGAAAAGATAACTTTCAAATTTTGGTAGTTATGTATATCCTAAGAATCTATCAAGAAAGAGGATATTAGAAAGAATATTACAAAGGGTTTAGAATATCTCTCAAGAGTGGAAAAAATACATAAAGATAAAATTAGGTCATGACATGCATATAATTGATTAGTCTAATCGATGTAATTATCCAAGGTTTACAAGTTGTAATTTAAACTATATCAGCAATCATTTTAATACAATTAATAACCAAAATAAGAAAGAAAATTTTACAAATTTTACACTTTCAACATTATTATTTAGAAATATGATTAACCAAAATGTCTTCAAATTTTCAAATATATCTTCCAATAATGATGTCACCTAGAATGATGATAAGAGAAAAGAAAAAAGTGGTCGAGAGACTCCCCCATACTTAATATCTCACATGGCCCACCAAGTGCCACAGAAAGTGAATAAGGGATGTGGAGATACAATAGTGGACCAGAACGAGGGGTAGTAAGGAAAGAATTAAACTAAGGAAGAAAAGAAAACAATGGAGAAATGTGAAAAAACAATACTTCCCTCATGTCTAGGTGAAGAAATACGAGGAGTGATGGAGAGGGCTATTCCAAAGCGTGCTAGAGTACCTGTGATGGTCGTGGAGAGAGAAAAATACAAAAATAAATAACATAAACAGACAAAAGATATCACAAATAGACATATAATGAAAAAAATATGTGTCCAAAAACCAGTCAGGGGGTCTCCTCAGAAGAGGAATCATCCGGTACAAAAATAGCCCAGAGAGAAGGATCAGGAGCCATGGAAACTGGAGGCTCCAAATCTACACTCAGAATAGAATCTATAGAAGTAAGAGCCTCAAGATCTGGACTCATAATAGGAAGCTCAACATCACTCCCTAGACTGGAAGCAGTGGTGGTAGTAGTTGGGCCTATAGTGGATAGGAGAACTAAATTTGTGTCCAGTGCAGTAAAGGGTGGTGGAGCTGTAGAAGAAGGGCCAGAAACCGAGGTAGAGGAAGGTGGTGGGGGTAGTGGAATAACATGATGCTGAAGAAGAAGCCCCAACATCTTCTCTAGTTGGTCCTAACATCAATTGAGACGAACCAAGTGCTAATCCATCACGGCGAAGAAGAGGGAAAAAGAGGGATCGTCCGAGGGTGTATAGTTAGGGGGTAGAGGTGGAATAGAAGAAGGTAGGCCAGAAAAAGTAGGGTTAGAATATGGGGGGTGGGGTGGTGAAGCCGGAAGGGGTAGGGAAGGATGAACAGGTGCATCGACGAGGGCCGAAGGGTCAGTAGGTGGTTGGGGTGGTACTGGGGCAAGGATGTAATCACCCCTACTTCTAGTCCAATACCATGCGAATAAGCATGAGATAGTGCATCTGCTGGGGGGAACCTAACAGTTCATAGGGAAGAGAAGGATCAAAATCCCTGAGGTGTTGGGACAAAAGGGTTGCATAAAGCCCACCGTTCAGGTTTCTTTGATTACTGATAAATATGGCATGGAAATAGGAGGCGAAAAGGTAAGGGAGGTCAGGATCATCCTGCTAGATGACATAGGTTAGGAGATCCATGTCACAACTAGTCACAACACCCATATCCTCATGGCGGGGAAAAGGGATGGTGTTGAAGCACCGATGAGTGAAGAGAAGGATAGGGTCAGCGATGAGGGCACTCTTCTGGGAAGTAGGGGTATAGTGGTGGTCAGGCCCAACAATCTCCTACCACATAGCAATGAGCTCAGAGCGCTCAGGACGGTTTAGAGTGGCGGCAAGTTTGGAATGATGGGATGAGGATAAAAACCAAACCCTCGGCTGAACTCGGTCATAGTAAGGGAAAAGGGTCAGTCGTCTAGTAGTAATTGGACAACTAGGACCACATTACCAGGTGTCTCCCAGTACTTAGCTCCATCGTACTCAAAGGAAGCAACAAACTCTAAAACTAAATCCATGAAAATAAAAATGCTGACCTAGAAGATCGTGAATAATGGAGTGTGTCCAAGGAGATCCTCTAACTCGCCCAGATACCCAGCTGTTGAGGGATGCTGTTGTCAAGATAGCGGCTGCTCAACAGGATCAGGTGGCGAGAGAAGCGCTAGACCTTGTCGTGCACCAAATCGGTGACCGAGAACACCATGAAAGGGTAAGAAACACCCGCAGGGCCCGACCCAGGTAGAGGTATAGTAGTGGGATCTGACTCTGGGGGCAGAGTGGCTGTAGGAGACGGTGGGTCACTGAATGGGGCAGTCGATGATGGACCAACTACGAATGAGGAGAGCTCAGGTGGAGTGGCAGCTGGTGCAGAATAAAGGGTGGTGCTTGGAGCCTCGGTGCTAGATGGTGGAGGTGCAGCGCTACTAGGACCAGCCTCAGCTGAAGTAGTGAGGGGTAGAAGGATGGTAAATGGAGGGAGTTGATATACTGGAGGGTCCAAATATGGTGACATCACGGGCCAGAGTCATATGTGATGATAAATGGGACACTCTCCCTCAGTGGTGGAGGAGGTCCACTTCCCACTGGAAGGTTCTCTATCTGCCATATCCTGGAAAATAGAAGAAAAACCAAAAAAAAAAGAAAAAGAAAATATAAGAAAAGATAAGAATAAAATGTGAGAAAGCTAAAAAATAGAAAATTACAGAGCGGTTATATCCAAAGTACATGGCGTGTAGTGAAAGCAGGTTAAAATCACATGTTCATTGGATAGACACACAGAGTGAACATGAAATAGACCAGGGAAGGATACATAGTGTGTACCGAACATACATGCCGTTTTTGTGAAAAGTGGTGCTAGTTGGGTGTTGGAAAAGACATAGTCACCATTTAAGCAGTTCTAACAATACATGACACACCGTGTGAGAGGTCAACACGACATGTAAAAGAACAAAGGGTAAATGGTCGTGTAATGTTTTAGACACGGGCTGGCCGAAAGAAATGGTGTACATGGTGTGTGCCGAATAAACACGCTGTATACGTGAACATGGTGTGCGAGGCCATGTGAAAAAGGTACCCAGGCATGATAAGGGCTGGTACATGGTGTGTACTGAAAATACATACCATGTATTTTCAAATCGTGAAGCATTCAATGTGTGTCCATGCACAAAAGTACATGATGTGTGTTCTTCAATTCCTGCCCGTGTATCTCGGAATCCGAACAGTTGGCTAATCTACAAATGACCCTAAATGCTTATGGAAACTTGAAATAAATGGTTTAGAAGGGCGTACCTGGACCAAATATCACAATGCATTAGAAATCGAAAGGTAAAAATCCCTAAATCAGCGGATTTGAGAAAGGGGAGGCTGAGTGTCATATGGGAGAAGAAACGGGGAGAGGGAAGGGCTTCGTGCGACAAAGGCTGAAGTTGGGTGGTCTGTGGATTTTGTAACAAAGGTACATGACATGTACAATAGAATAAACATCGTGTATAACATTTTTTAATAATAATAAATGTATATATATAGATATATAATTATTATACTAAACTATATAATAATTAATATTAATAATTAAAATATGAAATATATATATATATATACATAATTTTTTTAAAAAATAAAACTATACATATAAGGTAATGAGAAATACATGTCGTGTGTTCTATAATTGGAAAGAGAGAAGTACAACCTTTGGTCCGGTGCTTGGGGTGAGGTTTGAATCGGCGATCAACCGTTCCGAGCGGAAGCCCTCAACCACTGGATCAAAGGTTGTACTACTACTACTATTATGTATTTAAATATAGTTAAAGTAAATAGGCCTATACTATATGGGAAGAAGAAAATTCATGGTGTATGGTTTTTAGTTAGACAGAAAGGGATGAAGTAGGAAGATTAACCGAGTTCGAACCTGGGTCTTTTAGATACAGGGCCGAGACTCTTCCAATATTCCAACTTCATCTGCATGAATCACTTTATGTAAAAATATTTTTTATTTTTTAGAAGGAAAACATGGCGCACGTGACATATATTGAAATACACACCATGTGGGTTTATTAAAAATGACAAATGATGGAAATGGGGTGGTTGTCAGGATTCAAACCCAGGTCTTTTAGAACAGGGTTATAATCCTAGCCAACCGATCCATCCCCACCATGGGTTTTCTTATAAGCACATATATATATAAAAAACTACCACACACACCGTGTAAGAAAACATGTGGAAAAAAAGGAGGAACCCCGTGCTGAAGGTAGGTTTGGAGAGATTTGAACTGATGAAGGCTCGGATAAACTCCAGTGACCTTACCATCGGCACCAACATCATCCTTATTTATTACTTTGTTAAGATTTATATTTATAATAGTTATAATTTAAATGAAAATAAATTAGTACATGCCATGTATATAGGTGGTACATAGCATGTATCCGCTGGGTTGCCTCCCAGGAAGTGCCTTTGTTTTAGGTCGTTGGCTCGACCTACTTACCTCTGCTTACCTAAGCTGTATGGTAGACAATGTTCCTACTATTTTATCCATGTGATGGTAAGCATTCAACCACTTCCCATTCACCTTGAATGGTTGACCATCCTCTCCATAAATTTCCACCACTCCATGATGGAATACACATATCACTTGAAATGGTCCCAACCATCATGAATTCAACTTCCCTGAGAATAATCGAAGATGAGAGTTAAAGAGAAGTAACTGATCACCAGGTTGAAATATTTTTATGAAATCATCTGGTCGTGAATTGCTCTCATATTCTCCTTGTATAGATTAGCGTTCTCATATGCCTCTAATATGATTTCATGAAGTTCTGACAGTTGGAACTTTCGCTTCTCTACAGCTGCCTTCAAATCAAAATTCAGGGATTTGACAGCCCAATATACTTTATGCTCCAATTCTTCTAGTAGATGGAATGAATTTCCATAGATGAGGCGAAATGGGGACATTCCCAGTGTTGTTTTGAAAGGAGTCCGATATGCCCACAAACCATCGCCTAACTTCTTGGACTGATCTTTCCTCAAAGTGTTGACTATTTTCTCTAGGATATTCTTGAGATCACAGTTGGAGATCTCCACTTTCCCACTAGACTGGGGATGATATGGCGTACCCATATGATGCTTTACTCCATAATTCGATAGTTTTCCTCTCATCAGTGTGTTTTCAAAGTGGGTCCCTCTGTCATTGATCAGTACTCAGGGAACTCCAAACCTGCTAAAAATGTGTTTCTATAAAAAGCTCATGACTACCTTGGTTGTTTCATGAGTTGTAGTAGTATCTTCCACCCACTTGGAGATGTAGTCAATGTAGACCGGGCTGTAAGTGTTCCTAAAAGATGGGGGAAAGGGACCCATGAAATCTATGCCATAGACATCGAAAATCTCAACCTCCATGATGGGATGCTGGGGAATCTCATCTCTACATCCCACATTACCAGTTTTCTGGCTTCGATCACAACAAAAAACAAAGACCTTTCCATCTTTATGCATGGTGGGATAGAAAAACTCAGATTATAGGATCTTTGATATCGTACGGTCAGGGCCATGATGTCCCCCAACTGGTGAGGCATGAAAAAATTTCAGGACTTCATGAAGTTCATTTTCAGGGATGCAATGACGGATCTCCCCATCTCCAAAGGATCAAAACAGAAGAGGATCTTCCTAGAAGTACCTCCTAACAGCAGAGAGAAAACTTTTCCTTTGCTGGAAGAAGAGGTTGGGATGAACGACACCTGTAACCAAAAAAATTAGTAATATCAGCATACCAAGGTCTAGGTGATTCATTGATTGAAAAGAGGTACTCATCAGGGAAATCCTACCTGATATCTTGATATTCCTCCTTCTTCAAATGAGGTATCTCCAGGTGGGAGAGATGACCAACAACAACATTCTCGCTCCCTTTCTTGTCTCAGATCTCCAAATCAATTTCTTGTAGGAGCAGCACCCAGAAGATCAATCAGGGATTCACATTTTCTTGTTTAGTAGGTACTTTAGTACTACATAGTTAGTATAAACAATAATTTTAGATAACGCTAAGTAAAAACAAAACTTGTCAAATGTGAGCACCACTGCTAACATCTTCTTTTCTGTGGTGCTGTAGTTCATCTGTGCCTCGTTGAGCATCTTGATGGCATAATATATAGCTTAAATAATTTTTTCATTCCACTGGACCAAGACTGATTCTACTGTATAGTCATTGGAATCTCACATCACTTCAAATTGTTCTTCCTAGTTGGGAGAAATCATCACTGGAGCTTCCACCAGGCACTACTTTAGGTGCTCAAAATCTATGGTGCATGTCTCATTGAACTCAAATATGGAATCCTTGATAAGAAGATTTGTCACGACTCATCCCCCGAGGTTCGTGCCGCGACTACCCCAAGCCCGCCTTCCATAGGCCAGGGGATGACAACTAACACTAAAGGCGTAAATCCCTAAAACCGAGAATACATTTCCTTTATAACCTGAAAATGCACACAATAGAGTACAAGATGGAAGAAATACACTAATTAGAACTATAAAACAAAGTGTATTGAAAGTAAATAGGGGTCTGGAAATACAAGACCAACGGTAAAGTACAAGGAAATGGAAAGTACAAATGAAGAAAATAAAAGCTGCCGCTAGGTCGTCCTCTGAGGTTTCTACTTGAAGGGTAGGTACCGATCACCTCCTCATCACTCCAGGTCCGTCCATCTCCACCGTGTATCATCACACCGTATGTTCCACCTCTGAGTACCATCCAGTACTAGTGCTCTCATCCTCAGTCAACGCTGTCCATCATCTTCATCCAACACAACGAGGTGCGGGCATATGCCATACATGGATGAGTATAACGATACTCAGTAGGGACCCTGAGACTCTCAAGGTCTCACAAAATCCATCAAGGATAAATCACAAAGTATGAAATGAATAGATAACCCCACTTAGGTATATGCCCACACATATAACTAAGTTATCAAGTAATCCATCTCAATCATGAGGAAAACACAAAATTTACTGACTCATCTCACACAAGTATAAAACTTTTGTTGAGAGTTATAGATGATTAGATGTATCCACTAAATAATCTATTCTGTTGAACCCAAACGGGATCCAGGAACATAAATTAGAACTGTCGAACCCACACAGGATCTAAGAACAGTATTCAGAGCTGTTGAACCCACACAGGATCTAGGAACAATAGTTAGAATTGTCAAACCCACACAGGATACAAGAACAATATTCAGAACTATCTAACCCACACAGGATCTAGGGACAGTATTCAAAGCTATCGAACCCACACAGGATCCAGGAACAATAGATATAACTGTCAAACCCACACAGGATCCAAGAACATTAGTCAGAGCTGTCGAACCCACACAGGATCTAGGAACAACAGTTAGAACTGTCAAACCCACACAGGATCTAGGAACAGTTTTTAGAACTATCGAACCCACACAGGATCTAGGAACAGTAGTCAGAACGCATCTAGCCACAAGGTTTCCACACAATCAGGTTTGATTTCGGGAGGGTCCACTCCTCAAGCCAAGAGTCGATACAACAACTGCCACGAAGTCCCAATAAAGAGTATCTCAAAGGTCCTACCACATCATAAAGGTACAAAACCAAAAGATTTTTGTCCAAGACATAGAGTATGAGATGACCAAGCCATTTACCAAAAAGTACCCGACTTGTTGGAATAAGGTACACACCGTGTAGTTAGACCTCGGGTACTGCCCGTGTGCAACGTACCGTGTCGAATGACTGGTCGTATAGAAAAGTGATTACACAACATGTGGTATGGTTACACGCCATGTCCAAGAAACTGGGGTCGACTCCATGTACACTGGCCATGTGCCCCTACATGGCCTCAAACCATGTTCTCCAACCCGTCTAACTGCTACACAGGGTAGCCCGTGTCACTGGCCTTGCCTGGCCGTGTGGTGGAGTACATGCCCGTGTACTTCACCCGATGTCTGTGTATCCCCAGGATACACACCGAGTCTCGCATAGCCACCTCTGCCAAGATGAGTGAAGAGTACACGCTGTGTGATAGGGGTCAAATGTTGTGTGATGCGCGTCTGATTCCCATAACCCTAACTGTAGTATGCCCATACTACATGGTGTGTTCTTAGGATGTACAAGCTGTATATTCTATAATTTTTTAGAAAGGACACTTCTGGCCAGTGTGCTTCCTGTGATACCTCTTCATTATTCTGATGGTCTAATCACCACGAAACTACAAACTCTAGGTCACCTCAAAGTTCCAAAATCATTACCGTCTTTTTTCGGGCCTCTGATCAGCTCTGAAAACACATTATGATTCACCCGCTCGAAGAACAGTTGAAGAACAATCTTCCCAGTCCAGTTTGATTCATTTCCCTCTATTGTCATTGCACCTCTGCAAGGTCATCGTGATGTTGGGTCTTCAATTTGGGATCATTGCATTGCACAATGAACCCGCAACGTTCCACTGTTCATCACCCAAGAAGAACGTGAAGAACACACCACAAGAAGTACGGTGGAGAAATTGGGCCGTGTTAGTTTGACCCGGTCCCCCTGCATTAGTTTGATAGCAAGAAGTTCAAGAAAATAAACAACATATGAGAAACAAGAACAACATTGATCAAATCAAATACACCCCTACTTTGATCATTGTTTGTTAATGGAGTCGTAGGAAGAAGATAGAGTTTTCGTCATTTGTTTCATCATTCACACACTTCCAATCTCGAGCTCACATGTTGGTTGTGGAAGATGCTCCACATTAGTAGGAGTCTGGGGAAGTAGATCAAAGGGGATCGTTTTTGGTGTTATTCATTGAAAGAACACGTTTTTTGTTCTTCATTGGGAGATGAAGTTCTTTGTTGGAGAACTCTAGTTCTCCCAAGCTCCCCTCTCGCCAATATTCCACCCAAATGCCAAAAGTGATATGATTTCCCCAATTTAATTGTTGGATTAATATTAAAATTGGGTAAATTAATTATATAGGTTGGCGTATTAAGGGTGGTGTGTTGAAAACATTGAAGTTAGAGGAGGTCAAGAGGCTCTCCCTCATTAATGAGGGGAGTTGAGAGGTTTTCCTCTCCTCCCATTAATTAGGGCCAAGTGGTCTCCACCACATTAATCTCACATGGGAGGTTGAGGCGTGGTGGTCCCCACCACTATAACCTCTCATGAGAGGTTATAGACTGACGATCCCCACTTCCAACCTCCATATAGAGGTTTTAGTTCTAGTGGTTCCTACCTCCCAACATTCACATGGTTGTTGGTAAAATAAAAATAAAGTGTCACACACATTTATTTTTATTTTTATCTTTCACGTAAAACCCATAATCTAACTTTTATTCCCGACCCACTGTCGTCGAGGTGAAAGTATCCTTAAGTGAATACCAGTGCTGCAAGTTCAACAGTGCCCTCAGATTTCAATTCTGAGAACTGGTTCAAAAATTATAAAAACCCGCTCGTATATTTACTAAATGTACCCAAAAAAAAACTTCAGAAATTTATTCTGGGCACACCGGGCCTCGTAATCAGGCGCTGTCAATTTTCTCGGACTCGTAAAATTCTTAGTTAATTAAAAAAAATTTATATAAAAATTCTAGGTTTTTACAAGATTGGTGAGGGGTTGGGATATTTTTGAAAAGTCATGGAAAAACCGCCTGTAAAAACCATCATACCCCAGGAAGCTACGGATGGATCTAATGGAAGTCCAAATAGGCAGTCGTGAAATTACTTCTATATTCTTCAAATCCACCTCTATCCCCTTTTTTGAGATTCTTTGGCCAAGGATGGTGCCACTTTGCTCCATGAAATGGAACTTTTCCATGTTCAAAACCAGGTTAGTGTTTTCACATCTTTCCAGAACTAGATCCAGGTGCCACAAGAAAGTGGTGAATGATTTTACGTAAATGAAAAAGTCATCCATGAATACCTATAGGATCCATTCTTCCATGCCGTGGAAGATAACCAGCATACAACACTAGAAGGTGGAAGGGGCATTTCACATGCCAAAATTCATCCTTCGGTAAGAAAACATACTGTAGGGGTAAGTAAATGTGCTTTTCTCCTGATCTTTTGGAGAAATGGAAATTTTCTTATAGCCGGAATAGCTGTTGAGGAAGCAATAAATGTTGTTCCCTGCTAGTCTCTCTATAATTTGATCCATGAAAGGTAGGGGAAATGATCTTTCCTCATGGCGTCATTTAGCTTCCTATAATCCACACAGACTCGCCCGCATGTGACAGTGTGTGTGGGGATGATCTCATTCTTATCATTTGAAATTATTGTGATACCTTCTTTTTTGGGTAACACTTGTAGGGGACTCACCCATGGACTATCTGAGATGGGTTAAATTATGCCTTCATCCAACAATTTAATTACCTCCTTTTTTATAAATTTATTCATGGGGGAATTCAGGCACCGCTATGGTTGTAAAGATTGCTTGGCACATTCTTCATGAAACTTCTTGTGGGTGCCAATGGTAGGGCTGATTCATTTCAAATATGCACCTGTCCACCCAATAGAGTGCTTCCACTGTTTTAAAACCTACAAAAGTGCATCTTGCTGCTCCTATGACAGTTCTGAGCTAAGTATTACATTCCATGTTTTATGGTCTCCCAAATACCCATATTTTATAGAATATAGAAGAGGCTTCAGTTCTAGTTCAAGAACCTTTATAATTGAAGGTAAAAGTGGTTGCACCTTTTCCTATTCGAAGATATCAGGAAAAACTGCATGTTTCCAATAGTGTCCACCCTGGCCTTCTAGGAATTACAAATCCTTTGGAACTTCTTCAACTAGAATTTCTAGAATGATAAAGTTATCTAAGGTAAAAGAACATACCAGATCATCCCCTTTTTCACTCAAGTGATCAACCATTGTGGTTACCAAATAACATCCCTCATGCTCAGACAATGATGCATTCTTGACAGCTTTGAGGACATTGTAGGAGAATCTCTCGTATTCTACATGGAAAATTAGCTCCCCTTGGCGCATGTCAATCAGTACCTTCCCAGTTGGCAAGAAAGGCATTTCCAAAATGAGAGGTTCCTCCTGGCCATCCTCCATGTCAAGGATGATGAAATATGAGGGAAGGATCAACCAACCCTCCTTGACTAGGACATCCTCCAGTAGCCCCTTTGGATATATGATGGATTAGTTAGCAAGTTAAAGGAATAATCAGTTAAGATTCCGGTCATTGAGCCCTAGATTTTTGAAAACTCTGAGGCACATGAGGTTAACATTGGCCCCTAAGACACAGAGGGCCTTCCTAAACTCACATAGTCTAATAGTCCATGGAATAGTGAAGATACCTGGATCTTGGAGTTTGGGAGGAATCGAATGCTGGATGACTGCAGAACACTCCTTGGTTAGTGTAATGGTACCCAGATCCCCCATATTTCTTTTATTGGAGAGGATTTCTTTCATGAATTTTTCATAAGTGGGCATATGTGTCAGTGCCTCTGCAAATGGAATATTTATGTACAGCTTCTTGAACACGTCCATGAATTTTCTGAACTAGTAGTCTAGCTTTATCTGCTTCATTCTCTCTAGGAAGGGTAGGGTAGGCTCAAAGGGTTTGACAAACTCCTTTCCTTTATTCTACAAAGCCTCCTTCCATGGGGTTTTGGATGAGGAGGGGTCTGAATATATACTATTTTCATCACATGGGGTGTGGATGCACCTGGCTGTGCTGGTTGGTTTTATTTTAGATCCTTTCCACTCTATAGTGTGACAGAATGGGCCTCCTCTCTCGAAATATTCTCAGTGTTACTCGGTAATGTACTGTGTTTTCTCCCTGAGAGTTGGTTTTCTGACTATCCAATTTGGTTTTATAGGCCTTAAATTGAAGCCTCCTAATTTTGGAACCTGATATCAACAGTAGATATACATTTGCTCATGAGATCCTCTAACCTTGAGGTGTTCTTCTGCTGAGGTGGCTATTGAGATGGTAGAAGTGGTGGCTACCGTGGCTATTGTGGGTGAGGGTTTTGATACCCTTTATATTGATAAGAGCCATGTTGGGGTTATTACTACGTTGGGTACTGGTTTTGATAAGGAGGATGGTTATAGCTGGGCGGTCATTAGGGTGGAGGAATCTACTGATGTTGGCCCCAACCTATGTTTTGTTGATCACGCCATGCTGGGTTCTGATACTGCTGGTACTAGTTTGGCCCTCGATTTTGGGAAACATAAATCACCTCTCTTATTAAAGAGCCACCATCAGAACCTGGGAATTCTCACATGATGTGGTTATCACCACATTCGCTACACGCCAGATGGTTTTCCACATGTACTTGGGATGCGCCCTTCAGATTGAGCGCATCAACGTTTTTGGAAACATTGTCCAACTGGGCAACAAGCATATTAGTAGCATCAGTGTTATGAATACCTCATTTCTGTGTGCCCCGCTTGGAATGTCATTGGAAGATATTGGCAGAAATGTCTCCCAGTAGCTCGAAAAGCTCTTCGGGGGATTTCCTTATTACTGCACCTCCAGCTGTAGCATCCACCATGAACTTTTTATTTGTCGTCAGTCCTCTATAGATGGTTTGGACCTGCATCTAATGTGGGAGTCCATGCTGTGGGAATTTGTGCAACATCTCAATGAAGTGCTCCCATGATTTATACAATGACACCGAGTCATGCTGTTGGAAGTTGTGTATTTTGTTCTGCAGAGTCACCGTCTATGAGGGTGGAAAGTATTTATATAGGAATGCCTGGGCTAGGTCCTCCTAGGTGAGGATGGATTGTTGCCCCAATCCTTTAATCGAGTCTTTCACCTTATTCCTTAGAGATAAGGGGAAGAGGTGAAGAAAAATGGCATCTGTGGACACTCTGTTGTAGAGGAACATGTCGCAGACCTCTAGAAAATTTAAGAGATGGGCATTGGGGTCCTTACTGGGTAGCCCGTAGAATTGAATGGTGTTCTGGATCAGCTGCATGATAAAAGGAATGATTTTTAAGTGTTGGGCCTACACCGGTGGACAGATGATGCCTGTGTCAGCTCCGTGGATAGATGGCTGGCTATAATCTTTGAGAGTATGGTGTGGAGGTGGCTACTAAGGTAGTGGAGTTGACATGTATTTTTTCTCTTGAGAGGCGTAGTACATCCCTTGGCCTGGGTGTAAAAATGGAATCTGCTCTGGTTGGAATTGTTGGGGCTGTTGCAGGCCATACCCTAGAGCGAGTGGAGTTTGTTGGTTCCAGTTGTCATCTGATCCTAATGGCTGTCTAGATCCTTGGACCAAAGCTATATTTCCTTCCTCGTTCTGCGCCATGTGATTGTTGTGATTATATTCAGTCATGGGTGTGCGCTGGTGCTTCAAAAGTATACGTTTGATCATTGGGTCAATTGGAAAAAAACATGATGACTCAGCGTTCTTAGAACATGTGAGGTAGCCGCTCATACACCTAATGACCTGCACAATAAAAAACACACCAAGCATAAATGAGGAAAAATAAAGTTAAACAAAAATGAGTTTAGAAAAGATATTTTTGGGAATTTTTGATTTTGATTTTCAGTAAAATTTGATACAAACATAATTAAAACAAGGACAAAATTAACTTTTCTTAAGTCCCCAACAACGACGCCAAAATTTGGAAAGTCATTTCACCGATGGTATGTTATCAATGTCCCAAATTATTTTTACCCTAACAAGTATAGTACTAGTAAGGGGTCGACCCATAGGTAAAAAGATGTTATTTTTGTCTTTGCTTAATTAATTTGTATTTTTTTCTTAATGATGTGTGCTAAATTTTGAGTCGATTTTTGATGTTTGGATAAAAAGAATAATTGGTTTTAAGTTTCTTTAATAAATTACTTAATGAATAGAATAAAATATGATAAAATTGGTTTTGATGAAAATAAAGAGAGAAATTATTTGGGGTTGTGGATTCTTAAGAAGTTATTTATTAAATAAAATTTATTATGAGGTTGTGTTTTTCATGATAACCCAAAACCCTGGGTTTAATTTATAACAAAGTTTCCTTGGTCAGATAAACATATATTTAGAGCAGAAGAAACTAACTTCTTGGTCCGATAGTTAGTGTTTAACAATTCTTTATTTGGCTTAGTCCATTTTTGAGTCAAAAAATACTTAGAATGATCAAGAAAATAATCATTTTTATTCTTATTTTGAATCCCTGAAAATTCTTCCCTTGGTCTGGTTCAGAATTTTTAGTGATAATATGAAGTGATTTAAGAAGAATAAGAAGAAGTTAAAAGAAAAAACACATTCATAATAACTAATCTATATTACAACTCTTACATATCCCACAACACCAACACACTGGGTATTTAGTTAAACATAGAGGTAAAGATAAGCACAAAACCCTCGATACCTGATGTGATCATTGCTTGAAAATTCGAGGAGGGAGTGGCTCTTTGGTAGAATGGTCGAATGTGGATGTAGTATAATGGTGGTATAATGGAAGAATAACTTCTTTCATTCATACCTTCAACCCTTTCTCTCCACACTTTCTCCTCTCTCGAACCAGAGGCCAATGCCTCTATTTATTGGAAATATAACTACATGATGTGTGAAAAAAGTACACGGTGTGTACGTTTGTCAACGCGATTTTGTCATTATTTTTTACGCTGGTAGGCAGCCTAACAGGCCTTCTTTGACTTGAAACACGGAGCCGACAGGTAGGTAGATTATACACGACATGTAGCACCACCATACATGGCGTGTGGTCTCATTTTTTGGCCACCAACTACTTCTAGAAATGTATACATAGTGTGTATAGGTTGAACACAACGTGTCCCTGTCAGCTGGCCACTTGGGCATGTAGACTTCTTCTCATCTGCCAACTAATTCTAGAAGGGTGTACACAACATGTATAGTGTGAACACGGTGTGTACCGGCTTCTGGTCACATGGGCATGTACTTATCCTAGTTAATTTGTGTCTGAGTTAGAATGTACACAACGTGTGTATAAGTACACACTATGTAGTTTGTAAATTTTGTTCAATTCTCCCCTATTTTTGTGTATTTGGACACAAATCTCCTAAAAATGAACAAGATCACCAAAATCAAAGTATTTTTCCACTAAGATGTAAGTAATTTCTGAAAACTTTTTCTTATTTTCAATAATGTATGTGAAAATTCATACACAAATCGGGTGCATCAGTACTCTATTATGTTCTCTAAAAGGGGTAATGCCTTCCATTTTTTAAAATTACACCATTGGAGGTAGTAATTAAATCATATACTATTAAATTTGAGATTCAGTGGGGTGGGGGTATATACATGTACTTGTCTATGATTTAAGGGGTCTTGGCAGGGACATGTTATGATATATGATATATCCATTTTTCACAAGCCAATTTTAATTCACTAAAAGTAATGAAGAAATTACATTTAAATAATTTTAATGGAAAATCAAATAATTATGAAGCATGAATAAAATTTATAAAGGTAAAAAAAGCATAGTGTTGGAAGAATTTATGAATGTTAGAATTTTTTAATTCTAATATAAGTTAACTAAATGGTATATTAACCGGTAGAGGTAAAAAAAAAACTTTATTAGATTTATTGGTGACTACAATAAGTATTTAAAATGAATAAAATTTGAATAATAGATAATATATTAATTATTAAAGTAGAATTTATAGTGGAGGTTATTATTTATGTTAGCATCATTATATTATGAATATGTTGATTACATTTGATATTATTGGTATCAAAGATGAAAATACCCCATTTATCTCTAGTGTTATTTTTTTTATTAATTCAGACATAAGTATAACACAACACAAACATTTTACTAAATTTTTTTCTTTAATGTATTTGATATAATATAATAAACACAATATCACATTTTTGGTTTTTTCAAATTCATTTATATTATTTTAATATAAGTGTGGATCATTGTAAAGGTATAAATAGAATATTTTTATGTTTAATGAAGGATAAAAAATTTGATTTTTTTTATATTGATTACCTGGATACATTAAGTATGTAATGATTCACATTGGAATACCATCATGGGATATTATCAATCCCAATTTGGATGGATAATTACTCCTAGAGATAGTTTCCTTTTGGGTATAGGAAATAAATAAACAGGCATTTCACATTCGACATTTGTGTCTGAATTTAATACTTTGACAACTTGTGGAATGAAAAAAATGAATCATAAACATATTAAGGGAAGTTATGTTATGTAATATTCCAATGCCTTTTATTTATAATAATTATGGTACTGAATAATCCTTTCAAAATATTATAGTTTCATTTATAATGTAAAGTCTAAATGTATAACTCTTAGACATGATATGTGAGACAATTATTATAAAATGGTACCATAATAATTTTTTATGTAAAATCATGTAAGAACCTTAAAGATACATTTATAAAATATATATCAAGGGATATTGTTGAAAAAATTAATAGATAAATTGGGATAAAAACTATAAAATGAATCAACAGGGGGCTTAAAAGGCATCAAATATTCCAGGTCAAACCCATCCAAAACATTTAAAACAATGAAAGGAAACAATAGTTCCATGTTCCTTGCTAATGTGAAAAGCATATTCTAAAATAGCCAAATGTGGTCTAATTCAAATAAATTCCTCATGAAAACATAATGGTAATTCTTTATAATTCATATGAAATCATTACATGAAATCTATTTTGATTTATTCAATAAAAACCCTGGGTGGAATTTTAAGAAACACTTCATGTGCATTATTTCCATGGAAGGAATTTCAAAACATTTTAACAAAAGAAAAACTCCTTTTATGTTAATGAAAAATTAAGAAAAAATCTAATAAATGCATAACCCCATCAAGGATATTTATAATAGAATTTAATTTAGATAATAACATGGATTTAAAAGATGAAATAATTCATGGTTCCATGTTTAAAGAAACGTGAATAGAGCCACCACCCATAATGGATGAAATCAGTGAGTGGATGTCTTAATACGCTACATGGAATCAATAAGATCCCTTAAAAGATCAATACAAACCCAATATCATAGAAACCCCCAATTATAAATTCATTCTAAAAGGGAAAGAAATGATGGATAATGAAATACAAGTGGAAATGAACAAAAAACAAAAAGACATCACCAAATAAGAAATCAATGAGTGAGGAGGAAGAGAAAATAAAATACCTTGGATTAAAGCTTTAATTTTTTTGAGAGGCAGTAGATATATCACCATATCTTGGATTTTTTTGAGCCTTGATTCATTAGAGCCTTTTATTTGAGGATTAGATTTGTTCAAGCCTTGATTCGAGCTTGGATTCGATAAGGACAATCACTATCATTAGTTGGATTCTGTGGAAAACTTCAAATATCAGGACTGGTTCATGACTGGTTATGGTTCTTTAAATTGATCGAGATTCTTTTATCAGCACTCTTAAAAAGGCGCTGATAAAGATACCATTTATTAGGGTTAAATTAACAACCATTGATAAAGGCCATCTTTATCAGCACTAAAGTTTTAGCACTAATAATGGATTTATAATTATAATTATAAATACTTTTTTTGTAAATTTATTTATATAGTTATATGTATATTTATTAAATATATATATAGTAAATATCTTCATTATTTAAAAAAATTATTGTAATTTTGTAATTAGAAATATGTTTATATCATTATAATTATTTATATAATTATATATATTTAATATATATATAAATATAAATATAAATATAGTAAATATATTCATTATTTAAATATAATTATTATAATTTTATAATTATTTAGATATATAATTATTTATTAATAATTATATAAAAACTTTAAAAAAATTAATATTTAATTAAAGATTTATATATTTATATCATTATATATATATTTAAAATATAAATATAAATATAAATATAGTAAATATATTCATTATTTAAATAAATTTTCTATAACTTTATAATTATCTAAATATATATAATTATTTATTAATAATTATATAAATATTTTTTTTTAAAATTAATACTTTTTTATGTATAATTATAAATATATGAATTTTTAAATATAATAAATATAAATTTATAAATATGTTATTTTATAAATAATTACAAATATATTTTGAACATTATTAATGAATATATAATCTTAAATTCAATTATATTAAAAGTGAGTGAAATTGAATGATTAAAAATGAGTACACTTTAAAAATAGATAAGTTTTATTAATTACATATAAATTATTAAAAAATATGGATATGTATTAAAATAAATATAAATAAAAATTTAAAATATTAAAACATTGTAAATTAATATATATAAATAAATAATGTAAAATTATTAAATGCCCCCAAAAAATAATAAATAAAAAATAAAAAATATTAAAAATGATTTAATACCTCATTGTAACAATATTAAAAATAAATAAATAAAAATTTTCAAATGAAGAAATAAAAAATTAAATTTATTATGTTATAATTAAATTCTAAAATGAATACTAAAATTAAAATAAATTACATGAATATTAGGTGTATGCCTTTCTATATAAGATTTCATTAATTATATAAATATTTTTGTGTGTGCATTGAATATAAAAATGCATTAATTATGTTTATGTATATGAAATAAATTTAACACATGTTTAATATATGTTAAATTGAAATATAAAATGACATTAAATTATGTCCATCACTCAATGTAATTAGTCAGAATTTTTAATTAATATTAATTTTTAATTATAATCCATTCTTCACTAAATATATTACTTATTTAATGTGAAGCATAAATATTTTGTATAATATAAGTTATATTTTAGGAAATATTACACACACACACACATAGATATATATATATGAATATATTTCTATATTAAATATATTAATGAATAATTATGTATAAAACCATTAAAAATTAATATGGCATTAATATGTTTTCCATTAATATATTTTATTCATTTTCTATATTAATATTTAATATTTATTATTTATTAATAATTATAACTAATATATATATATTAAAATTATTAATTTTAATTAATAATTATTTCATTAATATTTTTGATGATTTTTTATTTTATTCATTTTTAATTTATTATTTAATTATTACAATTTATTAATTTATTAATTTATTTGTTTAATTATAACAATTTATTCATTTTATATATATATTTAATATATAATATTTATTAATATTTATAATATATATATATATATATATTGGGTTCTTGGGGGTACAACTATATTCAAACACATACACATACCACACACATAGGTCGGAGAGGTAGGCCATAGCCCCCACAAGGTGATAACCCACCCATCAAGTCTTGTTTATTTAGTACATGGCTCGTAGACCCAATGGGCATGAAGCCCATTACATGGACCTAAAGCCTGGTGTAGCATCATTCCTACATCATCATGCCTTCATCAATAGGTCTGCATCATGCCTACGTTACCACCTGCCTGCGTAATCATCTGCATCATCGCCTACATAATACTGAATAGTACCTAATCCTAATAGGGCTTGATCCTAGGATCTCATATATTCCAAGCATGAGCCATTAACACTTGGGTACAGACTAATTGGCTATAATCTATATATAAGTTTATTAAATTTATTCATTTTTATCTATAATTATTTAATTAATAAAATGTTTAATATTTTTCTTTAGTTAATCATTTGTTGTTTTTATTTTTTCTAATTATTTCATTTTATTAATTATTTATATATATATATATATTTAATTTATAATATTTTTTCGTATTTATAACATATATATATATTAATTTTATTCATTTTTACCAACAATTATTTAATTAATTAAAATTTTAATACATTTTTGAATTTAATCATTTTTAATTTTATTTGTTTAATTATTTCATTTTATTCAAGACCTTTATCATCGATAAAAATGAGCTGATAAAGGATACCATTTATGAGTGCTAAAAATAAATAACTAATAATGGTTACCCTTTATAAGTGCTAAAAATAAAGCACTGATAAAGGGTACCCTTTATCAGTGCTAAAAAAACTGATAAAGGGAACCCTTTATTAGCACTAAAAATCACCGATTAAGGGTGGGATTTATCAGTGCTAAAAATAGACCTACTAAAAGGTCTCCTTTATTAGTGCTTTTTGCTAGCACTGATAAAGGTCGATGCTGTTAAAGTCTTTTTTTACAGTAGTTTATTCATTATGGGAAAAAATTAAGTTAACCCCACTAAATCATATTAATAATGCTGATCAAAAATATGGAATCCATTTTATAGTATTCAATTTCTATAAGTGGATAAATTCATTTTAAAATTAAGCGTGAAAAACATAATGAAAACCCTTTTTATAAATATACATTATTAAGTATAAAACAAGATGTATTCATATTCTATTCCTAGTAAAAATGATTAGATGTATATTAAAAAAATTGATTGAATATATATTGTATAAATTTCATTAAAATCATTCATCAATAGAGATTAATTTAATTTCTCATGATAGAAACACATTGAGCACATAAGAAACCAATTTTTGAAAAAAATATCTATTTTCCCATAAAATACTTTAATTTTCATATATAAAAAATTGATAACCAATGAATTCATTTTATATAGGTGTAAGAAATATTTTTTCATAATTTAGATATTCCTATTCAAATTCTCCAATCCAATGTATAGGTGATAATTTTAACACTAAATAAAAATATTTTTATAGTATATAGTTTTTTTTGAACTCAAATTTATGTGTATCGAAAGATATCTAATAGTCTGAACTAATTAAGAGAAATAAATAGTAAAATATCCAGGTGTTACATTCTACTCCCTTATAATAATTTCTACCCCAATAATACATCACTTTGATAAAAATAATTGAGGATACTTATTTCCCACCACATCCTTGGGTTCCCACACATCTACCTAAAATTTATGATTTCACAACAAACATTGATTAGATGAGTGGTATTTTTCCACACAACACTATCTATTTGATCCAGAATCTCCACCAGTTGTTCTTCATAGGAGGTATATGTATCTAATGGTACAACATTTGAGTTCAATACAAGTGAAGGATCAGTTGTGTAATTACTCATGGGAGATACATGAAACACATCATGAACTTGAGAGTGATTTAGTGTAAGTTTCAAGTGATAATAATGAATCCCAACATGATCAAGAATTTTGAAGGTATTGATAAATCTATAGACCATATTTTACTTCTTTTCTAATATTATAAAATTTTATTGAGTAAATCATCATTGGAATACATTGTGAAAAACTTCAAAACCTATATCTCACCAATGATTGTTATCATAAATTTTATAACCACAATGAGATTCCCTGATGTTTTGTTGAATGGATCTATCATATCTATGATTTCCTTAGCTAGATTATGTCCCAATAGATTTTTTACAAAAATTAATCCTATCACATTAGAGTTCATCACTTCCTTTCATAGTGGGATTCATAAGGAGCCATATGAAATCTTGAGTGAAATTTATTACTATAAGAAAACTCATCTAGAGAAAGGTTTTGATCCCAGATACCTATGAATTATAAAGAACATTCTATAAAAATATATTATATTGTTTTAATGGTTATAAAAAATTTATCACTTGTCCAAGGATGATGTGTATTACTAAAATTCAACTCTATATTCAATGCTTGCTAAAGATTTTTCTAGAACAATAAAGTAAACAATAGATCCTGATCATATACAATATAATATAGTACTCCACAAAAACATAAAACATAAATAATGTATATCCTAGAAATACTATTAAGAGAAAAATCATATATAAAAAATGAAATGTGCTAACCTCATAAGTTAATCAACTACAACCCAAATATTATTATAGACTTTAGATGTTTTGGGGAGTCTGATGGTGAGATCTATAGTGATTTTTCCCATTTCCATTCTGGTACTGGTAATGGTTGTAAGATCCCCTTAGAATTTTTTTCTCAACCTTAACTTACAAACATATCATAAATAAGAATATATACACTATAATTTATCTATTCATGTTTTAATAATATAAATACTCTTTCAGATTACTATAATTCTTCATACATATAGGATGAATAGAGAATGATTAACTATGATAGTTTTAAAATAGATCCTTCTTCAAGTATAATATTGATGTGAGATATAATTGGTCCTCAAAACTTATCATTTCATCATAATCATAGCTAATATCAAGAATATTCCTCACATTTTTCTATAGTTCCACACATACATTCTATTCCTTTTGAACCCTCACATAGTTGGATGGTTGGACATTCTTCTAAGAAAGAAAATACATGTTCCCATTCATAATGATTTAAAGATACATGCTCAAAAAATCATTATGAATTGGATAGAATTTAGTACTCAACATGGATAAACTAACATGGTCTTTCAAACTCAGATCATCTTCCACATTGTTCACCTTACCATGGTGGTGGTGTATTGATCATTCATAATATTTAATCAAGTCTAACTATCTCCTTTGATGTATATTTAACACTTTATATATGAATATATAATTAAATATTTTATGATAACTATATATATATATTATATTTACCTATAATTATTATGTCTCAACACATTAAATTCTAAAATCGCTTCTTCCAACTCCAAATCACGTGTTGGTAATTTTACTCAAGAATTTTCAATTGGTGAAAAAATAAGATATCCCCATATCATTATAAATGATGATTCACCCTCATCCCTTCTTCAATTCATCACTATAGATTAATAGCAATTCTCCACTACAATTTAATATAATAATAGGTGTTTTGGCCAACATTATTTTTAGCTCCTCGAAATTTGGATCGCATTCATCTATCCAAAGGAACTTGGTACCCTTTAGAGTAAACTTCGTTATTTGATTAGATATATATGAAAAATATCTAACATAGAATTATTAATACCCATTCAATCCAAGAGAAAATGTGGATCTTAGTCTCTGTTGTTGTTCTATTCCTTTTTTCAATAACATCCATCTATTAAGGATCCATTGATATACCCTTGCTTGAGATAATATAACCCATGAATGAAACATTATATATCCAAAATTCACAATTTCTTAATATGGAATACATATTATTATTCATTAGGATATTTAATATATTCTTAAAATGATCTCAATGATCTTCCTTTTTCATGGAATATATAATAATATAGTCTATAACGACTAAAATAAAATAATGAAGGTAACATCTAAAGACTCCATTAATTAGATCCATGAAGATAACTGGGCTCATTGGAAAGTTCAAATGGAATCACTATAAATTCATAATTATCATACCTCGCATGGAAGGATATATTGAGCATATCCTCATTCACAACCCTCAATTTATAATATCTATAATGAAGGAAAATCATGGAAAATTATTATAGCTCTATATTTCTAATCAAACAAGTCACCAATACAACATAGAGGATACTTGTTCTTGATAGTGATCCTGTTAAGTTCTGGATAATCAATTCGAATATACATTGATCCATAATTCTTAAATAATAATAATAATAGGTACACCCCATGTAGATGAAATTGGTAATATAGATCCCTTATTAAGATATTATTGTAGTTTCTTATTCAATTCCTACAACTCAATTAGAGAAATTATATATAGAGTCATTAAAATAGGTGTAGTTCCAAGAAATATTTATATTTAAAACTCTACATTATAAATCACGGGAATACTAGGAATGGATTTAAAAAAATACTTTTATAATTTTAAAAAATAGGAATATATTCACTTTTGAGTTACACCCCAACATTTTTAAATTAATATCCCTCATAAATATGTTTTGAGAACTATAAAATGCAATTATCTTCCATTGGATGTTCATATCCATCCTCACCTAGGAAGAAGATAATATGTTGATTTGTATTATTATCCATGACATCTCTTCCATATAAATTTATATAGAATATATATTTATATATCCAATACATGTAAAAAATCAAATCAAATTCAATAATAGGTAGATTCAAAATATTTGTAAGAATAAAATTCCCACAAACATCTACCATGATAGACATATTGACTTGATAGGTGATTATCATACCATTAGAATATTTTAATGGTCACTCAACATCTAATCATTGAGGTTGGGATATGGTACCCGTATAAAATTATTTAGATATAAAAGGGTGGTTAGAACCATAATAAAAATAGACATTTTTAATTCTAGAGTTGATGGTAATTGTTGTCATGACCCGACCCTACCCGGGCTCGAGCCGCAACTACCCCAAGCTAGCCTCCATAGGCCAGGGGCTGGCGACCAGTGCCGAAGGCACAACAACTCTGGAGACCTTTGCCCAAGTACCTGTACAGTCACACGCAACACACTCAATGTAAAAGTGAAGAGTAAAAGAAAATACAAGAAGAGTAAAGTGCAACTACTATATATAAACCACCAAAAGTGCATCGACATCTAAACAGTACAAAGAAAGTGTTGAAATTAAACTAGAAAGAAAAGGGGAAAAACATGAGCCCAACCAGAAAAGTGCCACAACTCGGAAACAGGTGAACAAAAAGTAAATAGATGGAATGTTACCCCACCTAGAACCTGACTCCAACCACCACACACAGTCTATACTCCTGAACTCCTAAGCTCAACTGAATTCACGACCAACCTGTCTGTCGTCTGTAAGGGCACACCAAGTGCGGGAAAAGCCCAAGCAGGGGTGAGTATAAAAATACTCAGTAGGATACCATGAAGTCTAGAGGGAGAAACAAAGGAGGTATCGAAGGGTGAGCAGTAGATCGAACAGGAAAAGCAAAGGAGTACAACATAGAGTGCAGTAAAGAATATAGTAAAGAGTCCAGCTCAACCCAACAAGAGAAAGGAAGCAGACTCGTCCAGACACAAGGAGATGGAAACGGTGAGAAGATGAACTTCTCGTCGAGTCTTTGCTACCTATAGCAGGAGAGTAGACTCGTCCAACCATGAGAAGCTAGACACATAAAGCACGTGGCATACCCCGCGCGTCTTCACCTCCCTTGGAAGGAGAGTAACCAAACCCAAGAAGTGGGTACTGAAACAAGGTATATAAATATCCTTATGCTCAATCAAGAAGCCCGAAAAAGGTCATAAGGGGATCTCTATCCTGTAGATTAGCCCAAGAAAATGAGTAGCCAACAGTCCAAGAAGTAAACACCATCGATACCTAGCATCCCGCACGTCTGCCCCAAACTGCAAGTCAATGGGCTCAAATCATCGCACCTTGACACTATCTGCTTTGGGCAGCATTGACTCGCTCGCACAGTTTTAGGTCATGTTACAAGGATGCATCTCAGTGGGTTTAGTGCCCCTCATACTTTGGAGTTCTGGGGGAACGTCAAACCACACCACGACACTACCCCATAGTCGAGAGGTCTGTTCAAAGTCAAAGTTGTCACATCACTGACCCGTACAATCGAGGGTCCTGCTCTGGTAGTCACAGAGTAAAGCCACAGACTAGCCTAGTAGAAAGGTCTGACTCTGAAATGTCAATGGGTGACCCACTACCCATCCCTGCTGGAGGGTAAACCCTAACTAGATATCAGGTGACCCACTGCCCAGCCCTGCTAGAGGGTAAACCCTAATACATCATCAAGAGACCCACTGCCCAGCCCCACTGGAGGGTAGACCTGGAATAAGTCGACAGACGACCCATTGCCCAGCCTTGCTGGAGGGTAGACCTGGAACTAGACGACGGACGACCCACTACCCAGCCCTGTTGGAGGGTAGACCCTAAGAGGTCGATGAGAAACCCACTGCCCAGTCTCTGCTGGAGGGTAAACCTGAAACTGCTCTGGTCATCCCTACTAGATAATACAACACTGGCCAACATAACTCAGAGTGGGTATCTTGCAACCACCCAACTCCAGAAAAAAACCAGGGGAAACCACTCAACCCAACTGGTCTAAACCATCATGAACAGGAGGACTCTCTATGTCGCAATAGGTCGAAGGTACGTAATGCAGAACACGTCATGCACATGGGGCCCACACGACGTGTGGCCCCAAACCAACTCCAAACCAAGCACAAACGTTCTCAGGCACATACTAGATCATGTACCTCTAAGCATTCCTGTATACTCCCAGAGTATACCACATCTCTAGCCCAAAGGCTATCATACACACGACACCCAGCATCCACATGAAGGGAGAAAACATAACAACTCCACCTAAAAGGCCCAGGCACGTACAACCACATCTTGTGAATCATTTATATCACTCTCCCAAGAGTGTGCGATCACACGACAAGGGTCCACTACAAACACGGTAGAGGAACCACCACTAGGGCACCTTTTATATTTCCACATTTAATAAGATCACGTGTGAGGCTCCGCTCGCCTGAACAGATTACACCGTTGTAATCCTTGTGAAAAACCACGCGAGATCAACTAATTACTCACCCCAAATGGGTATCCGACGTAAAAGTCGCCAATACCGCCTTATGCCCGAATGACGTCCTGTGGTCCTGAGCCTCAGCCCCGAAAACAGTCGGGCGCATCGCACCATTGCGATCCCCTCAGGAAAACACGTCAAAAGTACTACTCACTTGAGTGCAACGGACATCTGGAGAAAAAGATGCATTCTGGAACACCGCACACGAGAGGGGCCACGTGGGACCCACATCCCGATCCTGAAACTCAACGGACGGATCCCACTGTTGTGATCCTCTCGAAAAAGTACACAAGTTCAACTAATCACTTGTCCAAAACGGACATCTGGTGATAAAGCTGGAAATCACCGTCAACTCCAAAAATAGCCCTCGTGGGGCCCACACCATCATGCATAATTAGAGCGGTTAGAATGCGCCAATGCGATGCCCTCGGAAAAACACCCCAGATTGACTGCTCGCACGCCCCTAACGGATGCCCGGTGAGAAATTCCCTAAATGCTGCTCACAGCTCAAAGACGGGCCTTGGGGCCCAAGCCTCAACTCTGGATTCAATGCCCAGAACAACATCAAAATGCTTCATCCTGGTGCCAGGGTCCCAACACCATTGACGGTGCTCAAAACGGACGTCAGATGCATCTGTGCCGCCCAAAACAAGAATCCGCAGGATAACGTCAATCCCCTCGACGTACGTGTCGCGCCACAGAGGCCCCTCATTTCAAGAATTAAAAATTCACAAAACCATTTAAAAAAGCCTGACTTGACACGAGCTCCGCGCTGCCACAGATGGCACGCAAAACGGATTCCCATAGCGAAAGTTACGGGTGTCGGAAATTCAAAGGTGAAACCCCTTGGGCCGGACCGGCCCGGTCCGCACAGCCGGCCCGCAGCCCAACCGGGGGTCCAGTTCACTCCGCCGCGGCCAGTTGTCCGCGTCCCACCACCCCCGACCGGCCGACACAGCCGGTCTTTTTTTCCCACAGCGACCCGCATTACGCGGGTTGCGGTCGCGCAGCACGGGGCCGCGCGCCTCGTTGCCCCTCCCCCTTGTGCCCTACACCGGCGCTGCTGCCTGGGACCCCACTCGCCGCTGTTCAAGCCGGCTGCCTTCCGGAGAGGCTCCACCCAGCCACTGCGTAGAAGACCCACCTCCACTGGGCTCCGCTCAACCACGACGCCCCACGACCGCCTCCTCTGCTGAACGCCGAGCCGCCGCCACCAGAACCCTCAAATTCGGCCGGGAAGCTCCAAAAACCCACGGATTTCGGCGAACCACCGCGATCACCTCCGATCTTGGATTTTCAATCCGGAAGTTGATTCATGAATCTTAGGAAACGTACTACGCATAAATGGTATTTTCTCAAAGAAAAATCAACAATTAGATGCTATAAATTGGGGACAAAGTAGGTGTAGAAATTTTAAAAAAATGAAAACAAAGCCTCCTACCTCATTGGGCTTCGCCCGATGCTTCCCGGACGGACCACCGAAGTTTCCGCGCCTCGCCGGAGCTACCTCTCCGGAGTGGAGGAGGAGAGGGAGGGCTTCCACCTGTTTCTATCCAGGCGAGGAAGAAGAAAAGGGGGGGGGGGTGAGTTATGTGTTTAAATAGAAAACACTTAACCACCCGCCCGTCGGCCCGAACCCGAACTCCCGACGGGGTCAGGATTAAGGCTCCCCTAGGCTAAAAACCACGCACTGAACGCAGCGGCGGTCTCATAATTTTAATGAGAGTCCCTATTCAAAAGTTATAAAACTGAACGCCTAAAGCCGCCAAATTACGAAAACGCCCCTGGGGCCATTTTTCACTGACAGCCCGTGCCCACAAAACTTACCCCCTACTAGGGTAAACAGCACACTATGAACTCAATAGTGCCCTTGGTTTTCCAATCTGAGCCACCGTTTAAGAGATAATTAAGCTTCACCCTTAAAAAAATAAATTAATTATTTAATTTATCCATTTCTCATTTTGAAAGTGAGCGAGGGGTCCAAACGTCCTGCACCGACATGCTTTATGTCCTTCCTAGGGTAAACACCCCATTCTGGACCCATCCGTACACTTGGATCTCTGATCCGGATCACCGTTTAGAATTCATCCCATTCATTTGGTGTTTCCAGTGTGAACTCACTAAAAATTTAATTCTGGCCACTCCGGGGCTCAGAGTCACACGCAATCTGAAGGCGCTACTCTGGAATATCAACAAGAATATTCCAATTTCCCTTGTATCCAAAAAAAGGGTTATTAAAATTTAAACATTCACTACTTTGTTCTTGTGACCCACTTCAATAGTCTTGACCACATGATCACTCCATTTTTATATTTTATTGAGAGGTTTATGACATTTTCATTCACCGTTAACCCTCATACATGTGCATTTATTAGCATACTTTCCATAATCCTTGAAATTATATAAATGGAGTGTGGGTGAAACCTTCGGTTTTAATTTTTTACTTTTCATTTCATTGAATGGAATCTTCACATCACATTAACATTCATTTTCTCAATGAAATTATTTTCTACAATTAAAACATTTTCTAGACACCATAATTAATTTTCATATATGATTCCTTCCACACATTTGGAATAAAGGAATAATAATTTTCTTTCCACTATGAGTTTTATTATTTGAATTTTCTTAAAATTCCATCTTCCACTTCTAATCCAAAATCCATTAAAACAATGAGGTTCTCCTATGACTATTTCTAACTTGGTAGAATATCAACCAATTTCATCATACTTATCAATGTATCTTATAGAAAATTACTTTTTGAGACTTCATCTCAAGCCAATAAATAAAAAATCAATATTTATTTTAGGGTTTATAATAAAACCCAATACATAACTTTCAAGTATTGTGAAATTTGGATCATTTGTATGGTTGGATTCATCATCCTTCTCCTTTAGTTATAGTAATTCCCTCTTGATTTTAGTTTGAAGGTTTCAAGGAAAATAATTATTGAAAAATACATTATAAAATTTTCTCATTTCATGGAATCAATTTTCTCCTATTTTCCTATATTATTATTATGATTCCACCATTGATTTAATTCAACTTTTGAATGGTTTACTTATAGGGGAAAATTTTCTTATTATAAACAATAGAGAATGTAAAATATCATTTCTATGGTTTCAATCCATTTCTTAACAATTAGTGTATCAGATGACCCACTAAAATAAGGTGGATGTTTCAACATAAAAGAATCAATAGTACATTATTCCCACCTTTTCTCATTTGAAAACTCATCATGATTCATTCCTTAAGAATGTTTCATATGAATATAAATAATATTTTTCATTTTATCACCCATATAATTCATTTTCTCAAGAGTAAAACCATTTCATTCTCCATCAAATTATCCAATAACATGATTCCTCATAATTTCATCCATTAACTAATATAAAAAAAAATAAAAATGTCATAAATGATATTAAGAGTGAGTGATCATGTAATCAGGAAAAATCATTCATAGGATTTCTTAGTCAAGAAAAATTCTATTCAATCTATGAAACCATAGGTTTAATATAGTCCATTTTTTCATCATCTATTCAAATCCTTTAGAGTCTTTAATAAAGAAAAATTTAATTAACCCAAGCATATCCCTCGAGAGTGTCTATCTAGGTGTGTAATATTTAGCCCACTCATTATACAATGGTGATGATCGAGTTAATAAATTATACACCCATTTATATGTTTTCCCCTAGGTGGATCTATTTCTTGGCCGCATCTACATTAATGTTCCCATAAAAGGATGTATTTTCTTAAAGAAATACTTAATCTCTACATTACTGGATAATTAGAATGTTATTATATACATAGAATTATCCCATATGTTTTCAACAAATATCTATAATGTAAATATCAATAAATTACAAAATAATACTCTGAAAATAACTTATGTGACCTAAGGATTTCATTCATATAAAATACATCATTTTAAATGAATATTCAATACATCACATAATAATACATTCCAAAAAACCATAAAGGATTAAATTCATTAGAGTCCAGACAAAAAATCATCTTATTTTATGATAGATATTCAACATATCCCATATTTTTTCCCACATAATACGTTTAGAAAATCCACACATAAAACATTTATTCATTACATAGGGAAAGGAAACAAAAGAAAGGGTGAGATATTTTCTCTACATGGGTAAATATAAGAGATATCAATCACTGACCATAAGTGAGAAAAAGATAAGCATAAGGGTATGAGAACATAAACATATCTTAAAAAAATCATTCTCATTTAGAAAAAGATATTTAATAATAAATCAAGATATAAGACTTTTTCATAAAAAAAAAACAATTCATAAGTTTGTGAAATTATCAATAATTAATAATTAGACATGAGAACATATCATAAGCATAAGAAAACTATTTTCAGTATATAAATAACCATATGAAATCATTTCCTTAATCAAGGATCATTAACAAGACTATCATAGCAGATTGGGTTCACTCTCCATTCTATCATTTCTTTAGTAAAGGTTAACTCCCAATATTTTCATAGTGGTAATATTACATTACAAAACTAGGGTCACTTCCCATTATATTCCTTATTATCTCATGATATATCTCTCTCTACTCAACACATTAGAGGGTAATATAATTACTGGACCACCTGACACATTATGAATAATATACATATGTGTTTCATGAGATCATAAAACATTTATATTATCATAATATAATGACCTATTTCAAATAAATCAGTTCCATAAATATATCATCATCACATAACCATATCTCATCAATATAAGGAATGTGGATGGTATCATAAGATCATTCATTATATCATTACAACTTAGTTAATACATGGTAAAGTAATGGGTTTCATGTAATCATCCTATGATCATAATTATTACAATTAGTATATAAATTAGATTGAATCATAATATCATATTCTCAATGATACATAAAAACATTAAATTATATTGAAATAGATAAAAAATAACTTTAAAAGAATATTCAAAACTTTCCTAGAAAAAATGACATAGATATCTATTTCTTTGGATAAAATTTTAACTAGAAATCCCTAGAATATTAAGATGATTATTTTCTTTAAAAATTAACTTGGAAACATGTAAAGGAATATTTAAATAAATTTTTGGTCATGATGGTCATAAAATCCACTTATACCATATATATTAAAAGAATACATTCCTTTCACATTTTTAAAAAAAGTTTAAAACAACATTTTTATAAAATACATCACTAACAAGATTATTTTCAATTTGTCATGAATAAAGTAAAAGGAACTGAAAATTACCTTTTCATAAAATTTCTAGTATAGTTAAAAACTTTTATAATACAATTTTTAATATCATGGATAAGGAAGAAAATTTTCATCGATATAAAAATAGATTTGGTAAGACTTTCTTTATTGTTATTTTCTCGATCATTTTAAGTACCAAAGACAAGAAAATGGTACTATTACATGAAACTTATTATATTAAATATTCTATAATAAAATCTATGGGATTTATAGTGTAAGATCTATATAATTTACCTCAATGGTAATTTATTAAATACAATCTCTAAAAGAAATGAGATCATAACATAAACACTTACAAATTGTCCCTTCTTACTTTGAGTACAATAAAATATCATATATATGAAACCTGTATTTATTATAAATTTATTCAATAACATTATTCATATATAAACTACTTAGTATCATTTCTTTTTTAATTTCTAATTATAAATTTTTAACAATTTCTTCATTAAAACGCACATTTGGGTGAAATCTGTTCTATTTTCTAAGTATTTTTATGTCTGATGGTTCTAGTACATGAAATTTTTTTACGGTTTAATCATATAAAAAATATTAATAACTAAATAAATTTCATTTTTATTCATTATATACACTTTTATAACCATTCACATAAATCAATTATGTAAAATGAATTAATCATTTCATGGAGATTGTAGTCTGTACTCACACAAGAGTGATGTTTCCACTTTTTCATGGATGAAATAAAATAATGGAAAATGATAATTAAACTTTAAAAAATAATTATTATAACGTAAATATAATTATTATTCATAAAATATCCCTTTATTAAGTTACATGTAAAGGGAAAATAGAAAATGAATCACATCACTTCTTATAGGTGGTACTCCACACGTACACACAAGTGACATTATCATTTTACAATGAGTGGAAGTGAAACAATGTAGATAATAAATTATAATTAAAGATGCGTAATTTTGAAATATATATCATATATACACCTTAAATATATCATAATAAATAACCATTAATGTTGGTGATGTAAAATGAATCATATTACTATGTGGAGGTGATAGTCCACATATACACATGAGCGATAATTTCATTTCTCGTTTGATGAAAATTTGGTGGAAAATTGTTTTATAAAAATCATAATATCATATCAGTATATTTTGGATGCAAGATTAATTATCTTATTATAGATACAATATCTTTATAGGAATTACAATATGAGATAAACTTCGAAAGAGTTAGGTTGCCTATTCTTTAAAGGATCTCAGTTGGATGACACCTTAAGACTTCTTAGGATGGTATTAGGGTACTAAAAGGAGCTAAATAATGAAGGGGAGTAATTTTTTAATGTTTTTGGATATGTATTTAGAAATTTATATGTTTTTTTTAATAAAAAACTAAAAGAGGTTACCTTTTATAAGTGATAGGAGGGACACACATAGAATTACTCAAAATATTTAAATAATACAAGGTAACATTCTTATAAAAGTGGATAAAAATGTAAATTTATAATAAGGTAGGATAATATAAGGTCAAAATATATTTAAATAATATTATTTATACATGTTTAATTGGAACTTTTACCCTTATATCATTGCTTAACCCCCTGTTAACTCCTTTTAAGCCTAACTATTATTACAAAATTTTAATGATCATACTATTCTTTGTAAAAAAACTAAGTTAAACCAATTAAATTATATTAAATATTTTATTTTGAATATAGAATACATTTTAAATTTTAAATTTTTTATAATTATTAGAAATTCATTTTAAATACAAGTGAAGAAAATGCAATGAAAATCATTTTTAGAAAAATTAATTTTTATGAATAAAAGTTGATTTGTTTGTATTCCATTTTTAATAAAAGAAATTAGATTAATGTTAAAACTTTTTATTAGAAATATACTCTATAAATTTCATTAAAAACATTCATTAATATAGTTTATTTTTACTTATTATGATAAAAACACAGTGGTCGTACAATAACCATTTTATAGAAAAACATATCTTTTTACATTCATATGATTTTATTTTCATTTTAAAATATTGATAACCAATGAATTTATTTTTTTCTTGTGTAAACAATATTTTTTCATAATGTAGATATTTAAATTAATACCCTTTAGTCCAATGGATATTATAAAATAGTCACTTTTAATAATAATATTTTAATAATATATCTTGGTTTATTTAAACATAGTTTTTCATATAAATAAAGATATAAAACACCAAAAATTAATAATGGGATGTAAATTATAAATTAATAGGGTGTTACATGATTTTCACCCTTAAATTTTACCATTCAGGTGTATAATAAGATAAAGAAAAATTCCCTCAGAAAGATCAAACTCAAATCCTAGTTTGGAGACCTAGTGTCAAATTATGAGTTCAGGGTTATCCAATATGACACACTACAAATGTTCTACAAAAAATACTTGTAATTAATATCCATGTGGTGGTTCTATAACTATACAATCAATTCTTAAATTACTTCATCAATGTAATGGTATTAATTCTAATTAGTGACTGTCCCCCCTTTAAATTTTTTGAATCTAAGTGTAAAGAGTTGAGTTTTTATAAGAGACAAGGAAAGAAATTGGTCACAGAGGGAAATATATGGGTTTCCACTCCCAAAAGTTTTATAAATTCCACTAAAAACCCTTGGATATTGCTTATAAATGATTATTTATTACCTATAAACATGATATCAGTAGTAGGTACAACTCCAAATAGTATCTATAGTATAAAAGATTCACTAGCCCATGTTTATATAGCAGTATCTATGCTAGAGGAACTTGTCATGTCAAAAGGTAGTCATTAAATACCTGGGGTGATTAATGCCCTAGGTGGAAGTGAACCAAAATTATAGTTCCCCTTTACCACCATTGAAATCCCTAGAAGCCCTCAGTCCACCATATTGATTAGATAACTCCCCCGTACCATTGGTGGAAATTTAAAATCTCCCTATGGAACCTATTATATTTCAAGATTTTAATGTTTCTTCTACCCCCAATGAAAGTACAGAAGAAAGTGAGAAACTATGGAGTGCTCCTAATCTTGATACCCATGTATTGTCACACCCAGTTCCTTGGAATGACTCTATACCCTTTACAAATGATAGATATTTCTCTATACAATAATCCAATCCTGAGGACATGGTTATAGATGTTGAGATGGAATAAGTAGAATATGTCCTTAGAGATGGAACTCCATCATTTGTGGAAGGAATCACTACCACCATCGACGAGATCAAACAAATAAATATTTCTAAAAATAAAGAGTTGTGACCTAAATTGATTATTTCTTCCATGTCTAGGGAATTGAAGGAAATGTACTTATCCTTTTTGAAACATAATTGTTACATGTTCACTTGGAATTATATAGAGATGCTGGGTCTAGATTCTGATGTGGCCATCCATCACCCTAATCTTTCTAAACAAAAAACAACAATTCAAGTAGGCGACCAAGATAATGTTTCCCTCACATACTGTAAAGGTAGAATGTGATGTTGATAAGAATGTTAATGATAATTTTATTCAAGAGGTGTGATACCTGAAATGGATTTTCATCATAGTCACCATTAAGAAAAATATTAAGCTAATCCATTTCTACATCGATATCAGGGATCTTAATTGACACTGTTTGAAGGATAATATCCTAGTTCTAATTATGGAACTCCTGATTGATGAGACCATAGGATTCTAAAACCTATATCTTATACATGGTAACTCAGGGTATAATCTGATCAAGATGGCTCTTAAAGATGAAAAATCCACCAATTTAAGAGAACCCTTAGGGATATTCTTCTATGAGGGAAAGCCCATCAGATTGAAGAATGATATCACAACCTACAAACATTCCATGGATCATATTAACAAGTCCCTTCTAGGAATAATCATAAACTATTTTATTGAAAATATTGTTGTAAAATCTATGTAGTGCTGTACTCTTCTCTCTTATCTCTATAATGTTTCTGAAATATTCTAGTAGTATAGATTAAAGATAAACCTTGTGAAGCATGATTTAGTGAAAACATTTGATAAATTACTTGATTTTATGGTGTTCTATAATGGAATGGTATCTGACCCTGAGATGAATAGTGAGATCCTCATAATTCTCTCTCCTCAAAACCATAATGAGTTGAGAAGGATTAAATGATACCCCACCTACATCAGGTTTTACATATATAATCTAGTTGATATGGATTCATGTGATATCTTCTTCACCCACCATTCTTAATTCTACTAGTAGAATAGAATCCACTCATTTTATATCTGATCATTATGAAGTGATCAATCGATACCCTTATTTCATAGAAAAAATGATGCAGATAAAGATAATTGTATCTACCATATCAATAGAATAATGATAGATACTGAGTCCAGGTATTCCAATATTGAGAAACATTTCCTTGAACTCATTTTTTTCGTGGTAAAAAATTTGTGGTTCTACTTGAAGAACCATAATGTTTGTTTTCTATCTCATATCAAACTTCTAAAGTAAATCCTCTATATTCTTATGATGAACATACATTTTTTCATTGTTTTCTATAACCATGAAAAAATATTAAATCCAATTTGTATCACAAAATTAAATCAAAGGGAAGGTGCTAGATTATTTCCTCACATTACATCATACCCTATAGAGAATTATAGTAAATACCAATCTTTGGGATGAAGTGGTTCTCTATGCCCAAAAAAATCCCAAAATGTGGGAGATATATTTTGATAGATCCTCTTGAAGTATTACCGGGAAAATAATGAAAAATATAAAGATCAATCAGGTTGGTATGGGGATCTTCTCTTCCTCCCAAACTAAATGAAGTGTCCCTTATTATTTTATACTATACGAAAGCTATAATAACAATTAGGCAGAATACCAAGATCTTTTCATGGGCCTACAACTAGACCTACAACTGTAGGTATCCCATATGGATTTTAATTTTGATTCAGAAATAGTGATTATGAAAATCAATGGAAAATAATCTATTTAGATTGAAGAGTTAGACACTCTCCTTAGATACATGAGGGGAATGATGGATGAATTCTCATTTGAGTTGAAACTGAATTTCTTCCCCCTCTCAATGAATTATCATGATGATGTGTTTAATAATACAACCATAACCCTAAAAAACCATAACCAAGTTGTTATAGTCTTCTACATTGAACATTTTAGTGTGGTCTCATCATCCATTGTCTATGTCATGGGGAAAATAAATCAGATCAATGTAGCCTTGAGGTATTATGAAGAAACATAATTATCAACCGATACTATTTATGGATGGATGAACCCCAAAATATACCACCTTCAAAATTTGATCCTTCCATCGAATCAAGACAAAAAAGAATATATACAATGATAGGTAGAAAAATTATCCCTATGTGATGACATAAATGAGTGGAGTTTCCTCTATAAATGGGGTTTATATGTATTCCTCAAATGCATTGATGAAATATATACCCACGTTGTTAATTAGAAGTCCATTCATGCTCCTATAGTGCTAATATGTTTGGAACCAGGCTGTCCCAAAAAATTGGTTAGCCTAGAACTTTCTACCCAATGGTTATATAATACTACATTTATGTCATCATGAAGTTTTACCCCAATAAAATGCATTAAAAATTTATACATCATCCCCTAATGTTGTTTTATACACCCAAATACTCTTGGCCATTTTCTATTTTTTTGGAATGGATTTCATGAGGCCATATCCCCCTACTGTAGCTAATAAGTTCAAGTATATCCTTATTTTAACAAACCTATTTTCCAAATGGTTCAAGGACTTATCCCTTAAGGATAATAGAAAAAAGAAAATTATCAACTTCATGAATTCTAACATCATCACTGAATTTGGTGATCCCCATACAATATTGATGAAAAACAACACCAAATTTTATTCTTCAAAGTTAAAAATTTTGTAATTAGATTATAACATCGAATCAAACTATTTTTACAAATATAAAATAATAATAATTGGGAAAAATCTTCTTTAAATAAGAATTTGTAAAATATAATATATAATGTGGAGGATAAATATTAGAAATATTAACAAGAAAATATAAATCATGACTTGTGGGTCTATCATACCACAACCTACACTTCCACACAAGATACCCCATACTCTGGTTTATTTTGAATAGATGTGGCGATACCCTTCAATGTTCATATTCCCTTACTATAAATCACTATCTACAGTATTCTATTAGATGATGAACAATCAGATAAGTGACTTGATGAGTTAGAATGACTAGATAATAAGAGTTTGTATAAACTGAATAATCTAGATGTCTATCAGAATATGATGGCATGAGACTTCAATATGAAATTCCACCTCTAATCATTCCTTCACAGGGAGATTTTATTAGTTATTAAAATCCCGATGATACTAGGGAATAATCCTCCAATTTTAAAACCACTATGGGAAGGAATTTACATATCACACAAGGTCTATTCAAATGGTTCTTACTCCTTGTACATGATGGATTGGGAATGCATCGCACCCTTACCAATGAAAGTTTCCTTAATAAATACATTTCATTATTTTCACATTATCCAAAAGAATTCATCATATTATGTTAAACGTAATGACACCCAAGTCCTTATAGAAAGATGTTAAAAACATAAGACCATGTCTGTACTATATGATAATTAAACTATAAGGTCCTTAACCTAGTTTCCTGATATAAAACTATAAAAAAATTCCTAACCACATGAAATTAATCTAGGAGGCATGGTTCCATGGTTCATGACATTAAACATCATAAAATATTATTCCTCATTAAATCACCTTAAAATACAACTCATATTAGACAAAGCATTAAGAACCTAAACTAATTTCCATAGTAATTTGATCCTGTATGACTCTAAAAATCTCACAGTGGCCCAATCCATGTGGCCTATTTCTCTACTACATGAGAGTTCAGCCCTTGTATATGTCTTTAGCATGTAATTTTCCCTGCCTTAGATCATCAATTCCCCATATTCCATGCATATGATTCAGATCAATGTAAGGAATACTAATTTATAATAACTATATTTTCTTTATTTTAGTCCTCATTGGATATGAAATGATTACTGGATTATTTATCCTATCTCCAACCATAAATTTCATCAATGATAAATTCATTCATCCCTATTTAAAATCCAGATTTATATAGGGAATTTATTTATATTAACTACTTGTATCTTGATTACTTTCATCACATGATACATTGTAACACCTAGAATTCCTAAACTAGTTTCATACATAAAGATTAAAAATTCCCCAAATCTTTTTGGTGCCTGATTAGACCAATATTCATTCATGATGGGTATCGTCAAAATTTTCAACACTAAAAAAGATTTATTTTATTTCATGTTTGAATAAGATCCATGCTAATATAGAAAATTGAAAATCACCTACCAACATATGATCCAAATAAGTGTAGGAGTATTTTTTACAGGTTGTCTCATTTATAGAACTATTTTAGAAAATACCACCTTCATCTGTAATTGAGTTAGATCTATACATGGGACATTTTCAACATGAACTATGTGTAATGAGATACACAGTGATGCCTGAAACCATTTTCTTGGGCCTACCCACAAACATCAAAAAATAATACAAACTATCCCTTACATATGAGTTAAATCTATGAAGGGTCATTTTATTTGTAATTAATACACGTGGATTGATTCATATCCTTATTGGAATCTTAGTGATTCTAGGACCCTCTACCTAAGGTCCAACTAAAATTTCAAAAATATCCACCATTTAACCATATTCATTGGGGTTTTTTGGAAACACATATATTTTCTAGATAATGCTACACTAGGTTGAATCCCAAATTACTTTCCGAACATATAAACCTGATATATATAGAAGAAGATAGATAAAATTTCTACTATATTATGTATGAGATGTTGAGTCAATAAGGTTTTCCTTATGACTTTTCCATTACTTCATACTTGGGGGAGATTGTTAAGTCAATAATATTTCCTTTTGACTTTACCATTCCTTCTTGTTTTGAAAATCACAAACACCTTATCTCAAGGAAAATCCCTTTTTACCCCTTGTTTTAATTCTTTAAGGAAAATTTTCTTCCCCAAGGAAATTTATCATTATCATGTTTTTCATTGTTCATATCATAATTTTTCTAAGTGTAAAATTTGGATTGAAACCAAAACCTCAAAATCCCATAATTACTTAGATATGAAGCATTCTGTTTTAGACTCTGAAATTCTAAATAAAAATTCTGAATAGAAATTCTGGTTATGTACTTTCTGAGTTCTAACTCCGAATTCTGAATAAGAATTCAGGTTACGAACTTTCTGAGTTTTGTCTCTAAATTCTGAATACGAATTCTGGTTACGAACTTTTTGAGTTCTGACTCCGAATTTTGAATATGAATTCAGGTTACAAACTTTTTGAGTTCTGACTCCAAATTCAGAATACAAATTCAGGTTACGAAATTTCTGAGTTCTGAATCTGAATTTCGAATATGAATTCTGGTTACGAAGTTTTCTAAGTTCTGAATCTGAGTTCTCTGAATACAGACTCCAAATTCCTATGAGTTATGACTCCGAATTCTTATGAACTCTGACCCTGAAATTTTTAAGTTCTGGTTCCGAATTCATGTGAATCTATATTCTGAATTTCCTTGAAATTCAGACTCCATAATTCTATAGAGTTTAGGTTCTGAATTCCTAGAAAATAGAATCCGAATATCCTTGTATTATAGACTCTGAATTCAATTTTGGTTAGACTCCAAACTTTCATTTTCTTACATTCCAAATATTAGATTTTAGTTATGCTTACACTTGTTTTGTTATAAAATGATGTGCTGCTTTTAGTTACTCACTAACCATTGTTTGAGTGACACATGTACAGGTCCCTCTGAAATTCAAGGAAAAATATGACCGTTGGAGGAGGGAGCCGACTGTTGAAGTCGTGCCTATAAATAGGATATCATTTGAAATAGCTCACAAATTTACTGAAATTTGACAACTATGATTACATGCTGTAGAAGTGATTTCAAGAGAGAGATGCTCTTATAAACTCTCAGGCTTCATGAAGAAAGTTTGAAATATTGTTCAAACTATTCTTCGTGCAGATTTTCTTAGTGTAGAGGTGTGATTTCCTTGAAATCAGAGACTTCAGGTTGTGAAGTCAGAGGTTCCTATTTCCTTAAAAATTGAGGGCTTGCGGGGATAGTAAGATAGATACCGATCTACAGATTGAGGGCTTACCTAAGTTTGGGTAAGACAGACTTTCTTGAAAGTATAAATCAAGGGACCTTTTATCTAGGGTTGTTGGATACCCTTCTCTTTGGGATAAAAGAGTTACTACTTGTTAATTGTAGTATTTCTATTTTGTTCTCCACTGTACTTTTAGTTGTTGAGGAAAGTATAATATTTTTATACTTCCTTAGACTTGTACTCTAATTATATAGGATTCTATATGCTTTAAGATAGAATCTTAGTTATTGTAAACTTTTGTTAAGTTTCATTTCTAGAATCACTTTTCCAAAATCAAGAAAGTTATTAGAACATAGAGGTGTTTTGAATTTTTGTTATGAAAAAATTTCATTGGGGATTTTTAAAGTATACAATTCACCCACCCTCATATATTTGAGCATCTCATTTTTACATATTCGATCCAGCAATTGGTATCAGAGGAGGTGACCTTGAATCTGGAACCAATTCAACAATTGGCCTCAGAATTTTTGGTTAAATCTGAATTAATCTCAAAATTAGATTTAGAAGAGAATTATTCTTCTTATTTTTTGGAATCAGTTTTTTCAGACACCTATAGTTTGGATTCATGTTTTCTTAGAGATACTATTGTTCTATATTTTCCTTGATTAGGAATATTCTCCTTGTTTACGAACATTTTCTATTAATAATTTTTTTGGAAATAATTCTCTTTTAGATGGAAAGAATTAATGTTTGTTCCATATACAATCTCAATCCAACTAGACCACCTATCTTTGATGTAAATGATTACGAATATTGGAGAGATCATATAAATACTTTCATTATCAATACTAGAGTTGATAATTTTGTTATGCTTACTGGAGGATATAAAATCCCTGACAAAGAAGTTAGTACCTTTACCAATCATGAAAAGCATGAATATCAACTGAATTATAAGGTATGAAATACTATGATTTGTTCCATGACTAGAAACATATATAGAAAAATTTCATCTTGTGATGAAGAAAATTGTATTTGGAAGAAACTTGAAGTTACTCAATTTGGAGTTCCAAAGTAATTGAAACTAGAAGAGCCATGCTCAGAGCTGAATATCATGGTTTTTTATTTCCTTATGGAGAACCCATATGTAAGGTGAAACAAAGATTCATGACTATTGTGAATAGTTTACAATCCATGGGTGAGAAAGGATTAGATGATGAAGCTCTTATTCATAAGATCATAGACATCATGCCGAATGAATGGGAATCCAAGAGGACTACTGTTGATGAGAACAAAAAGGTTACTCAGATTTCATTAGATGAACTATTTGGAACTCTTCTTCAGCATGAGACTAGAATGAAGAGAGATGCTGATAATGTAAAGAAGAAGAATGGAAATGGTAGTGTTTATTTTACTACAACTTCAAATAATATAAAAGATAAAACTCCTGAGAGAGTTACTAGATCCAAATCTAAGAAAGTTGTTATCCAATCTGAATCTAGTGGAAGTGAATCCTTAGAAAATGAATTAGCAAATCTTTCTCGAAGGGTGAACAAGATAGCTGAACAGAGGAACTTTCAATCCAGATATAATAAAAAGGAAAGGAAATATATGAAAGATTCAGAAGACACATGTTATGAATGCAATAGAGTTGGACACATAAGACCTGATTGTCCTATGCTTAAGAAAAAATAAATAAATGAAAGGCATTCAGAGAGAAACGAAAAGAAGTATTACAAGTATAAAGCTAAGAAAGTATTGAAAGCTAATGACACATGGAGTGCCAATGGTGGAGACTCTTTAGATGAATATTCAGATTATGAATCTTCTGAACAGAAGAATCTTGGTCTAATAGCCAGAATACCTATTAACAGTCATTGTTTAATGGATAAGGTACACAATTCTGAATAATTGACCAATGTTTCTTTAAATTCAAATTATAATAATGATAAATATTATAACTCTTTGAATGAAGGATCTTCTTCTAATGAAGATAATACTTTACCTTTCTACGAAGAAGTTTCTTGGTTTGCCAAACTTCTTGAGATTTAGAATTAAAAACTCATGAAAAAAATTGTTAAGGAAAATTCTAGGAATAATATTCTTACTAAAGAAATATCAGATCTTTCTAAAGATCTTGATAAGAAAAATTTTGATTTTGAAAGTATTTCAAAAAATCTTGAGGAAGAAAGTTCTGATAAGAATAGACTTTCTAAATAGCTAGAAAACATAATTTATAAGAAAAATGTTTTTGAGCCTAGATCTAGTTCAAAATCAAATGTTTTTGAAGAAAAGATCTTGGTTATTAAACTCAAATCTGAAATATTTTCCTTAAGGAAGTGTTTTTCAAAATTTACTTTTGGTAAAGAAAATTTTGATAAAATTTATTCTCAAATCCGACCTCTAAGGAATAGTTCTGGTTTTGGTTATACTAGTTCTAAACAAATTTTTAGTAACAATTACTTTGTTCCTCAAAGTTCTCCATTCTATAATAAGTGTCAGTGTGGTGGACATTGGTCAAAGAATAGTTCTCTAAACAAAACCCAATCCTTAGGATTTCATAAAGCCTATTTTTCTAAGAATATGTGGGTGCCTAAAATTTTTCTTTCAGAAATTTCTGGATCCAAGAAAGTTTGGATTCCAAAAGTCTAACTCTTTTGTTTTCAGGAAATTAGAGAAAGTACCAATAGTAATACGTGGTACATGGATAGTGGATGTTCCCGACATATGACTGGTAACAAAAACCACTTTGAAAAGATTATCAAGACGAAAGGATGAAAAGTAACTTTCATAGATAATGATCAGGGAGAAATTATTGGTATAGGTAACACCGTTCATCTTGGAAAAATGTTGATTTCAAATGTTCTATTTGTTTAGGGTCTTAAGCACAACCTCATTAGCATAATCCAATTATGTGATGAAGGTTACCTTGTGAATTTTAGGAATGACAAGTGCTTAGTACACAATTCCAAGGAAGAGTCCATTCTTTCTACCCATAGGCAAGATAATGTTTACACACTAAACTTAGAAGACCTTAGGATCCAAGAATTACCTTGCCTTAGTGCAATGGAAGATCATTATTGGTTATGGAATAGAAGGATAGGTCACTATAACCTTAGGAAATTATGGAAACTCTCTATGAAAAGGATAGTTAAGGATCTACCGAAGCTTAGATTTGATTCCTCAAAAGTTTGTGACCCTTGTCAATATGGAAATCAACATAAATCAAGTTTTAAATCAGTCAGTGAAGTCTCAACTACTGATACATTACATCTAGTGCATATGGATCTTTTTGGTCCAACACAAACTAGAAGCATTGGAGGCAAGTACTATGTATTTGTTCTGGTCGATGATTACACTAGATTTACATGGGTCTATTTTCTAGCAAAGAAGTCTAAAGCCTTCTTGTATTTTAAAAGTTTTAGAGCCCATGTTAAAAATGAGAAAATACTTCCATTGAAAACTATTCATAGTGATCATATAGGAGAATTTCAAAATTCAAATTTTGAAACTTTTTGCAGTAGAAAAGGCATTACTAATAACTTCTCAGCACCCAAAACACCTCAACAGAATGGTGTTGTTGAAAGAAGAAATAGAATTATTCAAGAGATAACAAGAACCATGTTGAGTGAATATTCTATAGCCAAATTTTTTTGGGCTGAAGCTGTAAGTACTGTTTGATATACTATAAATTGAGTTTTGATTAGACCTTTTCTTAATATAACTCTTTATGAGTTATGGAATGGTAGAAAACCTAGACTTTCCTACTTCAAGATTTTTGTTTGCAAGGTATTCATTCTGAATACTAAAGATAATCTACTTAAATTCACACCAAAATTTGATGAAAGAATTTTAAGCTACTCCACAACTTCTAAAGCATATAGATTTTTCAATAAAAACACTTGTACTGTTGAAGAGACAATACATATTAAATTTGATGAAACTGATCTTTTTGTTTTTAAACAACCCCAACCTACATCTTCATATGTGTTTTAAAAAAATGATTATCAACATGTGTTAGAAGATCCTTCTGATAAGGAAAATTTCCAATAAGATAATTCTGAAACATTTAACCTAAAATATTTTCTACCCTATATTGATGAATAGGTTTTACAAAACCTAAATCAGTTGTTTCTAAAGAATCATCCTAGTGATAGTATCATTGGTGATGTAAATCAACCTATAAAGACTAGAATTTCCTTAATAAATGAAGTAGAAAATCTAGCAATCCTTTACCAATTAGAACCAAAAATCACTGATAAAGATTTAGGCGATGATGATTGGATTAAAGCTATGCAAGATGAGCTAAATGAATTCGAAAGGAATAAATTCTGGACATTGGTGGAAATATTTAAGGAAACTTATGTTATTGGAGTAAAATGGTCTTCAAAAATAAGTGTGATGAAAATTGAGTCATTGTAAGAAATAAAGCTAGATTAGTTGCTAAAGGCTATAATCAACAAGAAGGAATAGACTATGAAGAAACCTATGCTCTAGTAGCTAGACTTGAATCTATTCTTATTTTACTTGCCTTTGTAGCATTATTCAATTTCAAACTTTTTCAAATGGATGTGAAATGTGCTTTCATTAACGGTTATGTACAAGAGGAAGTTTTTGTTGAACAACCTCATGGTTTTGAAGATACAAATCCTGATCATGTTTTTAGACTTACCAAAGAATTGTATGGAGTAAAGCAATCCCCTCGAGCTTGGTATGATAGACTTACATGATTTTTGCTTCAAAATAATTATGTTAAAATAAAATGATGATCCAACAATTTTTAAAAATAAATATAATAAAAATTATTTGATTGTTCAAATTTATGTTGACAACATTATATTTGGTTCAACTCAGTAGTCTATAACCGATTCCTTTGCTGATCTAATGAAGTCTGAGTTTGAAATGAGTATGATGGGTGAGTTAAAATTTTTCCATGGTTTTCAAATTTCTCAAAAATCAGAAGGAATATATATATCCCAACCTAAGTATGTTAAATATCTTCTTAAAAAGTATGGATATGACAACACTAAAAGTATAAGTACCCCCATTGGTACCTCAAACACACTTTATCTCGATGAAGCTAGGAAACCAGTAGATCAAACATCTTTTAAAGGTATGATAGGAAGTCTACTTTACTTGATATCTAGTCATCCAGACTTAATGTTTTTAGTATTCTTATGTTCAAGATATCAATCCAATACTAAGGAATATTATTTAAAGGCAGTGAAAAGAATTTTTCATTACTTAAAGGGAACCATGGATTTAGGAGTCTTCTATACTTCTAGAAATGATTTTATTCTAAAAGGATTTTCATATGATGACTTTGGTGGATATCGAATGGATAGAAAGAGTACATATAGAACTGTTCATTTCGTAAGAGATTCATTAGTTTCTTGGTCATGTAAGAAGCAACACTCAGTAGCACTTTCCATTGCTGAAGTTGAATTTGTAGCAGCCAGAAGTTGTTGTGCTCAAGTGTTGTGGATACAACAGACACTCACAGAATATGGTATGAGTTTTAACAAAACAAAAATTTTGTGTGATAATACAAGTTACATTTCCCTTAGTAAAGACCCTACACATAACTATCATGCAAAACACATAGATATTAGTCACCACTTCCTTAGGGATCACACACAAAAATGAGATATCATTCTTTAATTTATCAGAACGCAAGATCAACTTGCTAATATTTTCATAAAATCTTTAACCTTCTATAGATTTTAATAAATTTAACATAAGTTAGGAATGAAAACCGTAAGGTAATCCTCCTCAATAACTTCCTGTAGAAACAATCTCCTTATAGTAATAAACTCCCTTTCATAGAGGGAGTACATTTTCTTGCTAATTTTTCATATTTTTCATAATGTAGTTTTTCATATTTTTCGTAATGAAGTTTTTCATATTTTTCATGATAACGTTTTTCATATTCTTCGTAATGACATTTTTCATATTTTTCGTAATGAAGTTTTCATGTTTTTTGTAATGAAGTTTTTCATATTTTTCATAATGAAGTTTTTCATATTTTTTATAATGAAGTTTTTCATATTTTTCGTCATGAAGTTTTTCATGTTTTTTTTCATGAAGTTTTTCATATTTTTTTTAATGAAATTTTAATTTTTTTTATAATAAAGTTTTTCATATTTTTTGTAATGAAGTTTTAAAAATTTTTGTAATAAAATTTTTCTTACTTGAAATTTTCGAAATGAAATTTTTCATACTTCAAATTTTCGCAATGAAATTTTTCATACTTGAAATTTTTTTAATGAAAAATTTCATACTTAAAATTTTCGTAATGAAGTTTATTTTCGTACTTGAAATTTTCGTAATGAAGTTTTTTGTACTTGAGATTTTTTTAATGAAGATTTTCGTAATGAAGATCTGCACACTCATTTTTTTTCATACTCATGTTTTTTATCAGAATCTAAAGTCCTTCAAAAAGAATTTTCCTCAATACGAATAATTCCTTGGAAAATTCCAAAGGGATGATTATTTCTTGAGTTTTCGTAATCACCTTTTACTTGCTTTAAGTTTAATTTTATTTTTTTAAAATTTCTCGGATTCTAGTTTTCTTAAATCTGAATGTTTTATTTTAAAAACCTCAAAAGATCATATCCTACCAAATTTTCCTTGCGGCTATCATTTCAACCGTCAAATCAGATCAAAAGAATTCTCAGCCATTGGATTGAAATGGGAAAATGAATCATCACTTCAACACCTATAGAAGGGGACCCCTGATGGTTGTCCCACATTGGTTCTCAAGCCTTTTCATGTCGAAGCTCTAACCCTCTACAAAAGCCCATTCCGAAATTTTCAGAAGTGCTCAATTCCGAATGTTTGGTGAAGTTCCTTCTCAAGAGATGTCTACTATCAAGCCGATTGTGGAGTGGCAGATATACAGGGATAGGTTGATACATCCAAACTTATTCAACAAATATGACTCTATTATCTCCAAGAATATCAAGATTAATGGATGGGAGAGTGTATCCATTTCAAAGCTAGGAGATCAAGATCTTGTGTATCCAGATCTCCTCATTGAGTTTTATGAATCAACCTATTTTTTCAAGGAAGATGGTAGGGAAAAATTTTCCTTCAAGAGTTATGGAAAAACATATGCACTTTCATACAACAAGGATGCTAGCTTGGTAGGGTTATCTTATAAAGGAGAGGCAAAATTTTGTTCCCACGAGCTGCCAGATGTTCAAGGGAGTTTTGTAAAATTGAAGGCTATGCAAAGTCTTGGACCTACAGATGTCAAGAACACAAATATTTCTCAATTGTCTACCAACAATCAGATCCTAGAGTTATGGGTTCAGGGTTTTATCGTACTGAGAAAGGGTGAAAAGGACACTCTTAAGAAAAGTGATATGTATATATTGGATTTTTTGGTAAATCTAAGGAAAATCAATCTGATGAATCTTATTCTCATTACGATAGAGAATATTAAGAATGGGAATATGAGAGCATAGATAATCATGTATCCTTCCCTACTCTCCGAGTTCATAGTTCGGTGTCTTGAATCATTCAAGATTCCTTTCAGTTCCAAGTCGAGGAATTACAAAGTGATGTTAGTAAGCAATGACACTTTGAAAATAAAGAATGTTGGATTTTCTAAAGATTCAGGAGAGTTTTATGATCTTCTAGTGGAAGAGGCATAAGCCATTCTGAAAAATGATTAAGAGGCTGAACCATCAAATAAAGCTGGAAAGAAAAGAAAATTGAAGGATGTAGAAGATGAATGTGAAACCCCTAAAGCTTAGGAAGATCAAACTGCACCTCCAAAGCCCAAGAAGCAGAAATCTTATCCAGATGAAGTTGTTTCCAAATGGAGGGAGGATAAGAATAACCAGAAATAAGGGGAGCCACAGTTTGGTCTAGATTCTGATGAGGCCAAGGCTCTAAAAGAAAAGACTGCTGAAGAGATGGAGAAGCAAGCTAAAGAGAAAAAGTTTAAGAATAAATCATCTGAGGCTAAAATTGTCCAATATATTTTGAGGGACACTGAAATTTCATCTGAAAACATTCTTGTACCGAAAACTTTCTTATTAGAACCATTACCCGAGACTCCGGGGAAGAAATTCATAACTCCCGAAAAATTACTAGAGAAGGTTATCAAAGAAAAAGAAGCTATATAAGAAGTGAAAGAAGCTGAAAGCAGTGATGATATAGCTGATCTGATAAAGAAAGTTGAAGAATTTCATGAGAAGGAAAGTGATTCCGAAAAATTGTCAATCCGGACTTCTCAAGCCAGATCTTCAAAACTTGCTACCCCTGGAGTTGATGAGAAGGCTGAAGAAGAAGTGAAATAATTATTTGAGGAAGAGAGTCATAATCAAGACTTCATTCTCCCTGAATATATTGAGGTAGGAGTTGAGAAAGAGAAAAATGATGAAGACAAAATTGTTCAGTTATCTGAAAGTGAGCATGAGTCTCCAGATGAGGAAGCTGTTCCGAGAACTGACAAGGGAAAACAAGTGGTTGTTGGCACACCAACCAAAATTTCATTAAGGAAGAAACAAGCTGGTGAATTTTCTAAGTGGAAGCTGGTCGAGCTAGAAGAAGAACCATTACCTAGTAAAGTGTTAGATTCAGAATAATCAGCTCTGGGACATGATTTTGTCATTCAATCTCTGAAGAAACTTTTTGAAACAATTCCGATCAGTCCAAAAATTGACTCCCGATGTCAGATGCTTCAACATAGCATGAATTAGAAATCAGACTCTGTATCCATGGTGATGGATAGGTGCATAAAGATTGATTCTGAACACAAGAATTTCCTTATCAACTATGAATCCCATAGAAAATATTGCAAGAAAATGGCGATCTGGTCAAAGAATATAGTCGAAGATCTGAGAGAGCTTGATGACTTTCAAGATGATGTTAAGGAATCTTTTGATACTCAAGATAGAAAAATCAAGGATCTAACAAACAGCTTTGAGGAAAATCTAAATCTTGAATAGAATACTCAGATTCAGGATGTCAAATATCTGAATGGGAAGTTGAATTATTTTTTCCAAAGTTGGAAAATAGAAAGGGATCTCCGGATCGAGATTCAAGAAAAGATAGTAAATCAAGATAACTTGCTGAAGGCTCAGGCAGAGGCTTTGAAGGCTCAAGATGATAGGATCAAAGCCTTATAGAAGAAAGCATAGGTGGATCACAAAGAGCTAAAGAAGCTGAAAACCATCATGAAGAAGCTGATACCCAAGGAAAAAGAAGCAAAATAGATCCAAATCCAATCTTTTGTTGTATCTAGTTTTCCTTGTACAAATTCTTCCAATCTTAATGATATTGTGGTTGCTTGTTTTTGTTTGGATGCTTGTACTAATATTTCAGGTACCATATTCTTTTTCCATTCCCTCAAACTCTTTTTGAAAATCACAAAGGGGGAGAAAGGAAAAAGAATTCTAAGTAAAGAGGAAATATCCCTATGTAAGGGGGAGTTTATTAAAGGGGGAGTTCTCATTACAAATATTTCCACATTCAAATGAAAAATTTCAATCCAGAAATCTAGAATATGATCCTTAGAGTTCCAAAGCCTATGAGAGAGTTATTTGTATTCACCATTGTTCATATATAAAGGGAGATAAGTTTTATTTTCAAAGTCTATAATTTTATTTGCTAAGTAATTATATTCTTTTTCGAAAGGATGTTTGTGATTTCCCAAAAGGGGGAGATTGTTGAGTCAATAAGGTTTTCCTTATGACTTCTCCATTCCTTCATACTTGGGGGAGATTGTTAAGTCAATAAGGTTTCCTTATGACTTTACCATTCATTCTTGTTTTAAAAATCACAAACAACTTATCTCAAGGAAAATCCCTTTTTATCCCTTGTTTTACTTCTTTAAGAAAAATTTTCTTCCCTAAGGAAATTTATCTTTTTCATGTTTTTCATTGTTCATATCATAATTTTTATAAGTGTAAAATTCGGATTGAAACCAAAACCTCAGAATCCCATAATTACTTTGATATGAAGCATTCTATTTTAGACTCCAAAATTCTGAATACGAATTCTGGTTACGAACTTTCTGAGTTCTGACTCCGAATTCTGAATATGAATTCAGATTATGAACTTTCTGAGTTCAGACTCCGAATTCTGAATACGAATTTTGGTTACGAACTTTCTATGTTCTGACTCCAAAATCTGAATATGAATTCTGGTTATGAACTTTTCTAAGTTCTGAATCTGAGTTCTCTGAATACAGACTCCGAACTCCTATGAGTTCTAAATTCAAATTCTCATGAACTCTGACTCTGAACTTTGTAAGTTCTGGTTCCAAATTCATGTGAATCTAGATTCTGTATTTCCTTGAAATTCACACTCTGGAATTCTATAGAGTTCAGGTTCTGAATTCCTAGAAAACAGAATCCAAATATCCTTGTTTTATAGACTCTGAATTTAATTTTGGTTAGACTCCTAACTTTCATTTTCTTACATTCTGAATATCTGATTTTAGTTATTCTTACACTTGATTTGTTATAAAATGATATTGTGCTTTCAGTTTCTCACTAACCATTGTTTGAGTGACATGTGTATAGGTACCTCTAAAATTAAAGGTAAAATATGACCATTGGAGGAGGGAGCCGACCATTAAAGCTGTGCCTATAAATAAGAGCTCATTTGAAAGAGCTCAAAAATTTACTGAACTTTGACAACTATCCTTACATTCTATTTAAGTGATTTATAGAAAGAGAGTCTCTTATAAACTCTCAGGATTCGTGCAGAAAATTTGAATGGCTTGTTCAAACTTTGATTCGTGCAGATTTTCTTAGTGGAGAGGTACGATTTCCTTGAAATCAGAGACTTCGTGTTGTGAAGTCAGAGGTGCTGATTTCCTTACAAATCGAGGGCTTGCGAGGATAGCAAGATAGATACCAATCTACAGATTGAGGGCTTACCTAGGTTTTGGTAAGACATACTTTCTTGAATGTATAAATCAAGGGACCTTTTATCCAAGGTTGTTGGATACCCTTCTCTTTGGGTTAAAGGAGTTACTACTGTTTACTTGTAGTATTTATATTTTGTTTTCCTCTATAATTTTAGTTGATGAGGAATGTATAATCTCCTTATACTTACTTATACTTGAACTCTGATTATATAGGATTCCATTTTCTTTAAGGTAGAATCTTAGTTGTTGTAAACTTTTATTAAGTTTCATTTTCAGAATCACTTTTCCAGAATCAAGAAAGTTATTAGAACTTAGAGGTGTTGTGAATTTTAGTTATAAAAGCATTTCCTTAGGGATTTTTAAATTATAAAATTCACCCCCTCTTGTATTTGAGAATATAATTTTTACATAATCGATACCACATGAGACATATCTATGTCAATGTCTTTATCATGGAGTTCTTTATTCATGAATTTATATGAAAAATTCCTTCCCCATTCAAGAGTTAGATCAACATAGTGTATAATATAATGTCTTATATTGATTAATTCTAGTTATATAAAGATATTTAGTGATGCAAGGATCCTATATTCAAATACCAAACAAAATTTATATAAAAAAAATCCCCTCCTATCCTGCACATAAGATTTTTTTAGTGGAGATTCATTTATGAATCTATATTGATAAAGGAGAGGGAATTAATATGACCCCATTATAACATGGTTCACATATTGATTGACTAATTTTATGATTCCTTACATCATGGAGTTAAACTATATGACATCTTTATCTGTTACACATGATGTTAAACTAAACAACATCTAAGTCTCTATCATAGGATATTAAACTACATGACATCTAAGTCCTTATTGCATGAAGTTAAACTGAATGACATTTATCAAAAAAATTATATCATCTTCTACACATAAGATCTTTCAGTGGAGATTCCTTTATGAATATATATCAAGTAAGGAGTGGGAATTAATAGGACCCCATTATAGTATTAGTCGCATACCGATAAACCAAGGTTATGAGTCCTTATTGAATGATGTTAAACTATATTACATATATATCCTTGACATGTGATGTTATATTGCACAAAATCTATGTCTTCGTCATAATATATTAAACTGTGTGACATAAGAGTCTTTGTTGTGTGAAGTTAAACTTGACGACATCTAGGTCCTTACCAAAAGATATTAAAATACATGAAATCTGAGTCTTTGGTACATGATTTTAAACTAAATGAAATTTTAACAATTTTTCACAATGTTAAATAATAAAAACCATTATTCATTCTAATTCCATTTCAAAAAACCAAAATATCATAATCTTGATTAACTGATATTTGGGATATCACCATCACGTTTTTCGAATATGTGAATCCAAAAGTCAAACCTCATTTATTGAGTTTTGCGGGTTGAAAAAAATATTTTAGGGCTATCTTGAATGAGTGAACTAAGATTTAATGGAAACCACTACATGGATATGCATACATTATCCAATTTGGCCCCAACATATGCACTCCCAATATGGCATTCCAACTATTGGAATTTCTATCCCAATAAAAAGTATTCTCTAATCCATGTATGCATTGATGGAACTATAATGAAATCAATATTTCAAAAATGGTCATCGATCATCCATTTCAAGTCTATCTCATACCATTAGTCATGATCTATGAACCTTAAGCCATAATTTATGGAATCATCATCTTTCATCCAAAATACTATTATATTATTCTCAACATTGGGAATCCTAATTGGGTTATTTTTTCAAACTTACCCATTTATTTTTTCCATGCATCATGAACATAAAGTATGTGTTCTTTGGTCTATAGATAATTAAATTAATCAATGTGTGATTTAATCCATACATCATGACATTAATCTATATACACTATAGTCAATGCATCACCTCCCTAAGTTGTGAGTACCATAGAAAAATCAATATGACCATAAACTTTATCCCATGATGGTCTAGATTGTAAAACCCTAAACTACAGGTAAAAAAGGTACAAAACTTGTCAGACTAGAAACATATAAAGGTAATTTTGAAAAATCATCTGGTCTTTAATCAATAAGCCTCTCACTTCTAGATATTAGATAAAAGTTATAGTGTAAATTAGAAAATTAACCAAGCTCTTAGAGTACACTTATGTTCCTAGAATATGAATATCAATTATTACTAGAACCTCTTGGTCCTATAAAAAGTCATATTAATGATTTATCATATCCATTAACCACGATAATGTGTTTAATACATGGTGGAATAAACTTTTGTGTACCATAAAATTCTTTTTATAATGTTTTCTTCCATAACCTACATCATTTTCCTAGAGTTTTAGTGTTTTATAACGTTTCATGGCTATCAATAACAATAACTATTGACTCTAAGGGACACTTATGCTAGTTATGAATATATGGTTTGATACTACTCTGCATACACACCCCTATTTTTTCCAGTTAACTAGAAACATATTTCCTGTGGGGTGGGACCTCATATCCCTGTATTCCCTAATAACACCACAACATAACTCGTCATGTAAAATTATTCAGTGTTTATCCTTTGTATACCTATCATATATCATCATCTATTGCTCAAAATCCTTGATATATGATTTGAAAACCCAATAATTAAACTATTCAAGTGTGTTAAATATCATCAACATTACACCGCCATTTACCATACTCGTTAAGTCTTGAACCTTTTTTCCTTCTCTAAATAATAATAAATTTTACATTTCAATGGTATGCACACTATATCCCTAAACTACATGCATCATTCCCATAGGTTTTCATCATCTATAATGTTGGTATCTTGTTCATATTAGGTTTTCTTTGCTAATGTGATATACATACAACTTCACTTCCGGGTCAATGTTGTTTGACTTAAAATTATATCCTTTAATGGTTTGAATTTCATGACCTTAAAATCCAAAGGAAAGAGACATGCTACTTTCCTGTCCAAAAACCCATAAAGGGTGGTCTTGGAAAAAGTCAATTATTTTTTCTATAGAAATCCACCTCAAATGATCAATGAAAAAAATGTGAAATCAAAAAAGAAAGAGGAATAAATATTCTTAGTTCCAAACCACATAAAATGAAATATATGAAAATCCAAGTCCTTGCACACAAGGCCTTCCCTATATATGTCATAGGAAAAATATAGGGTAATAGAATAAAAATACATAGATCTTTTAGGACCCACTATATGAACCCAATAATAGTCAAGGTATGCTAGCTAGGCCCTTGACCCATGAAAATGTTAATGTGTTCCCTATCTATAGCTTCAAAACCCAAATTACCCCTTTAGAATGAACAATTCATCATCAATTTACAAATAGAATAACTCTAGTGTATTGGTGATATTGTTTGTTCTTATAGTCATCCTTAATCCATACCCAAGGGCAATTCATTATTAATTTATGAATAAACCTACTCTAGTGTATCAATGATATTGTCTATGTCGATACCCATCCATGAGCCATATCATAGAGGAATTCATCCCAAATTTCCAAATGGACCAACTCTAGTGTATCCACGATGGTGTTCATTCATATACTCATTCCTAGCCATGAAAATGAGGAATTAACCTCGAGTTTCTGAATAGAATGACTCTAGTGAATTAGTGTTTGTGTTTCAACCTATACACATCCATGATCCATTCCCTAGAAGAATTTTCATAATTTTCAAATGTTTGTGATTGGGTATGGATTATTCAAAATAAATGAAATATTGAATTATCTAAACGATTCATAGAATATTGATTCATAAAGAAAAGATGAGATATGTAAATTAACTATTGACATAGATAATGAAGAAAATATATTTTATTGATAACTCATAAAGGGGAGGATCATCTTATTCCAGGATTATCTCGTTACTATTACAAAAAATAGATAAGAAAATTAAACTCACAAATAGAGACTTTGATGGGCTGAATCAAGCAATTCAAATAATCCTTGACAGGAGACGTCGATGGACCGTTTAAGGGGTACTTGTTTTATAACCTTGGTATTAGCCAATGAATAAATTTCCTCAACACAAGAGGAAAATTTTAAGTTTCATAATTTATGGTCCTTGAGTTATATGGTAGAATCTAGTAGATTCACTTTGAATTTGGCTACATGCGCCTCATATTTTTTGGTTATATATAGTCTAAATGAATATCAAATGTTCAATATTTTATTATATGTTGACATAATGGTTTAATAAGTTCATAAAACTATCTATATCATTCATGGGATAGTTTGGGTGGTTAAATTAAAATAATTCACTCACTTGGATTGCTAGTCATTCTCATATGACTAAAATTCACCTCACGAAGATATGAAGGTGTTAGTAAAACGATTTTCCTAAACCTAAGACATGTAAAATTAATTTAATTCTATATTCCATGTCCTAAATCTTTTAAAATTGCATCTCTATGTTAATGGAATAGATTTACCTCCATGACCACTTCCTCACTACTCAAATTTCTGATGCATATTTGGAATATGCGCTTGGTTTACTCACATTCATGGATATATTGCTAGGGATCAAAATTTTAGCATGAGAAATAATATCTATTAGTGGTATGGGAATGAATAAAACTTTTACTACCATCCCTTAGTCTGGACCATTAGCTATCTCAATAGAAACATACCCCATTAAAATATCATTTAAAGCTGGCATTGCAGAGCCATCATCATTAGAACAACTAGAAACCTTAGTCGCTAACTATAATACTACCCTTCACTCAATATAGAGAGAATATGAGGATGAGAATATATATAATTTTTATTAAATTTGATAATGAGACCTTCTAGTTCATATATCAGCTCCATTTTAGCCCTGGGTAGTGAGATCTAGCAGTGAAATGGTTTTCTCACCTACTATACTACATTCACCAACAAATTATTTAGGAAACTCTCTATCCTCACTATAATATAATCCTATAAAAAATGTATGGGTATTCTAGTTTGATGAATTATATTCCTCTTTTCTATCTACTCTTGAATAAGTATTTTACAAATATAGACAATGATAGGAGTATGTTGCTCTCTCCTAGATTTGATAAAAGGAAGCAGGGACACCCTCAATAGGCACCTGAATTATCATGTGAATCTATATTGGGAATATGGATAACAAAATATCAATATATCTAGTTAATCCAAAAATACCCCATCTCATAAATAACTAATAAAAAAAATTTCTAGGGAACTTATACCATTATCAATATCTTACACGGAAGGTGTTTCACTATAATGGGTATCAAAGAAATGAAGGTGATTCCTTTTTATTTCATTCACTTAATCAATTCTCAATGAAATTAGTTGGAAATTGACAATACTGAGCATCATGTGGCAATATTCATAGTTATTAATTGTTAATTTATTCTAGGATTCATAGAATGAAATGTTTTCTGCTATTATGATATATAAGAACTGGAATGGGTAGATAATACAATTGGGGGTCCTCCCTTATTGTATATGACCCATCACATGATATATATGGGTGGGAAATATTACCACCAGTTTGATTTGATGGTTATACACAAGATGGAGGACATTAAAAAGGTGTTATCCTAGACACCACACCATGAATCCCCTATAAGAAAGATCCACCCACTCAAGAATGTGGTTAGGAACCCTATAAGTTGTAGGGTGGGTCTACATTACATTGTGTTTTATACCCCAATGACTAGTAGTGTTGCAATCCCAATACTATTCCTCTATTTCTATAGTTTTCTGAAGAGGTATAATTCTTGAATGTGTGACTCCTGGGATTTTCTAGTTATATTGGAGGACTGGGTATACCCATTTATAGGATGAGGGATGATACTCCTACCTAGTAATCCTATCTCTAAGGATAATAGATTCCTCACCATGGGGGGATTTTTTCTCATCTCTTTAAAAAAATTAAATATAGGATGAAAATCATTATAAATATCCATGAGGATCAATATTCTCTCAATTTATTGGATCTCCCATAGACTAATACCAATATCACCATTTATGATGGAAGGTGTTTGTATTTGAACACGAAGGACTGGACAAAACTAGGATGATTTTATTTATCATGTACAATATTAACTACCAAACCCATAAACCTCATATATTCCAACTATTTACACCTATTTGGTATATTTTCTATAAATCTAGTGTACTGATAATTCTGAAACCAATTCATAAAAAATATTACTTCTAGGTAATAAATCCCACTTATGATTCCATCAAACACATTAATGGGATAAGAGAATAATGATAATATATGAATAATATTGAGAAATATAGTACTATCACTAATCATAGTTTTTATGTGTAAGTGGTGAACTATCCACAATGTATGTGGATACTTATTGAGACTCTGAGATGATCACTCCTTCAAAAGAAATGTTCAAATAAATTTTTTCTTAGGAGGATGAAAAAAACATCATTGTTTTATTGTTATTAAGAGTCGAAAACCTGAAATTATCACCAATACTAATGTTATAGATGTATATCCTTTTATATTTCAAGTAATCATGATGATCCTATGTGAGAAGGTTCCCTAGGGATTTTTTTGAGTAAAAGAGTAGTATCGAGGGTCTGCCATAAAGATTCTAGGAATGATAGAATTAGTATCAACCACAACCAAGGAATACAAAATATTGGTGGACTTGAAATTACCTTCATCTACAAGAAAGTAAAAAAATAGTGGCCACATATGTGAAAAAATAGTGATATATAGGAAAATGGTTTATAATTTAATAAAGGGAATCACCTTATGAGGCCGACCATGAGAACCATAAGGCTAACCACCCAAACAACGAGATTGACCACACAGATGAAATCAATACAAGTGAGATGTGTTTCTTGTTTCAATGGTCACAAGGTCTTAAAATACACTAAATGGTCAACTATATGAAATCCACTTCATGGAGGCACTCACCAAGTACATGAAGGAACCAAGAGTTATTTAGTTGATCTGAGTTTTCTAAATATTTTGAGAGATTTACATGATGTATAATGAAAGTTATAGGGTTACTAACTTACTTATTTATAGGAACAAACCATAATATACCACATGAAAAAATTGTGATATTTTTTAATTCCCCAAAATCAATCAATTATTATCTCAAAAAGGCTAAATTCAGGGGGGAGTATTTATTGATCCCACAAGCTTGAGATCAACTACATTATATATCCAAATTTTAAATATAGTATCCTACCCTATAATTCACTTAGAGGTTCCCTAAGATGGTGGGATACAAGACCTAAAGTGCACCTCCCTTTATGCCAAAGTCTTCCATCTAGCATCAAGGGCCTAGGGTGTGTCCATGGGGAGACTATGTCATCATAGACTAGAGTATACCACAACAATATTCTATAGTGGTATGCATCAATAAAAGGATATATAAATAATAGTAGAAATGATATTAATGATAGTAATCCATAAAATAGAAATTAATAACTAATAGAATATGAATAATAAATAATGGATATAAACATGATGATGGTAATCATGTCATGTATTAGTACTGAAAAATATAGTGCAAGGGTTACAAGGGAGAAAAGAATATGCCACATTCTATAAAAAAATAAAAAAATTACAAAAAATAGTAACTACTATCATCATGATCCTAGGATTAGTCCCTTTCTCACACATTCCATCATTTGAATCAAAATAAAACATCAGAAGATGGACACTTCCCTTAGTAAATACCTACAACTGTGAAGTCTATTAGGGTACCAAAGGTGGCTTAAGAAAGGTGTGAGATATACTCAGTTGGCCCCCACCAATGGTATCTAGATCAATCTAGAACATGTATATAAAATGAGAAATGTTCCAATAATGATTAATGTAAGACCATAAATAAATAAGATATACCGAGTTGGGTTCCACATGGTAAACCCTTCCAACTCTACCTACATCAGCCTAACCCGGATGCCTTTTAATTGAGGTAAACTAGATAAGTGTTAAATATGGTAATATCTTCTATAATAATATTTCAATGTATTGAACATCCCCAAGAATGTGATTTTTATTGGTGGGTGAAACCAAAGAGTTTCAAGTCCACATTCTTACTATTTAATTTAATTAGAATCCTTGTAGTTTTTTAGGAGTCACTCTGAGCCCATCTGAGGTGATTCCAAAGGAATCCCAAGTACCTCTCTAGGGGATCTGTATATGTCTAATTCCATGGGAGTTCATATAAAGTGACCCATGAATGATATCCCAAGCATTATTCCTAGAATAGTGTGAAAAAACCCATAAAAAAATCCGGGTCTATCCTTGGTATCTCATGTAGGGGTCTGAGTCTCTCTCATGACATGGTACAACCATCTCACCACCAATCCCATCCAAGGGTCCTCCCCTAGGCAATCAGTGTCACTCTTCTAGGGCTAAAAATAAAAACTCATGGTGATCCCCTCACAGGCTTAGCTAGTGTATTCCCAATCATGTTTATATGTTCAGTAACAAAAAAACTATGGAACGAAGAGCCCTTACAAGGTGCACTAATGTCATGATCTTTGTTTCACCCCCGACCTAATGATATAAATCACTAAGGATAACACCATTTAACATGGAAAATCATTTATAAAGTGATTAAATTTTTTTCCATCTCATTAAATTCCACAATCCATAAAAGGAAAAAGGTATGGCATAAGGTTATAGGGCCTAAGGAATAAGGAATAAGGCACAAAAACTTATCCTAACATTGGACTTGGTCAAAAACAATTACTATTATTCCATGGAATACCTCAAAGTTGATTTAACAAGCTTGGAAGAAGAGGACACAAGTACATAAAGGAAAGGGACACCTTAAAGATGTGTCTTGGATTAAAGAGATCAACTAAAGTTTGATTCTCCACATACTAGAGTCATACCAGGCATGGTAATTAATTAAAATTAAGTTTATTTAAAAATTTAGTGGTGTATCCCGAAGGTCCAGTGCATGGAACAATGACACATGTTATGAAATTCATCAAAACTAGGGGAATGAAACTATACCACCTACCTGAGGTTTATGGAAGACTAATCATCTTTTTTTCCTCTTGAATCGAGATAAAACAAAATATATTAGGAAAATTGTAAAATTCCCAAAAAATGGGAAAAATGAGGTTACACCAAATTAGGAAATCATAAGAGAAGAGAAAATAGGAAATGATGGAATATAATCATACAACTTACCTCAAGCTTTCCAATTCATCCAATGATAAAGGATTTTGAGACTGTATGAAGGAGGGTTCAAAATACCTAAGGTGGAGGAAAGTAGAAGATCTTGATGGATGTTGTAAGAGTAAAATGAAGGGGGTGAGGGAAAATGTGTATTAAAACATTTGAAGGGAAAAATAGTCATTTCCCATTTAATTACTGGGAAACATAGTTTTTCCACATGATTGGCCAAGCCATGCACTAGCTGTGCACCCCAGATTGCTTAAGGTGGAACCTCACATGGGATAGGCACATGGTTTAACTAACCGAGTTCTAGACATGTAGAACTGACTACAAAAAATGATAGTATCACCCACATGAGCATGCACCTTTTCTCACGGGGCTACAACAAACCATGTGGTCCCTTGTGTCTTCTTTTACACCCCCACATAGTTAGGGAAATCATGTAGACTGGGCTTCATAGTTTCTCCTAACCAAGAATCCCATTCAATTTACTCAAAAATTGGGGTTTAGGGATCCAAAAAAGACATGTAAACCCACATGAACTCCATAACTCCAACAGGTTACAGTACATGGGACAGAATAAATAATTTTAATCAGAAAAAAATGATTTGTACCATTGAGAATGGGCAAGATGTTACAACCTCCCCTCATTGAGACAACATGTCCTGGATTTTCTTTATAAGGGTGGTAAAATTTCATCTAAGAAAAGTACATTCCATGAAACAAATAAATAGCCTTCCCTCTCCCAAATCTCATCCTAAATGTAGATTTTCTGTCATATCACCTGAATTAGTGTAATTGACCAATGTAGGGGAGTTTTTGAGCTTCCATCAACAATACATATTGGATTCTCTTCAAAGGACAAATCCCCCTGTAGTTCAATATCCCTAAGGTCAAATTAATGAGATGATTCAACATGATACTATAGAAGCTTTATTATAAAGAATACATTGTTCATTGTTGGGTATCTTTGAGGTAATAGAAACCGATAGGCTACCGACCGGACTCCCTCCATGATCTTGAAAGGACCAACATACTGAGAAGATAGATTTTCCATATATCTGTATTATTCTATAAACCAATCTAGGTGAAACATGTAGAAATAATCGATGTCCCACATTGAACTGTAAAGATCTATAGAAATGATCAATATAAGGCTTCTTCCTGGACAGAGCTATAGCTATACTCTTAGGAATTAACTGCACTTACTCTAAAGTCTCATAAATGAGACAAGGACCCAGTAATGATGCATCACCTACCTCTAACTAGCATAGAGGTGAAAAAATACCTACCATAAAGGTCATGATATAGAGCCATCTGAATATTTTTTGAAAATCTATTTTTTATGAAAACAAAAAAAGAGTTATATTTTTCTCCCATGAACCTCCAAAATCATGGATGCATGCGCAAAAAATATCCTATAACAGTTGTATCATCTTCTCAAACTACCCAGTAGTCTAAGGGTGATAATATATACTCAAAAGAACCTTTGAAACCAATTCCTTCTTCATCCCCTACAAGAATAGTGAGTTAAAACAGGTATCTCTGTCAAATACAATTGAAGAGAGAACACCATGAAGATTCATAGTCTCTAAAATATAAATCCTCTCTATCTTATCAATAGATAAGGTCTCTTGGATTGGTAGGAAGTGTTAAACCTTGGTTAACCTATTGAAGATCACCCATACTACATCACTAAATCAAGGGGATCATGTCATACCTTTCAAAAAAATTCATATTTATGCTATTACATTTCCAATCAATAATGGATAGAGGATATAGATGCCTAGATGGTTTATGATGCTTTTACTTCACTTGAAAACAAGTGGAGCAGCATGTGATTAAACCTACACTTTGTCTCTTCATACATGGCCACCAATAATTTCAACACATCAAGTTTCATCTTGGTAAGATCAGGTTGAATTTTCCAAATAGAGGCTTGAGGTTCTTGTATCAACTCTTCTTTTATATCCTAAGGTACCCATACATGTCCATGGAAGAGAAAGATCTCATTACCATAAAAAATTAACTAGGAGGTGGTTTCTCACCAGAGACACATCCCCTCAAGAAAAGTGCTTAGTTATGTTTTAGTTTTTTCATATGAACTAGCTCTAGAAGATAGAATTTCACAACCTGAGGTGCTAAAATAGTTTTCTTATGCTATTACAAAACCTCTAGATTCATATTAGAAAAATTTCCTTTAACTACTACTCACTAATGTCCTTATGGATGGTTTGGATTTTAGTCTTATTCCTTGAGTTATTAACCATGGCATTTCCCTTTTCTGACGTATAATAAAGTTCATAGTCAAATGATTGCTAGTATTTAACCCACCCAAGCTACATCATATTGAAGTGCCATTGTGTGGATATGTATTTTAGGATTTTTTGATCCATTTAAAGAACCAAACACTCACCCAATAGATAATATTTCAAAAGACTATATCCTAAACCATGAATTGCAGATCAAGGTAATACGTTGTGTAATTTCGTAAATGTCATCTTAGCTGGAAGGTTTTTTATGCTGCAACCCAATCAACCTATAACAACACTGCTCCGAAACTGATTCTTGAAGAATTACAGTAGACAATATAGCCTCTTTATATCTCTATAAGAATCTATATCAATGCTAAGGTCAATCTTCCCTTTAGCTCATAGAAATATTTCACAGAAGCTTTAGACCATACAAACTTAATACCCTCCTCAGTCAGTCTCATAATATGCACTGCTAAGTGGGAGTAATCTTGGAATAATCTCTTATAGTAACCAGATTACCCTAAGAAACTATATATGTAAATAATATTCCAGGGATTCTCCTTGGAAACTATAATGCTCACCTTATTTGGGTCAACAGATAGACCCGCCTCTAAAATGATATGAACCAATAAGTGTACCTTTCTGATCTTAAAGTTGCATTTTCCGAGCATCACATATAGATGGTTCTCTATCAATGTGTATAGAATGATCTCAATATGGATGGCATGGTTTTATCTTATGTGAGAATACACTAAGATTTATTCTATGAAGAACATGACAAATGAATTTACATATGGGTAGAAAAACTAATTAATCAGAGTTATAAAGGCTATTGAGGAATTAGTAAGGACAAAAGTCATAACCAGATACTCATACAAGCCGTACTTACTCAGGAATTTCTTATGTGAAATACTTGATTGCATCACATGTAGAAGATGGTAGCACGACCTCAGATCAATCTTAGGGAATTTTTTTCTCCTAAGAGTTGGTCAAAGAGGTCTTCTTTATGAGGAAGTTAATACTAGTTCTTCACCATAATCTAGTTCAGTGAGTGGTAATCCACAAAAAATCTAATGGTATCATCCACCCACTTGAAGAAAAGGAAAGGAGAACCCCAAGGTGATGTGCTGGTTTAGATAAAATATTCTCCCTCTATGTGTTCAAGGTTCCTCTTGAGTTACTGGAGTTATATAAGTGATATCTTATAGAGAGGAGTGGAAACTGGGGACACACCCAACACAAGATTGATAGTAAACTCCACCTCTCTCTCATGTGGTAAGATAGTGAATTCATTAGAGAATATGTCCCTAAAAATATCCATTACAGGAGGTAACTTTACAAACTGCATTCCATGATCGCATATAAATATACTCACCATCTGGTTTTTCACTCTGCATAGCCCATGATGATTGGGTCTAGATCAATTATCCTATATACCCCATTCTCTATTATGAATGATTGTGTTTACCACATGTGATGTAAATGACACATGCTGGTGATAACAATCAACATGGGCATTGTATGAGATTATCCATTCTATACCAATAATGATGTCAAAGCTGTTCATATCAAGGATAAAGAAATTATTTAAGAAATGCTACCCACCTATCTCGAGGAGGAACTCCTTGAACTATAATATACACTTTGATATTACCCCTAGTGGTGTATCAAGTCATTACATCACTGAAGTATTTTATCACTAGGCCCATACTTTGAAAAATTGCATCAGACACGAAAGAGTGTGATGCACCTATATCAAATAGGGGAGAGACTAAAGTAGAGGCTACAAGAATATTAACTCTAAGAATTGAAGGACTTGTAATTTGATCCTATGGTATAGGCTTTATCATATAGATGTTGACTGAACCATGACCCTGATATACCACCTGGATGATCTGAGCAGGTCCACTCTACTATCATTGGACCTCTAAGGCCTGAAAACCTCAGTCTCAACCACCACCTCATCCTAATCATCTAGTAGAATAAAAGATTCCAACATTATGTGGATTTGCAGATCTTTTACTCAAAAGTGGTGTCATTATAGATCCCCATCCAATGGATACTGGAGAAAAAGACCGACAAAACACTGCAGGTGACCCATCCCACAATAGGCATAGTACTCAATCAGTTTTATTGTGCAATGGAAATTTTTATGGCCTGGCATGATACACTAGTGACACACCATATAACTATATGTGCATGTCATTGGCCTAGTAATACCCCAACATGAACCCTCGAAACAACATTTCCTATCAAATGATAAACCACTTCCATACTTGGAAGCTGAACTACCCTTGATCACATTGTCAGATTCCATCAAGAACTGATTAGTGATAAGGGAATGAATCAGAATCTCTGAAATGATGGTCATCCAGAATATATTCACCTATGATCATATGGTGCTTGAAACCCATCCAAAAACTATCTCACAGTGGTCATCTCAACACTGTTAAGAGTCGATTATTATTTTTTAAATTTTGTGAAGTGAGATGAACAATCTATCACCGACATATCACCCTAATATAAGTGCATAAAATCTAAAGAATGGTCTTCTCACCTCATCTGGGGAAAGAAGAAGTTGAAAAGGCTATATATAAGTCTACCCAGACTATACCCTGATATCGACCAACCTAGGTGAGGAAATCCCACCAACACTTGGTAGAGTCACAAAACATATAGGTGGCGATCTTAACACTTTGATCTATAGGTGTCTAGATATTCTACAAGATAGATAGTATGGACCTAGCTATGAATTAGAAAAATTAGGTCCTCCATCCACTAATATTATGAGAGGATGTTGTTGCTGAAACTCATGGGTCAGTTCTGGCATGGTAGGGGTAGGTCGAGGAGCACAACACGCTGATTATGTAAAGAAAAAGAATATATCATGGAACTAAGCATCAACGCCTAGCTGAAGATCTGCTGGAGGTGCCTCAAGTAGAACTACATGAGTTAATATAGGTAGCTTGGGGCCCACCACCCCTATATCATGGTTTTCTCCATCTCCCTATAATTCAATTTGAGAATTTCACGGTGGAATAACTTCACAATTTCTAAGCGCACACATCATATAATGTTATAATATACAAGAAAAGTGGTAAAAAGAAAAAAAAATACCCGGCCTTCCTATAATAAATTCAAAACCCTTATCCTTCTCATGGAGCTAGGTCTTAGTGGTAAGAAAGATCAGAATGATCATGAGTCATAGTCTACATCAATCTATAAGGTCGATTCTGGGTTAAGGTCACATAGGGTACATTAGAGGTTTTGGTATATGGGGTTCCAAATGTAAGGTATAGAGGAAAACACCCTTTACATTGGATTTGGAATCCCCATTTAGTGGTAACCATTTTAATTTAAAACTTTAATTTGTTTAAATTTGTTCTTATTTATTTATATAATGATTTATTAGTCCATTTAATTTCATCATAAAATTCAAATTTATAAAGGCTCATATTCTTTAAAAAAATGAAATTTTCACATCAAGTAACTCTAACATGGACCTTTACATTTGGTAAGAGAACCTAAAAAGTCAAGTATAGTGATTTTATTGAATGAATTACCATTCTCAATTTATATAATTACATTCTTCTTAAATTTACATTGGAATTCATCAATCAAATCAACTAATGTGGCATAATTGGTAAATTTAGGCTTCATCATCAATATATGTGGAAAACACCATTTAGATTGTTGTAGGTAATTTAATTAAGACGATTATGTCATTCCTTTTAGAATTATAGAACACTAAAATACATAAAAAGGCACCAAAAATACAAAATGGAACACAAGAAATGTATATAGAAAACTAGATATGGCATGGCATAATTAATGACATTTATATCCTGTGGTGCCAATTATGATGCAATAATTTATGCACTGTCATATAATCTATCCAGTTTAGAATGAACCATAATAATAATATCAGAAACTATGACAACATAATATAAGTTCATCACTCAATGGTTAAATCCTTGAAATTGTAACAAGCACAACGAATCATAGTAGTAACCCGTCCTTGGTAATTTGGGTTCCCCCCATACGTGGGTTAACTACTCCTAGAAACTATCTCATTAGAAAATTCCTATAATCCTAGTCTCATGTATAATTACCAATTAGTATGAAAAAAGGAAAATGGTTCTATGTATATGATACCACATTGTAGTATCCCACCTCGGAAGCCACTTAGTGGTGCCTTGAGATGGTGGGATAGAAGACCTCTAGCACACATCCCCATGCGCTAGAGGCTTTTTACTAGTAGCGATGGCCTAGGGTGTGTCCATTAGGATAATATGTACTCATATATCAGAGTATAACACAATGGTATTCAATAGTGATAAGATATGGTAACATGACAAATACGAAGTAGCAGAAATAATATTAATGATAGTAAACCATCAAAGAGAAATAAAAAACTGAAAAATATGAAGAATAAATTCTGGATACGAAAATGATGATGATAATCATGTCATGTTGTGATACTAAAAATAAGGTTTAGAGAATACAAGGAAGACATGCATATGCCACATGCTATAAAAAAAATAAAAAATGCCAAAAATTGAAACTACCATCATTATGAGCATAGACTCAATCCCTTTGTCCTGTACTATATCCTTAGAATTAGAGAAAACATCCGAAGTTTTTCGCATTACTTTATCAATACCTACAACCATGAATTATTTTTGGATTCTAAAGAAGTACCAATAAGGGTGTGATATATAATCAGTAGTCCATCACCAATAGTGTCTATATCATTATAGTACATGAATATAAAATTACTAGTGTGTAAATAATGATAAATCGAAGACAATAAATAAATTAGACATACCAGACTAGGTTCGACTTGGTACACCCATTAAACTCTAACTACTTTGGATTAATCCATATGTATTTGAATTGAGGTAAACTACACAAATGTAAAAATGGTAAAATATTCTGTAAGTAAATGTCAAAGGATGGACTATCCCCCAGCGTGTGATTTGGCTTGGTGGGTGCATCCTAGGAGTTTCAAGTCCCCATTCTTACTCTCAAATTTAATTAATACCCTTGTAATTTAATAAGAGTCTCCCTGAGCCTGTCTAAGGTAATCCTAAGGGAATCCCATGTATTGATCTCAAGCCCCTATATATGTATAAATCCATGGGAGTCCATTAATGGTGACCTATGAATGAGATCCCAAGTTTCACCCCTAGCATGGGGTGAAACAACTAGAAATAACCTATGAATCTATCCCTAGTATCTCACATAGGTGTCCAAGCCTCTCTTGTGGCATGGTAAAACCATATCACCATTAATACCATCCATAGGTTATTCTCTAGGGAACCAATGTCATTTGATTGGTGGTAAAAAGAAAAACATTAGGCAAGCCTATACCAAGATTTCCTAGTGTCATCATTGGCGTGTTAACAAATTCATTAAAAAACTAATGAAGGCACGAAGGGCCTATCCAAGTTAACCTTAATTTGGGACCCCTATTTTTCCCTCAACCAAAAGATATATCTTACTAAATAAAACACCATTCAAAAAGGAAAATCATTTATAATATGATTAACAATTTGTCCATCTCATTTAATTCCACAATACATTAGTGGCATAAGGAAAGGCATAGTTCAATATGGACTAAGTCATATGGAATAAAATTTAAAGACATGGCCTATCATTTGACTTGTTCAAAAAAATTTAATATTAGGACATGTGATACCTCAATGGTGATTTAACAAGCTAAAAAGAATGGGAAACTAGGCCCTCAAGGTAAGTTACACCCTAAAGGGGTCCCTTGAATCTTGGAGATCAACGTATGTTTGATTTTGAGCACACTAGAGTCATTCCAAGAATGATAAGGAATTCAATTTCAATTTTTATTATAATTTAGTGGTTTACTTGGAAGGCCCGAAAAGTAGCACAATGTCACTTGTTATTAAATTCATAAAAAATTGGGGAAAGAAACTAGACCACCTACCTTAGGTTCGTAGAATATTACTAGTACGTTGTTAGCCCTTGAATTGTGCTAAAAGGGAAGATATACAATGAATTTTTAAATTACCTAAAAATGGGGTAATTTAGGTCACAAAAAAATAGAAGAAAAGAGGATAAGAGAAACTAGTATTGAATAGAAGATTATCATAGATATTACCTCAAAATTTCTAACACATATGATGGTGAAGGATTTGGAGACTGTATAAAAGTGGGATCACAATCCCTAAGGAGGAGTAAGGGAGAAGATGTTGGTGGATGATGCTATAGAAAAATGATGGGGAAGAGGGAAAATGGGTATTAAATCATTTTAGGGGAAAAGTGTCATTTCCCTTTTAATTATTGGACAACATGGTTTGGCAGCATCATTTTTCAAATCGTTACCCAATTGTGTGACCCACACTGCTTAAGGGGGAACCTCACATGGGATGGTTGCATGATTTGACTAAACATGAACTATTAGTACAGAATCCACTGCTAATAATGATAGAATCACCTATATGAGCATGCGTCTGGCCTCAAATTGCTGTAGAAAATTATGTGCCCCCTTATCGCTTTTATCATACCCCTGCACAGTAAGGGAAACTGTGAATATTGGGTGGTTTAATTTATTTTAACCATGCAACATAGTATTCTTCCCCAAAAACTATGTAACTGTACTATGAACAAGCCTTGGATACCCTTATGACCTCTATGAATCCATTAAGTAACATTATGAGGGCCAAACCAAGGAATTTAAGTTGAAAAACAATAATCATTTCCTTTGATAAAATCCAAGAAGTTACACAAGATATGATCATTGATGGATGATTAAAAATATTTATAGAGGAATAAACACTACCGCATGCTCCTAAGGTCTGACCTCATGAAACTGAGGTAGGCCCAACCTTGAGGATCTAAGGTAGATATTCCCTCACATCTCTGAGGTGGAGAGAACCTCACTGATTTGAGGTAGATCCAACCTCATGGCATTGAGATGGATCCCCCATTAGGATCCATTGTGGTGTCCAACTATATAGCACATTGTTCTCACATATTTCATAAAATCCACTAAATTAGAATGAATATAAAATAATCCTCCCTAAATAAAGATACACATAAAATTATGAGGATAAAGTGATCAAGGAATTAGATAATAAATATAGATGTATGAATCCCCTTTTTGGAAAAACCCCCTATTAAAAAGTAATTGAAAAAAGAAATAATATAGAATGAGGGAAATAATTACCCTATTCTTTTAAATAAAACTTTGTTTTATCCAATTAAACCACCCATTTTATATCTCCAACCATGTGGTAGGTATCCCAAAAAAGTGGTATATAGCCTAACGATCTGGTGGGAAAGATGACCATGTAGGTGTCCATCTAACTAGGTGGTAGGAATCCCAACCACTTGGTGGGAAATCGTACCATGTGGTAGGTAGAATAAGAACATGTATAGTAGGACCTTCCTTGAATATCCTGGATATGGCTCTTTAAATCCCACACTATGAAATCCCAAACCAATATGGGCCATCTTACTTAGGTAATAAGCCTCCACTGTATGATATCTATCTGGGGTGTGGTCAAGTCATTTTAATTTCCCCTTTTATCTAAGAAAATTAAATTTACCCTTTATACATCCATTCACTAGGATTATAACATTGGAAATACTATTTTAGGGCCTCCCCTAAAACTATATGGTATGTATAATCAAGGCATGAAAACTATTATGCACCCCTTTGATCATGTATATATTCAACAAAAGGAGGGTCAGGGTAATCATCACATATATTTGGAATCCTCAGAGGAAAAAAATCATAGATTACCTTGATAATGGGGATCCCTATTGGGGATACACCAGGGTGGTCTCTCATAGCTCGATGATGTATTTCTTCTCCATCCACAATCTAGACCAAATATGGAATCCCCTTGAAGTAACCCCTACTTATCTTATTGTTTTTACTAATACTCCTAGTTCCATATTCCATACCACTTCTTATCCTAGAAACAAGAAATAAGATTAGGGTATGGGGTTTCAATTCAAGTATGTGGCATAAGAGTGAAGAGAGAGAATGATAAATGGGAAGAATTAGTGTGGAATCCCCCTTAAAACCCAGTGTCACGATCCCATGTAATGTGGAAAATCCTCTATTTTATCTTGTTTCTCACACCAAGAATGATCCATGTGAGGTTATTGATAGAGGTATATCATTAAATTAAAATTATTGAAATTATTATTTAGTAATACTTCCATGGTTTAAACCCCAAAACCATATTTTTTATCCTTAAAGAGATTTATTCCTGATGAAATATTCTAGATAATCCATTTAGGAAAAATCTCTGCAAAATTATCTATTATCATATTTTTTATGACATAACTGTCTATATAACTTGATTCTTAATTGTGTGGATAACATCCTAGGTATATGACATTAAATTAATGGACAATATATTTATCAATTGATATTAAACAACATGGACCAACCTTATCACACAACCTTAAATTGTTTCCTTCAAACTATATAGGATTTGATTCCTATTTCAATAGAATACACATATAGAATCTCTAAGTTTCAAACCCAATATCATAAATCTTACTTATCCATAATAATGGGTTTATATTATTCATGGTATCGCCAACATCTTTTAATTTCAAAAACATATTCCCATGATTCAGGATGTCCCACTCATTAAAAACATATTTCACATGGGAAAACGTTATATCAGGACATATCCCGAATATAATCCCTACTTCACCTGGAGGTCCATATTCTTCCAAGGTACCTCATCATATCACCCACATCTGGATATATTTATGTAAGGTCACACCCTTACAGGGACACATCCCTTATGAGATCAACCAATCCTCATCGGGTCATTTCCCTTCAAGGTCAACTAGAAATGGTTTCTCTTGCATGTGTCCCATTCCAAACATCGATTTAAATAATTCATCTAGTCATCCTTATCACATAATTTTAAACTCTATGAATTAAAACTTCTCACATTAACTTAAAAGGTATGACATTCCCCATTATGTGATACCAAATTACACGGGTATAAATTTTATTCATAAGGATACATTCTAATCCCATTCATGGGCTTGATCTGGAATGCATAAACATCCACCACATTCCAGGATGAAAATAAACTCTAGAGTTCACATATAGGAATATTTAAAATATAGATTACTACAAACTATCATTACTAATTAAGAAAGATAGAGAATCTATGATAAATATAGATGGTTTCATTTATGGGGAACCTCTGATACACATAGATGTTCATTTCAATGAGATACCTATAAAATTTATAAACAATCACATCTACATATGGTAATAACTAATTGAAATAATTAGCTTAGACAATCTCATACTAGAACATCATACAACGATGGATTATGCTTTAGGAGAGTAGGTTAATACATTGATGTATGTGACAATTCCAATAATAAATGAAGTTTTTCTTCTGTCTTACTTCATTTTTCTAGGACCATGTCCGTTGTATACAATTTTCAACATTTTTAATTTTCTTTATATGGGATATATGGGATCAATATATAGTTATAATTAAACATTATTATATAGATGGATCCAACCCCAATATTGATTTTAAATTTTTTGATAGAGTCTGAGGTGCTCAATGGGAATCCAGTTGGATAACTCTAGTGAGGATTAGAAGGTTGAGATGGTAAAGGTCACGAGTTTTGAGATTTTTATTTTATATAATTTTCCTTGTTTTATAATTTTTCTATTTATTTTACAAACTTATTTATGTTATTCAATATTTAAAACATTGGATGTAACGTCCTACCCTAGGATCCAGAAAACTTATTCCCCAAGATGGTGGGTCATATGGCCTCAAGCATGTCTCCCCATACACCAGAGGTTTCTAAATGGAAGTGATAGTGTAAAGGTGGTATAGTGGCGGGACTATAACCTCATATCAGAGTGGAACAAGAGATACAATCAAACACAATCAACCATGGAAGCATAATATAAACAGATAGAATCAATAAAACGTGGAAGCATAAATAGATAATTGACTAAGTAAGAAGTAGAAGAAAAAGATAATTGAACAAATGATAATAATATCAAAATCCTATGTGGTGGTATATGATACATGGATTCATGGAATGTTTTAATACATAAAGTAAATAAGAAGATATAAGAATGATATAAAATAATAAGAAAAGAAAAAAAATTCTCCATAATCATCTCAAGCCTGTGCTCGGTCCTCTGCTCCTAAGCTCCAACTAAAGGTAAGCATGTAATCATCCTGGAGAAGGGTGTCTGCCTATATCAATACCTCAATATAGATAATCTTCTTAGGAACAAAAGGTAGCCCAAGTTGACTGTGAGATAAAACCTCATTATTCCACAACCAATGGCGTCTACATGTAATCAAATCTATACTCAAAAATAAATAGTGTGACGGTATAATAAAATATATAATACAATGATGAAATAAATAACCATGCCACTCAAGTTCCTAAGGGACACTTTATGACTCTACCTTCTTTAACTCATTGTTGGAAGGAATGTATGATCAACCATTATATATACTGTAGTAATATTATATATTATATATATATATATATTTCATTCACCTATATTAACCAAGTACGTGAGGACATAAGTAGCCATATACATGGAATACTAGTGCTGTATTGATCATGGCATAACTCAAAGATCCATTACCTGTCTAACGAGACAATAAGCTAATGAAAATAGGGTACGTAACCTAAATCCCTATATAGGGAGAGAATCCATGCAAAGAAACACTTGGGATAGTGAGTGAGCCATCATGGAAGCACTCTATTCATGGATAATGGCGCATAGAGCCTAATGCCTATATAGTATCACTAGTGAGATATCTCTTTGTCAACACCCAATGTAAGAGAGCGTGATACTACCATGCTCAATGGTCCCTTAAAATCATATCATAGCCTCTATAGAGGCATATTAAAATTATAACTGGTATGGGGCATTACCTCCCATCCATTTCATTCATATATCACATATAAATAGAAGAGGCACAATCATTTAAAATATAATACATAAGGTATAACCTCTTATTCATTTTATTATCCAAGTTCAATTACAATTACAACACTATCAATATCAATGAACATTCATATAAGTAATAACAAGGGGCATGACCCTACCATCCCTTGGGTCATTCCATTTAAAATAATCGATTCACTTGAAGAAAGGAAACCCATAATGAATTCAACATTTAACTTTATCAATTCCATTTAGTACAATTAAAAAAATAACAACAATCATTCCTATGTGATTCCTTTCAATTCCATGAATCATGAAAATTCCATTTACGAGCTAAAGAGGTCATTTAGGAAGTGGCATGGTCATTAAAGAATTTTCCAACAAGGTAAATTCCCTGAATCAGATTTCCAAACACATGGAAGTCATCCTTAGTTCAATTAATCATTGATACTACAAGTGGAAATTTTTTTTAAACAAAGATGATAACTTATTAAGTGCTTTGAGTATTTTGAACCAATTAGACATAATGACGTATTCTACTTGTAACACCCATGGGGTGACCATATATGGTATATACAACCTATAATACAATAAAAAAGATTCAATAAACAAGTTTATATATGAAAGGGTAAATTATAAATGAAGGAATCAATATAACATGGATTCTTGACAAAAGACGGCATGCAGAACAACAATGTAATTATGATATGATAAAACATAAAGGAAAAAAACGTGACCACCTACTTCAAGTCCATAGACGAAGCCTCGCCCAATATCGAATTCAGATTCAGAGTAGGTTTGGAGAGATATATGAAATGATAAAATTCCTTAAAAATAGGGAAAATCAACCTGAACCTAAATAGAACAAAGTATTCAAAGATGAACTTTGATAGGAGATGTGAGAATAAGGGAGGTTACTGAGATAGATGAAACGCTTTCGCCTGATCGAAGAACGAACATCAGATGGATGATTAATCTCAATGATAAGATTTATGTGTTTTTGATCCCAAAGGAGAAGAATAAACAAGGCTGTCCATTGGATAACTAAAGTAAATAATAAAAATGGTTTAAAACATAAAAGAGGAGGAAAATAGTAAATTCACCCAAAAATATCAATGTGCACAGTTTATGTGCACAATTTCTAAATCGTTCCCCAACTGTGCATGGTTGTATATATATAAGGGGAACCTCATATGGTTAGGTGCACAGTTTGACTAACCATGCATAGACTATGCAGATTTTCTCTATCCCATACCTACTTCCAGCCTTATGGTCATGCATCCTTAGTCGGATGGTTGTAAAAAAAACCATGCAGAACAGTAAGTTTTTTCCCAGTTTGGAGCACTTGTCTTTGACTGTGTCCCAAATGCACCCATTGACCTTCATGACATGATTGAATAATGTTATTAGGGATTCTTAAGGTAAAAAATTGAAAAACTAAGGATTTTTACCTTTATTAAAATGATGGGTCATTACAACCACCCATACATAAAGAAAATCATCACCAAATTGGCCTTCTGAGGTTAAATAGTTATCACCTATAAAGAGTTTCATCCATTGAGAATGTATATCAACTTCCCATTATCAGGACTCAAACTGTACTCAGAAGTGTTTCCATAGCACCCATACTAAAGAAACATACCTTCATTGGATGGTATTTCCATTATGATCCGCTATACATATTGGATACACCTTGAAGAAAGCATCTACATCCATTTTTACCTCATCAGGATGAAAGACATGTGTTGGGTCTGGATGATATCTGAGAAGCTGACATACAGGGAAGGAATCAGGCATAGACCAGTATTTCTAAGGAATTTCCAACTGGTAAGCAACTAGTCCGATCTGTTTCACAATATTGAAGTGTCCAACAGTCCTATATGAGAGATTACTCTGCTTATGAATATGTTTATGGGCCAACTTGGGTGAGACTCTTAAGAAAATATAGTCTCTAACCTTGAACTCAAGAGGTCACTAATTTTTTTGGCATATGACTATTATCTAGACTAAGCTATCAACTAGCACAATTTGATTAACTAGACCTACTCTATAGTCTCCTCCATGATATTTGTTCCAAGAAAAGTTTCCTCCCCAACCTCTATCCAGAACATAGGTGAGTGGAAAGGCCTACCATATAAGGATCTATCTCAATGGTATCCTGAAATTTGTTATTATAATAAAACTCGATAAGTGGGATGTGTTTCTCCCATGAACCAACAAAATCAAGAAAACATGCATCGATCATGTACTCTAACACCTTAATAATACACTATGTCTTTCCATTGGTTTGTGGGTGGTAATATGTCCTCAAGAGTTCCTTGGTACATTAGGACTTCTACAACACCAACAATAACTGTGATGTGAAACAATAATCTCTATCTGAAATGATAGAATGATGAGCTCCACGAAAATTTATAACCACTCTGACATACAGACTACATAGCTCTTCTACCATGAAGGTCTCTTACATTGGTAGGAAGTGTGAGAAAATTATCAAATGATCCATGATAACCCACGATGTATTGTTTTCCCAAGTTGATTTGGGTATACCAGTCTCAAAATACATTGAAACATAATCCCATTTCCATTCAAGAGTGGACACCAAAATAAAAATTCATGCCAATTCCTAATATTTCGACTTCACTTGTTGATAGGTGGAACACCTAGTCATCATCATCATTACTTTATTTAAAAGTATAGATCAATGTAAAGAGAAAAAAAACATCTTACTGGCCTATGGAGTTCTAAAAAATGAAGTATGAGGGAATTCCCTCTAATTATATTTTCCCCTTTAGGAATTAATGAGTTAATACTAGAAAAAGAGGAAATGCTGGAAACCTAGGCCGTCATAGAGTCAAGCTAATCCACAACCCTATTTTCTTCATCCCATGTGTGGGAAAATGGGGTATTGATGCTAAGTAATCCTATGCACTTTATGAAAATATAGGATAAAGACCAAGGACCACAACTTTATCGGGCAGTGATTTGTAGAGAATTATGGAGTCACTTTCCACTTCTGTCGGTGTGATGGTCTATTGAATACAAAGATCCATCCCAGTAAGGATCACTTCCCTTCCTCCCATAGGGTTTTTTTTCTACCAAAGTGAACATAAAAAATCTAGGATGACTAAGCCAATATAATCATGAACCACCCCCACCTTTTATAATTCCATCCACATAGGATCCATCTATATTTAGCTTGAACCCTCTGATAAAAGGAAGCCATCAGACCCAATGGCCCTGAGATCTATCATGAGTAGTATAAACTTGAGAATTATGCTCCTGCAGTGGCTTGAGCTTAGGGTAATCCCACAAGTTATTGAAAAGATGTACCATGTCAATATTTTTTTTAATTTTATTGGTAAAATATCTCTTAGTATTTTGGGTATCCTCATGAAGAGCCTTGTTCCATGCTTTCCACAAACACAAGAACCTAGCATTTAGCACAAGCGACCAAGCCCTTCTCTCTGGTTCTATGATACCTACACCATGAAACCAGAATTCCAGGAAGGACACATCAAGAATATCCTGATAGAAAAAGTCCATGAAACCTCTAAAGAAACTCCACATGGAACATGCCCAGTCCCCTTCAAAGAAAAGGTAATGCGAGCTCTCTTCCCTGTGATTTATAAAAAACTTTCACCTCGATACATGGTAGATACCAGCTATCTAGATATTATCATTGGTAGGGGCAGATAGATTCATTATCCTCCAGGTAAGGAAGTTGAATTTAGTAGGTATTTTTCACACCAAAGAAGATCATTGTAACTGTCATGATCACCTTGATTCATTGCTACCCAGTAGAAGTCTTTGGTGGAGGAGGTTTCAGAGGTAGATGGGGTAAACACGCACCTATTAGGTTCAGAATTCATCTTAATGATTTCAAAGGTACCTTGATTCTCATTATCCAGAACAACCATAATAAATGTTGGATATTGGATAGCCTTCTTGAATGAGATTCAATACATTGGACATCCTAAAAAACCAAGTTGAAAACCTACCTGGTTTAGACTTTAGAAAGAGATGCCCCCTACCAACAATCTAACGAATGATGGACTACAAGGTCATAATAAGAGACAAAAGAATAGACCAGAAAGGGGATATATGGATGCTCGTACACTCCAAATTTATTTTGAATCATATAAACATGGTCCTTCCCCACATGACACACACTTCAAGGGATTCCCATATCAACTTTTCATGCATGCAGTGGAGAGTATCCTGGAGGCTTCTCATGTTGATTCCACCTTCGTAAATAGGTTTATCGATTGTGGACCATAAAACCCAATGATGCTTCCTTTCGGACAAGGAATCCAAAATAAAACTAGCAAGAATTGTCTCAATGGTATTAACAAAAGCCTTCAGAACTTTGACAGAATCCAATGCATGAATTGGGATAGCCACTAAAACACTGTTAACCAGATTAATATGACCTCCAAAATAAAGAAAAATGTTTTTCCAATTAAGGATCCTACCCATAATATTTCACACAATGTTATCAAAATCCATGATAAGGATCCTCTATGAATATATATAATTTACCAAGTACTCTATCAAGAATATATATCTATGGATGTTAAGGCTGTAGCTCACCGAGGAGTCCCTATTAGCTGTGCCTCTATTAGATATGAAGAGGATTATTTTTTATTAATTTATAAATTTCCCACTCTGGTAGAATTATTCATCAAATATTCTATTGATGGATCACACTGATATCATTCTATAATTCATAAAGAAAATGGTATCATCAGAAAAAATTATGTGGGATATGGATGGGATATTTAATCTGTTCTAGCAGGGAAGGATCGATCCATTCAACATACTAATTTTAATCAGCTAGCTAACGATGTCCTAGGTGAGTATGGAGATAATTGGGGAAATATGGTCACCATTCCATAGATTTCTAGTTGTTTTGAGGAATCCATGATTCTTCCCCATAAATGAGACAACCAACCAAGAAGAGATGAAACAATTGAAAACAAGATTTGAGGACCAAGGGGAGAAGATCATACCTGAGAGCACCTAAATAATGAAGCTATATTCGATCCTATAATATGCTTTATTCATATCCAACTTGATAGCCATGTTAGAACCATGCGTCTTGAATTTGATGTCACAAAGCATTTCTTAGGCTAGAGTAATGGCCCCCTAGATAGAACAGACCCTAAAAAACCCATGTTCTTCAAAGTAAATCCACTGAGGGAGGTGCATGGAATGCCTTCTATTTGGGATTATCACCATAATTTTATAGGAGAAGTTACACACTCACTATCCCGTAGTGGGAGAGGGAAGAAAGAGCCTTAAATTTAGGTATGAGGATGAGGGTAGTTTCACATGATACATGTGGTAGGATCCCCACATGGAAGAAATATTGAATAACCATGACAATATTGTTTTTAACCACAAACTAAGAGGCTTTGTAAAATGAACCAGGGAATCTTACAGGTCCTGGAGCACTCTCTCGATTGGGACCACATATTGCTTCAAATATTTAATCCTCACTAGGAACATTCACCATATACATGTTATCCTATCTAGAGACAAGGTTCGGTATCACACTCATAATATCAGCATTCCCACTTGGATATCCATCAAGCACATGTAAATTGGGCTCATCAAGTAGATAACTAAAGTAAGAATGGGACATTCCACCAACAACATTACTGTACACTATGTAGGATCCATCCTCCAGTAAGATACTAGGGTTTGAAAAGAAATTTTTATCCCTAATACAGACATGAAATTAGGCAGTATTCCTGTCTCCTTTGTAAAGACATGTTGTTCTAGAGGACTCACGAGCCATGATTTATTGTCTTAGGAGTATATCTTCCAGCCTATCATTTTTAAGGAAAATATTTTCAAAGACTGTCTCATTCCAATATTCTTCCAGACTAGGTTTCATCTTTTTAATCTTTTTAATTATCTCCTCTAGACCCTGATCATCTGGAGGGTGACATTTGGCCCATGTTGGAAGATCACTCTTGAGTTATCCTAGCCTGGAGTTTATCCCAATCCACAGATTCTCCTGGGTGTGGCCCCTCCATGAGTCATTTAAAACTTGGTGATAGCCAGGTATATTGACCCAAGGCTGATAGAACCTGAAGCTCACACACTTTTCCTGGCTAGGAGGCAATGTGATCAATAGTAAGGATTGGTCAGATATACCTCAAACTAGATAATTAACCTTAAAATTCAGAAAATATGATATGTCACGTATGTTAGCCTGGAAATGATCAAGGTAGATCCATGAACACCAGCCATCACTTTGGTTGTCTTACCACATAAAATGATCTCACATGAACTCCATGTCCATGAGGCCCTTGTTATCCATAAACTGGGAAAAGTCCAGGATGGAATTCTGGTGGAAGGACCCTCTAACTTTCTTCTCTGATGGATCAACTATTATGTTGAAATCCCCTTTAGAAAACCTTAGGGATCCCCCCAAATCAAAACCTTTCAGACCAAGACATAAACATTCTCTTCTTTGGGTATCACAACTTCCATAGATAAATGAGATGAAAATATTACTACCTCCTTAAGTCAATTTGGTAGAGATAACATTTTCATCAGTATATACCATATCCACTGAAATGGACTTTTTTTAGAAAATCTAGATATGGTGATTGAAAGGATTAGTATGCATACATTCATGAAGCTTCATCATATGAGAAAAATCCTTTATTATGGATAGATTTTGTTTGTGTTCAATGACAATGATGAGAAAAGCCTTGTTCTTCTTGATCTCCATAGAAATGAAATATATCTTAACCCAAAAACCCAGACCATGAGAATTCTAGATGAATATATGATCTATTTAAAAAATTGTTATCCATGTTTTGGCCCCAGGAATTTTGTAGCGATTCCATGTGGGGAGAAGAGCACTCATGAATTTTTCTCGATATTGATCTTGTACGTATACTATTCAGTTCCCCTGAGGGAAGAGAGGACAAAGGAGTGGATAAGGGCTGAAGTTGGGACTTTCTTCCTTTTAGCTTACTGTAGGCTATCATCAGGGATGGGATTTGGGAAGCAGGTAGGTTTCCATGAGATTCTGACTCAAGAGGCCGGATGAAGATGGCAGTTTCAAGATGAAGGGGGCCAGGGAGGGAGGAAAGAGCATGAGGTTTAATATATACTTCAATGAGATCCTAGAAGTCTAATATAATATTGGAAAAGGGGCTGGTAGGGAGAGTCTGGTAGAAGGGCTATTGGATTCTTATGGGAAGAAGGAAACTAAATGATTTCGTTGGAGCTACAACATCCAAACGGTGTTGGGGAGGAGATAAATTGGGGGAGGGACAAGATCTGCTAATACTGATCATGAAGACCTCAACCCCCCCATGGCCAGTGTTGATGAACCATCCTCATCTAGAAGGAAGGAAGGGGAATAGTCTGCACTAGAAGTAGAAGAGCCGAAATGAGGAGGGGGCCCTCTGTCTGGTCAACACCAACCCTCTAATCTAGGATTGACCTAGGGAAAAAACATGATTTATATGAGGAGATTTATGATCATACTCCCTTGATAGATTTTGATGATGCCCGCTAAGAAACCACTTACTATAAACCTACACAGAGTGTTATTGAATTTGAAAAAAGGATTAGTAGCTGGGGATCACCGGGTAGATGATCACTTGATTCTATTCCTAAACATCCTTCACCCATAGAGAGATATGATTCAGCAGGAGGAGGAAAGATCCAGATCAATGCTGATATGAGGAACGAAAGCATCCGACCAACATCTAGTATGATCATCCACACAAAAAAACCACCAAAAGAGTCTCCAATGACATTGAGGAAGCTTCCATTCTTGAAAGGGAGAGGAAGACTAGGGAGGTTAATCCAGACCACCACCCATGAGACCTTCCTTCCCCTATGGGACTCCATTGACCAGTGTGAGAGATTAAACCTCCATCAACCTAAATAAAGAGAATATTTTCACCAAGAATGAAGAAAATCCATATCCGATTCTAGAACCACATATAAAGAATTATGATGCACCATCGAGATTTGAACCAAATCTGTAATACCCAAAGAGTCCTGAATCTGGTGAAAAACTAAGAATGGAGGTCTCACTAAGCTGAACATTGTTATTACTCTATGTTTGGTGATATTTTAGTAAAAGAAAAGAAATTATGTCATAATTTATAAAATAAAATAAAAGAAAAGAAAATATTGTGATTTCTCTCTTTGTGTTTGGATAAATAACTTAGTAAATGAAAAGAAATGATTGGGATTTATCTCCATCTTGTTTGGTGAATCATTTTAAAATAAAAGAAAAGAAATTATTTTGTGATACATGTAGAAAATAGGGATAAAATTTGAATTTTAAAATATTAACAACCCTCCACCATCTTTACTTTCCAAATTATACCAATTATGGGGTGATTTAAAAATAATAATATATGAGAAATATATTTATATCCATTCCTCCTCTTATCATCTCTCTTCTCTTTACATTACCTTTCCAAACACCAGAAACCAATTCCCCCTTCAATATCATTTTTTTTCTCTCAGTATCACCTCTTCCAAACTAGGTCTAAGGGTCTACTTGAGATATGCGACCACCTCATTAAACACCGTGGACATAACATCCAAGGAAACTCAAGATCTATCCCCTGAAACCATCAGAGGGTCCATGGGAACATCTGGGAAGCAGGAGGGGGAAGGTCCAAAGAATAATGAAAAAAAACATCTTTAAAGGAGACATCGAGGCGCTGATTCATGGCTTATGGTCATGAATCGATGGGTGGTGGGAACATAGCATAGAAAAAACTATGGTCTAAGGTCATAAGAGCATAGAACCCCAGTAGGGATAATTTGGTAGGTGAAGGAGGAATGGTTGGAAAAATATAAAAGCCAATGGGTGCATTTATTGTGTTCTTTGAGTGATATCCATCTGAATATTCACTATATAATATTCATTTCTTATGGAATACCTAGTGATGAAGTTAGAAATATCATGTTTTATGACAGTCCACTGATACTAGCATCTAAGGTCCTGATACATTTTGGTGACATCGTGATGAACCTCCCATGATGAGGCATGAAATTCCCACATTGTATCCCCTTTAATTTATACTAGGACTATCATGGAACAATAAGGTATCATCTGGATCCATGGTCCAACCAGAAGATATATCATCATCTGAAATGATTTACCTCAGGATAAGGCCTTCATGATCATATAATTGTCTCATTTTCACTAGTTCTATAATGGTAGAGGTCACTACTAAGGTTATGAGGAAATTCATACCATGTTCCTCCTAAAATAAACATGCATATCTAAGAATAATTCCATAAGCTTCCATTCACCATTGGATTCTTGAATGTCATGTGTCTGAGTCTTTCATCTTAGAGCATCAACTACTGAATTTCCCTTACTAACCATATTGGAAAGCTCGAAATCAAACAACTATTGGTATTCAGCCCAATTTCATTGAATGATATTGAGATCCCACTATGTGAATATGTATTTGATTATTTTGTGATCAGTGAATACCAAAAACACTCTCCTAGTAGATATTGTCTCCAATAGTGTAAGGCATGCGCAATAATAGCGATCTTGAGGTTGTGCGTCAGATTATTCTTCTCATGAGGCCTCAACCAACAAGAAACATACACGAAACTGAACTCCTTATGCAATAGAAAAACTCAAATCCTAATACTTGATGCCTTGTAGTATACAATATAGCTTTTTATTGGATCTATGAGAATCAATATCAGTGTTGAAGTCAAACAATCCTTCAACTTCTAAAAGTCTATTTCAAAAGATTCTGACCAAATAAATTTCACACCCTTCTTTTTCAAGACTATAATAAAAGATAAAAGGTGTGAGAAATCATGAATGAAGCATCTATAATATCTGACTATCCTCAAGAAACTATGAATGTCAAATATTTTCTTATGATGCTTTTTGGAAACTATGACTCTCTCTTTCTTTGGGAATATTGAAACTTATGACTCTGAGATGATGTGACCCATGAAGTGGAATTTATCAATCCAAAAGTGGAATTTAATGAGTTTAGATTAGAGATGATGACATCTCAGTGTATTTAGAATGATATCAAGAAGTTTGGCATCGTTTTTTTCTAGAGCGTGAATACATTGATATTTTTTCAAAAAATACAACCACAAATGAATCTTGATATAGGTGAAAGACCTGATTCATAAGATCCATGAAAATAGTAGGTGAGTTTATGAGTCCAAAAAAAATAACTAGGTACTCATATGGACCATACCTACACTTGAATGTTGTGTGAGGTATGTCTGAAGTCCTGACATGTACCTAATGATAGATCCACCTCAGATCTATATTTGAAAACACTTTGAATCCTCAGAGCTGATTAAAGAGGTTGTATATTCTAGGAAGTGGATACAAATTCTTTATTATTATCAAATTCAACTAATGGTAATCTATACAGAAATTGAGGGTATCATATACCTTCTTGGTGAAAAGGACTAGTGAACCCCAAGGAGAAGTTATGGGCCATATAAAGCATTTTTCCACTAGATCCTCTAGTTGCTTATTGATCTCTATAATCTTTTTAGGTTCCATATTTTAAGGAGGAATGGTCACTGGTTCTACCCCTATTATAACCTCAATAATAAACACTATCTATCACACTAGAGGTAGACCAGATAATTTTTCAAGAAATAAGTCTCTGTAACTCTCCACTAAAAGAGGTAAAATAATAGGTTATAACCCCTTGTCATCAAGGAAAAGACTGGTGATCTAATATATCACACTACCCAGTCTCTACCGCTTAGGTCCTACTCTTGTCACACTAATATACCATTCACCCTTAAGAAAATTTATAACACTCTCTAGTGAAATAAATTTCACCCTATAATGATAGCATTCAATATGGTCTCTGTAGAGAACTAACCACTCCATCCTAATTATTACATAAAATACCATCTTGTCGAGGAAATACAGATTCCACACAAAAGGTAACCTTCCATCTCAAGGGAAAGTCCATAAAACATAGAACACCCTTTGAATGGATACCTAACGATGTTTTTAGCATCACAATGACATGAAATTTATCAATCTCAAGGCACAAATTTCCCATAAAAGTCTTAGCTGTGTCAAAAAAAGAAGTCAATAAAGTTGAGGCTACTAGAATAGAACCTTATATAGTAGAAGTTCTAGAACTCTGGTCCTATGTCATAAGATGGATTTCAAGTAACTGGCTTGTACCATGACCTTGAGTCATTTCCTAACTTCTTTGAGAAATCCCACTCTAAAAGTGATGAGAATCATAAGTATGATTTCCTCTACCTTGAACAACACCTTGACCTAATTTAACGATGGTATTACAGGTTCCCAACTGACATGATTCTATTGGTCCAGCTCCTGACCAAGGATTAGGTGCAGATCCCCTATAATGGCCTCGAATTCCATGGTTTTTTTTAAAAAAATCAATGGCATTTTTATGAGACTGGGATATTAGACGTCACATAATTCTAAGACTTGGAGTGGCCAGAATTGAAATTTGAACTTTTTTTTATGTTTATAAATTAAATGTGTGATCTTTTTATATCTTTTGAACTAGTTCCTAGATCGAAAATATAAGGGCACCATTGAACTCAGAATGGTTGGATTTTCCTAGAAAGGATTTAACTTTCACTGATGTGGGTTGACCATAAAATTTATTTTTCAGAATTTTTTAAGAAAAAGTTAAATAAAATAAATATTATTTATTTATTTCATTTGAAAATTCAAAATTATTGCAATGAAAATATTTTCCACCTGAGCGTAACCAATACGTTGTTTTATTTTTGAAACTGTGTAACGACACGATGATACAACATAACAGAAATGTTGTGACGTGTTTCTCCTTTACTGAGGTGTTGGGGTTGGATAAAAATAGTTGGATTGGAAAGTTATATGACGGATGGTGGAGGGTTTCTCTCAAATGATGAATGCCTAAAAGTTGAGAAGTGGTGACGACACCTTTGAAGATCAAATCTAGGACTGAAGATTGATTAATGCCAACGACGAAAGATTAATGATTCTGATCAAACATAGATGAATGATGAAAACGTAGAGATTTTATTCATTAGTGAAAGAATTGAATCGAGGTAGGGGGTGTTATTTGAATTTTTCTTCCTTATTCTTGGTTTTAAATGACGAACATGGATCAACCCACGAAAAGGTTGATCCATGGTTCGATCGTTCATACGGGAGGGTTCGTTTTATAAGGTTTAAATGGGAGATATTCTTGATGATTTTTTTGGTTAACCCTTCTAATGAAAATAAACCTGATAAACATGAACATAGATTGAGGTTCGTTTAATCTTTATTGATTTGTGTATTTTCCTCCCTTCGTTCTTCATTATTCGCGGTCAGATTCCACTTGGACCACAGATCAATGCTTGGTGATCAATTGGTCATTAAAATATCAATCCTTAGCGTAATGATCTGATATTGTGTATTTGGGATGGACATGGAATGAAGAAGGTGTGACGATAGTGGTGGTGACCAAATGAGGTGGTATGGGAAATATCGCCGCTCGAATGACTTTGCATCAAGATGGATCCCAATGAGGATTGGAACCCCAGGTAGTGAAGAGGGAAACTTGAGGTCTCTAGAAAACCCTTATTATTGAATAATAGACCACCAATATGAATTTGGTAGTCCTCGGAATAGGCTATCAGCGAGTCGGTGGTGGTTCTGAACGGAGGGTCGGCGTGCCCCAGTGACGTTCCTTGGAGGGGGGAGATGATAGCAGCCATGTGAAGGAGTCGCGGTTGAAGTTTTGGTGTGACCTGGACCCACTGAAAAACCATGAGTCTTTCCAGATGAAGTAGTCCACGTGACCAGCCCAGTTGACCAAGGTGGGGCCACTAGCGGGCGCTGCCTAGTCCGAGACAGACATGGCTATTCCACTTTCGGTCTAGAGGATCCAACCCACTCTGATGCGGGCCAAGTTACTACTCTCATGCCGCAACCATCCAGGTGGGCTAGGTTGGGCCTAATGAGTCAAGTCAGAACTGGGTCAAGTCAGACCCGAGTAGGGTTAGTGGGCCTCAGGCCGAGATGGGTCGGGTCGGTCGGACCGGACCCAGACCCAATCGGCCCCCGTTTTTCTTAAACACCCATGACCTTCAAACAGAGTGTCCATTTGATGAGACTTCTGTAGAGATGGAACCCTTATAATGAGGCAATCTATTTGAGATACTCTCACTGAGTTTTTGATGATGTTTTTTTTTACAACCTATTGATTGGAAGAGTAGGATATCCCAGTATGAGTAGATGTTGAGTAAACTTGAGGTAGTTCTCCTGAAGAGACGCTAGGACAATTACTCCCTTGATGAATCAGGGTGTGGGTACTCCTTATCCCTCTACTTAGGTTGATATGGGACCCCACATCATGGATGCGAGTTTTTTTCCTTTAGGTAGTTCCCTATAGGGGTGTTAATCCCCTGAAAGACTAAGGTGCTGGTTCTCAGAGATGAATGTGGAGGAAGGGAGCGAGTCCTCTAACCTTGGACTTGGAACTCCTCTGAAGTACTAGGGAACAAGTCCTCCATATATAGCACATATAGAGTCGGTACTCCCCTACAGGGTAGGGAGCGGGTCTCATATTGTAGGAGTCAGTGCTCTCCCACCGTTCCAGGGTGTGAGACCTCCTTAGGAATTATTCTGAGAGAGTCGGTAATCCCCTGCTATGCTAGGGAGTGGGTCCTCTAGCTTAGGGTCAGTACTCCCCAAACGTAGTAGGGTACAAATCCCCCATAATGAATAAAATTACAAGGTTGGAACTCCCCTGGTACCAGGGTTCAGGTTCTCTAGTCACTGAGTTGTACTCCCTTACAGGGTAGGGTGTGAGTTCTCGATATATGAACTAGTACTCTCCTATCATAAGAGACTGTGGGTCTTTCATGAGTAGTAATCCCCTATTGAAATGAGGGAGAGATTCCTCATTTATAGAGTAATACTTCCCGTCTCTAAGTTACTATGGGGAGCAGGTCCTCCATAGGAGTTAGAGATCCCTCGACTGTAGGAAACAACTATGAAGAGCACACCCTCCACATGATGTAAACGATACCTAGATAGGATTTATTGCTCCCTCGATGGACTGAGGTGTAGGAAACCCCGAATAAGAGTGACTGGGGTATCACAGGTTATCCAGGAGTAGTGCTCCCTCAAGTGAGCGCAATGACAAGGAGTAGGCCTCATCACTTTGGTTTCCTTAGTCTTGCGCTGGGCAAAAGATTGTGATGACTGGACCTCTGGTGCTCGGCATGAGATATAGTCCTAGAAGAATGATTTAAATAGAGCACATTCTCTCAGCTGTACCATTTGGAGTTGGTAGAGAATTACATGATGGAGTGTATCTTTTAGACCGGTGCCATCAAGGATGGATAAAGCTCATGGAGTGTGTTGTCCTGGTTTGTGTGTCACATTTCTAATCTTTGGAGAGAATACCAATTCTAGCTATAAGGCTAGGGCCTTATGTATCTTAGTGGATGAGATGAGTTTATCTGGATGACCATAGAATATGTATGGGCATATACCTGGGTAGAGCTAACTATCAATTTATTTGTGGGTTTTCTCTTGTGATTCACCTTTTTAGTTTCGGGGTCTCCTACTGAGTATTGTTTTACTCACCCCTACATGGACTTTGCATGAACATGTTGTGTCTTGTGTAGAATATCTATGCTTTGATAGAGTCCAGGGAGGACCAGGACCATGTGGTATTCAGTGAGGATGGAAAGATGAGGCATACTCTTACAACTTCAGGAATTTTCCCGCCACATACCCTTTAGGTAGGATCCTCGGCGGATTAGTTTTAGACAACTTGGGTTGTACTTGTGTTTTATTTTTTCTTTGGTGGTATTGTATATTGGCCAAGTTTTCCATTTTAGACTTTACTATAAGTTGTACTTAAGTTGTGGTTTTCTTGGTGGTTGCATGTAGTGTTTTAATTTTTAGCTTGTGGGTTGGGGTTATAAGTGTGCGTGTGTACAGGTACTCAGGAAAATTCCTCCCACTTGTGGAATAATTACTTAATCTCTAGTCACCAACCCCTATTCTCTTGAAGGCAGGTTTGGGGTAGTGACAAAAAAGGCCCCAGGTAACGGGTCATGAAAAATTAGTTTCAAAGGTGTTTAGTTCTACCTCAATGACCGGGGGTCTTTTGTTTTTGGTTTTGGGAAACAATGTTAAGTATTTAAAGTTCGGGTTTTAGGATAGGGACTCTAGTGTTGGTGCGACAACTGACGTATCCATACAATAAGACTTTGGACACCTACTTTCCGGCTCGGTACATGGAAACACTGGGTGCTGGGAAATAAAGGGTACATGCATCATGTAAAAATGGTTGTGATTTCCATGTCCTTCTTGAGTTAGATCTCCATATATACTATTTTAACCATGGATCATCTTGATTCATTTTAGTATGCCTCCACAATGATAGCCAGATTGGATTCTATAATGTGATAGTAATGATGATACCCCTCGAGTGGAGGATTTAGTGCATGGCACTGATTCTGAGGAGTTACCTCCAGGTGGAGCACCAATGATGCCATCACCCATTGGTCAATAGTTACTATCTGTGCTACCAGTAGAGGATGCAGACAGGCTGAGTGTGTTGCATGGGTTCAAGAGGCAGAGACCTCCCAGGTTCTAAAGTGATATAGATCCTCAAGTAGCTAAGGGTTGTCTTGAGGCAGTTACGTGAGTCTTTCGCCTAGTGAGGACACCTCTCGAATAGATAGAGATCTTATCCATGAGCCTTCTTTAGGGATTGGTTGTGATATAGGGGAGCTTGATGATCTAGATGCATAAAGAGGTGACCCTCACCAGGTTTGACTTTCAGCACCTCTGTAGGGAGGTGTTCTTTCTAGTGACTTTGCGCTCTATGTGTATATAGGAGCTACTGAACCTACATCAGGGAAACATGATGGTGATAAATTACTTGGAAAGATTCATGGATCTTTCTCACTACTCTACGGATATGGTGAGGGACACTTACTTATGGGCCCAGACCTTTGAGTAGGGACTACACAGGGATATCAGGGCGTCGGTGATACCCATTAGCATCCTGACATATACCGAGGTGTTGGAGCGAGCCCTAGAGGTTGAGAGTTTTCTGGAGTAGGAGAAGATAGATGTGACCTACAAAAAAGGTCAAAAGGTAGGGGAATCTAATAGATCTTGAAAAAAATAGGTTATAGGATCGCAGCGTAGGAAGTATACCCATGCCCAAACACAGAAATGTGGGTTTGTGGTGAAGGAGTAGTTCTAAGGAGTAGATCAGCCGCATGAGAGGTGGTGTTATGCTTACAATGGTTGGGGTCATATCGTTAGAGTCTTTTTGACCCACCGTGCCACTTAGAGGGATTCGGCTGATGAGCCACCTTGGTAAATAAATTTCATGGAGCAAGGAGTTCCGCAAAATGGAGGGTGAGGTATAGTAGCTGGATGAGAAATAGGTGGTGGTCTGCACTGGGATTAGAGATCTGGAGGGCGTGGGAAAGGATAGATGCATGCGGTCATGGATTACGACCAAGAATATCGAAGAGATATTTGAGGTAAGATTTGTGTATTTTCTTTTGGCTTCCATTTTAAACAGACATAGGTGTTGGACATTCTCCTTTTTTTTGGAAGTTTTGTTTGAGAATTCAAGGTTCTGATTGAACCATGGAATAGACCCTCACTCTTAGAGACTTCTTCTGGAGGAGACTCATTGATCACACACTGGTGATGAGAGTGTGACCTAATTCTTATAGGTGAGAGTTGTAGTTAGGATCTCTTAGTTGTGGCATCGAGGCCTTATGAAATCATTCTTGGTATGGTCTGCTACTTTTCATACCCATATCGACAGTACTAGGAAAAGGATATGGTGGGTCCATGATAGTGAAAATAGATTTTCCTTCTGGTGAAAGGAAAAATTAGGTAGGACAGGGTGGAATCTCAAGAAGGGTTGTGCTTGGAATCGTTCCATGGTGGCAGAGTTAGACCCCAAGATGTTTCCATAGTATAAAATGGTTACTTACCATACATACTCAAATAGGATACCACTAGTGGGTGTGGTAGTGTTCTTATTTCAGAAATTCGTGTGGCCACTTGTGGTTATAGACGGAGGGCCTAATAAGATATAGTGTTCACTCATGGAAAGCCCTGTTTCATTGGTAAATACCCATATGTGTTTAGAGTTAACCCTAAATGCGTAACACTTTTGGAGAAATTAAAAAAGGTCATCCAAATGCGGATGTGAACTATGGGTTTCTGTCTGTATCTACATCAGGTTAGAATAGAGGTGAGCCATTAGACCCCATGATTGCAGATGGATCATAGTGTTTGGTGCTTTTCCCACTTGTCATAGCTAAGGAAACATATGCCTGTCGTTGCATGATGTTGACCTAGAAAGAGCTGGACATGAGAGTGGTTGATCTCAGTGGTTCCTCGATGTGCGCGCTTGTAAGTAGCATAGGGACCCTTGATGAACTCAGTTTTCTTCCCTTGAGAATAGGATTTTGATTTTTGGGGATGAAAATTCTTTTTTGGGGGAGAATGTAATAGACTGAAATTCTATGGATTTTTTTAAAAAAAATAAATGGGTTTTTTACGAGACCAGGATCTAAGATTCAATGTAATTATGAGGCCCGGAGTGTTTGAAATTGAATTTTGAACTTTTTTTTAAGTTTATTAATTAAACGTGTGAGTGGATTTTTCTATCTTTTGAACTAGTTCCTCGTTAAAAAATCTGGGGCACCATTGAACTCCGAACAGTGGGATTCTCCTAGAAATGTCATAACTTCGACCGACGCGGGTCGACCAAAAAACTTATTTTTCATAATTTTTAAAGAAAAAGATAAATAAAATAAACATGATTTATTTTATTTTTTTTGAAAATTTAAAATCGTTGCAATGAAATTATTTTCCGCCCGAACATAAGTGATAGTCTATTTCATTTATGAAATAGCGTAATGACGCAACAATGCAACATAACAGATACACTGCGACACATTTATTCTTTAATGATGTGTAGGGGTTGGAAAAACAGAGTTGGTTATGAAATTTATTTGATGGATGGTGGAGGGTTACTCTCCAATGATGAACATCGGCGAGTCAAGAAGCGGTGATGGCGCCTTTGGAGATCAAATCCGGGACCAAAGATCAAAGAACGACAACGATGATGAATCAATGATTCTGATCAAATGTAGATGAATAACGAAAATGGGGAGATGTTCTTTTTTATTAAAAGAAATGGACCGAGGTAGGAGTTTTTATTTGAATTTATCTTCCCCGTTCTTTATTTTAAATGTTGAACGCTGATCAACTCATGAACAGGTTGAACCACGGTTCGATCGTTCTTGCAGGAGGTTTTTTTTCAGGTTTTTAATGGGAGATATTCTTGATGAATTTTTTTGTTAACCATTCTAATGAAAATGAACCTAATCGACAAGAACATAGATCGAGGTCCATTCAATCTTTGTTTATTGATGAATTTTCCTCCCTCTGTTCTTCATTTGTCACGGGAATCCTTGACTTTGACCATGACTCAAAGCTTGGAAATTGATTGGTTGTTGCCCAATAAATCATTAGCGCAACAATATGATATCGTTGATTTGGGATGGACATGGCACGAAGAAGGTGCAACGACTGTGGTGGTGACCGAAATGAGGTGGTGTGGGAAATATCAACAGATGAATGAAATTACATTGGGATGTATCAAAACCAGGATTTTAACCCTAGGTAGTTAAGGGGGTGACCCGAGGGCTCCAGAACACCCTCTAGATCGATGAACGGACAACCAGAGTGCATTTGGTGGTCCGCAAAATAGGCTGTCGGCACACTGTGGATGGGGGTAATGACGATAGCTGTGTGGCTGCCGAATGAAGAAGCCACGACAAAAGACACTACATGAAATGGACCTGTAGAAAATCTGAAGATCTTGCTAGATGAACCAGCCTGTGTGAGCAGACCAGTTGACCAAGGTGGTGGAGCCAGCTGGTGCTGCCTTGTGTGGGACGGACACGACTATGCCGTGTTCGGTCTGGAGGAGCCAACCTAATTTGATGTGGGGAATGTTGCTGATGGCGGGCCACACCTAACTAGGTGGGTTCTTCCAAATGGTCAGGGTTAGAACTGGGTTGGGTTAGACCCAGGTTGGGTTAGTGGGCCTCGGTCCGGGTTGAGTCGGGTCAGTCCAATCAGGTCAGACTGAACACTGACCCAACCAGGCCCCGTTTTACTAAAACACCCGTAGCATTCAAACAAAGTGTCTGTTTTACGAGTCGTCTATGGAATTGGAACCCTTGAAGTGAGACAGTCCTTTTGAGTTACTCCATATGAGTTTTTCAAGAAGTTGGAGGATGAACTGTTGATTTGAAGTGTAGACTCTCCTGGTACGAGCAGACGTTTAATTGAGTTAGGGTAGTTCTCTTGAATAGATGCTTGGACAATTACTCACTTGAAAACTCAAGGTGTGGGTACTCTTTATCCCTATTCTTAGGTAGAGACAAAACTCCCCATGTCATGGGTGTGGGTTCATTTCTTTTGTGTAGTTCCTTTTTGGGGTGTTACTTCCCTAAAGGACTAGGGTGCAGGTTCTTAGAGATGTTCATGAAGGAAGAGTAGGTACTCACCTAAAAGGCCAGGGATTGAGTCCTCTAACATTGGATTCAGTACTCCCCTAAAGTACTAGGGTGTGGGTCATCCAAACCTAGTGCCTATAGAGTCAGTAATACCCTACCAGGTAGGGAGCGGGTCCTCTATTGTAGGAGTCAATACTCCCCTGCATTTCCAAGGTGCAGTTCCTCTGTAGGCATTGTTCTGGATGAGTCGGTACTCCCCTTGTCATTCCTGTGAGAGGGTCCTCTAGTATGGGGTTAATAATCCCCTAAAATACTAGGGTGTGGTTCCCCCATAGCGAATAAACTGATAGAGTCGGTAATCCTCTAGTACTAGGGTGCATGTCCTTTAGTCACTAAGTTGTACTTCCCTATAGGGTAGGGTGCGAGTCCTCAGCATAAAATTCCATACTCCCCTATCTTAAGAGGGTGCAGGTCCGTCTTGATTTGTATTACCCTATTGAAACTAGGGCACAAGTTCTCATTTACGGAGTATTACTGCCCCGTCTCTGAGTAGCGACAAGGAGCAGGTCCTCCATAGGATTTCGAGCTCCCTCAACTATAAGACAAAACTACAAGGATCAGACCCCTCCACTAGATGTGAATAATACCTAGATAGGAGATAGTTCTCCCTCAATGAACTAAGGCACAAGACACTCCTTACATGAGCGATTGGGGTATTGCAGGTTATCCTGGAGCAGTGTTCCCTCAAATGAGCCCAATGTCGAAGAGCGGGCACTTCACTTAGGTTTCCTTAGACTAGTGCTAGGTGAATGATTGTGATGACTGGACCTCTGGTGTTGGGCATGAGAGATGGTCCTTGGAGAATGATCCTGATGGAGCATGTTCTCTTGGACTTAACATTTGGAGTTAGTATATATGTACCCGATGGAGTGTATCTCTTGTATGAGTTCCATCATGGATGGCTAAGCTCGTGGAGTGTGTTCTCCTAGTTTGTGTGTCACCTTTCGAATATTCAAAGAGAAACTTGATTCTTTCAATAAGGCTTGGGTCTTATGTTTCTTAGTGGATGAGATGAGTTTATCTGGATGACCTTGGTATATGTATAGGAATATACCTAGGTAGAGTTGATTGTGCATTTCTTTGTAGAGTTTCTCCTGTGATTTAACTTTGTGATTTCAGGTCCTTTTCTGAGTATTGTTTTACTCACCCGTACACAGGCTTTTCTTGCATGTGTTGTGTCTTGTGCATATGATTGGCGCTTTGACGGAGTCCATAGAGGAATAGGATTGGGTGGTATTCATTGAGGACGGACATATGTGACATACTATTACAACTTCTGGAAGCTTCTATCCACCTAACCTTTTGGTAGGGTCCTCATCAGATGAGTTTCAAAGAACTTGAGTTTTACTTGTGTTCTATTTTTCCTTTGGTGGGATTGTATACTGGTCTGATTTCCCCCCTAGTACTTTACTTTTGGCTATACACTAGTTATGGTATGCTTAGTGGTTGCATGCAGTGTTTTACTTTTCATCTTCTGGGCTAGGGTTGGGAGTGTTCGTGTGTATGGGTAATCAATAAAATGCCTTCCACTCATTGAATAATTCATTCAATGCTAGTCGCCAGCCCCTAACCTTTAGGATACAGTCTTGGTGTAGTTCTGAAATGGGCCTTGGGGGACGGGTCGTGACATCCCCACTTGCTAAGAACTAGAAGGAATTTTTTGCAGGAATGATGAATATGGCCTATCCTACTATAGCCTCTACAGTCAACTAGATCACATAGGCATTGTGGTTCTGTATATCCCAAATTCCCACACTAGTGAAAGATAAAAAAACTCTATTCATGAGGACTCTAGCTTCTTATACCTCAATGAATAGCCTCAAAGCGCCTCTTTCATCTATAAGATGAAGCAAAAGTGGATCTAGGTGCTGAACTACCCAATCCATCACCTTCATATTCCTTCAAGTTTAGCTCTATAATAAGGGCCCAATTGATGATTTCCAAAATGGTAATCAACCTAAACACATTTAACTATGATCTAATGGAATATACCAACCCATCCTCAAATATCCCAATGGTTATAAGATCATTAGCAGATAGAGAAGGGGAGAGCCACTATAGCTCAGTGAACCAAGTAGAAGAATCCATGATAGACATGCTCCCCTATTGTAGGTTCATGAATTCTCTATATTTTTCATCCCTTAGTTTCATTGGAATGAAGTAGTCATTGAAAATAGTCTAAAAATATACCCAGACCATATCACAATGCTAATCCTCCTGGGTGATAACAAACCTCCACCGCTTGGATGAATCTCTTATCATATACTCTACCATATTGACCCTCTACTCTAGAGGAATCTATAGATGCTAAAATATAGATAAGATATCCTCGATCTAAGACTCTAAATCACATGCTCCGCTATCCACCAAGATGGTGGGAGGATGATGATGTTGTAACTCGTGAGTCAACTCATCCATGTTTTGGGTAGGTCAAACTACACCTCACGTAGGATAAAACATAAAAAGGAAACCCTCTCAAAACTAGACATCTTCACCCATATCAGGAATAGGAAGTGGTTCCACAGGTTAAACTTCAAGAGGAATCACCGGTGGATCATGGATCACCACCTTAGAAGCATGGTCATCACCACCTTCAGGGAGTATAATAGGAGGATGTCGTGATAGCATGACACTACAATTCCAAATTCATGCCTTCGAATGGATATAAGTAATTTAGAATACTTCATTTAATAATGTTGGATAGGTATAATTCATTCTTATAGAATCGATCACACCTCTCTACATGCTTCAAAAGCTTGGTCTAAATGGTAGAAAGAGACCATAACATGCAATAAAAATGTAAGAGATACCCGCTACCCAATACTAAGGCTGATATTAAGTTCAATTATCTATGTATGAAATATATAAGATAGATGTTTTCAATTTGAAAGTCATATTCATTTTGAATTTATGATAGTTTAGACATTTATATCACTTAGAATGGTTGAATCAAATGGTCTACCATTTTCTGATCCATAAAGGCCGATACGCCCTATGAATTAAATCATTGAATTCACTTGACCCACACCCAAACACATTCCATTTCATGTGAGAAATGGACCATAGATCAACAAGGAATTATTTACTTATTAAGGTTTCTACTTTAACATATTAAGAAAAAAATTATATGAAGGAAGGAACTTTAAGTATCAATTATGTTTTCTAGTCCCAATAAGAAATGTCAAAACTATTCTCTACATATTCAAGGCACAAATAATATGCATAGACAATACACGCTGAAAATTAAACATGGCATTAAAAAATTCATGGCATATTAGTCCTATTATTTATATTAATGATGCATGAAACAATGATACTTTCCCTAATATCATCAAGATAAGGATGAAATAAATCCATAATAAAAACAATAATAATAACCACAAAACAACATGTGCATCACCCAATGGTGATATGATATCAACAGTAATAGGAAAAAATAGTAAAATAATTATAATTCAAGAAACTCAGCCTCTACCATGAGAATGGGTTCATGATTCCCATGAATGACTCATGAAAACATTCTAAGCATTACCAATCATTAATTCATTGTATCCAAATATAAAGTAAAGAAAGGAACCACTCTGATACCACTTGGTAAAGTCTTGACCTGATTTATACTTAACCCATTCCCTGAGCTAGTGGGTCACATGGTCTCAAGAGCGCCTCCCCATTTCTATAGTCTTCTGACTAGTAGTGAGGGTGTAAAGGTGGTATTATGGAGAGACTATACCCTCATATAAGAGTGGAATAATAGATACAATAAAATACAATCAAAAATGGAAGCATAATATAAATAGATAGAATTAATAAACTATAGAAGCATAAATAGACAACTGAATAAGTAAGCATAGGAAGAAAAAGATAACTGAACAACTAATAATAATATCAAAATCCTCTATGATAGTGTATGATACATGGATGCATGGAATTCTATAATATTGAAAGGTAATAGGAAGATACATGAATGCTATAAAATAATATAAAAAAAGAGAAAAAATATTCCATAAGAATCTCAAGCCTATGCTTGGTCCTAAGATCCTAAGCTCCAACTAAAGGTAAGCATGTCAACATCTTGATGTAGGGAGATTTACCTTATCAATACTATATGTCCCCAACCTTAAACATTACATAATCATGAGTTATGTTAAGAATTAACATTGAGGATCTTTTCAGGTTTATTGTTTTAGATAATTAGGCCATAACTATTATATTACATCTCAATATTACAAGGTCGATACTTCTACTATATCCACTTTTTTCACAAAAAAATAAAACTCCTTAAATAAAAAAAGAGTTATTTCCTTGATATAAATATTCTTTAATAATTCCCTTATCTTACCCTTCCTTATACCATGTCAAAGAAATTTCAAAAACTTGGGATGAGCATAAAAAGCTCAGTAAGGGTTATAAAATAAAGAAAGAAAACGTTACTCCATCAATACATACAAATCAATAAAATCATACTTTTCAATCATAAAATATAATATATTTTACATAACTCACAAAATCATAATATTTATGAATAACACATTGAAATTGTAAATCATGAAGATAACTTGTGGCATCCATATCATTCTTACATTTTATTTTTGGACAGATACACAGAGAGTTACATTTATAATACCCTTTACAGTATATTCCATAAATATCTTAGGATAAACATTGACGTTTACCTTAGTCATGTTACAAAATTCATTATAGATCTATATCAGGCTCACCCTCCCTAGGTTTATCATGAAACCACCCATATATGTAATCAATGACCAAGAACCATAATATAATCATAACACATAAACATAAAGTAAAGATAACATTTACACATTTCAATCACAATATATAATTTAATGATTATGAAATAATAAATAATTTCTAAAAATCGTCATGAAAAGAGTATATGGTATTTATTTTCCTTTTAAAAACATTACATCCTGTTAAGGAAGCCAAATATTAAAAAATTCTCATGGCGGCAGAAAGGTTGTTGTCACCGCATATGTTAAAAAGAAACATTCTCTTTGTCATTTATTAAAAAGATTCATATAAAAAATATTCCATTTGAATGAAATTAAAATTCAAAGGGGTTTATGAACCATATAAATGAATGTTGTGTATAAATAAAATCATGCCTCAACCAAAGGAGATTGATACGATGCCCCTTACAAAGATCATTAGGTAAATAAAATAGATCTATTATGTGTATTCACTATAGTTACACATAAGTAATGTAAAAATAAAATATATTACATCAAAATTTATTAATTACAAAATCATAGCACAACATAATTAAAAGTAGAATACTTATCCAAATAATTGAAATTGGGTTAAGTAGTTCCCTTACCTTGTGTCTGACTTTTCTTGTTCGTTCTTTATCTCCATGAATAATAAAATTAAGATAATTATAATTTATTCAGATCCTTTTTAAAGTTTATTATTCCCTTTATATCACTTATTTCTATGATAAAACAATCATATAATTATTCATGTTCATATCAGCCTTTTTGTCGATGTTCATTACTTGAGTAAAAAATGAACTTGTTATAATTACAAATTATCCATGTGGTCAAAAGTTCATTATCTATAGAATTTTATTCATGATTCAAATATCATATATTTCCATTATATATATATATCTAGTATATATGTATTTAAATTAGTCCATAACATTTGGATATAATAAAATGAAATGCACCGTTCATAGAGACGGTAAGCTGTATGTACAAATGAATGCTACTTTCATTTCTTTTTCATTTTAAAAAAAAATGAAAACTAAATGATACATAGGTATATTATAATTTCATTATAATATCTATGTTATATATGTTACATAATTTCATTAATTACATCTTTTATACATTACATGTATAGCATGAACGAGTCATATCACTTTGACGGGGAAGTAGTCCACACATCCTCAAATGAAATTATCGTGTTTATACTACATGAAAAGCATAAAGATTTGTTATAAATGATAATTACAGAATATTATGGATAAAATAAATATCATAAATATCATATTTAATTTCGATTCCATCATAATTTCCACCATAAAATGTTATAAGAGATAATTGATAAATCATCGTTTCGTGAGGCAGTATTTCACTGTCTTCAGAAATAGTATGTTCTAAATCCATTACATGGAGGTTTTTGTTTTTTTTAAGTTGAATAATTATCATTAAAACAAGCTAGTATATTTACTATACTATTTTTTATAAAAGAGTTGAATAATGACGATTATATGGTTGGAAAAGGGAAAATAATTGAAAGAAGCTTGAGAGAAGAAATTATCTAAAATCGGGTAACTACTTTTGATTTAAGCTAAAAGGAGTTCTTGATTTGCCTTCTACCCATTTTAAGGATTATATGAGTAATAGAAGGATGTTCGAAGCTTATTTGGGTAGATGTTGGATGATCCAATGGGGTTTGAGAGGTATGAGTAAGGGTTAGTGGTGGTGGCCTTTTATAAGAGGGAGGAGAGACACTTAAGGAATATCTTGAAATATTATTTTATTTTAAATTATATTTAAATTATAAATGAGTCAAGAGTTAGTTAATTATAATATAAGATTAATATAAGTCTAAATAAAATCATAAAATAATAATTTGTCATGTTTTGGATATATTTTTTTCGCTATATTGTTTTATTTAACACTTTTTTACTCTTACCACTTTGTCAAGCATTTAACACTCTAAGAATCAAAAGAGTTTTCAAAACATGAAAAATATACAATTAAAGAGTCAAAAATAACATTTTAGACTTATGGTAACTATTTGGATGAATATTAGATTTTTTGTAATTTTATTATTTTTAATAAATTATTTTATATTTTAAAATATGAATTATGTCAATTTTGACACTATTCATATCATGACTTTTTTAAAAATATATAACTTTATTACTTTGGAAAAAATTCATTAATAAAAATATAAAATGTATCTATATTCCAAAAAATTGTCATATTACATCAAAATAACCAAAATACATTTATTTTAACATTTATAATATAATTTATTTGAATCCTTTATTAATGGAGCAATCAGTGCATCACCATTATGTCATAATTAAATTTATTTATTTAATGTCTAAAAATTATAAATAAAATATCATAATGTATAAAATATTTGTATATTTTTAATGAATATTTATAATCTAAGATATCACTTATATAAACCCATATTAATTTTTTTAGTAAAAGATATATGTTTATGTTATATTTTCATTAAATTTAAATTAAAAGTAATTAAATGTAATTTTCACATAAAAGTGGCTCTATGAGGTCCAAAAATCGACCCAAGGATGACCATGGTTGAACATATCTCATAAAATAGGGTTAGGACATGTTTTTGGGTAATTTAATATTATTAAAATATTATTTTTACCATTATTTACCAAATTTACCCTTTATCCATGGTAAATAAAATATTTACTGAAGTTACTATTCATAATGTCTAAAAATAAAAGTTACCTATTTACACAATTTTGAAATCCTGATTCTAAATATGGAATCCATTTTTCCAAATTGAAAATACATATTTGGAAGAAATTAATTTAAAATTAATTCTCGTTGTTAAAACCAAAAAACTTGTTTTTAAGAAGTAAAAACTACCAAAAGATTGAAATGTGTTTATGTCCAATTTAAGAGTGATATTACTTCCAATGAACGAAATTTGATTAAATGGTAAAAATATAATCCAATTAAACTTTAAAAACAATTAAAATTATAATCTAACTATATAAATAAATTAGATTAAAAGTAATTTTTGAATTAAAATGCAGAATTTTTCATGTTTCATTAAAAAATGAACTTTATCTGAAAAATACAAAAAATTTACCCAAAGTAAATTTTGATGAATCAATTCTAAAGAATCAGTTTATTTTTTCAAATAGGAAACATAAAATTGACAAAATCTATTTTTAAAAAGGGTTCTCCATCAAAAGGCAATAAAACAGCCTTTTAGAGTATTTTATGCTTAAGATCGACTTCATTCTTATTTTAAGCCACTATTATTTATTGGATAATTGTAAAGACATTTAACAGACATGTATAATCATATTTTAGTTTTTTTGTTCATTTATTCCAATACAATGACTAGGAATTAACTATCACTTAAAAGAATAATAATATTATATTATTTTTTTGATATAACTCAAAGTTGTGTACAATGTAAGATTTTAATGAAACATGTTGTTGTGTGTTGAGTACGCTATCATAAAAAGTGTCATATTTAACATAAAATTAATTTCTTATTCATAAATATTAAAATATATGAAAATGTATTATTCTATAAATACCTGGGTTATTTCATCCTTCACCCCTTTTGGAAATTGCATCCTCACAATTTCAAAATTGGGCTTGGAAACTTCATTGAAAGTCCCACATCAGAAAAAGAGTAAATAAAACTATCAATTTAAAATATTGAAAGATAAGTAAAAAGGTCATTCAAGATAACCCATATTAGGATTCCATGTAGGAAAACATGGATATGGAAGAGAAACTAACTATCAAGTTCTGATGGAGAGTGATATAAAACATGATCAGGAGAAAGTTAACCACCTTAAAATCACAAACATGTGATAGGTTAAATAGTATTTGATTCCCCAATAGGAAAGGTAAAAATAAAATATTTTTTGTTTTAAGTTTCTTTCCATAAATTTTCAGAATTTATATATGAGATTGAATAAGAATATAAATAAATATACTTACTTTTCTAGTAGAGTTGCATCCTTTAATACATTTAAACCACAAACTCTTCATTTTTCCAAACGATGAGTATTAAAAATGACTTGGTCACATATGAAGTGCCTGAATAAAATTCTAAAGAATTTCATAATCCACCAAAGATGAACAATATATTTCCCCTATCTTTAGACATTAACCAATACCAATATGTTTAGTATGAGATCACATAATCCTTAAAAAGGATAATCCTTTATAAAAAGAAATACTACTCTTAATCTCCAAAATTGAACAAAGAATACCCAAAGTTCAACAAAGACCATTCAATACACAACTATCCTTAAATTATTCAAAATAATCCTACTAATATTGAAACCGAAAATTCATAAGGATTTGATCACATATTCTTCCACAATAAATCTTAACATTTATCTCCAAATAACATCTACTACCCTTAAAGTATTATACTAAAAAGTAATTAACCTAATCACATATTCTCTATGAAAGGTTAATCATTTCCATAAATAACCCTTATATCCATAAGTCCACAATAAAACATAGATTCTTCCAAAATAATATTTCAACCATCACTCCACAAATTAAATCCCATAGTATTCTATTTTCCTTAGGCATATAGTGTTCCCAAAATAGAGAACTTCCTCCAAAATATCATTTATATCTTAATCACCAAATCATTTTCCTATACTATATATATCTATTTTATAAAACATAAGTTCTAAAATCAACTTATTCTTGATTAATTAAATAATTTATCTTAAAAGAATAAGTCATACTAACCAGGGACTTCATGTAGGCTAGTGTTAGGCGATGCACCCTTCTCACCCTTCGGTTATGGGTTCGATTCTTGCAGCCTTGCCAGACACAATGGGTTTTCACCCATCCTATGGGCTATCAATTTTCTAAAACCATATCATTCTTATAAAATTCTAGAAAATAAGATAATTTCCTAAAAAGAAAATATCATATGAACCCCTAAGGTTATCCATTATGTCCACACACGAAAAGGCAATTCTTCCTTGAATAACATTTTCCCATATCAAATATAAGGGTTACACATATTAGAAAAATTCTTCCCAAAGTAATCCCATAATAAAAATAGGATTAATAATTTTAAACATCTAATCATCCCATAATCTATCATAACTCTTTAATCCCTTATTTGTTTACTTCTTAGTCATTCAACACTCTTCATAATCAATTAATTATGAATTTCCACCGTATTTCTTAATAAACCATTCGAGTAGATAAAATATCCTCATCATTTATAAATATCAATCCAAATATGATTTATTGTTTATGGATAATAAAATAAATCATACCTTTAATCCAGATGTCATGATATCTAGTATGTTCCCTTTCTCTTTCAACATGTTATCAATCTTTCAAAAAGTAAACATTAACTCCACTTCTGTAATTCCACTTTTCGATAGTGTTGGAAAACTTGAGATCTTGAAATCATATGGAAATGATACCATGACCCATAAAATTGTTTCAGGATAACTCAAACAATTTCTTGCAGGTGATTTGAATACTCATGAAGCTGTCAAAATCATTTGAACATGCCTTTTCCATAATAGATATGATCAAATCGTCGGGGAGGGATAAGAAGGTTGTGCAAGATCTCTTTCCTTAAATCTTGATAAATGATCCTTAATCTACTGAAAAGAATCAACACATAAACATGAAACAAATTATTATTAAAAAATAATACTCTATAGGGTAAAGATAACATAAAAACTTTTATATTACTCTAATACATCAACCTCATTATATATCTATTGTTTAAGTTTTTATTCAAAAAACTTATTTTACATTAACCATCCAAAAGTTTCCATATGATAATAACCCTCTTGGTTATAGAGGATACTTTACCTATACCCAAATAACACCCTAACCTCTAAAGTTATCTATAACGACCTCTGATACCAACTATATGGACCCAACCTTAACATTACATAATCTTTAGTAAGTCAAGAATTTGAATTAAAGATCTTTCAGGTTTATAGATTTAGAGAATTAGGCCATAACTATTACATTACATGTAAAGACCCGCAAATTTCAAGGAAATTTTTTTCTTAATTTTCTTTGGAATTTTACAAGAGCGCAGCTTCCGACGGCACCTGATTCCGAGGCCCGGTGTGCCCAGAATCAATTTCCGAAGTTTGGCTCGGGTACGTTCAGTGAACGGACGAGCGGGTTTTTTCTATCTTTTGAACCGATGCCCGGAATCGAATTCTGAGGGCACCGATGAAATCACAGCGCCGGTTTTTGCTTAGAAACGCCTCTTCCGGAGTTACGTTTGCTCAGACGTGGTTTTTAATTTTTGCGGCTTTAAGTCAGAAATAAAATAAAGTTTGTGCGACAACTTTATTCTATTTCACTTAAGCTTCTTGGAAGCCACTTGAAGCCACTTAAAGACGGCTTGAACTGAGTTGTACTGGATAGGATGCTATCCGGAAATATCCTACCCCCTTGGTAGGATATTTGTGAGGTGGGGCCCGCACGAGCCCCGCCGTTTCTTTCGCTAAGTAACGCACCCGCGAAAACCCGTCAAAGTAACTGAAAAGTCAACCGACGCGTTTTCTTTAATTTCTTAACAGACCATTTAATTGGGAGGTTTATTTCGTAAATTAATTGGGCTGTTTCATTCGTTGAATTAATTCAACGAATTTAATGGGTCGTTACTTACGCGTTTGCGTTCGTTGGCAAAATAATAAAATAAGACCAACTCTTTCTTTTGGAGGATTACTCGTTGTGCGAGATTCTCTGGGCCTCCACCTTCCCCGCGAAGAACGCGAAGAACGCGAAGAACGCGAAGAACGCGAAGAACGCCGGCGACCGGAATTCGACGACGCCCACCGAGATCTGCGACGTCGACGAGCTTTACCCGCGACGTTCTTCGGCGACGCCTCTTCTTCCGCGGCCGATCCTCGTTCGGCAATTAAGGTGAGAAACGAATTGTTTATTTCTACCCTTTTTATAATTCAATATCAACGGATTTAAATTTATCCGTTTGATCTTGATCCGGAGGTTGGCGACGCGACGCCGGATACCGCGACGACGCGACGATCCCCCTTCTTCCGCGACGAGCAATCCCGCGACGATCCCTTGTTCGGCAACGACAGCTGCGAGGTAAGGGTTGATTTGAAATATTTTTTTCCTTTCCCGTGATTTTATTTCTTTTAAAATAAGGAACCGATCACAGAACAATTTTAAATTTATTTAAAATTGTTGATTGGTCCTTTCTTGTTTCTTTCGATGTTTATGACTAACGCGGAGGGTGCGGGTCTAACGAACAAGACCCGGCAACCCTCCGCCGATCTTCCTTTTTGTGCGGATTTGGCGGGCAACGGCAAAAGCATGACGCAAGGGCCATTTGTTGATTCCGCAGTGGAGGACGCATCCCGGGAGGAACAATGGCGCAGACGGGAGGCAAAACGGGCCACCGGAGCAACTCCGGCGGCCCGCGGAAGGTGGCGGCGGCGCCGGCGACCGGAGGCGGCGGTGCCCGGCGCGCCGCCGGAGGAGTCCGCCGCGGCCGAGCCGCGGCGGCGGCGAACCGCCGGACCGCGTCCGCGGTCCGGCCACCCAGCACGCGGCCCGCGCGGGCCGCGTTTCTCCAAAGCCGCGGGTTTGACCCGCGGCGGCTCCCTCGGCCGCCCGGCCGAAGCCGAGCCGGCCGGTCCGGTCGGCCGGGCCGCGCCCAGGCCGGACCGGACCCGGCCTAGCCGGGTCGGGCCGGGTCGGGCCGACCCGGTTCGGGCCGACCCGGTTCGGCCGACCCAAGGGGGGGGTTCGGGCCGGGTCGCCCCGGGCCCAGAACCCCCGTTTCGGGCCCTCTTCGGTCTTTCGCCCATATCTTGGGCCTGGGACCTCCGATTGAAGAACCGTCAGCGGCTACGCGATCCTTGGATCGAGACGGTCGTTTCGGTATATTATACTCAAGGTTTTGGAAGACTTTGGGTTCGGCCGGGTTGGTTCGTACACGAAACCAACCGGGCCCTCGGAGCGGAAACGCTCATAACTTGAGCTACGGACGTCCGAACGACGTACCGTCAGCTGTGGTAGTTTCCTCTAAGTGAGACGGAACTTTTGGCATACTCCGCCCGAGGATCGGATACAGGCGGAGTACGGTCGGGTTGGTTTTGCCCTAAAAACCAACCGGGCCCCTGGGACGAAAATGCCAATAACTCTCAGACCGGGCGTCCGATTGACGCGTCGTCTGTTGCGTTGAGATCCTGTTGTCGATACGAAACTTTTGGATACATCAACTTCGGACTACGTGTCAGTTGATGTATCAGCCTCTCGGCTCGTGGAGCGGACCCTCCTAAACGAGTTCGCTGCGTGCGGGAACCCTAGCGCTGGCTGTGACTTCGACGACAGAGCAGAGATCCTCCGTGAACTGCGACGACGACAGAGCAGAGATCCTCCGTGGACTGCGACGACGGCAGAGCAGAGATCCTTCGTGGACTGCGGCGACGACTGTGCAGAGATCCTCAGTGGACTGCGTCGACTACTGCACTCAGCGATCCCACGTGGATCAGTGCTACAGGTTCTGTGTGAGCCCGATCCTATGTGGGTCCTTACTACCGGTTCTTTGTGAGCCACTGCCTACAGGTTCTGTGTGAGCCCGATCCTGTGTGGGTCTTCTGCGGGGGTTAGTACCTATCGATCCTTCGTGGGTCCGACGACTTAGATGGATCAGTGATCATCTTTGACGTCATCTGAAAAAGTATACCTGGTTGAGCTGAATCTTATATTACTCTCCTTTGTGGATTGTGTTGAACTATCCTATGTGGATTTACCGTTTACTCTCCTTGTGGATTTGAGTCTTGCTTTCCTTTGTGGATTGAGTTGTTCTTGAGCTCGTGAGCAGAGCTAGAATTGGGGACTTAGGTATATGTATGGGCATATACCTAAGTCGAGTCAGATGTTACTTCGTGATTGCATCTTTCTTTTGTGCTATATCCTTTGTGGATTTCGGGAGACCTTCGGGGGTCTCGGGGTCCTTACTGAGTAGCTTGTACTCACCCCTGCACGGGCTATGCCCGCACCTTGTTGTGTTGGTTGCAGACGACGGACAGCGCTGATCACGGTTGGGGCGTGGAGCAGGACGGTACCTGGAGGTGGACCACTGGGCGGGACGTGCTCGGAGCGGACGTGGGACCCGAGGATCCTGGAGGCTATCTGTACCCACCCTTCAGGTGGGATTGCCAGTGGACGACACGAGGCCGCCGTCTTTTCTTCAGTTGCTGTACTTTACTTTTCAGTTGTACTTTACAGTTGGGCTTGTATTTCCGGCCCCCTTTACTTTTCTGCACTTTACTTTCCGCTTGCTGACTCTGTGTGGTTGTTACTTATAAAGGCAATGCCTTCCCTGTTTACTGGGATTTTACGCCTTGGTGCTAGTCGCCAGCCCCTGGCCTATGGAAGGCGGGCTTGGGGTAGTCACGACACGGGCCCCGAGGACGGGTCGTGACAAATTGGTATCAGAGGTGGTCGGTTCTACCGCAGACTCTGATCATCTTTTCTTTCTATATGAAGCAATAGTGTTTAGTGTATTGAGTGTGGTTATCAGTTCAGGGAGCCCAGTGTTGGTGCGGCGGCCGACGTATCCGTACACCAGGACCCTAACTCCTGATTTCCGACTTAATGCATGAAAACATTGATTGCATGTGTGTTTCAAGTTTTCTTTGTGATTACTTGTGTCAGCTCACCGGGTATACTGATCTGCTTTATGAAAGTCTCACGTTTTCCTTGTGATTACTTGTACCAGCTCACCAGGTATACTATTCTAACTGTGGTGCTCTTGTTCTCCTTTTCAGGATGGCCCCGCGACGACAGCCAGCTAGGGTTCCGAGTGTAGGGCGCGACGGCAGACCACCGAGCGACGAGGCCTCGGTGCAGGGCCCTTTGCCAGCAGTAGCACCGGCGGTAGCTTTACCCGCCGAGCCACCGATGCTACCAGTACCAGACGCTGACGATGCACGTCGCCTCAGGGCACTGCATGAGTTTCAGAGCCAGCGACCGCCCAGGTTTCGCGGTGAGGCGGACCCCCAGGCCGCCGAGGACTGGCTAGAGGCGGTGGTACGGATCTTTAGGCTAGTGAGGACACCAGCGGATCTCATGGTGATCCTCGCGGCGAGCCTCCTGCAGGCGGCGGCAGGACGATGGTGGAGCCTGATGCTCCAGGTTCACGATGAGACATCCTTGCTCTGGTCGGACTTCGAGAGCCTCTTCCGCTCTGAGTTCGTCTCGGCCACCCTCCGAGCGGTGCGCATCCAGGAGCTTCTCCAGCTGCGCCAGGGCAGCATGACGGTCGCTCAGTACGCGGCGAGGTTCACTGACCTATCTCGCTACTCGACCGACATGGTACGGGACCCCTTCTTCCGGGCCCGGACCTTCGAGCAGGGCTTGCGACAGGAGATTCGGGCGTCGCTGATCTCCCTCAGCATTCCGACCCAGGCGGGAGTGCTGGAGCGAGCCCTCCTGATCGAGAGCTTCCTGGCAGAGCCTTCTTCAGCGGCGAGACCTAGCGCAGGGCGGCAGGTAGCTGAGTCTTCGGCAGCAGGTAGCCGACGGATGACTCTCGGGTCCAGGCAGACCAGACCCCCACGCAGACGGCCTCAGGACACCGGCTCAGCAGTGCAGGGCACACAGCGGAGTTCCAGCCTTCCGAGAGGCAGGCTGTGCTACTCCTGCGGCGGGCAGGGTCACATGGCTCGTGACTGCCCGACTCGCCGATCAGAGGAGCAGCAGACGGTGGAGGGGCCACCCAGGCAGAGGCAGAGGGTCGACCGTGGCGGTCCGCAGGGAGGAGGCGGACGAGGCAGAGGAGCTGGCCGAGCAGCGGGTGGTGGGCGACGCTTCCAGGCTCTACCCCCACCACCACCAGGAGGGCCACCTCGACCACATGGAGCTGGCGGGCAGGGACAGGCCCAGCTCCAGGCAGTGGAGGCCTACGACCCCGACTTGCCAGAGATGATTCGAGGTACGATCTGTGTCTATTCCACCCTTGCTGCAGTGCTTATAGACACAGGAGCGAGTCACTCTTTCATAGCCTCTGCCCTTGTTTGGAGCTCGGAGATTCCGACTGAGCCGTTGGCTCGATCCTTACGGCTAGAGACTCCTACGGGAGCAGACTCGATGATTACGCACTGGTGCCGGCAGTGTGAGCTTACTCTAGGAGGCGAGAGCTTCGGCTGGGATCTCCTTGTAGCGGCGTCGAGGCCTTACGACGTCATCTTGGGCATGGATTGGCTATCCACGGTTCATGCCCAGATCGACTGTTTTAGGCGCAAGGTGCGATGTGTTCGCACCGACGGGAGCAGGTTTACCTTCACCGGAGAGAAGGGAACCTTTGCAGCACAGGATGGACTTCCGCGGAGGAGAGTGCAGCCCATCTCTCATCAGTTGGCTAGCCTCATCCTAGGAGCAGTGGACGTGCGGAGTCCAGCTTTTCCTGCAGTGGTGGACCAGTACATGGACGTCTTTCCCGACGACGTTCCAGGGCTACCTCCTCGTAGAGAGGTAGACTTTTACATCGAATTGTACCCCGGGACAGCCCCGATATCTACTCCAGCATATCGGATGGCCCCCGCCGAGCTTCGGGAGCTGCGGGTACAGTTGGAGGACTTGCAGAGCAAGGGATTTATCCGACCCAGTGTTTCACCCTGGGCTTCCCCGGTTTTGTTCGCCAAGAAGGCGGACGGGAGCTTGCGACTATGTGTCGACTATCGTCGCCTGAACCAGGTGACAGTGAGGAACAAGTATCCGCTGCCACGGATTGATGACCTCTTCGATCAGCTCAAGGGAGCGCGGTGGTTCTCGAAGATAGACCTCCGGTCAGGCTATCATCAGCTCAGAGTTCGAGACGAGGACGTGCAGAAGACGACCTTCAGGTGTCGGTATGGCCATTATGAGTTCTTGGTTATGCCGTTCGGTGTAACCAATGCTCCAGTAGTGTTCATGAGCCTCATGAACAGGATCTTCCAGCCATACCTCGACCGATTTGTCGTGGTCTTCATTGACGACATTTTGGTATACTCGACGACTGAGGAGGAGCATGCCTACCACCTGCGAGTTGTGCTAGACACACTCCGAGAGCACCAGCTTTATGGCAAGCTCTCAAAATGCCAGTTCTGGTTACGTGAGGTCCATTTCTTGGGGCACGTCATCTCTGAGGCGGGAGTTGCAGTGGATCCCGCGAAGATCGAGGCAGTGCTAGCTTGGGAGCCACCCAAGAGCGTGACGGAGGTGCGGAGCTTCTTGGGCCTAGCCGGATACTATCGGAGATTTGTGCCGGACTTCTCCAGAGTTGCGGCACCACTCTCAGCGTTGACGAAGAAGGGGAAACCCTTCGTATGGTCAGACAGATTTCAGCAGAGCTTCCAGGAGCTGAGACAGAGATTGACCAGCGCACCTATCTTGAGGTTGCCTGAGGAGGGAGTAGGATACGTAGTTTACTGCGATGCATCAGGGACTGGACTCAGGTGCGTCCTGATGCAGGAGCGGGCCGTGATCGCCTACGGATCACGTCAGTTGAGGCCGCATGAGCAGAACTACGCCACTCATGACCTGGAGTTAGCAGCAGTGGTCTTCGCTCTGAAGACTTGGCGGCACTATCTAATGGGCGAGCGCTTCACAGTCTTTTCTGACCACCAGAGTCTCAGGTATATCTTCTCTCAGAAGGACCTGAACCTGAGACATCGGAGATGGCTTGAGTTCCTCCAGGACTATGACTTTGAGATAGTCTATACTCCTGGGAAGGGGAACGTGGTAGCCGATGCCCTCAGCAGGAGGACGGGCATTCAGCTACTTGAGGAGGCGACGGAGCAGCTAGCCTCCTTACAGATATCCTTCGTGGATAGAGACGGAGCAGCCTTTCTTCAGTCTCTCACAGTCTCTCCTCCACTTCTACAGCGGGTCAGAGAGGCTCAGCGTGGGGACGCTGACTGTGAGACCCGGCGTGCACTGATATCCTCAGGTCAGGCGCCTGATGGTTTCTCCCTTGGAGTAGAGCACGACATCCTTTTCAGAGGACGTACCTTCGTACCAGTCGCTTTACGAGAGGAGGTGCTGAGAGAGTTTCACACTTCTCCCTTGGCGGTGCATCCCGGAGTGGCGAAGATGTACCAGGATCTCAGACGACAGCACTGGTGGCCGGGCATGAAGAAGGCTGTGGCAGAGTTTGTTTCACGATGCCTCACCTGCCAGCAGGTGAAGGCAGAGCATCAGGTACCAGCAGGCTTGGTACAACCCTTGGAGGTCCCGGAGTGGAAGTGGGACGGCATATCTATGGACTTCGTGACTGGACTTCCACGCACTTCCAGAGGTCACGACTCCATTTGGGTGATTGTCGACCGACTCACCAAGTCGGCACACTTCTTACCCATCAGAGAACAGAGCTCAGTGGAGAGCTTGGGACGTCTTTACGTCCAGGAGATCGTACGGCTTCACGGTGTGCCATCGTCTATCGTCTCCGATCGAGATGCTCGTTTCACTTCCCGGCTTTGGAAGGGGTTGCAGGAGGCGTTCGGGACGCGGCTCCATCTGAGCACAGCCTTCCACCCTCAGACGGATGGTCAGACGGAGAGGACCATACAGACACTCGAGGACATGCTCCGTGCATGTGTTCTCGACTTTGGTCGCAGCTGGGAGGACCACCTACCCTTGGTGGAGTTTGCGTACAACAACAGCTACCACTCCACCATCGGGATGGCACCATACGAGGCGTTGTACGGCAGACCCTGCAGATCACCGTTGTGCTGGACAGACCCTGGGGAGTCAGCACTCGTGGGACCAGAGATGGTCCGAGCCACGACAGAGAAGGTCCAGATCATCCAGGAGAGGATGAGGACAGCTCAGAGCCGGCAGAAGTCATATGCTGACAGGAGGCGGAGGCCACTAGAGTTCGAGGATGGCGACCACGTCTTTTTGCGTGTCTCACCCCGACGTGGTTTACGGAGATTTGGCCGAGGCGGCAAGTTGTCTCCACGCTTCATCGGGCCTTTCCAGGTCCTCAGCAGGATAGGAGAGGTGGCTTATCGCCTGGATCTACCACCTCAGTTGCACCGGGTGCACGACGTCTTCCACGTGTCTCAGCTGAGGAGATACGTGCACGACCCGACACACATCATCGACTTTGGGGAGCTGGACGTGGACGATGGGGCGACTTTTGCGGAGGTCCCAGTGGAGATCGAGGATCGACAGGAGCGGGTCCTATGTGGGCGGTCGATTCCTCTTGTGCGCGTCAGATGGCAGCACGGGAACCTCCAGGAGAGCACTTGGGAGCGGGAGGCTCAGATGCGTGCTCAGTACCCCCATTTGTTCCCCTAGTTTTTGATGTATCTTTACGGGGACGTAAATCCCTGAGGTGGGAGTAATGTAAAGACCCGCAAATTTCAAGGAAATTTTTTTCTTAATTTTCTTTGGAATTTTACAAGAGCGCAGCTTCCGATGGCACCTGATTCCGAGGCCCGGTGTGCCCAGAATCAATTTCCGAAGTTTGGCTCGGGTACGTTCAGTGAACGGACGAGCGGGTTTTTTCTATCTTTTGAACCGATGCCCGGAATCGAATTCTGAGGGCACCGATGAAATCGTAGCGCCGGTTTTTGCTTAGAAACGCCTCTTCCGGAGTTGTGTTTGCTCAGACGTGGTTTTTAATTTTTGCGGCTTTAAGTCAGAAATAAAATAAAGTTTGTGCGACAACTTTATTCTATTTCACTTAAGCTACTTGGAAGCCACTTGAAGCCACTTAAAGACGGCTTGAACTGAGTTGTACTGGATAGGATGCTATCCGGAAATATCCTACCCCCTTGGTAGGATATTTGTGAGGTGGGGCCCGCACGAGCCCCACCGTTTCTTTCGCTAAGTAACGCACCCGCGAAAACCCGTCAAAGTAACTGAAAAGTCAACCGACGCGTTTTCTTTAATTTCTTAACAGACCATTTAATTGGGCGGTTTATTTCGTGAATTAATTGGGCTGTTTCATTCGTTGAATTAATTCAACGAATTTAATGGGTCGTTACTTACGCGTTTGCGTTCGTTGGCAAAATAATAAAATAAGACCAACTCTTTCTTTTGGAGGATTACTCGTTGTGCGAGATTCTCTGGGCCTCCACCTTCCCCGCGAAGAACGCGAAGAACGCGAAGAACGCGAAGAATGCGAAGAACGCCGGCGACCGGAATTCGACGACGCACACCGAGATCTGCGGCGTCGACGAGCTTTACCCGCGACGTTCTTCGGCGACGCCTCTTCTTCCGCGGCCGATCCTCGTTCGGCAATTAAGGTGAGAAACGAATCATTTATTTCTCCCCTTTTTATAATTCAATATCAAAGGATTTAAATTAATCCGTTTGATCTTGATCCGGAGGTTGGCGACGCGACGCCGGATACCGCGACGACGCGACGATCCCCCTTCTTCCGCGACGAGCAATCCCGCGACGATCCCTTGTTCGGCAACGACAGCTGCGAGGTAAGGGTTGATTTGAAATATTTTTTTCCTTTCCCGTGATTTTATTTCTTTTAAAATAAGGAACCGATCACAGAACAATTTTAAATTTATTTAAAATTGTTGATTGGTCGTTTCTTGTTTCTCCCGATGTTTATGACTAACGCGGAGGGTGCGGGTCTAACGAACAAGACCCGGCAACCCTCCGCCGATCTTCCTTTTTGTGCGGATTTGGCGGGCGACGGCAAAAGCATGACGCAAGGGCCATTTGTTGATTCCGCAGTGGAGGACGCGTCCCGGGAGGAACAATGGCGCAGACGGGAGGCAAAACGGGCCACCGGAGCAACTCCGGCGGCCCGCGGAAGGTGGCGGCGGCGCGGGTCGCCGGCTCCCGGCGCGCCACCGGAGGAGTCCGCCGCGGCCGAGCCGCGGCGGCGGCGAACCGCCGGACCGCGTCCGTGGTCCGGCCACCCAGCACGCGGCCCGCGTGGTCCGCGTTTCTCCAAAGCCGCGGGTTTGACCCGCGGCGGCTCCCTCGGCCGCTCGGCTGAAGCCGAGCCGGCCGGTCCGGTCGGCCGGGCCGCGCCCAGGCCGGACCGGACCCGGCCTAGCCGGGTCGGGCCGGGTCGGGCCGACCCGGTTCGGGCCGACCCGGTACGGCCGACCCAAGGGGGGGGGGGGGGGGGGGGTTCGGGCCGGGTCGCCCCGGGCCCAGAACCCCCGTTTCGGGCCCTCTTCGGTCTTTCGCCCATATCTTGGGCCTGGGACCTCCGATTGATGAACCGTCAGCGGATACGCGATCCTTGGATCGAGACGGTCGTTTCGGTATATTATACTCAAGGTTTCGGAAGACTTTGGGTTCGTCCGGGTTGGTTCGTACACGAAACCAACCGGGCCCTCGGAGCGGAAACGCTCATAACTTGAGCTACGGACGTCCGAACGACGTACCGTCAGCTGTGGTAGTTTCCTCTAAGTGAGACGGAACTTTTGGCATACTCCGCCCGAGGATCGGATACAGGCGGAGTACGGTCGGGTTGGTTTTGCCCTAAAAACCAACCGGGCCCCTGGGACGAAAATGCCAATAACTCTCAGACCGGGCGTCCGATTGACGCGCCGTCTGTTGCGTTGAGATCCTGTTGTCTATACGGAACTTTTGGATACATCAACTTCGGACTACGTGTCAGTTGATGTATCAGCCTCTCGGCTCGTGGAGCGGACCCTCCTAAACGAGCTCGCTGCGTGCGGGAACCCTAGCGCTGGCTGTGACTTCGACGACAGAGCAGAGATCCTCCGTGGACTGCGACGACGACAGAGCAGAGATCCTCCGTGGACTGCGATGACGGCAGAGCAGAGATCCTTCGTGGACTGCGGCGACGACTGTGCAGAGATCCTCAGTGGACTGCGTCGACTACTGCACTCAGCGATCCCACATGGATCAGTGCTACAGGTTCTGTGTGAGCCCGATCCTATGTGGGTCCTTACTACCGGTTCTGTGTGAGCCACTGCCTACAGGTTTTGTGTGAGCCCGATCCTGTGTGGGTCTTCTGCGGGGGTTAGTACCTATCGATCCTTCGTGGGTCCGACGACTTAGATGGATCAGTGATCATCTTTGACGTCATCTGAAAAAGTATACCTGGTTGAGCTGAATCTTATGTTACTCTCCTTTGTGGATTGTGTTGAACTATCCTATGTGGATTTACCGTTTACTCTCCTTGTGGATTTGAGTCTTGCTTTCCTTTGTGGATTGAGTTGTTCTTGAGCTCGTGAGCAGAGCTAGAATTGGGGACTTAGGTATATGTTTGGGCATATACCTAAGTCGAGTCATATGTTACTTCGTGATTGCATCTTTCTTTTGTGCTATATCCTTTGTGGATTTCGGGAGACCTTCGGGGGTCTCGGGGTCCTTACTGAGTAGCTTGTACTCACCCCTGCACGGGCTATGCCCGCACCTTGTTGTGTTGGTTGCAGACGACGGACAGCGCTGATCACGGTTGGGGCGTGGAGCAGGACGGTACCTGGAGGTGGACCACTGGGCGGGACGTGCTCGGAGCGGACGTGGGACCCGAGGAGCCTGGAGGCTATCTGTACCCACCCTTCAGGTGGGATTGCCAGTGGACGACACGAGGCCGCCGTCTTTTCTTCAGTTGCTGTACTTTACTTTTCAGTTGTACTTTACAGTTGGGCTTGTATTTCCGGCCCCCTTTACTTTTCTGCACTTTACTTTCCGCTTGCTGACTCTGTGTGGTTGTTACTTATAAAGGCAATGCCTTCCCTGTTTACTGGGATTTTACGCCTTGGTGCTAGTCGTCAGCCCCTGACCTATGGAAGGCGGGCTTGGGGTAGTCACGGCACGGGCCCCGAGGACGGGTCGTGACATTACATCTCAATATTACAAGGTAGACACTTCTATTCTGTCCAAATTTTTCACAAAAAAATAAAACTCCTTAAATAAAACAAGATTTCATTTCTTTATATAAATATTTTTGAATACTTACTTTCACTTACCCTTCCTTATAACCTATGAAAGACATTTCAAAAACATGAGATAGGCATAAAAAGCTCAATAAGGGTTATAAAATAAATAAAGAAAACATTAGTCCATCAATATATACAAATTAATGAAATCATAATTTTCAATTATAAAACATAAGCACTTTAACATACCTCAAAAAATCATAAGATTTATGAATAACACAGAGAAATAATAAATCATAAAGGTAACTTATGGAATTCATATCATACATACAATGTAGCATTCACACCTACATAGGGAGTTATGTTTGGAATACCCATCACAGTATATTCCCTAAATCTCTTAGGAGAAACATTAATGTTTACCTCCATCACGTTACCCAATGAATTGTAGATCTATCTCAGGCTCACCTGCCCTAGGTTTGTCATGAAACCACCCGTACACGTAAACTATGACCAAGAACTATAACATAATCATAACACATAAACATAAAAGAATGAACATTTACTCATTTCAATCAAAATATATCATTTCAAGATTATGAAATAATAAATTCTTTCTTAAAACCATAATGAAAAGAGTATATAGTGTCTATTTTCCATTTAAAAACATTATGTCTTGTCAAAGAATCCAAATATCAAAAAATGTTCACTGTGGTGGAAAGGTCGTTGTCACCATGTATGTTAAAAAGAAAAACTTTCTTTGTCATTTAGTAAAATTACTCATTGAAAAAATATTTCCTTTGAATGAAATTAAAATTCAAAGGGGTTTATACACCGTATAAAAGAAAGTTGTATTTAAATCAAAGTATGCATCAATTAAAGAAGATTGGGATGAAGTCCCTTACAAAGATCATTTGATAAATAAAATAGATCATTTATTTGTATTAAATATAGGTACACATAATTAATGTATAAATACAAGATAGTACATAAAAATTTATTTCTTACATAATCATATCACATCATAATTAAAAGTAGAAGATTAACCCAAATAATGGAAATTGGGTTTAGAAGTTCCCTTACCTTGTGTCCGAATTGTCTTGTTCGTTATTTATCTCCCTGGATAATAAACTGTAGTTAATTATACATGATTAAGAACCTTTTTTACGTTTATTATTCATTTAATATCAATTATTACCTTGCTATATCAATTATATAATTATTCAAGTTTATATCTGTCTTTTTTTCGATGTTAAGTACTTAAGTCAAAAATAAACTTGTTATAATTACAAATTTTCCTTGTCGTCAAAAGTACATTATCTCAAGAATTGTATTAATTATTTAAATATAATATTTATACATTATATATTTATTTTTATCCAGTATATATGTATTTAGAGTAGTCCATAACATTTGGATATAAGAAAATTAAATGCACTGTTCATGGAGACGGTAAGGCGTACGAACTCATAAACGCTACTTTCATTTCATTTTTCATTTTAAAGGAATGGAAACTAAATGATACATAGGTATATTATAATTAAAATATAATATATATGTTATATATGTTACATAATTTCATTAATTCCATCAATTATAAATTCAATGCATATCATGAACGAGTCATATAACTTTGAGGGTGTGGTAGTCCGCACATCCTCAATTGAAATTATCATATTTATACAACATGAAATGCATAAAGGTATGTTATAAATGATAATTAATGAAGTATACAGATAAAATAAATTACATATATATCATATTTAATTTAATTTCCAACATAATGGCCCCCATAATAGGAGGTAGGAGATAATTGAACAATCATAATTTTGTGAGGCAGTAGTTCACCGTCCAAAGAAACAATATATTCTAAATCCATTTGATGAAGGGGTGTGTGTGTGTGTGCGTATAAGTCGAATTATTCTCATAAAACAACATATTATATTTAATATACTGGTATTGTTATAAAATAATTGAATAATGATAATTTTGGTATTGGAGAAGGGAAAATAAATGAATGAAACTTGAGAGAAGACATTACCTAAAATCATGTAAATCCTTTCGATTTAAGCTAAAAAGCCTTCTTTAATTTCATTATTCCCAATTTAAGGCTTATATGAGGAATATAGGGATTTTCGTAGCTTAGTTTGGTAGATTTTGGACGATACAAGGGGTCTTGAGAGGAGTGAGTAATGGTTAGAGGTGATGGCCTTTTATTAGAGGGAGGAGGGTCACTTAAGGAATATCTTGAAATAGTATTTTATTATAAGTTATATTTAGATTATAAATGAGTAAAAATTAAGTTAGTTCTAATATAAGATGAATATAAGTCGAAATAAAATCTTCCAATAAGAATTAGATAGGTTTTGGATATTTTCTAATCTATATCTTTTTTATTTAACCCTTTTTTACTCTTACCGTTTTATCAAGCATTTAACACTTTGAGAATCAAAATAGTTAACAAAAAATAACAAATATATATTAAATATTCAATGATAAAATTTTAGAAATATGATAACTATTTTTCAGAATCTTAGATTCTTTGTAATTTTACAACATTTAATAAAATATTTTATTTTTTAAAATATGAATTATGTCAATTTCAACACTATTCATATCATGTCTGTTAAAAATCAATAAAAAATTGATTAATAAAAAAAAATTCATTAATAAAAATATAACACGTAACTATCATCCAAAAAATTCTTGGATGACATCAAAATAACAAAATTACATTTATATTAACATTTATAATATCATTTATTTGAATCCTTTATTAATGAAGCAATCACTGCATCACCATTATCTCACAATTAAATTTATTTATTTAATGTATAAAAATTATAAATAAAATATCATGACATAGAAAATATTTTTATATTTATAATTACTATTTGTAGTCGAATATATCACTTATATTACCCCATATAAAATTTTTTTTAGTAAAGGATATATGTTTATATTATATTTTCCTTAACTTTAAATTAAAAGTAATTAAATATCATTTTCACACACAAGTGGCTCCATGGGGTCCTAAAATCAACCAAAATATTACCATGGTCAAACATATATCATCTTATAGGGTTACAACATTTTCTAGGGTAATTTAATATTACTATAATATTATTTTTACCCTTATTTACCAAATCTATCCTTTAACCATGGTAAATAAAATATTTACTGAAGTTACTATTCATAATGTCTAAAAATAAAAGTTACCTATTTAATCAATTTTGAAATCCTGATTCCAAATATGGAATCCATTTTTACAAATTCAAAACACATAATTGGTAGAAATTAATTTATAATTAATTCCTGTTGTCAAAACCAGAAAGTGTGTTTTTAAGAAGTAAAAACAATCAAAAGAGTGACATGTGTTTATGTCTAATTTAATATTGAAATTAATTATAATGAACAAAATTGGATTAAATGGTAAAAATATAACCAAATTAAACTTAAAAAAAATCAAAATTACAATCTAAATACATAAATAAATTAGATTAAAAAGCAATTTTGAATTAAAATGAATTATTTTTCACTATTCATTAAAAAATGAACTTTATCAGAAAAATAAAAAAAATTACCCAAAGTAAATTTTAATGTCCCTCTTCTAAAGAAGATGTTTATTTTTTCAAATAGAACATATAAAAGTGACAAAAACTAGTTTTTAAAAGGGTTCTCCATCAAAAGGAGGTAAAACGTCCTTTTAGAGTATTTAATGCTTAAAATCATATTCATTCTTACATTAAGCCACTAAAATTTATTGGATAAATGTAAATACATTTAAATAACATGTATAATCATATTTAAGTTAGTTTTGTTCAGTACTACTGATACAATAGCAAGGTGTTAACTATCATTTAAAATAAAATTATTATTATATTATTTTTTTGGTATAACTCAAAGTTGTGTGCATTTTAAGATTTCAATGAAACCTGTTGTTGTGTGTTGAGTAAGCTACCAAAAAATTGTCCTCTTTAAAATAATATTAATATATTATTCATAAATATTAATATATATGAAAATTTATTATTCTATAAATACCTAGGTCATTACAAATATATGCATATAGATTATCTTCTCGGGTACCGAAGGAAGACTAAGTAGCTAATAAAATTTCAGTAGGACACCTCCAATGATGTATAATGTAACCCAAGATGTGCTCGAAACTAAAAATTGTGTGGGTATAACAGAATAAGTTAATGTTATAAAATAAATAACCAGGCCACTCAGGTTCTTAAGGGACACCTGACAACTCTATCTACTTCAGATTATTACCGAAAGGAATGTCTAAATAGTCACTATATATATAGTAGTAATATATATAGATAGATAGTATAATTATCTATATTTTATCCACCAATATGAAACAAGTACATGATGATGTAGGTGTCCATATACCTTGAATAATAGTGCTGGATGGACTGGGGCATGAGTCATATATTCATTACAAGTCTAATAAGCCTATAAGATCATGAAAATTGGGTACATTCCCTATATACCAATAGAGTGAGAGACGACATGAAATAATAGTCGGTATGGTGAGTGAGACTTTATGGAAACACTATAATCATGGAATATTTTCTATAAACCGCAACACCCATTTTGTATCACTGGTGTGAGATGTCATGATCAACACCCAATGTAAGGGAGAGTGATACCACCATGCTCAATAGTCCCTTATCATCGTATCACAACCCCTATAAAGGTTAATTAATAGTGTAACTTTCACGGGGAATTACCTCCCACCCATTTCATTGATATATCCCATATACATAGAAGATGTAAGATCATTTATATTATAGTACCCATGGAATGGACTAATATTCATTTCATTAGACAAGTTAATTTATAATTAAAACATTTTAAATCTCAATGATAATTCATATAAGTAATAGTAAGGGACATGGCCCTACCATCCATTAGGTCATTCCATTTAAAACAATTGATTCATTTTAATAAACCCATCACAAATTATCCATTTCACGTGATAAATTCCATTTAACACAATTAAGGAATAACAACCATCATGACTATGTGATTACTTTAAATTACATGAATCATGGAAATTGAATTTGTAAGGCTAAAAAGGTCATCTAGGAAGTAAAATAGTCATTAATGAATTTTACTATAAGGGAAATTCCATGAATTAGCTAGAAAACCACATAGAAGGCATCCTTGGTGTGATTAAAAATTCATTCAACAAGGGAAAACCCATTATAAAATCAAGACAATAACTAATTAAGGGTTACAAGCATTTTTAACCAACTGGCCATAATGGCCAATTCTACTTAGCACACTCCTAGGGGGACCATATAAGGTATGTAAAACCTCTAAAACACTAATGAAGATTTAATAAAAATGTATCTAGATGTAAGGGTCAATTAAAAATGGTGGAATGAATATAATAAATATGTTCATTAAAATAAATCATAAAACATAATGTCATTTCTAATAAATGACAAAAATCAAAGGTAAAACGACATGACCACATAACTCAAGGCTATATACGATGCCTCACTCAATATCAAGCTCAGATTCAGAGTAGGTTGGGAGAGATATGAGAAACAGTCCAACGTCCTGAAAATAGGGAAAATGAACCTACACATAAATAGCACAAAAAATTTAAATATTAACTTTGATAAGAGTTTAGAGACTAGTGGAGATTATCAAGATAGATCCAATGCTTCTGACAGATCAAAGAACATACACCAAACATAGGATTTGACTCAATGCTCATATTTAATTTATTTTTAGCTCAAGGGAGAAGAATAAAAAATGATGGATATTAGAGAACCAAGGAAAAATAAGAAAAGGGTTAAAAAATTAAAATTTGGGCACAATAGTAAACCCCCCCCCCCAAAAAAAAAATATCAAAGCAAAAATTTTAGGTGCACGGTTTGAAAACCATGCTTCAACCGTACATGGTTGTCTATAAATAAGGGAAAACCTAAATGGTTTGACACATGGTTTGACTAACCATGCATAGACTGTATATATTATCTCTCTACTATATCTACAACTGGTTGCATAGCCATACACCCTGGGTCACACGGTTGTAGAAAAACCATGCGGCCCAGTCTATTTTTCTCTTTTCAGACCTCTGGGATCTGAATGAGTTATAGATTCACCTATTACCTCTATGAATTGATTTTATATCATTATTATGGAAATTTAAGGTAAAAAAATAAAAAACTAATGATCTCTACCTTCATTTAAAAGATGGGTCATTATATAGGGCATTATTTGACTACTATTTTTTTGTTTATGTTTGACAGTTTTTTCTTATTAGTCCCTCTTTGATTACCAATTACATATATGGATATTTACCATATTATTTTATGAAATTTTATTTATAGGCGGGGAATTTAAATTTAAGGTTGTAAGGGAACTATTGTGTGAGTATTTGTAAAAAAAAGTGAGACCTCTTTGTGAAAATATTTACTGAGTAGTGATAGACTATGTGGTACACCTCTTTTTTCTTATGATGGTATATGATTCATTGATTATATATAGGTGAAAAAATTTCTAAGTCAAGTAAAACCAGTTTATATTTTTAGGATGTGTGTTTCTTCTAGCCCAAATGGGATACATGTATCACTTTTTATGAGAAGGTATGGGTTGTGTTGCGGGTGGGTTGAGTTACACTCACCACACTTGATCTCAAACACTCAATGTGTTACACTGAGTGGAAGAATTTTAATGGATTATTTGATTCTATCTCTAAGACTTATATGAAATGTGTTTTAGTGTACAAAGTTAAACTATTGTATTTAATTTTAGGAATAGTAATGATCATTTAGATGGATTCATGGCTTATGATAAGTAGTTCATTAGAGTCTGATGATTCACTAAGAATTGAAATAGTACGTTGTGAAAGTGTCAATCATTTTTACATTCAGTTTTTACTATAATTTTATTAGTTAAAATGATTTTTTTTAATTTTATTCATCTATGTTATATATTTATGATATTATTTTTCAATTATTATTAATATATATCATTTATAATATTTACTATTATATTTTAGACTGTGTGAAACCTTATTATTTCTACATTTTTAAGAAGGATTTTGATATATTAATTATGAAGATATGACCTGATTTTTTTATAGTTAAGTATAAAATTTATGATTTATAATAAAGGGAGTTGATTCTTCATGATTTTTTTAAGCTGTTTATAATTTTCAGTTTGATCTGGAATACAAGGAGGTTATCCTGTGGTCACAGGTTGACTTGAATTAGTAAATATTATATTATATTTGGATAGGGAATTAATAAGTTTTATCATAGCATGTATTTCGTTAGGATAGTGTTCTTCATTAGTTTAGATAGTAGACAAGGACTTGGTATGTAGATCATGAGAATCCAAAGAAAACATGGAATCAATAGAATATTCAATTTTTAGGGAGTAGGTTCTCTAGGTATGAGTGTGGTTTTTGATGGAGAAACCCTGTATTGGATGGATGATAACTTCTGTGAGTCATAGCTCTTAGTTGTGAGCATGTTTCTTTTTTTATACAATATGAAAAAGTTATTCTTAGAGAAATATTAATGTTTCTATGATTGGTGTGTCTTTACATACATACTTGTAAGGATCCTTTTTCAATTTAATTAATCTCTTAATCTATTAAATGTATTCTAAGATATATATTCTAGGAGACTACATTAATTTGGATAATAGAGATTTTTTAATGTGATGTTATTTTTAGTTTTTATTGTTTCATATATAGAAATTATTGGGTTTTTTTTCTTCATGTTCAATATATAACATTTTTTTAAAAGAAACAATATATCGCAGTATGAGGTATACTTAAAGTTGTTTTCAAAAATTACTTATGAGGATAAAAAAATTGGGATTATTTTTTCGGTTTTGAGATAGATAAAGAGTATAATTTTGAAGTTGGAAAAAAAATTTATATTGATAATGGAAATTATTTTTTGGGAAAAAATTACTAAGGCTGAAAATTGTGACCTTTTCCATTTTAGTGAAAACCTATTGATATAAACAGAGTACAGAGAAAAATCAATGACTTATCAATGTATGAAGGATTTAGGATTGTTTTCAAAAATATAAAATCAATACCTATACTTCAATGTTTTATTTTCTTAGTGGGTTTGACCATGAATGACAGTTGATTTGTATAACCCATGTAATTTAGGATTAAATATTAGGTAATTGGATAAATTATTGAATAATTACATCTGGAGATTGATTGTTTTTTCAGATTGGATTAATCAACATGTGTTTTTAGTAGATAATTTCTATTTTGGGGAACTCAGTTACATGGAATTGATTTTATGTTAATTTATTATTGTGGGATTACCATATTGCCGGATAGGGATTGATAATTATTGTTTTTATTTTTATAGGTACATTAGAGAATATTCCTATATTTTTTGTGATATATATATGTAGGGTTATTGCGTGGTTATAATTTTTATATGAGAGAGTATATTAATTAATTAGAGTATAAAAAAATGTTGATGTGATAGAAGTATTCTAGATTTAATTAGGGATCATGATTTTTGGGTGCTGTAGTTCTTGGTGAATAATGTTCATTGTGATCATTATCACATAGTAAATGAATCATTAACATCCGTTGATAGGAAAATATGTACTAGTGATGAAATATTCACTTGTGTAAGTTGATATTATATGTAATTGATTAGTTATGTTTCTTAAGGATGAGAATTGTTATGGTGGGGAGTTTATAATAAATCATTCCTTCATGTGTTAGTGAAGTGGAATGAGGATCATAGAAAAATCAATTTTATTGATGGGTGGATTTAATTTTTTGGATTATAAATTATAGAGGATGTTTTTGACATATATTAAGGATAATATTGTATGTTTTGGTGGTGTAATATTACAGATAAGAGGTTAGTTATTGAATATTTTAATAATAAAGGAAGATGGTGGAGTTAAATTTGATTAAAAAAACATAGATTAATAATAAGTATAGTTGATATGGGTATATAGTGATAGAAGGATTTTTTACATTGATATATGTGTTTTTAGAGTATAAAGATGAGAAAGAAGATTTAAAGTGGAAGTATAAAATTTCTTCCATATGTTGTGAAGACAAAATTTTAAAGAGGTACCAGAGTGTCTATATATTAAAGACATATCATGATAAGATTTATGTATAAGTAATCTATAATATTTTGATATTTTCTTATGATGACCAATATTATTCTATTTATATTAGGTTCTATAAGACATAATTGAATTTAAGGATTCAATAGACACATATTGATAAATAAATAGTACACAATTCCACATCAATGTAAATCATGACATAATTGATTCTACGAAAGAGTAATCTGTTTATTGTTTGAATATATTCACCATAAAGGGGGAGAAAATTACATAACCTATCTTATATAATTGTGAATTCAGGATAATGTATGAATTAAATATATAATTTCTATATTTAAAGAGGTATCATCCTTCTTAATGATTTCAATATATGAGTAAATATTTGGGAGAAGTCATAGATATATTACTAGGAGTAGATAAATGTCAAATCACAAGGATGACCAATACATTGTGAATATATAGGTAATTCCATATATAATACCCCCTGATAAATTTGTATAATTTTATATTTTGATAGCCAATGGAATCAAGTTTCAATAGGAATGGCATACCATAACTATGTGATAATTGGATATGATAATAGAAGGAATACAATGCAGTATAAAGGACCATGAAACAATATATCTATGATTTAAGGATATTTATAGGATCATGTTATGATTTCAGTGTAGTTTTAAATGAGTTATATTATAGATTTTGAGGATCTACTATTTACTAGAATTTGATGCAAAAATGGTTGGCGATGTGATATAATTTAGATGATTTTGAAGGGTATCATGTTGTAGAGTATAACATTACATTGTGATTTGGTAGTTTTTATAAATTATAAATTATTTGGTTTGAATATTAAAATATGATATATAAAATAAATTCTGAAGGATTTACTTAATCAAAGTAGATTTAGTTTACCCCATGTAATTTCATGGAAGGTATATATTGATCTCACATGGTTAAAATAATTAAAATTAATCAAAATCATTGATATAAGGTTTAGAGACATGTTTGAATTTATATAAACTACTATGATAGCTTCTCGAAGAAAAATATATACAATTTCTAGATTTTCTTCATAGAATGGATAAAAAAATAATAAATATATAGTACAATTAAGAATATTGAGGAAAAAATCTCAATATCTATTTTTAGAACATTATAAGAGAGGGAAAAATATTAGTTTTTATTGATCATTTCCAATTTGGAAGAGTAAGTCCAAATGAAAATGTCAATCTATTAGCATGTTTAGTACTTTGAGAATGGGTAAAAAAATAATAATTACCTTGCATAATTATACCAAATATAAAGATATTGTTCACTACTATGTGGTGTGTGTGAATATTTATAGATTGATTCAACTAATGGGAAGTAATACAAGTCATACATTTGAGGATAAGTATCATAATGAACATGGGATTCTATAGATCATCAATTTCGGGGTTATAAAACACATTAATCACACTATTTTTTGTTATCATGAAGAGACCAACCTATGTATAAATTTCTTAATCCACTCAAATCAATTTATTAAGGAGAATAAGGGAGAGTAACTCGTGAGAGGTAGTATGCCACCTTAAAACATAGAAAAGGTTGTACATTTGGCAAGTAGTGACCATAACCAAACTTGTACATCATGAAAAAGTGAGTTTATAACTGATTTTGGTTTGATGGAACATCTCTATTTTTATTATTATTAATCATAACCTTATGTGGGTAAACCAAGTCAAAATATTTCAACATTTCATGATTTTCGTTTTTCATCCATGTTTGACATTCGATGTGATTGACCATAAGAGAGTGTAATATGTATTGAATTAATTTTAATGAGGGAACAAAACTATTAAAAGGAATGAATTTCATAGGATAATGTTCAAATTGAGTAACACCCTTATTCAACCCCCTATAAAGGTGTCTTGAGTCCCAATAATATTTATTAGAACCTAATGTTTCTAACATAGAGGTTAATCTATAAAAATATTTTTTCATAATTATTGCACACATGGATTGAATAATGAAGCCTTATGTTTTCAATTTTCTTATATCTATGGTTGAAAAAATAGATAATTATTTTTCTATTGTATTTTAATTAAAATATCATTAATTTTATATAAATAGTCACATAGTTGAGAAACTATAGATTTTTGGATGTGGAGGCTTAAAATATATTGAACAGAGGTATATCCTATTAGGTATTCAAGAAAGAAATTCATTATTAATGTTTTTTTAATATTTTAATTCTTTTAGAAATAATTTATTTAAAATAAAGGTAAGATAATATTTTTGGGGGTCCTACCTAAATTAAAAATTTTCAATCTAGTGAAGATGAGATTTTATTGAACAATAATGGTGAAAAGTGACTAATTTCAAAATGGAAAAGTAATAGGAGTACGAATAATATAACACCAAAGAATGTAGACATAGTCTATAAAGTAATTGTGATTATTTTTTATAAATAATTTATTATTAATACTATTATAGAATATTTTTAAATGGATGGAAATTAAGGCTACCTCATGAAGATTCAATTGGGTGGTGATTTAATATAAAAAACAACAAATTCTTTCTGTTGTTAATATGGGGAATGTTTTTGCAACAATTATTATGTAATACCATAATTACTAATTTTTTTGATTAACGGTAAATAATATGTTAATTAGATTTCATGTTCATCTTAATATTTTCATTTTAAAATAAATGACTAAATACTGATTTTGCATCATTGAATGAATCAATTAGAATAATGGGTGAAAAGATCAAGGTGGAATGAGATCTAGTAATATAACTTTCACGTGAGATGGAATAAAAACTTTTATAAAGAATGATTTTAAATTATATATTATCCATATAAAAATATATCTCTATGAGAGGATAAAATATGGGATAAAATTTGGTTCAATTATGAAATACATGAATGCATGATTGAAGGAGAAAAACGTTAAGGGTAATGTTCTTGAAAAATTTGTAGAAGGTATAATTTTATTGGGATATATTTTTCTTTTGATAACCATGGATATATTTTAAGGAACTATATCATAGAAGGATATGGAATAACCAAGAAGAAAACCCCATATTGATATCAAGGGGGATATATATAAGGGAGGAAAAAAATAGGTTACATTGAAAAAAATTAGTGTTTATAGGGAGTTGGAAAGGAATGAAACCAATCATGTATCATTCTCCACCAGATAAGTTTTTAGAACAAAAATCATATAAATTAATTATAAAAACATAGAGAATGTAAAATTTTGTTTCTCATACATGATAAAAGATGGATGGAAGTTGAATGAAGGATCATCTAGGAAAAATAATTCTTAGCTGAATATAATTTATATTGAGAAAGGAAAGTTAGAAGAATGTATAAGTTGGTTTAATAGATCCCACCACACATAAGGAGATAAATATTAGTGGAAGATGCATAATGTGGTAGAGGATGAATGTAGATGGTTATTGTAGTGAAGCATCAATGCAAGAAAAAAACCGAAGTGGGATTAATCTCACTATGGATCAAGTTCCTAATAAAAAGTATATAGATAACTCTAAATGAGATATATGTTATGATGTTTGTATAAGTCTTTTTTCATATATATCCACTAATAATTACTGGAATTTTTTTATATGTAAAGGGTTTATTAAACATGGAAAACCACTTTCCTCTACTTGAGGATTTATGGAGATTTATATCTCACCCCATGTTATTAATTATTATGACTAATTATTATAGTGATGTAGAATTAAGGGGGGGATACAATCCATGTTGTAAAAGTATATATAAAGGTTGAATTCATTACAAGGGAATTTATTGATGAAACAACTGGTGTAAGAAGAATCACCAGTAGAATTTCATATTAATCTTGAATTCGATGTGGTACTAGAGCCCAATTTTGAACAAAAAATTGATACTTTAAAAATACTAAATGATATAAAATACTAATTTAAAATAAAATCAATTGGAAACTTGAAAAATATTTAATTTAAAGTGGGGATGTTGTTTCCCAATTGAAATCAACACTTATAATAAATGAATTATTGTCAAAGATAACTCTGAAATATTCATTGGAATCATATAAAATATAGAGATAAACGTGTATTATTAGAAATATACCAAGAGTTTCAGTTCCCAAAGATAAAGGAGGCTTGATTTTTAGTGAAACATCAGTATTCAATAATTTTATGGTTTATTTTTTTAATAATAATATGATATCAACTAATTGTTTTTTGGATACTAAATGATATATAAGGGAGACCTTCATTATCTATATCATGTCACAAGTGATTAAATGACTAAAAAACAAGTGATAGATTGATATTGAATATTCAAATATAGTTTGTTTAATTTGTATAGGGATACATTACAAGTAAAAGATGGAGATCCTGAACAATAAGTGGTATCATGTTTTTTTCATGAAAATTGATATAATTTAGTATAATTTGTGGTAAAATTATATACAAGGTGATTTAATGTTTATTTGTTGATGATATTGTTTAATTGTGGTTGAGTTAACTAAGAGAGAATTATTCAAGGAATTTGAAGCTTGAGATAAATATATTTATTGAAGTAAGTGAGTAAAATATACAAAATTGACATTACTAATTTAATCTATTATTTTATACACTAAGTTATAACTTAATAGTCTTAGAGTATTAGTTATGACTCATTATTTTGTAGCTAATTTTCTAAATGAATATATTTTACAAAAAAACTATAGGTGAAAGATATTTTTATCCAAAGAGAGGATCTTTATTTTTTTGATATTTTGGAATTAGAAAAATATAAAGAATATTTCCTAGATACCTCAATAAAATGACATATGGTATCAATAATTAAAAAAATATAAGGTTTAAGATAATTTTTTTTACATGTTTTAAGTAAAATATGAAATTTAGTACACAAGTGAAAATGACAGACAAATAATAGCCTAAAGTGGTGGAAAACACTAGATCATTGTAAGGTAATTCCAAAGTTATTTTTAGAGTTAAGGTGATGAAAAAAATATAATGGAAAGTGGTTAAAATAGATTATAGATGTGGAAGAGAATGTTGGTATTTAGGAAAAACATTTGAACTATTATAAAGGCCTCTAGGTTGTGAATGAGCTCCTTGACAAGGGTATAGATTGGTCTTTCTAAATCTGGTGTTGTATCATATTCTTCCTTGTTGGATACTTTTAAGGGTGGTGAGAAGAAAATATATGTATAATGTGTTCATTCATGATAAATCTAGAGAAATTATTTTATTAAAAAAGGGGGATATGTAATGATGAATATACACTTATGTAATTTAGAGACAGAGGGGATGTTCTTGAAGTTAAACTCATGATAATATAATGAAACATCTAGTAGATGATATGAACACCACATATTTATACTCCTAGATCTTGAAAAAAAATATAAACATTACACATATGCTTTGATGTATGCCAAGAATACTTAAACATAACATACATACATACATACATATACATACATATATATATATATATATATATATATATTACATCATTTTAAATGTTTATCATTACATGTCACAAATAAAATCATTACCCAATAACCCAAAGGATTACTGTATTTGAAGATTAGTTAAGTAAAAAACTTATTGAAATTGTTTTATTAAAAAAATATTATTATGGAACTATAACACTTATACAATGGATTTAAAATATGTTAAAATAATTATAAATCATGAAAATATAATATTTGAATTTGGAATAAATATAAGAATATAAATCATAACATTGTGGATCAAATATCACAATCTGAATACCTTAGTACAATGGATTATGAACCACTACCACTATCCCTTAGTATAGTGGACTATGTTTCACTTCCAACATCCTTAGTATAGTTGGTTTGACAACACTACCAACATCCCTTAATATAGAGGATCATGCTTCTATATCAACATCCCATAGTAATATAATGAGATTTAAAACATAACCAATGTTTGGAGGGATATATATTATCCCACCTATTACATAATGATAAACCATACATATGTGCACAACATTAAATCAATCATACATATTATCTTCAGAACCACTGGAAATAAAATGGGTTATAGAATATTTTCTAATAGTACCATATAAAATTATATCAAGAATTTGATATACTAATACCTAAAATTCAATTTCCCAAAATAAATATATCAAAATATTAATTTTTAGGGTTATTTCACGAATAATAATTCTATAGTAGAGAAATATTTTTTGGATATATTGAGGAAAATTTAAGTGAATTCAAAAAAATAATTTAATTAAATCTTTTAGATTTTTTTTTAAAAATAATGTCAAAGTAACCTTTCAAAAAATAATTTTAAGAAAAATAAAATGATATTTTTTGGATTTTTTTAATAGAATTCTCAATAATGGAACCCAGAAAAGAAATATAGTTCAATGAAATAAATTTGTTATGTAATTTATTTTTTTAAAAAAATTAAAATAAAATACCCTTATATATTTTTATGTATTTTAAAGAAAATATATATTGATGAAAAAGTTAGAAAAACTTCATATTGAAAAGATATGAAGAGAAATAAAAAAAATACATAAGTTAAAAAAATATTTTTCCCTCAATAAAATCATATAATAGTATTTTTTATAGAAAAAATATGGACCTGGTGGAGAAAAAACCTATATGGGGGATGTGATTTATTTTAAAAAACACCATATTTTTAATAAAAAATGAAATATATCAATGAAAAATATATTGAAATGAAAATTTAATTTCCCTATATAGAGAGAAAATACCATGAATAAATATGTAAAAATTATAAAATATTTTAATGTTTCAGTATATACACCATATAAATTAGAATTGGTTCATGTTTGAAACTTGTCCCATAAAAAGAAAATTGATATGAAAGACCCATACAAAATTAGTAGGATATGAATAAAAACAACATTAAAAAGAGATTATAAAATGGAAACCTAATTAACATGATTAAAAATATTTTTTTAATAATAAAATATAATGGTGTATTTAATACACCCTGATAAATATGAATAGGTTCATAAAATGAAAAAAATCCCCAATGAAAAAAATAGGGACAAAAGCCCTTATGGTGTTAAAAACTTATGAATCGATAGAAAATAATAGAAAGATCATGAAAAAGTGTTTAATATATCATGGATAAATATTGATTTATTATAAATGAATATACTTGGTAAATAATTACATGATATAAAATAAAACATAGTGTATAATACGAATAATGTCTTATTGAAAGGAAATTGATACAAATTACCCTTGCCTTAGATTCCCACTTAGTAAAAGATACTCTAACAAATTATATAATCAATATAAGTTTTTTATTAATATATATAATAATGATACTTGTATTTATTTAACTTGATACAATTAATAAAAAATTCTATTTCCTATTTATTGATCATTTCTGTTAAAATTAATGTTCAAACATTAATCTTCCCATTTGTTCTATTCTATGTTTTGTATGGAGGAAGTAGTTATTAATCCTTGAATATGTATTTATAACCTAAATTTTTTTCATAGAGTTCACATAGGTGTTTTTTATATATTTATAAATTCCAATGGTTGTTTTATGGATGTTATGTTGATGGTTTTTTACGAGTCATTAAAATATCAATTTTTGAATTTCAACATAATAAAAATAGTTACTTTTTTGTTAATGAATATAGTTATATATATTAATGTTTCTTAATTATGTAAGTACCTTAAATTCACTATTATTAAATTATGTTACCATTATCTATGTTATCTTAGTCATTTCATGATATAAACATTATAACACCATTCTTGTAAGTAGTTGAACCGACCAAAATAAGAGTGATTTATAAAAAATGAGTGAGTTAGAATATAGATTTATATTATAATAATATATTTTTTATGAAGATTAATTCTATTAATATAACATCAAAAAAGTGTATAATTATATTTTTGAATAATTTAGATGATAAAGTAAATGAAAATAATGAAGGATAACTTGTTACTAACTTTGATGAAATCACTACTTCTCAAAATGAAATACCTCAAAATAAAGGGCTTAGGCCTCATTTTGACCAAAGGTTTTAAAACATGGGGGGGGGGAATCTTCAATAGGAATAAATGGTTGATATTTATTCAGGATTCATAGGATAATATTGGATTATAGTTTGTGGAATAGAGATACTTTAATAGGTTAAAATGAGGAAGATTTCTTTGAATACTTATGTTATGTGAAGGGTAAAGATGGAATCTCCTGGAAGTCATGTGAGTTAGGTAATGAAATATTGGTGAGCTATGTAATATTGATTCACATTCCTATCTAAGGACTCATAGACTTTATAACTATCATGTTAATTTTAAAAATTTCAGCCAATATAATTTACCTTTTAATCCTTTTTATCTTGTTTATTCATTTAGCATTGAAATCATATTTTAATAAAAAATAGGTTAACCTTTATTAAATAATTTTAACATTCTGATTAGAAATATGGTACAATTTTATATAATTTAATTTCTAAATATGATTGATTTAAATTTTATATTAAAACACAAAATATATTGAAATAACTATTTTTAATTTGAATTACTAGGTGTTCATATTATTATTTCATGTCAATTAATAATAATTAAATGAGTGGTAAATTTTTTACACCTATAAAAATTAAATATGAATAGAATCATCATTAGATCATGATATAATTATTTTTTTAGGATAATAATCCGTAATTCATAAAAGCTACTTTTAGAAAAATGAATTTTTATTCTAAAAAATAATTTAATATAATTTACTACCAAATATTCATCATTATATATAATTTAATTATATATATAAGTAAAAAATTTCATTAAAATCAATCTTTAACAATGATCAAAAAAATACACTACACATAGAAAATCATTATTTTCAAAATATGTTTTTCTAACATTAAATTATTTTATCAATATTTATAAATAATTAAAAATCAGTGTATGATTTTTTATTCATTTGATAATATTAAAATAATTTTGTAAAATTTCATATGAAATATTTAAGAAATTATAAATTTAAATTCAATATAAAATATAGAATAAATTCAATGTTTTTAAATAAAACATTTCTTTTAACATTGAATAATTGGACAAGTATTAATTTTAATTACTTGAATACTTTTAGGATACGATAAATGTTTTAATAATTATTTAATTTTTTAATGGAAAAATTGTTTATATCATTATTTAAAATTAATAAATTAATCAAAATGCATATTTCCTGAAAAGTCAATTTATTATTCCAATGCATGTCCTTTACAAGTCTAAGAAGATTGAATCCTTCTCAAATCTCACCATCGATAAAGTCCCCAAATCCTTTGTACTTAGATAATATACCACAGTTTCTTTCCACGATGCTAATGGACTGAGTTGTAATTATGCTTGATCATATCTAAACACCTTTCACTAGAGAATATTAATATAATTATAAGTGAATATTTATTTTAGGCTCTTTCGGTCTATATATATTTCACACTTCTCCTCATAGTGATAATATCACCATATTTTCAATGCAAAGATCACTACATCAGACTCCAGATACTTCATGGGATAGTTCTTCACATGAAATTTTAGGCACCTGGAGGCATTGGATATAAATTTATCATTATTCATTAATAAATTTCCTAAGCCCTCTTTTTAGCATCACTAAATACCAGAAAAATTGCCCCACTTATTGGTAGTGAGAGGATATGTTTAATGATCAATCATCTTTTCAAATCCTTAAATATCTCTTCACATTCAATAGTCTAGAAAAACTATACTACCTTCCAGGTTAGATTAGTTAGTGGGTTTTACCATCACATGAAGTTTATCATAAATCATATGTAATACATAGATTGTCCAAGGAAACTATAGATATCCATTACAAATAATGGTCTATGCCAATCAACAATTTCCATTTTCTTTGAATAGTCCAAATATATCCCTTTACTGGTAATAATATACCCCAATAATGATATTTCCTTCTTATAGAACCATATTTACTAATCTTTTAATATATATTCTCCTTTATTAAATATTTTTTAGAGTATTAAAATTCTCCTCTTAACCCTCCTTGATTTTAGAGTAAATCAAAATATCATCTATAATGATGACCAAATATTTGTCTAGGTGATCTCTAAAGACTCTATTACTTAAGTACGTAAATATTTCTAGATAATTATTCTATCTAAAAGGAATCAATATAAACTAATAGATTCTATTCCTAGTTCAAAATATACTTTTCAAAACATCTTCCTTATTCACCTTTAATTGGTGATATCCTGACCAAACGCCCACCTTAGGGAAATATTAGGCTTCACATAGTTGAAAGAAGATGTTTTATATTCATAAGAGTGGATACATATTCTTTATTGTGATTTTTTAGTTCACAATAATCAATATATAGGTACATTGACCAATCATTCCTCTTGACTAAGGGTATGATTCACCCCATAGTTAAGCACATAGTCATACAAAACCCTTTTCCATATTCTGTTGTAACTGCATCATCCGGTCTTCCAACTCAACAGTGGATATCCTATAAAGAGTCTTTGATATAGGCATAGATCAAGGTATAAGTTCAACTGAGAACTCAAACTCTTGGTCAGGAGGAAGACCAAAAAACTCTATAGGGAATATATCAGTATAATCCCTTATAATGGGAATTACATAAAGAATGATTCTATCCTTTGTCTCAATCATTTCATCCCAATATTCTTTCTTATAAGGAAATAATATCTACATATGGAAAAATTATTTCATGGGAGATTCATCATCCTCCTGACCTTGTCTAAAATAGGAGGATTCCATGGGATGTGAAGAGTCATCTCCTTATCTCTACTATTAATGTTGTATTTATATAAGAACATACAATCCTTGCCCAATATTTCAGTAAACACCAGTTAAAGAAGTTAGATGAGATATTAAGAAAGATTCAGTCTCAAAACATTGACTTCGGAGCAGTTATATACCTGGGATGCAACCATTAATCCATTATCTATTATGAAAGATAGATCAACCCCAATGTTTTGTAGTAGTTATTGAATAGTTTTAATAAACTTATAAGATAGGAAAGAATTTTTATAATCCAAATCAAATAGAATGTTTACAATTATTTAATAAATAACTAGTATAACAATCACCACATCATTGTTAGTATCCACCTTCGCATTTTTGATAACATATTCTCTTCCTTTATCTATAATTCTTGGAGTTTGTTTTTATTGATTTACTCTAATAACCATTAGCATAAGGAAGTGGATTTCCTATTGATTATGTTCCCTGTAGTTGAAACACTGAATAGAAGGCTGATCATTGATCTAAACCTTCTTTTATTCTTTCTAATTAGTGAGTTTATTTATTTTCCACCAGAACTTGTTACCATGATTCCCCCCTTTTATACATTTTAAGCATCTCCTTGTTCCCAAAAATATTTTCTAGGATTCTTATTCCAGCACTTTTTGAAATTGGGATGTTTGGTTTTCATTCCTCTATAGTATTTTCCTGTTGAAACCCATAAGGAATATTCCATTTTACATTTTTTTATCTATGTTCCAATGGTACCACTAAGGGTCACTAATATTTATCTCAAATTTTATGGAATAATGGAAAATATCTTCATAAATATAAATGACCTTAATTTCTAAAGATTTTCATAGATTTGGATTTGATTTACTAAAGAAGTTGTCCACATTACTTTCAATATTGAGGAAAAAGTCAGTGATGTACCATTCATTACATGTGATATTTTACTCATGCTAACTTATGATTCATATTACATTTTGAATGAATAGGGAACTCCCTTTTTATTTTATGTGTGATATTTTAGAGAAAATATTTATTGAAAAATAATTTCATGAAGTCTTTACACTCCATGGAATCAATATCCATTTTGGAATTTGTGTTCTTGATCAATGTACAAAACTAATCGACATATCCTTTAATTTGATAAATTAACAACCTAATTTTATTTTTCTCTGAAAATTTTAGGACATATAAAATCTTCTAAACTGAGTTTATCTATTACTCCATGACAAGTGTATCAGAAGATCCTCTAAAGGTAGAAGGCATATATGATATAAAAGACTAAACTATAACTTGGTCATTATTAGTAGGAGTGGGGTGTTACACATGATACATGTTATTATTTATAACATGAGATATTTGATCTAGTAATTCCATGATGTTTACATCTCCCATTACTATATGATTATAAATATCATTAGTGCAATTATAAAATTTCTTATAATGTTGATTATTGGAACAGTTTCTCTTATTTCACACCATTAAAAAACTAAGAAAAATATTATGAGAATACAATAACTAATAAACTTAAAAAATTGAAACTTCTAAACATTAGAGGGATAAATTATATATGATATATATATCCTAACTTATTTTTCTCTAGGTTTCAATCTAGATTATTGATAGTAATTTCCCAATTTTTTTTCTAACCTAATAATTTTTTAGGTCTTTAATAAAGGTTCATAAAGAACTTATGAATTTATAAAACACATCACCTAGGAGTTTCAAACCTTGGTGTCCAAAAATACACATTTTTTTTCACTAGGTGATGATCGATTCTAGATCAATGTTCCATTTTCATATTTATTACCACTAGTTACAACTATTATATAGCCACATTCACTTATAAAATATGTAAAGGGATGCCATTTCTTAGAATACACTCACTCTATCCTTCACTAGTATTCCTGGATATTTAACACAATTAAAATTATTCTTATTCATATACGTATACTTATTTTTAAGGTTATCACAAAAGGTTTCTCCTCGTAGTATCCAAATTATAGTAAAAAATTTACTCTGATACCAACTATAGTGACCAAATACTTTTACTAATACTATTACATGCTTTTTAAAAATAAGTATCAAAAATATACATCCCAAATATCATTATTCCTAGTGAATTTGAAAGAATAGGTTTATAATACATCATAAGGAAACTAAAACATGAAATCCTTATTTAATTCTCTAAAAAGAATTCATAAATCCACTTGAGACCCTAAAAAAAATAGGATAACCGCAGGAAATACATAAAATAAAGTGTTGAGCTAAAAGGGACAGTAAGGAAATAAACATGATAAGGAAGCATAAATTTTTAGTCAAAATCATAACATGATATCGTAAAAGATAGGATTAAGAGTAATCACATGGGAGCATAACATAATGATCATGGTATCATAAGATCATGGAAGAATGTACATAGTATAAAAAGATCATGGTAACATAGTAAATGTGGTATCAATATAGAACATTACATACACTAGAGTAATTATAGTTTCCTATAAAATATCACATGTTGGAAAAAGTCCCATAGTGGATTAAGTTTACTTTGTAATACCATACAAGAAGTCTTGTGAGACTAAAACATCACACAATGAATTGGTGTGATACATGGGTGAACCCAACATAACATCTTCATGAACTCTGTTTTCCACATAATGGCAGTCAATCATAAATAAGTTTATAATAATTACCCATGGAAAGTAAATGGTTGGCATAATATTGCCTCATATCATAATCAAATGAAATATCTTAATGAAGGAATTTTAGAAATAAACATAAGGAATGTATTTACCATTAAAAGGAAGGTATAATAAGCTATGTATATATGTCATAGACATTTATACATAGTTTAGAATTATTAAATAACTTTAAATAGGGAGATAAAGTGAGTTAGATAAGGATTTTTCATAACATGAAAAAGGGTGGTCTAAAGAGATCCCTTACCTCAAACCTGATTCATCACCTGAATTATTTATCCTCCAAAAAAAATAAACCTATTTTAATTATTTATCTTATTAATGAATTTTTTAATTTAATTATTCCTTTTATTTTTTTCATTACAATGTTATATTCAATTACTTAATCTTTCTGGATCATTCCAAATGTTTTGGGGATGTTCAACTCATATGTCCAAAATCACCCTAGAATGTCGACTAAGGTAAAAAATATTATATTTAATCATATTTAGAATAATATTAATAATTTATTTATTCTTTTAATACATAAATAATACTTTTAAAAATAACCATGATTTATTGTTATGAAAAATGGAGTACGTTACAATTATGGAGACAGTAGGTCGTATGCACTCATTTGTAACGTTTCCATTTTCAATGATTACTATAGAAAAGAGGTAAATGTTATATTAAATTTATATAATTATCATTATATAATAAATTAAAAATTATTTATTTTAATAAAATCACATTTACCATCTATTTGATGCGGTAATAATTATAGACTCACAACATTTCACGAGGCAGTAGGCTACGATACACACGAATGATGTTATCATTTTCTAACAGATTGTGAGGTCAGAATGTATATGATATGTTAAATTTCAGTAAATACTATTTTTTCATGAAAATATTATATAAACACTAAATCCATCGTCATGAAAATCTATGAGAGGTGATGATAGAAACCAAGTTACATCGGTTCATGAGGTGATAGTCCACCATACATAGGAATGATGGTTTTGTTTCCCATTTGATGGAAGTGGAGATGGATTTAAGATTTGAAATTAATAAGATAAAAAAGTTAGTATATTATATATATTGATTTTATTTTATTGTAATGATTGAGTAATATCTTTAGATGTTTAAGAGGAAATGAAACAAATATGCTTGGTTAATAATTATACCACTTCTTCGGACAACCTATTTAGAATTATATCTGAATCCTTTCTAGATTGCCTTAATGATCAAACCAAATATACTAGGATGTGTTTAGGGATTTGAAAAAGGAATCTCAGTATATATTATCTAAAAGATAAGGCTTTATATATATAAATTGGTTATAATAGTGGGTTCTCTTTTCTAAGTGAGGGAGATGACACACATTGAGTTTTTGAAAAGAAAAATTTATACCCACATATTAAACATTCTAAATGGCTTAAAATGGATAATTAATTAACCTTATATGATATAAGGTAAAAATATTTCCATAAGATAGGATTTTTACTTGTTTTATGTTCATTTTAATACTTATATTTTTAGTTTAACCCCAACTAAATCCATTAAAACCTTAACCATGATAATTATTTTTTATTGTTTTTACTATTCATTATAATCCAAAATTATGTTTAACTTATTATATAATATTAATTATTTTGATTGTAAATAAGGAATCTATTTTTCCAAATTCAATTCAATTATGTTGCATAATTTAATTTAAAATTTTACCCATAGATGCTATGAAAAAAAGTTTTTCCAAAGGAAAAGTTTTCATTTCAAAAATTAAATATGAATTTGATTAAATGACCTAAATTGCTATAATAATAACATAATTTAAGTAATTTAAAATTTAAATTTTTTAAAACAAAATATAAATTTGTAAACTATTTAAATAAAAAGTTATTTTTCAATACAAACTACTATTATATTTATTTAGAAATTGGTTCCTTGTTATGAGCTCGTAAAGGGCGCTCCTCCTCTAGGGTTCCCCGTCGCCGCCTCCTTCTACCTTGTGTCAATACAGCTCCCCTCCTCAGGGCTTGTTCAGTGAGACGGCATCGTGTGACCACGTGGACTCGGTCGTCTCAGCATCTCGTCATTGCTAGCCTGCTTCGCCCCTCACTCCACCTTAGTTGGATAGGGCTTCCAATGGCGGCGCTATGATAAGTTGTTGGTCAAGATCTGCTTCTAGTTTTAAGAGTTTCTACCTCATCTCCTGGTATGTGTTGGGTGGTCTGCTGTGGTCTCCGTGTGTGGGGATGGAGGTGATGGGTTTTGGGTTCTGATTTGCGATGAGGTCCAGAGAGCTTGGAGTTTGGGTGGCCGACTATTTGGTGATGCTTTCTTGAACTCTAATTCTTGCCCTTGTTTTCTTTGATTTTGGTCACTGCTCGTGGGTTGGTTGTTTGGTCGTGTTCTATTTTGGTTGATCTGTTACTATTTTTGACTACATATGCTATTCTGGTTTTCAATTCTAGTATTCATGAAATGATTTTTTTGAGGTGTGATGATTTGGTATTCGTTTTTCTGTTGGTGATTTGGTTTTGATTTTGATTTCTTGGTTTCATCAATGATTGTACCATCCTGAAAGTGGAGTTTGATGGTGCATTTGGATTACAGTTTCTCCACCCGATTCAGCAATTTTAATCTCTATATTTTAGCATGTTTAGCTTGAAAGTAGCTTGATATAATTAATCAAGTTTTTGTTCTTGTGAATTATGACCATCTGTTTCTGGATCAGTAGAGTATATTGGTTTGTTTGAAGGATCCCTTTCCAGTATGCAGGATGGAGTAATGTCTCGGTTGTTTTTCCTGCCGGCATGTGCAGTTTGGTGAAGTGGATGTTTGTGATGCGAAAAAGTTGGTAGTGGTTCAGGGTGTGTGAATCAAAGTGGCTAGTGGTTCAGCATTCATGCCTTGAGGCGATTTGGCGGTGTAGTGATTGGTTTTGTTTTCAAATTTTGAATTTGGGGTTTTGGATGCTTATGGGTTGAATTATAAATTTTCTGTTATGTGTTGTTATGGATTTTAGAATGTATGGTTACCACTAACCTTAAAGTGGCTATGAAAATACAAAAATATGGATTTGACCAATACAAACTACTATTTTTACCTATTAATTAAAAGAATATAATTTTTTGAAAAATCGAAATAAGTCATAATAATATAATTATGGCTTGTTGATTCCAAAGTTTAGTTCATTTTTAAATAAATTTTATTAAATTATAAAAAAATTATTTTATTATTTATTCTAAAAAACTAATGAAAATAATTTTTTTGAGGAATAAGCATTTTTCAAGCTTATAAAGACTTTACAAAAAATTAAGTATTTATTTATCAATAATTTTTCTTTATCATTAAAATTTATTTTTCAAGTTATTTTTATTCTAATTTATGAAACCAAATATAATGTTTAGTTTTTTATAGTCATGTTTAAATAATAATATTAATAGTATATTGAGGTTCGTTAAAACTCAACACTGTGTGTCCTATATGCTATATATTGAACATAAGTTTCCTTTCTTTAATCAACTATACATGTTAAAGTGGTATTATTTCATTACTTAATCATTTAACATGATATAATGTTTTCAATTAATTTATATAAATATTTTGTTGAAATTGGTTTAACATAAATATTTATTCATGAGTAGGAATTGTGGATTTTTTTAGTGGTACACCCATGTGTGGATTAGGAGTGTACCACACCCATTTTCATATAGTTTCGATATCCTTATGTTACATGGTGAGTTTGGTTTTGATTATTATATTTTGTGATTTTTTATTTTAAATTAATTATTTTATGATTTATTTGTTTTTATTGATTTTTAGGTTCTTATAGGTGTGAAAGTGGTTACAAATACATGAATGAAGTTAAATTTAACATTAATTAATTTGGATGTTCTTTTAACAATGATTTTCTTGATCATTATCATTATTTTATAGTTTTATTTCTTATTAAATTTATTTAAATTTTATTTTTTTATAAAATTAAGTGGAATAAACCCATAATTGGGATAAGATTTTGTTGGAATTATAATAAACTATAACCATGTATTTTTATAAATGGTACATTGGTTGTGAAATGGTAAAGTGTGTGTTTGTGGATATTTTTGGGGGATAAGTGATGTGGTTAATTAGTTTTAAAAATGAAATTACCCTCCATATGAAATAGCAATTGAAATGATTTTCTTAGAATGGAAATTCTAAAAGGAATGTTTAGTTTATAATAAAGGTATTAAAATGGGATTTACAAAAAAATTGTTACTTTAAAAAGATTGTTAAACTTGTTTTTTAAAGGAATAAAAAGAGGGTACTTGTGTGATTTCTCCAATTTCAATTTTCCCTATTTTGGGATATGTTTCATATTCATGTAAATTGGATGTGTGATTCAATTTATAATGTCTTACAAATTAGTTTTTTAGTTTTATATAATAAAATTTAATAATTATTGTTATAATCTATTGAATCTTCTTAGGTATATGACACATTTTCTATATTTTATAATATTCTATGAGATTATTAAACTTTTTCCCTTATTGTTATCCCATTATGAATAATCACTCATGATTTAATATGAACCATATAAGAGACTATCCCATGTGTAATGGTTTTGTTAGTTAATGTTGAAATACATGATAGGTTTCTTTGTTGGTATTGGTCCATCTAAAAAATGATATACCCTTTGGGAATTAGTAGAGTCTAGGAATCATTGATTTCCTAACATTATTTTTTTCATGTGGTTGGTCCACATTTTTTATTTTAATAATTTTTTATCATGTTATTATAGTTAATTTTATATTTTATTCATTAGGGACTCTTTTAAAACCCTCTTTGGTTATCATTAACATTTAATAACTATTTCAAATGGTTGGTCCCAATTTGATTACCCATTGTTTTTTCCTAACATGATCATTATTATACATTATATTTTAGTGTTTTTAATATAAATGGGTTCTAAGATAACTATTGGTTCTGGTGGGTGTAAAGTTTCATGTTTTGAACCGAATGAGAAAACAAAAGAAACTAATTTTATCGTTAGCTGGGCAGGTTTGTTTTAAAACTGAGCATCAGAACTTTTTATTTTATATAGTTGACATTGTGATGTGTCTTAAATAAATTTTATTAAATTAGTTTGATTAAAATTAAAATTGAATAAAATTAAATTATGGGTAAAAGCCTTATTAAAACTTTGGTATATTCTATGAAATATTTTTTAGAGTTTTATGATGAGTCAGTATGAGATTCGATGACCCGTAGACACTTGACCTTAATAGAATAAAAATGTTAAATTTATTTTATTCACCGACATGTCTGTTTTTTTCCAAAAAAATAAAATAACTATTAAAAAGAGAATTTTATGAGAAATATGAGACCACCATTAGGTCCGGAATATTGGGTTTACCTTAGGAATGGTATAACATTGACAAACATCGGGTGTTTATATACCTCACATGTGATAATACCCTCTTTTTTTATTAATTTGTTATTACTTTTTCATATAATAAATAATTATTTTCTCACAAATGGTTCGTCGAATGAGAAATTTGAGACCACCGATAGTTTTAGGACGGGGGTTTACCCTTGGCAGTGTATAACTTTTGCGACTATCAGACGTTTTGTCATATTGCAACAAAGGATAATTTATTTGGGTTAGAAATATTTTTGTTGTACAGTTAGAAATAATAATAATAATTTTATTATTAATAATATTATATTCTTTGAAGACAAAAAAATGAAAATGTACTTTCAAAATTAATAAATTGTGTTGTGGTGTAAATAATAAATGGGAAATGTAATAAATGTGATATTATTAATTGTTTCAATTAAATATAAATACACAATCACTATTTATTTAATAACCACTATCCTTTTTTAATGGTTTTTGTTTTTAAATTATTAATGGTGTCATTGATGATTTTTATTAAATAATAATAATTTTAATAATTTTAATAATTTTAATTATTATTAGTTTGGGAAAAAAACATTTATGTATATATATAATGTATATATATATGGTGATTAAATATATACGTAGTTATATATACATGTGTGGGTGTAAATATATGAATATACATATGTGTGTGTATATATATAACAGGTATATATATATGGGTGAATATTTATTTTTGGGTTAGATAAAACATTATTAATTTCCTCCATAAATGCATGTAACATCTCATCTTAAACCAATGAGTAGTACATTTAAAATTTTTATCCCAAATCCTTAAAGAAAACCAGGAAGCGCACCTGCACACCCTGTTGCATGTCCCGAGAATATATTGAAATTAATTAAATAATTTTTTGGGATTTAAGTAAAAATTTTATGTCGTGCTCTAGTGCTGTGTTCGGGAAAAAAATATAATTTAAATGAGTTAAGAATAAATAAAAAGAATTTGAAGAAAATTAATGGATATTAAAGAGAGATAAAAATAATAATAAAATAGAAACATTTGGAGAGAAATTAAAAATAATTAAAATAGGGTAAATCTATTTTGATTAATTGTTTCATTTATTCCACCATTTTATTTTTATTAGTTTATTTATTTATTTCAATTTAAATTTTTTCCTTTATTTTTATTTCTTTATTTTTTTCTCTCCTTCTATCCTCCCTCTCCCCATGTGTCACCCATGTAGCACCCCCCTTGGCGGTGCACCTCCTCTTCTCCTCTCTCCTCCCCGCATCCTTCAGAAGCCCGATGCAACTATGATTCTCATCCGTTTTCTTTACTTTCAGTTGTTTAGTAAATCTCTATATAAGGATAACCCTACGCACCAAGAATCATACGATCTCTTTCTCTATCCATCGTGAGATCTAACACGAAATATTTTTATCCAAAATTGGGGCTTTTCTAAAATTGTCTGATTTCTTCCATTTTAGGTCAAATCAAAGATAACCATAAAGAATAGGATCCTCTATGTGTATAAAGTAGGGATTATACTCTCTTTCTATTTGTTTCATTGCTTTATTTAAATCTCACGTTGTATCGCTCGTTGGTGCCTACCAGCGAGGTCTAATTTTCACCCTTTAAATATTAAATAAACAGATTTTCTAAAACTTCACACCTTTTTTGAGACATTTTGAACAATTTAAATTATTTAAATATTATTAGATTCCCCTTTGTGTGTGCCGTCATTCTTGGCCTATTTTTTCTTATCCCTGTATTAATTAAATTAATTGATTGCATATGTTGTGTGATCTCTTTTGTTGAGTTTTAATTAAATAAATTATTTTGGATAATTATAAGCAATGATATTTGGTTATGTTGGTTAATTATTCTCCATGAATTTCTTCTTTTTTGAATTATTTTATTATTATGCCTTTATAATTTAATATGTGCATTTTTATGGCTTTTTCTAATAAATTACTTTTGTTATAGGTGCTCTATTAAAATGATCTTTTGTTGAGGGCGAGTTACCTATACTATTTAGTGGAAATTAAAAATTAAAGTCAATGATACCTATTATGGGAAATGTATTTAAATTATGAGTAGTGAGATAATGAGGTTTCATATTAAGGACTCACACTTGAACTCTCTGTTCCTAACTGGTTACCTTTATGTGCCAGTGGGGTCGATTTCTTTGGATTTTCCAGAAAAGTTCATCACTAGGCCATTTATATACTTTTGGGTGACACTGGTTCCCAAAGGGGTCATCGAGGACAGACCACTGGAAAGTGTCTACACCACCTCTCGGGTGATAGTCGTCCCTTTCAATGTGAGATCGGGGCATACACATGGTGAAAACCATGCCTCGGGAGATACTTGGTATTTTGATAGATTGCCTTGGACGGGCTCAGTGGTATCAGGTAATTGAAAGATGTTCTGTATCGATGCCCTCAGGATAGGCTTAGACTCTAACTCTAAACTTGAAACTCATCATAATAAAATTTCATGGAAAACTTTATTTGTTGCAGCATTAAATTTCCTTGTGAATTGTGACAATTTTTTGGTACTTTGACATACCTTATTGACACATGAATTAAACCCAAGACAAAGACCAAACTTGGGGTACGTTTCCTTTTTTATACCTTCTATTCCCTAGCCTTCATATATATATATATACACCTTCTACTTTATTACAGGTAACTTCTTCAGATTTCCAGCTTAGGCCAAAGCAAGTAGTATGAGACGAGTGACGTTGGGAACCCATACCAAGTTACATTTATTTTATTCTAGTTATTTAATATCTTTCATTTATTATATATATATATATATATATATATATATATATATGGCACACTGATATTGTTTACAGAAAAATGGAATGGTTTAGACACCGTCAGTGCTGGCCTGTAGGGATTTTATATCACTCCCTACTCGGGTGTTGTTTGTTACCTAAGTATACTTTGTGCTCATATTTAGGGATAACGGGAATCATTCTGCTACTAGTGCTTGATTGTTTCTTCCTGCTTAGAATAAATATTGGGGTACAAGATTGATCTTTTTATTGAGATTCAATTATTAATTTTTCATTGTTTCACTTTCAATTTAATTGTAAGTGTATATTTCTGTTTATCATACATTTACATTAAAACAATCATCATAGCATGGCGTTATTGTATACATGGTTTAATTTATCAGCTTTTTCATTTATAATTTATTCAATTGATTCTGCTTCAGTTATCTTATTTATACACTTCTGCTATTTTTTTATAAATTTGTTTTCCTTCCGCTGTGTATTACCTACAACTATGAGGTCATAGTCTCCCCCAAAGATAAGTTTAAAAGGCCCTCACTGCTAGTCGGAAGCCTCAAGTGTTCAGGGAGACACACTTGAGGTCATGTAACCCACCATTCTAGCCAGGATCTAAGAGGTAATTCGGGTCGTTACATTGCAGAGTGGTATCAGAGGGTAATTTTTTTCCTTTGTCTTACTATTTTTGGTTTGTAGACAGGAATCTAGGAATGTGTCAGCACTTGTTTAATAGCCCTGCTTGGGACTGATCACCCCATCTATTGGAAATGACCAAGTGTCTAGGGTTGGGATTGTAGTTTATGATTTTAGATGTTACAATTGATATGATTTCACCTCTCGTGATTGGTGTAATTTCTAATGCTTATGAATTTATAGAATTTATGATATTTTACCCTTGGTTTGTTTAAGAAAGGATGAAGCATTGCATGCATCATTATAAGCACATAGGAATTCACATGCCATGCATAGTTCCATGAAATGTAGTTTCATTTTAGGATGCCCTTTGATTCAAATTTTGTGTCTTGAATGTATTCCATGTCTTGTAATTATTTAGAATGTCTTTTTAGATACCATGTTTCGGTGATATATTTAGCATCCTAGACTGTTGAAATGCTTCCTGTTTAATACCATGTTTTCCTTGTATCATGATTTTGTGACTATTATCATGGATTTGTGATTAAAATTTTATGAATCTGTGACTAAAACATGTCTCTCTCTGTTAGCTTCTTATAATGACATGCTATCTTTTTTGTTATATAATTTGTTGATTTGCTAACATTTATTGGTTTCCTTTGAATGTGATCAAAATTCCAAAAACAATAAAGTGTATATTCGCTTTATAGGTTTATAACCACCCATATATGTAGGCTAATATGTTTTAAGCATGTTATAATTTCAAATTAATTAGTTAACTAGAAAGGGCGCAAATAGGACCAAGTAGGCAAGTTAGTGTATGTTCCTTATGAGATGACCTAGTATGGGTGTTGTGAATCTTAATAATTAAACAACTTTTTTGGGGTTGAATTATAATGAACTCAAGTCGGCTTAGTGGGACTCTTTTAGGTCGCATTATCTTCTTAAAAGGAATTTACGTGATAGATTTCCTAATTAAGATCGAGATGTCAATTAATGTAAAATATTTTAAAATGGAGTTTCATTAAACTTTCCTATTTTTCCCTTGAGGCATGGGTTAACATCAAGTACCTTGTGTTTTGTTTTGAAAAAAATGGTACTTCATGTTTTGATTAAATCATTTGATGATTAATGATTAAATGTGATTAAATATAAAGGGCTTGGATATGGAACCTATAGTAATGCCCATTGTTTAATCCCCTAGTATAAGTGTAGTTTGAGTTTATCCTTGAGTTTCTTTGGAACAAAACCATTCACGTGGCATTAACACTAGTCAAACCCCTTTATTAAAATGACACCCTTGTTCAGATAAGAGGTCATGTTTTCTTTAAATTTTGTTTTGGGCTTGGGCATCGGGTAATGCTTATTTCCATCAGGTTAGACATGCCTTAGGAATGGTCAGTTACTTCATAGGTCATTTAACCCTCTCTTATCCACAGGTATGGATGAATCTATACATTTTCATCCAAGTTAAATGTCATATTGCTTTTCAATCACCTCGGGGTAGTATGTGTTCACATATACGGTGCTGTCGAGTGCTTAATGTTGTGACGAACTGGTTGAGTTCATTATGATCCTCAAGTCTTGCACTGTTAAATATGTTTTAGGTCATCACTATAGTATAGTGACTTCTATGTGAATGGAATCAAGATCATCCCAATTCTCAGGATGTCTTCCAAAGACTTGGGTTTTTTGACATACCATCACGTTTGGTTGGGATTTCATGCCAATTGTTTAAATGTTTTTCTTCTGGTGATCACAAAATCCTCTTAGTGTACTCTTACTTAAGCAGCAAGCATGTACCCTATCCTTCCTCCATCCTTGATGCACTAATATATCATCGGTATTACGCCATAAAAAAGCTTTAAAAGTTTTTGGGATTGTTTATGATGGTTTTCTTAGTATTTCATGCTGACAAATAGTTCTAATTGGGGTTTGGTTAGTCTTGAGAGACCCTTAGATTTCCGTGTAGAAATTCTTGATGACACTTGTAAACCAGTGTTTCATCTAGCTTGACCATCGGGTTGATGTTGGTCTGGGCTCGATCAATGTTTTGATATGGAAATCATTACCTTGTACCAACATCTCACTTGTGAATATGGAGTATATACTACATTGCGTTAGTTCCTTTCACACCAGTTTTTCTAATAAGTGGTTACCCAGATTTGTTGTCAGGCTTGGTAATGCCTAAATCAAGGAATTTCACCAGAATTAAGGTATGAATTTCTATGGACATGTTTGTGGTAAATGAGAGATTCTGTGGAATAAGGAATTGTAGTTCAGTTCATAAACCACTTGCTATCTAAGCCAAGCATCTTTTTAAATGGTCGGCCAGAGTGGCTTGACTAGTTCTCTCTCTTGTTCAACAAAGCAGCCAGTGACAGAATTTTTTCTGGCACATTTTCAGGTGAGATAAGTGCAATTTGGGATGACCATGGATTTTCATGAAAAGTTATCTCAACATTGGTTTTTAAGTCAATGGGAATCGACCATTTTATCCGTTTTGGAAATCACGTGAGAAACATCACTAGAATTATTAAGGGTGTGTCTTGTAGAAAATTTTTATAGTAGAAGGTGTCATGAATCAGAATTTTCCCATTTCTAATGTTAAAGCCTAAGGTGGGAAGTAAGTTTTAATAGATGATTAATGAGGCAATGACATGGTGATGTATCTAGCAAAAAAATCTTGGATAAATACCCTCTCATTGTTTTGGAAAGATAATGATCTTTGGATCAGATATTAATGGCTTTTGTGCTATTTTCATAACCAATGTTTGAATGTGTGTTGGGAATTCAGATAAACATCACAACCTATTGTATGTGACTTCATGACCCTTTTGGATCAGATGAATGTTACGTTGTTCTCGAAGGCTTCTTGGGGATGAGAAGCTATAAGTTGGGAAGGTTATAACATTATGTGTTTTGAACCAAATTAAAGAATGAAAGAAATTAATGTTTTTCCATTAGCTGGGTAGGTTGGTTTTCAAACTGATCCTCATAACTTTATATTTCTGATAGTTGACACTACGATATGTCTTTTAAATAAATTTTATAAAATTAATTAGATTAAAATTAAAATAGAAACAAATTAAATGATGGATACAATCCTTATTAAAACTTTGGAATATTCTATGAAATATGTTTAGAGTTTGATAATGAGTCAACACAGGATTCTGAGACCCATGGACTCTCAGTGTTGATAGAATAAAAATTTTAAATTTATTTTATTCAAACACATGAGTGTTTTTTTCCAAAAAATAAAATAACTATCGAATGGTGAGTCCTATGAGAAATATAAGTCCACTGTTAGGTCCAAAATGCCGGCTTTACCCTAGGAAGGGTATAAATTTGATGTACGTCGGGTGTTTGGAAACCTCACTTGTGATAATACCCTCTTTATTTTAATTAATTTATTATTCCATTTTTTATATAATAAATAATTATTTTCTCATAAATGGGGTGCCAAATGAGAAATCTGAGACCACCAATAGTTCTGAGACGGGGGGTTTACCTTAGGTAGGGTACAACTTTTGTGAGCATTAGACGTTTTGCAAATCACAACCGAGGATAATTTATTTGGGTTAGAAATATTTTTTTGGGCGGTTGGAATAATAATAATAATTTTATTATTAATATTATTATTTACGTTGAAGACAAAAAAAGAAAATTTACTTCCATAATTAATAAATTATGTCACAGTGTAAATAATAACCGAGCAATGTAATAAATGTAATATTATTAATTATTCTAATTAAATACAAATATGAAATCAAAATTTATTTAATAATTTTTATCCTTTTTTTAATGTTTGTTATTTTTAAATTATTAATGGTGTCATTGATGAGTTGTATTAAATAATAATAATTTTAATTATTTTATATTATTAGTTTGGGACAAAAACATTTATGTATATATATATAAAGTATATCTATATATATGGTGATTAAATATATAAATATTTATATATAAATGTGCTGGTGTATATATATGAATATACAGATGTGTGTATATATATAACACAAACACACATATATATATATATGGGTGGATATTTATTTTTGGGTTCGATAAAACATTATTAATATCCTGCATAAATTCTTGTAAGATGTCATCTTAATCCGAGGTTTGGTCCATTTAAAATTTTATCCCAAATTCTTAAAGAAAACTAGGGAGCACAGCTACAGACCCTCTTGCATATTCCGGTCAACTATTAAAATTAATTAAATAATTGTTCGAGCTTTATGTGAAATGTTTACATTGCACTCTAGCGCTGTCTTCTAGAAACAAATAATTAAAATGAGTTAAAAATAAATAAATAAATTTAATGAATATGAATTGAATTTAAAGAGGGATAAAAAAATAGAAAAGGATGGAGAGAAATTAAAAATAATTAAAATGGGATAAATTTATTTTAATTAATTGTTTCATTTCTTTGACCATTTAATTTTTGTTAGTTAATTTATTTATTTCCTTTTTATTTATTTCTATTTTATTTTTCTTTCTTTTTTTCTCTCCTCCTCTCCTCCCTCTCCCTATGCGTTGCCCATGTAATTCCCCCCCTTGGTGGGGAGCCTCCTCATCACCAATTCTCTCCTCCTTCAGAAGCCCGCTGCAACTCCATTTTTCAACCGTTTTCTTCACCACTAGTTTTGATGTAAAGTTCTTGGTAAGGATAACCTCATCCACCAAGAATAATATGATCTCCTTCTCTATCCATCGTGTGATATACCATGTAATGTTTTTACCTGAAATTGTGGATTTCTAGAATCAAAAGATTCCTTCTGTTTTAGTCAAATCAAAGATCTCCGCGGAGAATTAGATCCTCTACGAGCATAATGCAAGGAATATAATCTCTTTCCTTTAATTTAGTTCCATAATTTAAATATCACTTTGTTCCACTCATTGTTTCCTATTGGCGAGGTCTAATTTTTAAACTTTCTAAATTAAATAAATTGCTTTGCTGAACCTTCACATCTTTTTGTGTGACATTTTAACCCATTTAAATTATTGTAATATTTTTTGGATACCCATTTGGGTGTGCTGACATTCTTGGACTATTTTTTGTTAGCCCTGAATTAATTAAATTAATTAATTTCCCATTTGTGCGATCACTTTTGTTGAGTTTTAATTTAATAAATTATTTTGGGTAATTATGACCAAAGATCTTTGGTTGTGTTAGTTAATTATTTCCTAATGAATTTATTCTTCTTTCAATTATTATCATGTTGTGCCATTATAAATTAATTTGTGTATTTTTATTGCTTTTTCTAATAAATTACTTTGTTTATAGATGATTAGTTTAAATGAACTTTTATTTTGGTAGAGTTACCTATAATATTTAATTTCAATTATAAATGAAACTCTTTGATACCTTTTATGTGACATCTAATTTAATTCAGGGCGGTGAGAGAATGCGGTTCGGTATTAAAGACTCACACTTGAACTCTCTGTTCCTGACTAGTTACCTTTATGCACTGGTGGGGGAAATGTCTTATACTTTTCTAGAAAAGTACTTCCCTGGACATTTTATATACTTTTAGATGACACCGTTTCCCCAAGGGATCATCAAGGACGGACCATTGGCAAGTGGCTGCACCAATCCTCATGTGATACTCAACCACTTTAGTAAGAGATCGAGATAGATTCATGGTAAAAGCCACGCCATGGGTGATACTTGGTATTTCAGTAGATTTAATTGGATAGGATCAGTGGTATTGGATAAATGAAGGATGTGCGGTAGATATACCCTTGAGACGGTCTCAGACTCCAACTCTAAACTTGATCCTCATCATAAAGAAATTTCATGGAAAACTTTATTTATTGTATCTTCAGTCTTCCTCGTGAATTGTGATAATTTTTTGGTACATTGAAACACCTTGTTGACACATGAATTAAACCCAAGCCAAAGCACAAGCTTGGGGTATGTTTCCTTTTTTCTTCCTTATGTTTCATATCCTTTTTATATACTTATATACACCTTCTACTTTATTACAAGAAACTTCTTCATAATTCTGACTTGGGATGAAGCAGGTGGTATGGGACGTGTAACATTGGGAACCCAGACCAAGTTACATTTATTTTATTCTATTTATTTATTTTATTTAATATATTATATATATAGATATATGGCACATTGATATTGTTTACAACACAAAATGGAATGGTTTAGACACAGTGAGTACTAACCTACTGTAATTTTATCTCACTCCTTGCTCGGGCACTATTTGGTACCCAAGTAGACTTTATTCTCATAGGTATGGGTAACGAGAAGCGTTACTCTCTAGTGCTTGAGTGTTTCTTTCTACTTAGGATGGATATTGGGGCAGAGGATCAAGCATTTTCTTGAGATGCATTTTTTTATTTTGTGTCATTTCCCTTTTAGTTTAATTGCATGCATGTATTTCCATTTTCTGTAATTTTACATTAGCACAGACATCATATCATAAATTCATTGTATATCTAGTTTCATTTATCATCTCCTTCATTTATAATTTATTCATTTTCTTTTACAACAATTTTCTTGTTTATACGCTTCTTCTATTTGTTATAAATTTGTTTGCCTTTCACTACACATTACCTTCACCTATGAGGGAATAGTCTCCCCCCCATACATGTTAAAAATTCCATAAATTCTAGTTAGTATCCTTTGGCATTTGGGGAGACAAACTTGAGGTTATGTAACCCACCGGTTTGGCCATAGTCTTAGAGGTGAGATGGGCCGGGACGTTACAGTGGGACTCTTCCGAGTGTGAATTTATTGACATATGTGAGGCCCCTTAGTGATAGTGTGTATTGATACTAGAGATTCTATGTAGGATGGGTCATTGGTTCACGAGGGTATAAGAGTGATCAATTATACAAATGTTTAACAGTTATTGAATCGAGTAGTACCAACAAATAACTTCATGGAATGTGAGTCTATTTTGAATATTGAAACCATGTATTTCCATTTCTAAGCAAGAATAGGCTATGTTTTGAGTTGGTTGAGTAACATACACTATAATTTCATGTGTATCCACTTGATATAAATCACTGAGGGTGATAATATGAATTGGGTAATTCTGCTATTTTTTTACTAAACCCCTAACTACATACATGAAATGTGATTTAACATTCTAGGGTATAAATTTATATTTCAATTTAGTTAGAGAGAATATATTTCATAATATATCATCCTAAAAGTGAGTTATAAGGTTCTGGAAAAGGAAAATCTAATCAATAGGAATATAAAACATTCTAGGATAAATGATCTTTTGGAAACTATATATTATCAACTATCACTTTCACCAAATTTATCTCAAGTACAAAATGTGTTCCATGTATCTTTTCTTTTGAAGTATGTCTCACATAACTTGAAATTTCTTAATCTAGAGGTATTACTAATAGATAAGGACCTCTCATTTGAGAAATAACTACTGAATATGTAGCATCAGAGATAAATGTTTTTGAATAAAAAGAAACTTTATAATGTTCTTTAATCTAATCAAAAGCATGTGGGAATAAAATGGGAACCTAAATTTGTAATGAAACAAAATTACCCCATTTTTTTATCAATTTTTTATTTGAATTAAAAAAATTGGGATAAAAATTCTAAATAAAAGAATAGTATAACAAATTCTATTTTTTATAATTAATTTTCTACATAAACTTATATATGTGTCATAGTTAAATATATATATTTTTAATAAACATATGAAATAAATAAAACGTAGTCACCACATTTAAATTGTTTAATTTAATTACTGAATAAAATTACAAGAGAAATATATTTATTGAAACTAATAAATATATAAAGGGATAATAAAAAATAAACACTATGACTTGATTTAGAAAATATTATGGATTGTAGTTTCTAATAAATATAACACCTAAAAAAACTAGTATTAGATGAAAATAAAATATTAATAATGTGGTAGAAAGTTAAAAATAATTATAAAATTTTATAGAAAACTATGTGAATGAATAATACAGCATTTAAGGTGTATATATATGGAGATACGAGGTAAAATTAATGGGTGAACCATATGTTAGTAATAACACTATTATAATAGTTGAAAGATCATTTTACTAATAAAAGTAAACATTGGTGTTAACCATTATGGGTAACTATTGAAATAACCTTTTAATTAATTGAATTCCATGAAAATTGTTGGAATATATAAGTATAAAAATACTATAAATGGATATTTAATAAAATGGATATAAAATTTCAATTCTTGTTTCTCAAAGAATGTATAACTGTATACTTTATTATAATAATATTGTCTATATTATTTTGTAAAAACATAAAGTTGAATTAAAAACTGAAAATATATAAGATGAATGTTTTTTAATAAAATGTTCTTTATTTTTCAAACTAGGAAATTGGAATCTATTAATATTTATGTTACTAAATTCTTCATAAATATTAAAATATATAGATGAATATTAAATATATTAAATTTAATTATTATGAATAATAAGGTAAATACATGCTTTGAATATTACAAAAAATGTTAGTAAGTGATATCATTAAATTATTTAAATACTAATGTAAATAAATAATTCCATAACGTTCTTATATTTGGGGTGAAATAATAAATTTTCTCAACATGTTATTCAATATTAATTTTAAAAAACCATTCTACTTAACTTATAAAATATTACCTTTATTAACCTCTCTTTGTCTATTAAAAAACTATTTCCATTTCCTATACTCTTCCAAAATACAATCTAAATCTTATCCACTACATTTTGAATACTTTGTTATCACCTATGCTTGTGAACTCAAGGATTTGTTCACATTAGTGAAATATTTATTTATAAAAATAATTAAAACCCTCGATTAACCAATGTTTATCTTTTCTAATTTTATTACACTCTATAAATATGATTAATCACTATATTATTTTAAAATATATTACATAATATTTCTTTAATAACATAATAAATATCAAATACTAATCATTTCATACTCACCATATATTTTAATAATATCAATTCTAGGTAAAGTATAAACCTCTTATATTGATGATTTTATTTCATATCTTCCACCACATTCAATGAAAATTTTAATTTTATATTTATAGATAAATTTAAAAATAATGAAAATCTAGTCTGGATTAAAATTATTTTTTGGTAAATATATAATTAAAATAATTATAGTAAAATAATTTAAAATGGATGGTAAAACCACCTAAACTTTCTTACTGTGTAATGATTCTTTTATGAATATAAACTATCTCTACTACTAAATAAAATGTAAGTATTATAATTATATTACATGTTAACATTTAATTTCTAGAGTCAATAAATTCCTATAAAATAAACATGTAGCAATACCACTATAATAAATAAATATGAGAACTGTTGGTACAAACATCTATAAACTACAAACATTAACACATATACAACTCATGATTAAATAATAAGAGAGTAATAATAATGGAAATAAAATTCTGTATAATTCTATAATAACTAAATAGTGAAAAATATTATATTATTAAATAATGTAGATGTATGTTTGAGTGGAGATTTTATATATTGTTTGGGGAATTCTTCTCGAACATATCTATTTTTTTGAAACATTTCCATTTTTTGTGTATATTATTTTTTATTTATGTATCTGATTATTTGAATGCATAATATACTATTTTCTCCTATTTAAATGGATTTACATGCCTATTTTCAATCCTAATAATGATCGATTCTTAATTCATACATCACAGTGTTGGTAATGGGACCTATTTTCAAACCCTTGAGATCTTTATTATTATATTTACTTTTTATTTTAATTATATAATATTTTTATGTATTCTATTATGTTAAGAATATTTAATTTTTTATATACATATTTTAAACTTTTCCTATTTTTAGATAGTTACATGATATTTATTTGATATATGTTTTAGAAATTCTTTATGATGTTAACATATCACCTTGTTAATTTTCATATGTTATCATATTTTACTATTTTTTTGATCATTTTCATTCAATTTACTTCAATAGGGATCACATATTCCTGTGTATGTTATGATTTAATGGGTAGAGATATAATTAAACATCTATTCAATGAATTGGGTGATTATTTTATTGGATAATATGTTATGTGCAGTGCATGGGATGTGTGCCTTGCTCTGTATAACATAATTTATTAATAATGAGCTTTGAATTATTCTCAAAATGAAAATTTTATTTTATTTTTTCACATTCTCATGCCATTTCCCTATGTAATGATTCTTTTTTTTCTATAATATCATCTCATTATTCACTCTACAATTTTATGTTATCTTATATTAATATTTATCATCATGTATTCCTTTTTATTGTCACATTACTAGTTTTCTATGTCACCAATTTTTTTTATATATATCCTAAAGGATTGAAATATATATATATATATGACTATGATATATTGTATGAGTATTATTAATATGAAATAATTAAATCTCTATGATTACATGTTGAAATAAATTTATTATACATCTAAAAATTTATGATACTAAACCTTTAGGTTACTGGGTGTGTATTTTTATATAATATCATATGATTCAATATAAATATGTAAAAATAATTTTTACGAGTTATATATCCTTACAAACTCTGAAATAAAGTACTTATTCCTGTATATTTTGTTTACAACATTTACCCCTTTGTAAAAGGGGTAGAATGGTTTAGTCATTTACCTTTCCTACCAATCCAAAAATACCACTATCCACAAAATTACAATATTTTATATAAGTATATTTTATGGTATTACATGGGGGATATAAAAAATTTAAAAAATAAAAATATAATTATATTACATCAAGAGTTGTGAAATGATATGAAATTTACCTCCATTTTCCCCTTAAATAAATGATTTTTAAATAGTGCGTTTCAAATGACATGAAAAACTAAAAAAATTAAAAAAATGATATATTTTTAATAATGGATTTGATAATTAAAACTTAGAAGTTAAATTAGGTAGTATAAAATTTAAGTAACCATATTGAAAAAAATCAGCTAATTAAATAGAAAGAAATTGAATTTGGAAGTAGAAGTATTTAATAAGAAGGCCATTTGTTTGAGCATTGAATGAAAGTATCTACTATACTATTTTCCCAAGACCAATCCCAATATTAAGTCAATAAACTATAGTTTGAATGAAATCCTATATAGAAGAACTTCAAGATTGTGGAAATTTATAATAGATTATACCTAGCTGAACCACACCACAACATTACAATCCGATCTTATATGATGTTTAAGAATTATTTGGAGATCCTAAGGTATTATTTATGTATAAATTAGTATTTAATCAACATACATCAAAATATTTAAATACATAAATACATATCATCAATTTTCATACTTTTTGAAAAGAAATTTTGTTATAATTCACATTTTTGTTACAAACTGTGTTTTAAAAAAATTAGTATTTTAAGATGTGGGCGGTGATGCAAACATGACACATACCTAGTGATTTAGATAGGATGCTGTAGGCATGACGTTGCATTAGGCCTTTGGGCCATGTTCATGGGCTACTTGGCCTTTAGACTACGAGCTATGTAATGTGTCTCCCTCTACCCATATTTAAATTGGTATTTAATTTTATATTAAAAAGAGGCTTTGGGCCAATGTTTTTTATAATTTAATAATAAAAAGATATTTTTATTTCATTAATTTTTATATAACACTAGAATAATTGGTAACTTATAGGAAATATAGTAGTAAATATACCGAAAGTGATTTTCTAATAAAATCAGTTTATGTAATAATTTATATATTTAATTAAAAAATGTTTATAAAATCTTGTATGATAATTTAAAAAATAGAATCATATTTTATTTATCATTGAAATATTATCTTAAGATTATATTTTGGGATAATTCTAAAATAATTCATATTTATATATGAATAGTGAAAAATACTAATTTAACTAATATTTCCACTTTTATGAAATTATTATACAAAAATGTCAATGAAGTTTTTCTGAAACCATTTTTAAACTAAAAATTTTATTTTATAAAGGTAAATTATGTGTTTTAAAATATTATGTTGATATATAAAACCCACTCTTAACATCTTTGAAAATTTAATAAATGTTTTTATGAAACTATTTTTAGTCTGTTTCTTTTAATAATATTTTCTAATGGTTAAATTATTTTAATGATAATTAAATTATTATTTAATAGTAACCAATATTTTAATTTCTATAGAATCCATAACATATATTATTTTATCCAAAACATAAATCGTAGTCTTAATTTGTATTTTTATCTTCCTAAAACAGGTTTTTACGTGTTTTATATGATAAAACAAATATTAATTTCTATAACACATGGAAATATGATTTTCAAATAATTAAATAATTCAATTTAAAGATTCTCCATTAAAATTAGTTTTCAAGTGTGAATGTGGAGTTATTGCTGTATGGGAAAATTAGGGTAAATTGGTTTAACATAGTGCAAGTGGTTTAAATATCTCTTATAGTTAAAATATGTGGAAAAATATTTATTATTGAATTTTGGAGGAGGTATAGGTCTTATAACTTTCCCCAGACAATTATTGGCCATTTTGGATCCTTTTACATTGAATAATGAAGTGATATAAATGACAAATTATGTTTTTTTAGAAAGGTACCCTTCTCTTCACTAATAAAAAGAGACCACATCCTCCCCATTTATCTACCCATTCCAAATCCTTAGCTCTACCAAAAATATAACATAGTATATCTTAAAATCCATCACCATGAATTTTAATCATTGGTCTTGACAAAATACCAAGATAAATATCCCTAAAGAGTTTCCTAAGGGAGAGATTCCCAAGGAAGGTAATACTGTCAACCCAAATTTTCTACGTTATTTTCTTCTTTTACACCTATAATGTCTCTTATATTAATGAAGTTATGTTAATATTTTTTTACTATTATGAAATTTTATTATTCTAATGAATTATTCATTTTATACATTCTTCTAAAATCATTAAAATAACGAAAAACATCATCATTAGTGTGTGTGGACTTCCACCTCCATGAATTTTGTGGTCAGTTCTACATAACCACATTAAGTGATAGGTTAAAAAATTCTATTTAATTAAATAATATGATATTTTTCACTCATTTAAAATTATATAATGATAATATATAAAAATATATATGTAATAATAATAATAATAAATAGTTATAGAAACATTAATCTCCATAAATGGACTTGTCAAGTTACAAATTTTAATTTGGATCTATTTTATAATAAATTTTGATGATTAATACATATTTTTTAATGGAATAATAAAGGAAATAAACATATAAAAGTCTAGATATGATAATTTTATTTTACAACACCTTTTTCCATGGTCAAAAGACTAAACTTATTAGAAATAAATTAACTGAACAACCTTAAGTATCCCACATAAGAGAGAATATTATTAAAATTAACTACCAAAAGATAATAAATTAACCTTATAAATTGAATATATATGGATAAGGGTATTTATAATATATATAATAAACCTAATTTAATTATTCAGGAAGTTAGGTATAAGTGCATTTCACTTTTAGACACAGGTAAGTGTTCTTTGTCTCAATTTCTATTCATTGAGGTTTGTTTTAATTTTTTGCACTAATTTCATATTTATATGGTTTATATATCACCTGAATATATTTTAGAGTAATAAAATATTTTATTCATGGGATTAAAATAAAAATATTATTTTCAAGCATCAAGTGACTTCTTATCAAGTTATGACTAGAGTTATAAGGGTATCATCTAAAAATTTCCTTCTTTGAGAAATATTTTTTTTGTGCACCTATTTTCATTTAAATGTTCTATATACCACAAATATTCTTTTATAATAGTATGAATTATTTTTATGGTATTTTAGATTAAAATTTATGATTTTATCTTTTAAAGTGTTTTTATTATAATGTTTCTTAATCCGTAAGGGTTTCATCTCATTCACCCTTCATTGAGTCATTCTTCAATATATTCACCAATATTATTTTTTATGGTGTCTCTACTTCCCCCATGGAATATACTGTTATAAATACATGTTTAAATTGTAAAAAAAATTCAATTCATTCCCTTCCTTGTAGTGGGATATGATTGAGGAATTTCCTAAAATATAAGGCTCTTGTATCGCTCAATGTAATTTCTCACGTTATAATTTTTTTCCTTGAATTTCATATTTTTTTCTTATGGATTAACCTATTTATATATTTAGAGATAAATTTTTTACGCAATTATTACTTAATGGTGAGTTCCAATCTATATTACTGTAAGATAGATTTAACACTGAGAGAGGTGGGATGGATCAATAGTATATTTTTATGAATTCATTTATTTTTGAAATCAACCACTTGGACTTGTTTAGGTTCTTGATCAACTCAATGACATCCCTCAATATAACTTCGTGTGTAGTGGTATTAATAGAGAGAGAAAAACACAATATATACAATTTTTGGTATAATACTATACTTCTTTCCTTATTGGTTATTCCCCAAACATGGATTATTGACTATAAAAAAGTGATTATAATTTTTCGACTCCAAATGTGAGAATTCATTTCCTTCCAGATCCAACTGAAAGACTTCCACTACTTTTTTCTCCAACTAAAAGGCTCTTATGATCTTGGATCTATCTAGAAGACTTCAACTACTCCCAACACCAATAGAAGTACATCACCTTTAATGAAGGATTGACCCACTATAGGATGATATTTGATATTATTCCATGATTTTTTATGATACAACTTGCACATGGACAATTAAATAATATCTCATAGCTTCTAACAAGTTTTTTGGTATTTCTCAATAACTCTGTTGACCAATAATGACTAGTTTCCTTAGTGCAACTATGATCAATCTTATTTTTTCATCAAATTAATGAAGATCAGAACATACTGTATTTGTGGAATTAGTGCACAAAAATTATTCAATTACAATATGAAAGAATAATACTTTCACAATCTCAAACAACTTTCAAGTATACTTAATGCATGTTTCATGGGATTCTCATGTTCATAAAACCTTGAAAACATATTGTTTTCCTTTAATATTTTATGTTATAATTTTTTAATTTTTTGATAATATCAAGTGGTTGTGAAATCATGTATTCATGGGAGTATGCATACACATTGTACACTATCTTTCCTTATTTCTTTGTGTGCATACACTTCCCTTCAATGTCCACTTCTTAGTTTCATCATAAACACCTTGTATGCCCCCACATTTCCCATTTTTTTTACTAAATCCATGTTTATGCATACAATGAATATATCACTTCCTTCTTGCATGAAATAATGTGTCACTCAATCACTTATGAAATCACATTCGTTCAAACTAGAATGGGTGTTTTTTCTTCTATCTTTCATGAAATGCCGTACGTCAATATTCTATATCTTCTTTATGATACATAGTGTTGATAAAAATATCATCCCATTTTCTCGAGTAATTTCACACAAACCTAGAGGTTAATGTTTGATAGTATCATGTAAACTCAAGTGGCATCATATAATTGTTTCTTCACAAAGCCCCAACATGCATGATTTGCATGTATGGAGGGCTGTGAGATATTCCCTTATCCTTTATGATGATTATTGTGAGGAGGGATTCTCTCTAAACACAATCATGAGATATGCAGTGGATATTTTTTCTTTCTAAAAATTAGATCACTCTAAATTAGTGCAAAAATTCTATTTGGATTCATTCCTTGGTATTTATAGGCCAAACCACCCTACCTTTCACCTCATCATTTCAGCATTTTATGAAATATCCCTGACTCTGAATAACATTATGTATTGAGGAATATTATATATCACCTCAATAATTATAGTGAACTCAAAATATATTATAAAAATATCTTATGTGAGATCATGTTTCATTCTTGACATTTATGTTAATTTATCTCCCATTCCTCCTCACTTCAAATCTCAAAGACATAACATATTGAAAATTCCATCTTCAAATTATTTTTTCATTTGGATTATACATGTCTTCATGTTATACTTATCCATGAAAGTAATATATTTAATTAATGGATATTATTAATCTCTTCTCCACATAAAAAATGATCATAGAACATCCATGGAAATATGGTCCATGACAATTGGACGCTTAACCATCTTCTCCACTGAGTAACAACATTATAAAGAGTTGAGAAGATGAAAATAATGACTAAATTTAATCAGACGGTAAAGGTCAATAAAATATGATGGATAACATGTTATTTTTAATTCCTAAAGTGGGGGAATAGAGCACATATACTACTTTTCCCACATCAACAGTGATATCATTCGATCCATGCATTATTAATAATAGTGTTTTGCAATTTGTCTAAGATGACGATAGTGGATCAGAACTAGAACCATTTTTTACACACACAATGGGATTTAACCAAATGAAATTATTTCCCAACCTAGGTGGAATCTGAACATGATCTGTACTAGCCTTATACAAGGGTCCGCCCACACCATGTAGGCATAATTCCCATACACACTCCTCTTCCACTCATGGGCTAGCTCCCTTGAGCATGGTTGACCGCCATGTCCCATAAATCATTGGTTGATCCTAGCCTTGGATATTTTGTGGGTTGTACCTTTTTTCTAATAAGTCAACCACTTATAATAATATACTTAGATATATTCTATGTATAAATGAAATACTAATCAATTATCAAATTTATTCTTAATGAAAAATGTTAATGTATTTTTCATGGAAAAATTCAATTCCTAACACCCACTTCCTTATGTAATAAGAGATATTGCATTCTATTCTTCTTCTCTAACATTATACTACATAATGTTTCTTCCTTGACACATGTATTTGGAATTATAATCATCCAAAAATCATCACATATAACATGGAATATTTCTCAATCATGACATCCAATTCTATCAAGTGAATCCATAAAAATTTTCTAAGAATCACCACTCAATAAAAACTCACCAAACACATATCGACGCATTATTAACATCCAATGAAACACTAGTACAAAAATACCCCAATGTATTTTGTAGTAAATAAATGTTCACGCATTTAAATATTAATATGTGTTCTCAAATATTCTCCCCCTTACTAGAAATCAAATTCAAAGGGTAAGTGTGGGGAATTTTCAACTTATTTTTCTTGAGAAAACATTTTTTATCCATTAAATAAAAAATTTATAAGTCAATTATAAGATAGTGATGATATCCCATGGTTTTATTTAAAAATAGACATTAGTTAATCAACTCTTTGTCTATGTAGGATAAGTAGGTGTAGAAAAAAAATATACAAAACTAATTTCTATTATATTTACAAACAACCATTTAAGTTAAATCATGCCTTGAATTTATCAATTATCGTATAGGGGATAGAAATAATTAGGCTTATGAATAGAATTATAAATCAAGCACACTTAAACAACCACATCATAAAAGGTCTATTGAAAAAGATATCACTCCCCAATTGTCTCTTTTTTAAACAACTAATCACTCTCTCTTAACTAATATGTTTAATACAGTAATAAATAATGGATAAAAGTGTGATTGAAATACCTCCACATCATGTTTTTAAAAATATTTTCAGAAGTTCCCCATTCAAAATATATTGATTATTTAAAATTTTTATCTCCCAAATTTTCCCCTCAAGGTATACAACCATCTCCTTAAATTTCATCCATGTTAGTAAAAAATCATACACACATATATATGGGAATAATGAGGGACCTTCTAGTTTCTCAGAAATAATATTCAGATAGAGATATTCATATAAATCTTGATGATTATTTTTTACCAATAATAGAATGGGATGATTTAATTGGACTCTAAGTTATGTTTTAGTTTCATTAGTTTTAATATAATATTTCTACCCTTCTTCTTTATGTTGAATTAATTTTTCAACCTCATTATTTAGGGTCCTCATTTTTCCACATATGGATAACTTGTTATCACATTTCACTTCATTTTATTAGATCACTTTATTTTCTTTACATTTAGCATGTTTCTCAATTTCCTATAAATTTTTATCTTGTCTCAAATGATGTCACCAAATAACTAGAAAATCATTATTTACATTATTAATCTCCTAAGAATCTTCACATTCCTTTCCATTGGTTTCCTTTTGAAACGTATTCCCTTTCATAACATAGGTTACTTTTACTTCCAATATTCTTGTTTATACCTCAGCCTTGTAACCTTCTAAACTACATTTACCAAAAAATTATTTTAGAATAGGAAATTTCTCTTTGTATAGATTTTTTTGGTATAGATTGGGCCACAGGTTGTTTTTGATGATATTGTTTCCTCTAATTTCTCCATGACTCCCATTTGATTCATGATTTTTTACTCAATATAAAATATTATAATACAAATAGTATGATTTGTTCCCTTATGTTCACAACACAAAAAAACACTAAACCTAGATCTTCTACCTTGATATGTTTTCTGTCCAAACACCTATTATTATTATAATTCATTAAACTCAGCCTTATTTATCCTAGGTGGAGTTATTATCTTGAATTATTTATATCTCACTATGATTTTTGATAGGATATCTCACTGTTCTTCTTTATAATATTTTTTTAACTGTCTTCGTGTTTTTTTCACATTCCATGTATGGATTTTTACCATTATATTTCTTTTAATTTGCTTCTCTGATGCTTCTATCCTATTTTTTATGGTGTAGTATGTTTGGATGTTAAATATTATGAAAATTTCTATTTATTAGTGGAACCACCACTCTTCTATTAATTTATCAAGAAATAGATCTTAGTGATTCTTTTGACAACCAACATTTATGTGGTGGGTTTATCATCATTTATCACTATCCATAATTTCCTATATTTTTGTTTGAAACCTATACCATCACTTGAATAAACATTAGGTACCAATATGGTTTCTATGTTACGAGATACCTTCTTCTTAGTGTATGATACAATATGATTAGAGAATTATATCATGCACTTACTTTAGTCATAACTCCCAATACCCACTTGTGTGGAAACATCTCTTTTTCTATAAATAGGGGATGTTTCCATTTGTAATGATTCATGATATTTACACCTCACCTTCATCTCAAAACACATTATGTCAAGGGATTTATTCTCATCCTTAATTGATCTCATATTTTCTTCCCAATCCTTATTTATCTTATTCATTTTTTCTTCATAGATGTTTCTCAATTCTCATAATAATTTTCAAGATCCTTTAACCTGATATATTTATCCTTTAGTTCAGTGGCTTTCACAACCATAGAGACATTTTACAATTTTTCAAATGCATAAAAAGCTTCTATAAATACAATATCAATGATTTATTTATCACATAAACCTCCTTTAAATTCTTTAGTATCTTCATAATATATTTTATTACAAATAGAAATTGTTTCTTATTTTTATTTTATAAGAATTTTGAGAGTGTTAGATATGTAATCCCTTTTTACCAATTACACTTCAATATCATTAGATTCTTCTTAAATCATTAATCTTACATACTAGAGACCATTGACATCCCTAACAATATTATTTACCACTTATCTTGGGCTTTTCTTCCTATATTCAATAAATAAAAATTGAATATCACTAATTGATCCATAATCATCATATCTTAAGTAGTAATTTTCAAAATAATCCTAATCCAAATGGGTTTTGAAGAATTTAACTCTTTGATTACAAGGTGTCTCATCCATTATTGTAATTTTCTTATTCATATTACTTTTCTATTTATTCATTATATTATTCTTAGTCTTTAAATAAATATACACATGAGTATCTCACTTATTTTCTTTACTCTTTAGTTCATAATGATATTCTTGAATATTTAGAGGTAACCTTTACTCTAATATCACTTGTTGTTCCCCATGCCTATTGGCCACTAAGAGTGGATAGATGAATTAGTTCTTTATTTTTATGAATTCATTTTACTTCAAATTCAAACACTTTAAATTATTAAGTATCTTGATCCACTCATGGATATATATCAATCACACATCGTGTATAGTTATAGTAGTATAGAGAGAAACACACAATATTTTCAAGGTTTAATATAATGACCTACTCTATTACATATTTATTATTCACCAAAAAATTATTATTTACTATCAAAAAAGTTATTACAATTCTCCAGATCCAACTAAGAGAATATTTTTTCTTCCAACTCCAACCAAAATACTTCCACTTCTTTCATTTCCAACTGAAAAAATTCTTGTACTCCATCTCTAACTGAGAGACTCCTTCTACTATTGGATCCAACATAAATACATCCAAAACACTCAACACCAACCAAAATAATTCACATTTAATGAAGGATTGATCCACTACATGATGATATTTATTCATTCTCCACATACTTATAGGATTTGGCTTTCTTAAGTACACTTAATGTATATTCGACAAATTTTGATAAGTATGTTGGTCTTTCTTAATAAATTTGATCAAAGGTAATGACCATTTTCATTAGTAAAACTATGAATGGTCTTATTATTTATTCTCACTAATGAAGACCCAACCAAAATGAGATATGTTCAAATAGTGAACTAAATTTCTTCAATTATTTAAGAAAAGAATAATATTTTCACAATCTCAATCCACTTTCGTGTACACTTTATGCATGTTTCATGGGATTCTAATATTTATAAACCCTACAAAACATATTATCTTCCTTTAATATTTTATGTGTTGTTATTTATTTGTTTTACGTATCTAAAATAGGGTTTTACTCTTGTATTCATGTAATCATTCATACTCATTTTGATTTTTAATTCTTTGTTTCATTTCATGTACACACCATCCTTCTAAGTCCACTTACATATTTATTCACACAAACCATGTAATAAAAAACAATATCATATTTTGATTCTCATTTCATGTGTATGCATTAACATGATGTATCTCTTCCTTATTTCATGAAATAGTGAGTCACACAAGAAATTATGCAAGGACCTTTGAAAAAACTTTAATTGGTGTTGTTTCTTCTATCTTTCATGCAATATTATATGTCATTGTTCTTCTTCTTATTCTTCTTGAGACAAAGTGTATATAAGAATATCTTGAAGTTGTCTTAATTAAAATTTTGAAAACTGGAATCATAAAACACAAGTGTATAAAGTAAAATAAAGTGGCATCATGAAACTAGTTCTTTGTGGAGCCCATGGGTTAATGATTCAAAATTCAGTAGGGTCAAGGGATCTTCCATTCTCATACACATAGAATTATTGAGAAGATGATTTATCTCTTAACATAAGATTATGTTTCATGGTGGCACTATTTTTTTTAAAATGAGTGTAACCTCATGTAAAACAATAATTCTCTTCATGTTCATGACTTGGTATTTATAGGAAAAATCCCCTTACATTGAACCAACTAATCTCTTCACTTTATATTGTGTACAAGAATCTGAATAATATTTCATGTTCTGTAATATTATATATCACCCAAATAGTTTTGTGTCACTAAAATTATATATGAAATATATTTTATTATTCTCTTAAAATATATCACATTTCATCCCTCATGTGTATAATTATTTATCGCATTCCCCTCACATTCAAGATCAAAGACTTCATATATCACAAATAGTCCCTACAAATTAATTTGAATTTGGATGAGACTTGTCTTTAAGTATTAACCATAGATAAAATATTTATATATCATGTATAGTGATTATCAAGTTATTTTCCACATAAAAATGATCACAAAACAACCATGGAAGGCTCAAGATTGATCATAAGATGGTCGACCATCTTCCCCAGTTAACATTAGTGTTGTAGAGAGTTAGGATGAAGAATATGACAAATTTATTTAATAATATAGTCGATATCAATCAAATATTATGGTTGGAGTTTTATTTCAAAATCTTAAATGGGGGAATTGTTTCACACATCCCTTTGGTACCATATTGGATGTGAACTCAATCGAGCCACACTTTATTAATAATTTCATGCATAAATAGTTCTGAGATAGGGATGGGTAATGAACACCGGTAACACCTTTTACACACACCAAATGTTTCATTCCATCATGGTTCATGGCAAAAATATATGCTTTTAGGGTGAGATCTATTTGGAACTTATACAAAGTAAAATTGAAAACATGTTGGAAAAAATTTCTTCCCATGCTTCTCTTCCTCCCATCGGCTAGCCCATACTAGCTCTCTTGGGTGGGTGGACATCTGGATCCCAAAAATCCTTGGTCGAGCCAAGCATTGGATGGATCATGGGTTTGACCTTATTTTTTAATAAGTACAACAATTTTGAAAACATACTTATGGATATTATATATAGAAATAAAATAATAATACATTCTCAAATCTATTCTTAATGAAAAATGTAAATGTATTTTTCTTGGCCACTTCCATTATTCACATCCACCTCCTCATGAAATAAGAGAAAGTGCATCATTTTTTTCTTTTCTAACATTATCCTAAAAATGTTTCCTCCTTGAAACATTTTATTAAAAATAATATCAGCCCAAATATCATCACATATAAAATTGGAAATTCCTCAATCTTGACATTAAATGTTATCAAGTGAATTAATAATAATTTTCTAAGAATCAACACTTCATCTAAACTCACTAATAAAATATTAATATATTATTAAAAAAATTCCTCATAGGTCATAACATAATACTTTTTGAAAATGAAACTATGTTAATAATATTTCCCATCCATTAAAAAAATTGTTTCCCATCCTTGTCCATATTTTTTGTTCTCCCAAATGTTATCCATTTTAATCAGAAACCTCATTAATGGTTAAATCTTGTTAAAAACATATTTACCATATCCTATTTTCAAAATAAAATTTTATTATTTTTTTGGATGTGTGTTTACTAGAAATGTGTTTTAAAATATAAAAATAGAACTACAATACCTTATTCATGACTTTCCAGTTACACATTCCTTTTCTTATTCTCCCTTTTTATACTATATCCATTTCATTAACCTATTATATGTTTTTTATATTTTCATTAAATATAAACCTAGTAGAATATAATTTTCATTCCATGGGTTATAAATGTTTTTAGTTCCCTTAAAATTTCCAAATTTTAAGAAAATAAAATTTAAGGGAATATTGCTATTTATGATCTTATGTCAAGCACCACCCCCATAACATTTTTAAACATTTAATAGATTTATAAAACATCATTATTTTATTGATAACCATATTGGTTTAGTTTTAGTATATATAAAATTTTATTAGTTTATTTTCCTTTAATATCAATTAGTTATTTCATAATGTGTCACCCACATGGTTTAATTTCATTTTTTATTCACTGAATCATTCTCATGAATTTTTGAAAATGGAACTCAATGTTAAAGTCCTATGTTCATTTTTCAAATTTGAATGTTCAAAATTATTTAATTCCTTATTCTCTTTGGATTCAATATGATATACCCTTCGATTACATTTTAATTCAATATTATGAAACCCACTTCCTTTTTCTAGGTTATATAATGCTTATGATTTTTGGAAAATTTCTTTTTACCTTTTTTGGATAATATATTCTTGAGCTTATTATAAGTTATTTTTTCCTATGTTCTGATATTTGAGAATGTTATATCCCAACAATGCATTGGGTAATGTTAATGTGCCATGAGACAGCATGTATGGTCCACATGTGGTTATCCTACGTACTCTATATATAGTGATAGAGTGGTTAGCCTAAGAGAACTATGTTATAATCTAAGTTACTAGAGCATACCATGATTATAATAGCATTTAGCCTATGTTATATTGTCTTGGATGTTATCCTTGACATATGCTAACAATTTAATTCTTTATGATGTTGCATCATGATTATGTTTCCAAGCATTAGATGGCGTGTGCTCGGGAGCTAGGGCTTGAGAAGCGATGGCCGCCGTAGGCGACGATGATTTCCGAGCAGGATCCTCCTCCGTCGGTAGAGGATGGATCTCCTTCTGATGAGCGACACTTCGTGCCTCTCTCGAAACCTAATATCTTGACTTCGTTCCCTGAAATCTTACTCTCCCCCAAGGTCCCGGAGATTTATGGAGGGTTTCCGCAGCTCTCGGTCACGGCTCGCGAGTTCAATGATGCATCGTCTCTTCTAAATCTGACTCTGATTGCCCGCTTCAGGCAACGGCGTCCACCAGTGGTTTTCTTTGATAGTTTCGTTTCTAGTTCGTGGAATCTACAGGAGCGTCCCACGGTGGGTCTTCTGGATCCAAGGAATATAATGATTCGTTTCAAGTCGGAGGAAGACTTTATCATGGCCTGGTCTTCAGCACCGCGCACCTGTGATGGATGCCGATTCCTTCTTTTCCGATGGTCGTATGATCACTATTTGAAGCGCGATGCCTCGACTATGGCGATTTGGGTAAGATTTCCCGAATTACCGCTTCCTTTTCAAAATCCCGCTATCATCCGTATGCTTGGAAATCTAGTAGGTCGTTTCTTATGCTCGGACAACAGAACTAAGGCTGTATGTCACCCGATCTCTCCGAGAATCTATGTTGAAGTTGACTTATTGAAACCACCGGTTGAGTTTGTCTACATTGCGGCATGTGAGGAGTTTAGGTGTAAACAACCTGTGGTATTTGAATCCTGGTTTAATTACTGCTCTCGGTGTCTTAAGCTTGGTCATTTGAGGGACGATTGTAGAGGCAGGAAGGTGATGCCGCCCCTGGCAGTGGGTCCTGAGAGTGCAGTGGATCTTCTTCCACAGCATAGGGTGCTAAATCTGGGTGATGTCCGGACTGACTTTAGGCATACTTTTTCATAGCCTGTAGAGGGTAGAAAAGGGAAGGATTTGCAGGGGCTTTTAAACCCGAAAGTTGGTGAGGTGTTTGGAAGGCTTAGAAATGATCTGGGATTATCATATGCAGGAGGTCAGAGCAGTGTTATGAGGCAGGTCGGTCAAGCTGCTGGGGTGGGCAGTGGTACAGAGCAGGCTGCAGTGGGAGGGGAGTGGGCTGGGAATGGACTTGTTGGGACTGCGGTGGATGAAGCTGCTGGCAAGGAGGAGCTGTCGAGACATGAAGATTATGTGCAGGCAGAGGATGTTGTGAAAGCTGCAGATGTTTGGGTGGGGGCCTCTACGGGGCGTGCGGCTGTGGAAGATTCAATTCAGACAAATGAGAACTCTATGAATATGGATAGTTTAAAGGATAAAGAGGCAATGGAGAAGTCCAGAGTGGATGTGGCTTTACCTTACTCCTCAATTCGGTTTGCTTCTCTGGATGAGGTCGGAGCGACTCACTTGAGGGAAGATGTACAAGCCCCTTGCCCTCTTTTTATAGAAGGTAACATAACAAATAGTGGTGGCTGCCCCAATATGATAGGTGGACAGCCTGGAGGTGGAGAGACCAACCCGGAGGGAGTCAGCATGATCTCTTCGGATCAGATGTTTGAAGAGGTTCTAACTCAAAGGAATACTGGCAGGAGATACGCTGTGATGCTGGACAGCTCTAGGCCTGTGGAATTGGTGTCTGAACAGAAGACCAAAAATGATGTTCAGCCGTAGGTAAATTCTCAGGATCTGTTTAATTGTTCTGCAAATAGATTTTCAGTGATGGCTGATGTTGGATCAAATGAGGAATGTACTGAAGTGGCAGAGGAAATTTTAGAGAAGGAAGGCAATGCTGGTCTGGACAGATTGAGCGGCGAAGGTAAAAGTCTCTGCGCTGTTGACACAATCAGGATATCTCAAATGGAAGGTGGGAAGGATGTAAATGTCAACCCTCCTTTGTCCCATAAGAAGCAGTGGGGGGATAGATCTGATTGTGAAGAAGAGCACCACAGTCACCAAATATCTTACAGTGATGCTGTCAAGAATGGAAATCATGAGAATATTATCAAGGAGGTGGGAGAAAAATCTCAAAGCAGGAGGAAGACAAGGAGAGATTACTCGGATCTACCAAAACCAATGGTGACAAGGTCTGCACACAAGATTGTAGGGTCACTAGAAAATGATATTTCAAATGGGAACAATGCCAAACGAAGGGGAGGGTCCCCAAAGAGGGACAAAGGATTCAGTGGGAAACAGTTGGTCAAGGAAAAGTTGTCTGAGGAAATGATTCGGAAGAAAAATATGTATCTTGAGATGATGCGCAAATACGAATCCTCTGAATGGGAGTCAGCTGATCCTGGTGATGATTTATCTGATGATGGGGAGAAGGATGCATATGGCTTTGATGTAATGTAACGTTTTTATTTTCTTTTGACTTTACTTGCACTTTTCTTTTAATAAATTTGGGGGACCAGGCTTACGTCTGGTTCAAACTTTCCTGGTATGTTTCCAAGCCCTTTTACATTCCATTATTTATTCATTGTTTTCGTGCTTATGATCAGCCAAATTATGATTTTATGTTAAACCTCTTTACTATCATGTTTTAATTTATTTCCATGTTTCTTCCCTTATTAGGATTTTAATCTCACCCTTATCCTTTTTGTCTTACACTAGGGAATCCTATGTAGTTTTAGAATATCTATCAGGGTTATGAGCACTATGTGGTTTTTTATATAAAGATGTTTTTTACATTTAAGATATTTTATTCATGTGTCTAATATTATAAAGACACTCTTACACTATATACATGGCTTGTGTTATTCAAAAAGTAAATTATAAATCATAAATTAATGTGTGTTTAAGTATTGGGTCTCTATAGTTGGTATCAGAGAATAATATAGTTATTTTTTGAGATCATGATGATAAAACCATAGTGAAATCCCTAGGGAGAAGTATAAGGGATAAGACTAATTATAGGAAAAAATCCATTTTTTTGGTAAAGTAGATATTGTTTTGGATTTCATTATAATTAAACCCCTTTCTGTATACTTTCAATAGGATGTAGGCTCTAGAATAGTTGTACCTACGAGTAATAACCACGAAGAGAGCGTGTTGGGTTTTAAATCAACAATGACTTGGTGAATAAAAAAGAGGATAAACATTACACCTTAAAAGACACTCTCAAGGTACATAATTTCGTTAATAATATTCTATTTATGAACAAACATGAATAACTGATTTCCTAGTTACATTGAGGGAATATGTTGAGACGTATAAGATAACCCAACGTAAAATAACATAGGTGAATCATTGATTGATATCAGTTGAACTAAAGGGATTATGGGATAATGTGATTATGAAAAAGGGTATAAGTTTTTATGATTGAATCAATTTTATGTTATTAATTATCATAATACCCGATTGAAGTTAAATATTTATCAAACATGTTAAACCTTTTGGTTTTAGTGGTGTTTGGAACCAAAAGGGACTGATTATTCCTTGGGTGAAAAGAAAAATGTGATGATTACCTCAATAATTAACCTTTTATAATGGTAGAGGGAATGAGATATTTGGATATTATTCCAAACCAACTATCATTAAACATAATTAAAAATTTACCCATTATTGAAATCCTGAGTGACCCAATAAAGAGATGGAATGTGTGTCATCAAAATTAAGGAAAATAAGATAATTAAAAATTGATATTCAATGACCTATATGATAATAATGTTGGAAGATGAACCAAGGAATTATCCTCAAGGGGACTAAAAAATGATATAATTGTGGAAGAGGGAGTCATAGAGTATGAAAATGCTGTAAGAATATGAGGTATCCAATTGGAATGATGGGAGTGGAATGTACACATCCAAAAGTTCCATAGACTATCCAATTTTTTAAGTGTGAAAAACATTGAAATTACCAATGTTAGTGTCATAAAGACATGTATTAGAATAATGATAGGAATGAAAAACCACCACAACAAAGGGAACAATTTTTTTCATCTTTAATGTCTATCAATGAGGTGGATTTTGAAAAATGAATCCTCCACTTCATAAATTTAAATATGGTATATTTATTATAGAAACTCTAAGTTGCCTATATATTTTTCTAAATGTACCACCATAATGTTTTTTTATTAAATATTACATCTATTTGTATGATAGTTTCATTTTTACATTTAATTTTATTAGAATATAAATATTTGTATGGGTATTTTAGATGGATTTTATGTGATTATATTAATGTACTAAATATTTTGACATAGAATACATATTCAATGATTGTGGATATATTACCCAAAAAATCATCCTTATTATAAAAATGGATGGGGCATAGATAACAACCAGTATCCACCAAAGAGAGATTTTAATGTCAATAGAACAAAAAAAGATATCAAGAAATCATATTCATAATCCCACTACAATGAACCACTACCACTTATAGGACATGATGTTTCTATAGAGGTTAAAATAACCATGATAATAGTGGATGTAAAATGAAACCTATAGCCATTACAGATATTGAAATAGGATATGGTGGTTAGGATAAAGCTGGGGGGAGTCCATCTAGTGACCTTGAGGTAGGGAGTAGTACAAGAATTAGGTTTAATACCTCGAAGAATGTGATCCCATGCAGTGTGGGAAGGAAATATCTGAAGACATGGAAGGTATTATTTGGGAAAATAAAGACCCACAAAGAGTGAACATGGAGGAGATTCTATAGCCTACCAAACATTATCCGAGAGGGATTTATAGAGTGGTAAATCAATAGAATGGTTCAAAAATGATGAGAGAAGTTTAGTAGTAATCTATTTCGACCAGTAAACCGAGAGAGGGATAATATAGAGAGGGAATATTCCAGTGTGGTGGGGGAAACTACTCTAGAAATGTACATAAGAGGTGTTAATGTGTATCTCAATGATCCATATATAGAAGAGGATTATTCTTCATCAACTTCCTCATTAAACCCAAAATTTCCACTCAAAATTCCAAGACGAAGAACCACAAATGATGATATATTGGTGTTTTTTATGAGCCTATTATAAAATATGGAATCATTTTTAATACCTCAAACCAATTTATGACAATTATTTAGTGTATGTTTTTATATGAAACATGGAAATGTAAATTAGTTTTTACACCAAACCCTAAGAGGTATTTAACCCAAATGATTAAGAGAAAACACAATAGATGGTTTATTCTTATTATAGGTGAATATATATGATTGTTTCCTCTTATAAAAAACATATATCTTGGGTTACCATGAAGATAACATTAGGAAACATTGTTAGTTACTACCTTTTTAAATTTCAAGGATGAAATTTATTTATGGGGTGAGATTGTAACAACCTAAAATTTCACAAATGTTTCTCTGAAAATAAATGATATATTAAATAGGGCGTTTCACATACAGTACCAAAAAAATAAAGAAAATGTAGATATATTTTTTAATATTTAAAATAATTTTTAAAACTTATCCATTAAATTAGAAAGTATAAAACTTAAGTAACGCTATAGAAAAAAATCAATAAAGGAATTTGGAAGAAATGTCATCCTGAAGTAGTAGTCTTCTATATAGAGCAAGTAATTTTGAGCTTGGAAGGGAGTTATCTTCTCTTGGATTTTCCTTGATCCAATATGATATTTAACTTGAGTAACTTTAGTTAAAAAAACCATATACAAGAGATGTTAATCCTCATAGAGATTTTCACAATATCAATTATAGTTGAACTACCAACCGAAACTAGAATCAGAGTATAACTAATGATTTCCTCTTATTTAGAGATATTAAGGGTTTATTAAATTTTAAATTAGGATTACATAATCATTATTAAAATATTTATATTTATAGAAATATCCTTAATTCTCATAGTTTTTAAAATGCCTTATTTTTATCATTTCACCTTGTGATTAAAAAAAGTATTTTATGAGAAATTAGTGATTTATCTCAAGGAACTAATTTTATTAGAATTTGATAATATCAAGATATATTTATTTAATTAATAATTATTTAATATTAGACTAATTGGAAACATATAGATAAGATAATAGTTAATATAGTAAAAGTCATTTCCATATAAAAGTTGTCTTTTTGCAATATTTTACATACTTAATCAAAAATAATGTTAATAAAATATAATATGTGAAATTGAAAAATATGACATAATTTATATTTATCATAGAAATATTTACTTAAGAGTAGATTATGTGATTTTTCTAAAATAAATGATTGTTTAGGTGAATACTGAAAAATTAAAATTTCAAAAATATTGTCACTTTTATGAAATTATTTTACAAAAATTCCAGGAAATTTTTTGAAAACCTTTTTAAAATTTAAAATATATTTTATAAATTTAAATTATTAGGTTTAAAATACTTATTTTTATAAAACCCATTATTTACATCTGATAAAATTTAAGTAATGTTTTAATAAATCATCTTTTTATATGTTTTTATTAATCCAATTTTAAAATGATTGAATTAATATTTTAACATATTTAATGATAATTAAATATTTATTGGATATTAATAAAATTTTCAATATAAATAAAATCAAGATAATTTATAATTTTATTCTAAACTGAAATATTATTATTAATTTTGTTTATCTAAAATGAGTTTTTACATGTTTTATATGTTAATAATGCAGTTAATTTCCATAACTCAATCATATTTTATTTTATGAAATTGTTTAAATATTAAAAATTATCATCTTAAAATTATTAAATAATATCAATTTAAATTCTTTCTATTAAAATTAGTTTGCAAGAGTGAAAATTGGGATATTGTGGTATGGGTTAGTTCTAGTAAAGTTTTTTTATATAGTAAAATTCATTAAAACATAGGGATAACTTATGTGATGTTAAATGATGGATGGATTTTAAGACTTATATCATTCCCCAAAATATTATTTTCCCTTTTTTTGACTTTTCCCTAAATAAAGGAGTGATATTATTGATAAATAATGAGTTTTTTAAAAAGAATATATTTCTACAAATATAAAATGAGGCCACCCTATCCCCATTTATCCACCCATTAAAAATTATTAGATCAACAAAAACTATGAAATATTCATTCCATAACATCCTCCATATTACATTAAATCATTAGTATCACTAAAATACAAAACAAATGAATCTTAATGAGTTTCCAAATAGAGAACATCCAATAGAAACTTCTAAGGGAAAGGTAATACTCTCAAACCATGTTTTGTAAGTTATATTATTCTTATACCCCCCTAAAATCCTATTACTATATGATTTAATAATAATAGAAAAAATGTTCCAATTTGGAAATTTTATTACACTAATAGAAGATCTATTTTTTTTTCTTCCATTAAAGTCATTCTGGAAAAGGAATGCATCATCCAATGTGTGTACATATTACCACCTCTATGAACAATGTGTTAAATTTTTCCTTACCTATTAAAATTTAATGATTAAAATGGTAATTTAAATAAATAATATGATAATGTTTACAACATTAAAATGATATAATGATAATATATTACAATATACAAGTAATCAAAATAATAAACCACTATAGTAACTTTAAGCCCCTTAAATGGAATTATCAAGGTACTATTCTAAATACGGATATGTTTTTGGATAACTATTGAAACTGTATAATTATTATTTTAATGGAATAAAAAAGTATAAAACAACCAATAGTTTTTATAGCAGGAAAGCATTTTTCAACCCCATCAACCACGGTCAATAAACCAAAATTTTTATAAATAAATTAACATAACAACCTTGAGTACCCCACATAAGTGAGAATAATATTAAAACTAAGTAGAAAATGATAATATATAGACCGTATAAAATTATACATGGATGAACAATGTTCTTGGGTATATATACAATTAACATAATTTAATTATTTAAGAAATTAAGTTCATGTGTTGAGCGCTCTCACACACATGTAATGGGTTTCCATCCTAATTTTCCTTCATTGAGACATGTTTTAATGTTTTGCAAGTACTTCTTATTTTTATGATCTATATACTACCCAAGAATTTATATTTTCATAATACATGATTTAATGAATGGTATTTAAATAAAAATATTATTAATAATATTCTAGTGAATTTTTATTCAAAATTTTTAAATCTATAAGGGATTCCACTCAAAATTTGCTTCTTTGAGACATGTTCTCTTTTATGAATATATTTATATTTAAATGGTATGTATACTACCAATTGGATTCAGAATAGAATGAACTATCCTTATGGTAGGACCAAATATAATTCTTATTTCCCTTAGGTATAATCACAAAGGATTTTTTTTATCGAAAAAAGAACTATCTAAAAAGGTGTAGTAAAGTGAATGTATTGGGCTGAACCCATAGAGAGGAGTGAACACAGAAGACAATTCTTCATCAAAGATTGGGTCCCTCCAATTTTTAATTTATTTTTTTATACTAATTAAATGAAAAAATTAAATAATTTAATATAGGAAGAAATACATGGAGGGATAATGGTCAATTTTATGGTTTTGGAAAAGGATAATACTAAATCTTACTTGGGATAGTCCTATGGATTAGGCTATGAAGTGATGCAAGGGTAACCAATTGATTTTGGTCAAACCAATTGGAACAAAGTACATTGAAACTATTCCTGGTACTAGGTATAGCTAACAACCTAGATTCCATATGCTTAGCTTCAATTTCTGAAATCACCAGAAGTTAATGGTCATAGCCTACAAAACTCCAATTAGATCAGGCTAATTAAATTGAACCTGCCTTAATAAAGTTTGTACAAGAGAATGTGATGATTTTTTAACCTTATTACTAGGAAAAGGGTTACCATGGTTTGATTTATAGATTCATTACGATTAAGAACACCCCTCGTCTAGACGTCTAACCCTATAAAGATTAGCTGCACATGACAGAATTGAATGAAAGCCAGGAAAAAAATGGCATGCTCAACATAACAACTTAATAATTAAAGAACCCAATAAAGAATAAACCATATTACATAGGTAAATGAATATATGATATTGAACCAAAATGAAAATTAATAAAAGGGAGACATTGGCATTAATCTAAAAATCATTCAACATTACATCAAAGAAAGAAAATAAAAATAGAAACCAAAACCTATATATGATGAACGATAGGTCAGAACCCTATAGGAGACTCCTAATGGTTGTAACTTAACCATGCAAGGAAATGATTATCTCTTGGTTAGAATCCTTATTTATATGACTTTAGGTCATAAATGGGCCTATAGGTGTAAATTATAGCCTTTAATGGCTATTTGAGGGTAAAATAAATTAACTCCCATTATGAATACCTTAAAAATCCTTATTTTTAAGACTTTTTGATACTTACACATCAAGTAATGTTTATAAGACATGTAATATTCGGTCCTTGAAACATTCACGACATGATACATTATTTAAAAAACTTTGGATTTTTTTGTAACTGCCACAACATGAGATATATATATCACGTCATCACACATTTTAATATCACTATGGGATCACTTCTTATTAATTATATTTACATACTATAGATGGTTCACTACTTTTAAATTGACATAATTTGTAATGTTTACGTGTCATTTAATGTGTGTTTCCAACTTTGAAAGACCTATTTTTCTTTAGTTCTTCAGTTTTATGCCTTTGGTACCTCCAGTGGCCATCCAACATCATGGTAAATCCCTTATTCAAGGGATACATGGTATCTTTGGCTTCAATATTCAATCCCAAAATTTTCATAAATCTATGGTTAATCTGTTCTGCTTTTTGGCCTGGATCTTTATTCTCCTCAATTTCCATGTTTCACTTCATATTTCATCAAATGTTGGTCTTATATAATAATAAACAGTACATTAATATCATCCATGAAACTCAACTTCAATAAATTAATATTTATCAAATTCACATAAAACAAACCATATTTATATAGAATAAAAAACCATAATCACTTTATTCATGGTATTTTAACTTTATCTTCCAAATTTCACTACAAAAGGGTTTTTACAAGAACGTTTCTTATGGAATAATGGTTACATCTCAATTAACCATTGTTGAGTCATTATTTGATACTATGAATAAACCATCATTTTTTTGGTGTATCTACATCCCTAATAACATGTAATATCTTAAATTATTACGGAACATAGAAAATTAAATTTCATTTAAACTATTCTTTATTTTGGTCAATGATTGAGGTCTTTCATAAAATATATGGGTCCTTCATAACTCAATAAAATTAATTAAGTTATAATGTTTTCCTTGAAATTAATCTTTAATTTCATATCGTATATGAAATTTCTATCCCAAGAGACCCATTTTTTATTTAATTAATGATATCTAGTGAGTTATAATCCTTTTTGAAACTGAAACTACGTTAAGTATAATTCACATCCACATAGATAATTTTCCCCTCATTTCCAATTATTTCCCTTCCCACTAATGTTCTTTAAATTTAATTAGAAACCTTTATAAGTGTTAAATCTTATTAAAATCATATATATCTTCTCCTATTTTAAAAATAATGTTTATTATCTTTATATTGTGGTGTTTTAACAAAGGTGTTTCAAAACAAAAAAAATGATCTTCTACAACTCCTTTGTGACTTATTGGTTACACACTCCCTTTATTTTAATACCTTTTTATTCTATATTATTCTCATTTACCTCTTTTATTTTTTTGTATATATGTACATGACATATATTCCTAGTCAAATATCCTTTTCTTTTATTGGGTTATTCAATTTGTTAGTTCCTTTCAAAATTATAACTTTTTTGTAAACCTGATTTAAGGTAAGTTTCCTATTTCTAATCTGATGTCAAGAATCACCCCACAAACTATTTTTAGACAATGAAAAGTGTTTGAAAACACTCTTTATTTTATGGATAACCCTTTTTTCTCTATTTTTTTTATAAAATATGATATAATATTTCCTTCTATAAAAATATACTTTAATTATTTAATAAAGTTTCTCCCAAATGATTCACTTTCATTTCTTCTTCCATGGATCCCTCATGAATATTTTATATTGGAACTCCATGTTCAAGGTCTATGATCATTTTAAAATTATTATTGTTCAAACAAATTTAATTCATTTTTCCCATGGGATTTTATATAATATAAGGATTGGTTATGTATTTAGAAAATATTTTGAAACCTACTTCCTTATTCAAGGTTATACCATGATTATGTTTCATGTACGGTTTATTTTTTTTCTTTTGTGGATCAAATATTTTTATAAATATTATTATATAGGTTTTCCTAGGTTTTTATATCTGGTTCTATTATGTCCCTCCAATTCATTGGGTAAATGTGTCATGATATACAATGTATAGTGCATGGGTGGTTAGCCTAAGCACACTATGTTTGGTGCTTGGTCGGTTATCAAAAAAACACTATGTTATGATGGAGGTTATCCAGAGTATTACATGATTATGATGGAAGTTGTCCTATATTATGTTTTCTTGGTATTTATCCTTAATATATTCTTATAATTTAATGATTTATGTTTTTTCACATTCTTATAATTCCATGATATTATGCTTCTATTTCCTTATGACAAGTTTTCATTCCTATGAAAATTATCTTTATGATATCATGTCATTTATATTTAATACAATTTCATTCTATATTTCTATTATTATTCCTTTATTAGCCTTTCAATCTCAAACTTTTCCTTACGTCTTTACCAATGGTATCCAGGCAGTTCTATAAGAACTATGGGTGTTAGTAGCACTATATGGAGTTTTAAATAAACTTGTTGTTTTTATATTTAAGATATTTTATTTACGTTTATAATTATCCAAAGTCACAACAACTTTAGATAATTGGAATTTATTATTGGGAAAGTACATTATAAATCATTAATTATAGTACTTTTAATGCCTAAATCATTATAGTCTTTCATGAGATCTCACATGGTAAATAGAAACAAAGTGTTTGGATATAAAATGGAGAATATTTAGATATATAATGATTAATATTGATAAAAATTAGGATAATATGTTAACATGAGATGATTTTATGATTCAAAAAAAGTTTTTTATGTTATTTACATCCAAATAATTTAGTCAATGTTGATCCCCTCTAATTTACATTATCATATAGATATTAGTTAATTTTTCTAAAATATTTGAACTGTTCTAAAAAGTGCTTCATATTTATTATATGTATTAATATATATGATTATATAACATACATATTTACAAAAATTATACACTTTTACATTAACATAAAACACATAACATATATATCTATGTTTATATACACATATGATAATAAAATATAAATATTTATTTTTTAAAAAAAATAATAAAACAAAAAATTTATGTTTTCAATTTATATATATATGTATGTGTTGGGAAAAAATCCTTCAAGGTATCATTGAAGCATTTTTGAGGTGATTTTATTTGTTGAAAAAGTGGTCCTCCATGTTGTGTTTGTTGACAAAGCAGACCACGATGTTCAAATTGTTGACAAAGGGAGTTTACATGGTGAGTTGTCAAGTTCAAGAGATGTTGCTGATAGTCCAAGATTTATATAAGAACCTTGACAAAGGAATGGATTATCTGGAGGTGGTATAAAAAGAGAAGATACAAGGTGGATCCATTTTCTAGTGTTTTCCAACGTTTTGTGCCTAAAAATTTGAAATGGAGAGATGAGTTTATGGAAAAGGAATGTGTGTGGGATATTAGAGTGGTGTGATAAATAGAGGAATGATGTTTTTCACACAATATGTTTTTCAATATCATAAGATCAAAAATTTTCAAAGGCATCAGGTGCACTAAATATTTGAGAAGTGTGTGAAATACAGTGTTGCGTGGAGGATGTGTTTTTCGCGCTCGAAGAGGATTACATGCTCAAGGAGGGGTTTTCACGTAGGGTCGATTTTTCCTATAAACATGAAGTGCCCCAATCATTTGAAGTAGTTCAAGACTTTGAGATAATATAAGATTTGGTGGGCATCAAAAATAAGCACAGGAAGTTGTGCGGAAAATTTGGTGTTGCAGGTAAAAATCGGTGTTGCACGTAATAGTTTACATTGAACGTAAAATGAATGGTGATTAAAATTGTTGAGGTTACAAAAAAATTAGAGTTGGGATTACAAACAAAAAGATATTTTTTTCACGCAAGGAATGGAAATTACCTGCAATGAATAGTAAGGGCTGCGTGTAAAATTTGAGGTTGCTGAGTTTAATTTTTTGGCAAAGTGAGATTAATCTACAGGTGAAAGTTGTACTTCAATAGAGCATATGTGAAATGTTAAGGATGAAAAATTAATTTATGATAATGAAGAGACCTTAAGGTCTATAAAATATGAGTATATGTTCTGTAGATGTAGTGAGAACACTTCAGTTGGGAGATCAATGAGCTTTCATATTGTGAGTGGTTATAAACCAGGAGGGGCAGTGTGTCTACTCCAAACATAGAAAACATCAGAGCACTTTTAGTGGATTTGGTATATCAACACATCACCGATGCATGCTCCTTTAATGTTTCCTAGTGAGGGTAAACCAAGTAAAAATAATTTTTTCCTATGAATTATTTAATTTCTATTTATACTATGCTACAAGAAAGATACAGAAGGGAGTTTTTTTTAATAGAGAAAAATGATCAATAGGGGTAGTTGTTTTAATTTTCCATACCCAAATTCACCCCCCTCTCAGGGTATCTAACCTTGTGGACCTAATAGTATGTAACTATATATCTATTTTGAGGTAATTTGTCTATACATGTTTCACAAAAAATCATGTATTTTGATAAATATTGGATGTTAGAGGTGTTAATAGGTTGTTGAGAGTCTGTTTTCAAAAATAGATTCGGTGTAGAAACCCATCGTTATTTATAAATTTAATCTAGAACCTTGTATCTGAGTAACAAGTACATTATGGGATTATAAGAGGGGAAAATAGATCCTAGTGGATCCCTCAGATGGTGGTGACCCTTGAGAAGGTACTTGGTAGGGTAATGGGTACCCAATTTTGTGAGGCTGGGTACCATATGGCTGCCTATTTTGTTATTTTTTAAAAACTTAAATCATATAACATAATGTTTTGTTTAAAACTTAAAATGAGAGTTATATCTAAATTTTATAGGCATATATAGTAAATACCTATCAATATTTATTCAATATCATCCCTTCCATGTGAAGAAATACTTTCATTTTCTTTGTTGAATTTGAGTATCAGACATCCCACAGGGTAGCTAAATATAATTCAATCACTAAAATCAATTTTGTTTTTTCTTCATATGATTTTTAGTCAATTATATTATTTTATATATTGAATTTATGTTATTTTCTAAATTTATTTTTCCTAATTATTATATACAAGTTACCAAATGATATTCTATGGGGTGAATCTAGTGCTTGGAGGTAGGTAGACCATAACTATTCTGGATGATTTATGAATAATTAATGTAATATGTGATATGTGGTATCTCTACCCACATGTGATTGATCTAAAATTAAATTTGAATTATTTAATTGAGCCGGTTTTAGTATGGGAAGGAAATATGGGTACATAATAGGCCCTTTGGTTACTATGCCTTGATGAATCATCCACAGATGGCTATAAACATGAATTGCAATTAGGTAAAACATATGATCAGGAACCATGTGGGGGGATTCATGGAGTTTTATAATAACATAATATACCAAGATAGGTTATTTGACCATCCTAATACCTAATAGATATGTTCAATTTCGATGGGTCTATATTGGTCTTGGAATGATTGGAACTTTTGAGAGTCCTTATAGACATTATCAATAGATTTATTGTTATTTGGGGTTATTGTTCCTCCCCCCAAAAAAATTCTACCATAATAAATATTATACATTGATAAAAAATATGTAAATTGGTTGGGTATTACAGGAATCAATTGACCTATTTATTTTTATAATTGATTTGGTTTCAATCCTTAAAATTGAATTTTCATATTATAATGCTAAATATCAATGTTATTCCATAATGGTTTTTTTAGTTATATATATGGGATGTTGTTGATGGTTATAGTTTGGAAATAATTCTCATTTGTGTTGTATTGTTTATGGTTAGGGACATTATTCCCGTTATATAGAATGTTCATTATTGGAATTCCATTGACATTATTATGGGAATATATTCCCATCAATGCATAGAAAATAATACCCATGTGGCCTTAATAATGACTTGGGGAGGGAATTTATGTCCATTTTCATGGTATTACCCTTAATGTGGGGTGTAATTCCCATTGTGTGACTCTTACAAGGATTTGGATGATATTCATGTATGGGAATCATTTTTGTTTGATGTGATACCATTTATAATAATGTTTCTTGGGACTAGGGACACTTTAACCTTATAGTTATGAACATGGATAGAGATGTTATGCCTACATTATTGATATATTCAAGATGTGTTTCACACTATTTTATAATTCTTCAGTTATTTCTTCCAAAATCAAGACTATTTTTATGAGGACATTGTGTCCACTATTATTAATTGATTATTAGGTTGTACAACCCATGTATTGATATCCAAGTTATAATAAATAATTATTACTAGTTGGTATTCTTTTTTCAGGATTAGATATACCCTAACTCGTGATAAAGATAGTATTTTCACACTTGGATGGCTATATAGTACATGTGATAGTGGTGTATTTTATATTATTAATGCAATTATCTATTATTTATATACAAGTATATCGCACCGTGCAATCATTTTTATTTAGGAGATGTGTTTAGGGATACTATATAACACCCTAAGTTATTAGAATTTTTTGAAAAATAAATTTCTTTTATGCGTTGAATTACATGCTAAAACAAGTTAATATTTTGTTATAAAATTGACCAAGATAAGCCTACTCCTCACACAACATTGGCTTGGCTTGTGTTATATGCATCACTGAGTTTCTAAAAAACATCATTTTATTATTATAATTATTTAATTATAATATTTATAACATAGTTAATAAAATTAGTAAAATGAATTGTAATAACTACTTTTTATATATGATTTATAATGGTTTCATATAAATAAAACATATTGATAATCAAATATACAATTTTCAATAATGTCTATATGTTTTGAAAAGTACTATTTTCTCAAAATAACTAATTTTTTCCCTCTGTGAGCAATAATAAAATTAATTTTAGACACACTAAAAAATTATATATAATAAAAAAAATTCATTATTTAATTTATAATGTTGAAATTATCTTATGGTGATTTTTTAAGAAATATTTCACTTTCGGATGAATAATGAAAAATACTGAATATTAATTAAAAACCAATTTTTTGGTTAACTTATTTATATAGTTAATTTAAATTTTAGTTTAGTATTAAAGTATAATTAGATAAATTATACATAAATTAATAAAATCATGTTTATTTGAACCAATTTCAAATTTAAATTGGATATAAAAACATTTCCAATTTTTGATATTTTTTACTTTAAAAACTCATCATCATATTCTATCTATGAGATTAATTTTAAATTAAATTATTCCAATTATGTTATTATAATTTTGTAAAATGGATTTCATATTTGGAATCAGAGTATTACATAATTTATAATAAGGGAAAATTAATTTTTTACAAAATTGATTTTTGAAAGAAGTTAAAATTAATTACAATGATTAATGTAGAACAAGTTTACAAAAAGATTAAATATAGAATTTAACATGTAACAAAGACCCCACACTTTCCCAACACCCATTTCAGTACTTAATTATATCATACCCAATCATGTATCTAATTTTTTGTGTTATGGATACCTACTTCTTGGTAAAAACGGGCAGAGCACTCAATTCATTTCAAAAATGAAAAGTGTGTCCTTTCCCCCATTTTTAAAAGGCCAAAACTTCCCTCCCTTATTAACACCTCTAAAACCAAATTGTTTGGGGAAAAACATTTAAAAATATTATTTTAAAATCCATTAATTCATATTAGAGTCCATAAGTTGGGAAGAAAGATAACCAATGAATTCCTTTGGTCTAAACTAAAAGGAGTTATCTGAAGAAGAGGTAACATCCTTCAATACACATTTTTGTTTTATTTTTTTATCCAAGCCATTAAATTATTCTTATATCAAGATTATATAATAATATAAATATCCTCAATATAATTATATGATTTTAGGTTAAGGTAATGACATAAAAAATCACAAAATTCCATCAAATGTGATACAAAATCATCATTTCTGTGTACAGTGGACCACCACCACATGAACTGATGTCATTGTTTCTTCTATTACCACTATCAAAGGTTAGTAATAATGATTAAAGTAATATTTTATATTATATATTTTATATTAATGATGCCTTTATGCTTATTTAATTATTATATAACACAAAACATCATGCTTTCTATTTTGTGGGAGTATGATAACTTTGTTTGTGGATGTGTGGACTACCTCCTCCTAAAATAAATGTGATTCATTCATGATTTACATGGAATGTATTAAGGGTGTTTTTAATAAAAATATATGACATATATGACATAATAATTCATCTATAAATAATATATATATATATCATTTAATTTTTCTTAAAATACGTTAAGAAAATAAAAACAACATTCATGCGTATGTACGACCTGCTGTAACAACCCCGAACCCAGTAGCCCAAAGCTAGTGCCTTAATTTATTAAATTGTAATATTATACAAGGAATCACATCTCAAAGGACTGAATAGTTTATCCATTTAATAAAATTAGATACATACTTGAGACAAACATTAAAATTTATAATATGAAATAAAATATAGATAATCCTTTGAGAACACCATTATTCTCCTTGCTTAACCCTACATATCAGTCAAAACACACATCTTGGAATATTTGGAAAATAAATCATAAGAAAGGGGTGAGATTATATTCTCAGTAGGGGTAAGCATATATCTTATTTTATTATCAATAAATATGAATAACCCTTAAGGAAAGTTATATAACTGAAACACAATCTAGTTAAACATAATATTGAGTATAATATTGCAATAATAAAATCAAATCAAATAATTCCATATACATTATGACATGGATATTTTACTAATAGAATAATTACATTGAATATCAATAAATAATCTAATAATGAGGGAATTTATAATGATGAAAATCATAAAATATCATGAAGGATTCATGCAAGACACCATATATAAACGGGAAAGGCATTGGACAATACCAAAACAAGTTTATCTCATGAGACCTACTAATGCATCACATGGATATAGAGGTACCCGAATACCACATACTAAGTAAAATTAATTTCTCATAAGAAAAGGGTGAAACATAAATTAAATAAACATTTATATTGAAAAACTAAGATACCAAATGTGAATACATTAATTATAAACCATGAATGTAATCAAAATAGAACATACATATTCAAACTAATCAAAATCCCTTGAATAAAATATGGTATATTATATCATAAAATATAAAAATAAATCAAGCATAAGATTCGACAAAGGATGTTGACATAGATTAAAATAATCTAACAAAATTATAAAAATTTTCTTGATAGAAATATCCCGTTTTTACTTTGAAATCATTTATTTAAAAGGGCACATAATTTTAAAATAAAACATTTTCATTGAAAATAATATTGTAAACATTTAATGTAAACCTCAAGACATTATGGTGTCATGACTGTGTAAAAATACACTCATGATTTATAATTTAAAAAATATTCCATCCAAATTTTTATTGAAAATGTCATAAAGTGCCTCATTTGGAAAAGTGAAAAAATATTCTATTAAAATTATTTCATAAAAAAGTCAAAAATGTGTAGAAAGCCTTCAAAATTTACTAGGATAATAGAAAAATATTTTTGTAAACACTTTTAGAAAACATGTACAAGGAAGAAAATATTCTCCAATTGACAACTAAACATAAATAATCCTGAATAATAAGAAGATTGTGAATTAAAACATACCTTGTACATTAATTTATTTGAATTTTATTTTTGTCTCATGTATAATGGTTTAAAATATTTTATTTATTTATACTTGAACCATATCTATATTTATTATATAAAATATTATCTTCTTATATCATTTTGTTAATAATAATCTATTTTTACCCTTATGTCGGGTGTTAACTACTTCATTTTCCTATGCATGTTTTGTTTTGTAAGTCATGTTTCTTAAGTATAGGATATATATATTTCATCTAATGAATTATATAATGTTATTTTATATTATATTTAATCCTTATAAACATTTTTATAATCATTATTGAATGGTTTACATGGAAAATGAATCTTATCACATCGTGGAGATAGTAGGTCGTACATACACACAAATAACGATATCATTGACTTAATGGTAAAACTTTTAAAAAATGAATGGTATATTAATTATAAAGAATAAATAAAATTTCACATTTATTATTTTTATCCATTATATCTATCCTTATACCCATCCAAATAAAGTGTTGATGAAAAATAAATTACACCACGACATGGGGACAATAAGCCTTATGTACATACATGTGGTAATTTCATTTTTCATAGAATGGATAAATAGTGGATTATATTTTTATAATCATAATAACATATTAGAATATATATGATAATATATAAATTAATTTATTATATAAACAACACATGAAGAAGAATTAGAAGAATAAATAATCCTAAATGAGTTGGTAAAATAATTACCCGTTCTTCGATGGACTTCCTTTAAATATCTTCTTAAGGGATATAGATTTGGTTTTTCTAGAAGACCAAGACTTTTCAAACATTAATAATGATGTTGGGAAGATAAATGTATAGGGTATGGTTGATTTATAATACTCAATGTGGTATGAATATGTGAGGAATGAGGCGCCCTTTTATAATTGAGTTGAAGGTCATTTTTGGAAACTCCTAAAATATTAAATTAATATAAATTATTTATTAATTAAAAACTGATAAAAATTGAGTTATTTAGAATATAATATAATTATGGGGTGAATTAAACTCAAGAAATAATTTTTAGACCGATTTATTTCATATTCTTACTCTTATCATTTGTATTTAATTCTTAGTTAAACCCTATAACTCTTACAGTGACAACTTGCATTTTTACTCTTTAAGGGTTAATATAGTTTCAATAAAATTAAAAAAGAACCATAAATGATCAATTGATGATGTTTTCAACCATATCCAAATCACTGGGATTAATTTTGTATTTTTTTATTTTTATATAATTTAATAATATATTATTTATTTTAAAATATCATTAAGGTTTATTATCACACAAATCATTAATTTTCATTTTAAAAATATAAATACTTAATATAACTTTGAAAAAAACATAAATGCATACCAAATATGTCTAAGTTATCTATAAAATTTATGGATGACATTAATTATATCAAATTATATTTATTTTAATATTTTAAATTCCATATATTTGGTATTTCCTTTAATTAACCAATTACTTCAACATCATTATGTAATCCTCTAAGGTTATTATTAATTCTATAAAAATAAAAAATAAATTATCTTGATGATGAAAAATATGTCAGATTTTAAATTACTATTTATAGTCAAATTTATCTTTTGTATATCTATCTATTAGAAATTATATACTTTTTAAAAATATGATTATGGAATCTTTAACTTTTATCTAAATAAAATATAATAAATATAATAATATCATCCAAGTGACGTAAAAAGGTTATAATCTCAGTATGAGGATTATTTTTAGAAGAAATATACTCTTCCAATAAAATTTAAATAAGTGTTAAGGTAATTTTATAATATTTATAATATTATTTTGGACCCTTATTTACCCGATTTACCTTTAACTGTGTTAATAAAAAATTACTAAAGTTACTATTCACAATGTCTAAAAATATAGAAAAACTATTCATATAATTTCTACGCACTGATTTAAAATATGGAATTGATTATAATGTCCTATATTGGATTAAATGATAAAAATTTATATAATTATACTTTAAAACCAATCAATAATATAATTCACCACTAAAAATTATTTTGACGAAAAATATGGTTTCAATTAAAATATATTGTTTTATTGCTGTTAATAAAAACATGAAACTTATCCAAAAAATACTAAAAATTAAAAAAAAGTAAAATAATTTATTCTAATTTAAAATAATAAGTTTATTTTTTCATTTAAAATTTTAAAATTCTCAACAATTGGATTTAAAATAGGTTTATGTCACATTTGTGTTTTCATTTTGAGGTATTTATTATGTTTATTTTGTTCATGCATTTATCCTTTGAGTTTCCCTTTATTTTTGGGTGAAAATATAGAATTTGGCCATGGAAATAGGTGGTTCATAATTTACAAATGGTTTCCCAAACCATGTGACCTTTCCATGGAAACTATGCGACAACATGAAATTTTTTGATAGTGTATAACCGCATGGTTAGCACACCGTTTGTAAACAGTGTGGGGGTAATCATGTGGTCTTGTCTACTCAAATAGTAAGGGATACACAATTTCCACACAGTTTGGAAAAAACTATTGGCAAGCTGTTCAACTTGTCCAGGTCATTAATAAATGAATTTTTATATTCCCCCATATATTTTTTACCATAAACACCCATATTCCTCCCCACTTGAGATTATTCACCCTAGAAACCTTCCCTCACCCCTCTTACTCCATTGAATCTCAATCTTGGTAGTGATTTTGGTGTGGATTTTGAAGGATTTGAACTCAGCGGAAACATGGAGGTTGGGAGGGCCCAAATTTTATTTTTTCATAATTGATGACCAATCTGAGATCAATATGATGATAAATTCCAGTATCCATGGAATAAGATCCAAGATATATACAAAAGAATAAAACAACACTATATCCTAGAGATAGGATCTTACACATCATGTTTATAATTAATTTAAATAATTTATGTAGAAATTAAATACATGGATCTTCGACACATTCTTCGTTGATGATATTGATTGTCTGGAATGACCTTTCCGGATTGTCTCATTGAACTTGAATGTAACCAAACTTGAATCATTATAATGTTGATCTACACATGTTCTGATGTCCTTTGATCGACCCCACTCGTTCTCCAGGTGCTAGCGCGGTGAATCGAGTCTCTTGCATATGTCATTCTTGATCGCATGTTCTTCAGTCTTGGAGAACATATCTCATTCTTAAGAGGTGAGAGGAGAGTATTCAAGAGAGATTTTATTTGGCTTAACCATTACGTCACCACCAAAAAATTAGTTCACCTAGCATAATGGCACAATAGGTGTACCTATCTATTTAACGACACGGGGTTTTGGTTATAATATTTAATTTCATAACAACAATTAAGTACATTCAAAACCTTTGAGAAAACTCATGCTACATAATAACAATAACATCATCATTATTCGTGGTGTGCCAACTTTCACAAAATAGAATCATAAATGAAATATCATGCCACATAATGATAACAACAATATTATTATTTATCTTATACAAACTAGTTAAATAATTATTTATCATCTTGAAAATAATTATTTTAATACTGGACTGGCCTTGGTTTGCTCAAACTCTGCTTCCATTTTTCAAACAGCCAAATAAATAAATAATTTAGTCTCTTAAGTAGATATTTTATTTACAAACTAGTAATAAAATATATATTAAATGATCATTAAAATAGATAAATAAAATTTATTTAATTTAGATGATTATTTTAACTTGAATAAAATTATTCCACAGTCTTGAGAATAACATTTATTAAATTAATTAAATTCAAATAAAATATAATCGAGACCACAAGAAACACTTAGTGTGTGACCCTCTAGGATTCTTTCTCATTGGAATTATGGGGGCTTTCCTAAAGTCCAAGAGTACTGTTTAGAAATGGGTCAAGGAAACCAAGAGAAATAACTTAAATTCTTAATGATTGCATCCACATATAAACACTTACCATGTAATATAATCCCTTTTTCTCAATATATCATTAAGAAGGTTTCATGATAGTGTTATCAACCAGTTTTCTTGATACATATATCTTTGACTAACTAAAATAAACTCATCATTACACCATGGCGATGGAATTAAGGGTGACTGTTCTATTTCAATCAAAGGGATGAGATATCAAATTCATTTAATGAACAAACGATTCCTTCCTTTACTTATCCATTAATAACATGTCACTCGTGACACACCCAATGCCCCCTAATTTCCACAAACATATGGAGTGATGGTTTTCATCAATAAATAAAAGCGCGTGAGTTGTGACTTGAATTATTGATAATATTAAAGTCTAAAGACCATTACACATGCATGTAGATAGGAATATCTGATGACAACAAAACTTTCTGAATTCCTACAGGTGGGTCTATTCTCATAACCTACCATCTTGGAGATTATTAAGTGAAAACTTCATAAAAAGAAGTCTCATATGATTATGAGTACTCAAAACTAACGATTTGTATACTATGTATCCCATTATAGTATGTCATCCAACCAAAAAACTATATTTATGAATATTTTCATTGCACTTCAAGGTTCTCATCATAGCGGGGAACTACGTGGACCTTGTAAATGCGATAAATAATCTAGGACATTATTACATCAAAGTCATGTAGAACAATGGAAAATATGTAATAATATTTTTAATATTTAAATACATTAAATATTCATGTAATAAAAGTAATAAAATTTGGTTTTAGGAAAACAAGTCTAACAAACTCCCACTTGGACTAAAGTCAACTGCCTACAACTTTCAGTATGCTAGACCTCACATGATGATCATGTTTCTACTGAGCCAAGTCATTAGTCAAGGGTTCTACCATGTTGTCTTTTGTGGAAATTCTTCTCCCTACATCTTCACCTCTATGTGAAAAATCCATCAAGAGATGATACTTTCAAAATATGTGTTTTCTCTACTGATGTGACCTTGAATCTTTTTCAAGAGACACTGCTGTAGTATTATCACAATAGAGTGTGATGAGATCGTTACTACTAGGTACCACATCCTAATCTTGGAGGAATATTAACATCTAAACTACTTATTTAGCTCCCTCATAAGCTGCAATATACTCAAACTTTACTATAGAATCTGCGACCACACTCTACTTTGAGATCTTCTATCTCACAAAACCTCCATTTAAAGTGAAGATGTACCCCGTATGTGACTTCATGTCATCCTGATCAATCTATAAACAATCATCTACATATCCTCTAATGACTAATTTCTCATCTCCTCCATAAAATAGGAACATATCCTTATTATGCCTTAGATACCTAAGGGTAGTCTTTAATGCCATCCAATGGTGGTCACCTGGGTCAGCTTGATATTTTCCTACCGCTCTTAATGCGTAGGGGACGTCTTTCCTAGTACATAGTATAACATACATGACTAACCCAATAATTGATTCATATGGAGGCCTTTACATTATTTCTCTTTCCTCACGTGTCTGAGGAAACATTTTCTTAGGATGATGAATTCCATATGATGTTGGAAACAATCCCCTCTTGGATTGTTCTATACTGAATCTCTTATGTATCTTTTCAATGTATGTACTTTGAATTAGGCCAAAAAATATCTTGGATCTATCATGATGGATCTTGATCCCAAGAATATATGATGCCTCGCCTAAGTCTTTAATGGAAAAGCATTGATTCAAACATGCCTTAATAGACTGTAATAATGGTATCTCATTTTAAATATGTAATATGCCACCAATATATACTATTAGAAACACGAATTCACTCCCACTAAATTGCTGGTAGACACAAGGTTCACATTCATTCTTTATAAAACCAAATTTCATTATGGCTTCATAAAAATGAATTTTCCATGACCTGGATGCTTTATTTAATCCAAAAATGGATTTATACAATTTTTATAACTTATTGGAATCCTTGGGTGTCACAAACCCTTTAGGTCATTTCATGTAGAAATCTTCCTGAAGGTTCTCATTAAGGAAGGATGTTTTGAAATACATTTTCCAAATCTCATAGTCATGGTAAGATCTAATGTCAAATAGAATTCTGATGGATTTTATCACAAAAACTGGTGAAATAGTTTTATTGTAGTCAATTCCTTGATGTTGTTTGAACCCTTTACCAAGCAGTTGTGCCTTATAAATACTGAATTCTCCTTCCATGTCCAGTTTGTTTTTGAATAACCATTTTCAAACAATTGGATTTATATAAATAGTACCAAAATATAGACTTGATTTGGGTACATGGAATCCATTTTAGAATTCATAGATTCTTCCCACTTGGAAATATATGTGCCACTTACAGATTTCTTGTAGATTATATGATCATTATTATCAACTAATAAAGAGTAAACATCTGTACTAAATAGAAAAAATTAACATTATAGTTCACTAACCTCTATTGTACTCCTATGAAGTACTTGTGTATTAGGAATAGATCTTTCTTCCATGAGACTTTGTGGAATCTACTCTTGTTCCAACTACTGTGTACCTTGAGCTTCGACTTCATCAAAGTCTATCTCACTCCCACTATCTCTTCTAGATATGTTCTCCCTATTAAGTAATATGGCGTGTCTTTCCACTATAAGATTTTTGTCTAAGAATTCATATAGTTAATATACCCTTATTTCCCTATGTTATCCTATAAAGGTACACCTTGTGCCTTGGGGTGAAAGTTTGTTACCTGAAGAGGCCTTAACAAAAACTTCGCTACCCCACATATGTAAATTTGATAAAATGGATTTTCATCCACTTCAAATCTTGTATGGAATACCATTTATCAATTTAGTTGGTGGTTGGTTAAGTATGTGTGCTACTGTTTGTAAACAATTTTCCCAAAATGATAATGGAAGGATTTCATGACTCATCATTGATCTCACTATGTACAACAAGGTGTAGTTCCTCCTTTTTCTTACACCATTCTACTAAGGCATGTGAGGAGGAGTGAGTTGGGATAGGATCCCAAACTCCCATAAGTAGTCAAAGAAGTCTGGATTAAGATACTCTCCACCTCGGTCTGAGGTTAGTTTCTTAATCTTCTTACCAAGATGGTTCTCAAATTCATTCTTGTATTATTGAACTTATCAAAATAATATGACTTATACCACATTAATTATATATATATATCCATATCTACTAAAATCATCAATAAAAGTTTTGAATTATGAGTTCCCAACCCTTTCTTAAACAGGAAATGGTATACACACATCACTATGAACCCATTGAAGAAGCTCTTTGGCCCTTTCACCTTCCCCACTAAATGGGGATTTGGTCATTTTTTCTTGTAAACATGCATGAAATACAAAAAAGTGGTTTTAGTTTGAAAGAATGTAAATATACATCTTTTTGTGACTTTTTAGGCGTTTCTAGTTTACATTCCCTTATCAGTGATGCCAAAGTTAGGAATGGTATTAGTCATGTGATGTATAATTGTTATACATTTCCATTACTTGGTTTGGTTAATATAACACATAATGTCCATTGTATAAATTTTCCCAACCAAAACAAATTCTATATTTGTAAAAGAAGAAACATTCATTTCCAAACATGAAAAAACTCTATATGTATCTAGTCTGGATACAAAACTAATTTTTTGGTCACATAAGGCACATAATAACAACCTTAATAGTAATATATTCTCAGTAGTCAATGTGAGGTGGTAGTACTCAACATCTAGAATAACAAGTCTAGCTTCATTGGCTGCTCGTAGATCTACCTCCCATCAATCCATTTTCTTGAATCTATTTGGTTTATGTATTTGAATACATATGTGAGCACCAAACGTTGTATCCAATACCCGATTACTCAAAATAGATAAATTTCACTCAATAATGATTGCACTTGAAGCTTCCCCTTGCTTCTTTGGCTTGGTGCAGTTTTTATTCCAATGGCCCTTCATGTCACATGCAAAACAGAAAGCTTCATGTTCCCTTTCTTCTCCCTTGATCACCCTTTTCTTGGAAGGGTGTGAAGAAGCTTTGGGCTTAAGGTTGTTCACCTTCCCTTTCCTCTTATTCACCATAAGGATAGAAGTATTTTCATGCATTATATCTTTGTCCACTTGGAGAATGTGGATAAGAACATCAGGTATAGACTTCTTAATATTGTTCATATTGAAATAAACTCCAAAACTAGATAATCTCTAAGGAAGTGATGTGATAATGATATCGGTACCCAGTTCTTCAGGGAGTTTAAACCATAGAACCTCCAGGAGGTTAATATTTCCAATTAGATTGACAATGTGAGGCCTAGTTGGGGAACCCTCACCAAGATTACTATGAAAGAGTGCCTTGGATATATCAAAACTTTCTTGTCTTTATCTCTCATAGTAAAGACCACATAGGTGCTTGAGCATGCTATACACATCCATATTTTTGTGAGACTTCATGAGTTCAATAGAAATTTTTGAAAGCATAAAACATTGAATGTCAACTACATCATTCATATGTTTTTTATAGGCCAGGAAATCCTCATCACTTGAATCTTTGGTAGGTTGATTAGGCAATTCTGACTCCAATACGTAAGACTTTCATTCATGGCATAGAACAAATTGAAGGTGTCTAAACCATTCCTGGAAGTTACTGTCGGTGAGGATTTTGACTTTATCTATAATTGATCACACGAATAGTGTGGTTGAGCTTGTAATTTTATTCTACAATTAAAAAAGGAATATTATTAGTACTTTCTTGATTACATTTTATGAGAAATAATAAATTTATTTTGTTAAGTCTCGCACTATTTTATCATGTCCCAATGGCCCTCTCAATTTAACTGAGAATGTCTATTTTCTTGGATATTCTAGTGTAAATTAACCATATTCCCCTTCACATAACCCCAAAAGGTTTTTTCAAGCTATTTGAGGGTATTTTGGTAGGTAGGTCTTTGAAAACCACGGACTTACAACTCCTTGGTCCATTGAGTGGACTCCCCAATCCAAAAATATGAACTTGGATTTCCTCAACACTTGCCTCCAATATTATACAAAGTCTAGAAATGGATACTCCTCTTGATATAATATTGTTAATTCAACCTAAAACTTTCATAAGGGATTATTGTATAAAAGTAATTGTCCTAAAAAGGGTTGGTCAAACACATAGTTCTATTGAGTCATTCCCTTAATCAAGTAATGAAAGGCTTAGTTTGACTTAATATTTTATTGAGAGATTTTTATCTATTATGTATAAATTTTTTATTATCTTTATCACATGATTTTTAATATTCAGTAGAACTTAATTATGTGATTAACCATGTCTTGGATAATATTTAATCATAAGTCTGGTTTATTTTTGTTCTATATTGCATGCTTGTTTAATTCATTAATTATGTGATTGCGACAACACATCCATAATGATAAACCATGCAACAAACATAAATAAAATAAAGTAAAAGGAATTATCATGAGCTTTTGAAATGGTTAATTTATCTAGTGGTTGACAAACTAACCCTAAACTAGGGGAGAAACACTTTGAATATTTTGGTTCATGTTTACAGCTTTCCAACTATCGACCTTTGTATCTCCTGGGATTGGTTTCATCTCTGATCTAGCTTAAACCACTTTTACTAGCTTAGGAGCGCCATCCATTACATATTCTTTTTAACTCACATGTAGGTGATGGGTAGAAAGGAGTTTTACATAAAAGAAACCATGGGTATTCATGCCCTACATATTAGTGAAGAGAGATGGCTCACAAGACAACAATTGAATTTGACAAATACATTAAAAGGGAAACCAGTCACATAAAAAGGCCTAGTCTTTCTCATTATCATTCGTATACATGCAACGAGTTATGAAATTAATAAAACTTGAATTAAATTCTTTAGTCATTCTTTTTAAGATATATTGTGCACGAATTGATTAAATATTAACTTTAATTAATCCACCCTTTTAACTTAATTACTTTTCTAAATGCCCTTAAGATTCTCATCCTTGTACATAAATGTACCTTGGAGGTAACCTAGTGAATGGCTGTTCGAATCTACCCAACATGTATTATATTCATATACTGTTTTACTCTTCTGACATATGTCATACATGACGCTTCAATCCATAGAGTAACAACGTGTAGTTGGATTTGTACATGAAAAGTAGTTCTGAACATTAAACAAACATTAAAGTTCCAAATTTGTGTAATTTGGTAAAGTACATGGTGTGTAGTTCAGACTATATGTCGTGTACTACATTTATTGTCTTTACCAAAGTACATACTTAGGGACTCAGCGTGTGAGGCGTACTTCAGATATTTCAGAGTATACGACATCTCCAGCGGGACACACGATGTGTTGTATCCATTTTACATAGTTACCAGTCGGCTCAATCCATGTTGGGGATACATGGATTGGCTCGTGAACCGAAGGGACTACACATCATGTCTAGTGGGCCACATGGCATTTAATCTAGTAAGCATGTTCCTATCTATCCTGATCAACACACATTGTAAAATTAATTACACCACTTGTAATAAATGCACATGGCTTGAGTAATTTCTGAATTACTCCCGATGAACTAAACATGAATACATGAATTATAGTCTAGATTATGAGGTGTGTAGTCTCGATTACAAGGTGTGTATGTAAGAGAACACAATGTGAAATTCCCTACATGTTGTGTGTACTTTTGTGTCACTAGAAATAATCACTGACACCTCTTGATGAGTTCCTCTCTTTAATTTTTATCGAAAAATTATTTGTTTCTATTAGAATTGAGGGGAAAAAGGGAGGAAGAATAGATCTCAAAATCAAGATTACAAGAATAACTAACCTTGAATTGAAAAAATTAATTATTGAATCATAAATCATCAAATAATTATTTAAATAATTATAAAATATGATAACCTGACTTTGATAGAACTTGTAGGATCTGAACACCATGAAAGTGTTGTGGTTGGGAGGAAACAACTTTATTTTTGGCATACTCAATGACCAATTTGAGATCAATATGTCAATAAATGCCAGTATCCATGGATTAAGATCAAAGATCCGAATAAAAGAAGAAAAGGGCGCCATATCCTAGAGAGAGGATCTTGTGCACCATGTTTATAATTAATTAAAATAATTTTTCTAAAATTAAACACCTATATCTTTGATGCCTTCATTTTTTATGATGTTGATCATCTAGAATAACCCTTATAGATTGTCTCATTGTGATTGTGAGGATCCGAATCGGAATCCCTATAGTAGTGATGCACCGTGTTCTAATGGCCTCAGATCGACATGACTCATTCTCCAGGTGCAAGCACAAAGAAGTGAGTGTCTTGTGTCAGTCTTTCTTGATCACCTTCTCTTCAGTCTTGAAGAGTGTATCTATTTCATAAGATAGGAGAGGAGAGGATTTAAGAGAGAAGTTGTTTTGGCTTAACAATTCTCTCACCATCGGCAATTCAGTTCATCAAGCATAATGGCACAATAGACATACCTATCTATTTAATAACATGGGGTTTCTGTTATAATATTTAATTGCAAAACTGAAATTAAATACATTCATAACCTTATAGAAAAACTATGATACATAATAAAAATAACAACACCATTATTCCTGGTACACCAACTTGTGAAAAACAGAATCATAAATGAAATCTAGTTCCACATAATGATAATAATGTTATTATTATTTTTCCTTGTTCCAACTAGTTAAATAATTATTTACCATCTTGAAAATAATTATTTTACTACTAGATAGGCCTTGGTCTGCTTGAACTCCACTTACATTTATTTAACACCTAAATAAAACAATAGTTTATTCTCTTAAATAAATATTTTATTTACAAACTAGTAAATAAATATTTATTAAATGTTCAATAAAATAAATAAATAAATTTAATTTAATTTATGTGATCATTTCAACTTGAATAAAATTAATACATTGTATAGATAATAATATTTATTCCATTAATTATATTCAAATAGAATTTAACAGAGACAATAAGAAACAATAATTGTGTGACCCTTTAAGATTTTCTATCATTGCCATTAGGTGGGCCTTCCTAAAGTCCAAGAGTATTGTCTAGCAATGGGTCCAGGTAAAAAAGAATAAGAAAATAAATCCACAACAATGATATTCAAATATAAATTCCCACTGTGTAATGTAATCCCTTTGTCTTAATATATCATCAAGAAGGTTTCATGATAGTGTCATCAACCCATTTTCATGATACGTCTTTCTTTGATTACCTCAAATAAACTCATTGTTAAACCATGGTCATGGAATATAGGGTGACAGTTCTATTTCAATCAAAGGGCCGATATATCAACTTCCATAAATGGAAGGGAAAAATCCTTCCTCGACTTATCCATTAATAACATGTCACTGGTGACACATCCAACGTACCCTACTTCCTACCAACATATAACATGACAGTTTTCATCCGTAAATCAAAGTTCACGAGTTGTAAAATGCATTAATAATAATATTAAAGACTAAGGAATGTTACACACTCTTGGAGATAGGAATTTCTGATGACACCAAAACATGAAAATTTTCTACAGGTGGGACTGTTCTCATAACCACATGTCCGAGAGATTACCAAGTGCGAACATCATGAGAAGAAGTCACATATGATTATAAATACTCACACATAACAATATTCATACTATGTTTTTCATCATAGTATGTCATCCAACCAAAAAACTATATTTAAGAATATTGTCATAGCAATTCAAGGTTCTCATCATAGTGGGGAACTGCAATAACCTTATCAATGCGAAAAATAATCTAGGAACTTAATACATCATAGTCATATAGAACAATGAAAAATATGTAAAAATATGTTTAATATTTAAATACATTAAATATTTACAAAATCAAAGTACAAATAGTAGGTTCGAGGACACAAACTCTAATAGATTCTCCTAAATTCTTAAAGTAAGTTCCTTTATCCCTTGATTTCTCGAATTTTCTAGGGGTTCTATTCCTCTAACTTGGGGTTTCACTTCTAAATTGGGTTGGGTGACCCATTTAGTGTTGGATCATGTTCTTTAGGGTTCAATATTGAAGTTTATGGTTCAATCTTGCCTTTATAAGGTTATCTCGAGGCGTGGTTGTGGTTTTAATCCAATTTTTAGATATTTATACACTTGAGGTAGCTATTTCCATGCTTAAACATTATTCGGTGATTTAGATATGAATTTTTCTCTTCTTGGTTACATTATATGTAATTTGTATGAGGTGAGAAATGTTTTTTTGAAAAGGGATCAAGATGATTTTGTGTTAAAATGTTTTTTTCCAAGGAAAATGGGTTATGATTCCTTTGTGCTTCATGTTTGCTTGCTTTTTTCCCCTTAATGGTGTTTGATAAAATTTATAAGTCGGGCAAACATATTTTTAAATGGTTTTGGTGTTCATTTGAATTTTAATGTGGATTTGGTTATAAAAATTGTGATTTATCATGTGTGTTTATATTGATTGGAATGAATTTATGTGAATGTAGTGACTTATGTGACATATGAAATGAAAATTGAGCATGAAGGGAAGCAAATGTGTCATGGTGGGAGGAGTAGGAATAGTACACTAGTTTTTTCAAAACTGGGTTGTCCAAGATTCATCTACCATGATATAATTTTACAAAACTAACTAAATTATTATGATGATTGGAGACCACTAGGACTTGGGATGTTCCCTTCTAGTGGCTTGGGCACAAGAACACTATTGGTTAAGGTAGTTATTCCTTATTTCCCCAAGATATGAGGTTCCAAGTGTCCCATTTGTGCTAGTTCCTATAGGTTTTTACTGTGACTTAGTTATCATTTGTGATACTTTTCTTATAATCAGAATATGGTGGAATTTTTAGTTATTTCAAAAGAAAAGCATGTTTTATTATAAAATTGTTGCTATAAAAATGTTCTACACTAGTATTTTTAGAAAAAAAATCATGTTAATTTATCTTATAATGTTTTTTCATGGAATCCCTTTTGTTGTATGACATCTTACATGGCTTTATATCACACCCTACATACACCTTTGTGTGTAAGTAGACTTAGATTTGTTTGACACATGTAATGGAATGATGTTTGGAGATAATGGATAGGGTTCCTAGTGGTCTTCCTTGTGTAGGTGTCAGTGGTAGTGGTGGTATCTTGGGGGTGATGTACCTATTTTCATATAGGGGTTTTGTGATAGTTTTTTGTTCATATTATGTTGTTGATCTTTTGTTTTTTTTCTGAAGTTATAAAATCTTGAATCTGAAAATTGTTATTCCCTGTTTGGATTTACTTATTTATCATTGTGTTATTTATATATATTGGTTTAATATAACTAAAAATTAGTGTAATAATTCCCATGATGCATTGTTGATAACCATGCACTATTTTCCAACCTATAGGGATCGGGAATGACCTTTGGTCCATGCCATGGACTAGGTTAGGTTTTGGGTTGGATGAAACACTGACTTTATTTGTGAAAAAATATTATCAGAGAAGGTCACATTACTTTGGTTCATGATATTTGGGATTATTCTGGATAGATGGGAGCCAGGATTGTTAGGGCGATAGGTTTTGGTTGGGATAGGGGTGTCCAACCAACACACCTCATGACAATCATGAGAAACCATGGGATGTTGGGATTTTGTTGAACATATCCTCTAGGTGATATGTATAGGCTTCAAACTGTATATGGATACTAGGTGGGGCTAGAGTGGTTTTATTGTTTGACTTGTTATTGAAATGATTTTTGTTGTGTTTGGATTTGAAGAAGTATTTTATATTATTGGTTATTGTTAAATGTTTTTAGAATGGTATTATTGATGGTCTATTATGTGGTTGTTTCTTGGTGTAGAAAAATTCCTCCCCAAAGCATTTCTGTGCAGCCATGGGAAGAGTTCAGAGAGTGTTCTACCTTACCAATTGATCAGAGAATAGTGGAAGGTGTGGCCAGAATTATCCATGCTTTGGGAAATTATTTCAACCCTCTATTTTTATACATTAACATTACATAACATTTGTGAAATACTTAAACATTATACAAATTGACTCACAAAGACTGTAATTGGTCGAGTACCTTTGGAAACATGGAACCATTAAACTTGTATATAAATGAACTACATAATCTCCCACTAGGTTCTTCTTGACTAGAACCCATCTTAGACACATAAAATATATTACATATCATCAGAACCTGGGGGAAAGAAACATAAAAGGGGTGAGGTCAGATGCCCAGTAAGGGTAAACATGGGAAAATATAAGAAAAAATAGCTGTATAAGGGTATGAGGACATGATCATGAAAAATAGAAGATCATACACTTAAAATCAAAGATCATAACTGAAATCATGGCATATTGATTGGCAGTTCATATGACATAATTCATAATTAAATAAAGATCATAAGCAATAAAATCATAACATTGGAACAAAACAAGGTATTGTTGAAACACATAAGCATATATCAATTTCCATAGTATCCAAGGTATCACTTCCAACACCATATTAGTAGTATGGGTTCACTATATATACCATCTTATTAGTATTATTTCACTGCTCATACCATCTTAGTAGTCATGGTTCACCCCCATGGTCATCTTAGTTGTCGAGGTTCACTCCCAACACCATATTAGTTTATATCATGAGAAATAAATATTTAACCAATTCATTGTAGAGAGATATATGTCTCACCCGACTCATAATGAAGTAATTCATATATGTTCCACAATAACACAAAACATTTATCACAAAAATATCCAAAGGAATAAAATGGATTTTATAAACATCATTCTATCATAACATAATCAATGTAAAACAAATGGATTTCATAAATAGAATACCATCATAAACATAATAAACCATTATAATAATAAGGATAGTATATTTGAAAAAAATCCTTAATCTTAGGGGGGAAATAATTTTGATGAAACACTTGAAATTAATTCTTGAGGAAAATATCATTTCTTCTTCAAAAATGTTTTCTTTTCTTAAAACACTACCCAGTTTTAAAATAAAATAATTTATTTGAAAATAACCTTGAACACATATAATATAAGATTTGTGGAAATAAATAATTATGAAATGGTAAAAATACATTCATTCCATATAAGTTAAAAAAACATTTTTATCATACTTTTTTCGGAAAAAATCAAAAAGTACCTCGTATGGAAATCAAAACAAAGATTCCTTCCAAACCGTGTAGTAAAATATAAAAATTGGGTAAAATTAAAATTAAATATAAATAGGATAATATTAAAAACATTGTTATGATTTTTTTAGAAAAAATGGACATGAATGATAAATAAACCCCAGTAAATGCTTATGTATAAACAATCTTGAATAATAATGAGATTGTGAAATTATCCCTTACCTTGTGTCTTGACACTCTTTGTACTCGCACAAGATTCCTGTATAATATTTATATTTTTATTATAAATCTTTTACAGAATCATATTTTTATACATAATACCAAATATGGTTTTACTATGTCCCTATATTACCCTCTTGTTGATGATCCTATGTTAAGGTTTTACTTGTGGAAATATTCATTTTGTTCTTTGCATTTGTCTTAATTTGTTATATCATTGGTACTTATACTTATTAAATGATTCTAGAATTTATATCTTGATATAAATATCATGTATATTTAGTATATTTATATCATAATAATCTATATCATAAAAAACTATGAAATGGAATACACAGTTTATGGAGATGGTAAGTCATACGTACGAATGAACGTTGTTTCTGTTTTTAATTGTCATATTAAAAGAAGGAGTGTAAATGTCATATATATATATATATATAATTATTCAGGTATCTTTTTTATATCATATAATTCCAATAAACTCATCATTAAAACATTCCATGTTGTCTGTGAACGAATCACATCGCTTTGAGAGGGCGGTAGTCCACACTTCCTCAAATGTTATTATCATATTAGCAAAAAGTAGAAAGTAAAAGTGTATGAGTTATAAAATGGAATAAATAAGATTAAATAAATAATAAATATAATATATGAAATATATATTTATAGTTTCCATCATAATGGACACCATAATTGGTGGTAAAAGAAAAACAAACAATCATCGTTCTGTGAGGCAGTCGTTCTCCGTACACAGAAATAGTATGATTAATATCTATTAGATGGGGGTGACTATAAGAGTAGGTATAAACCTATGCATAAAAACATACTAGTATATTTTTTACACTTGGGTGGTCATACCAGAAATGAATAAAAAGTGTGGAGGGGGTGGAGAAGTAAAATATAGGAATGAAGCTTGAGGGAAGATATTACCTCTTAATTGGGTAACTCCTTTTAGTTTGTTCCAAAAGGATTACATTAGTTTCCTTCATCCCAAGGGATGGATTATAGTAGTAGGAAAGATATTTTGGGAGGATAAATTGTTATATTATAGCCATGTGGTGTGAATAAATATAAGGATAGGTTCCCTTTTATAAGGGGGAGGAGGGGAACATTAAGAAGATCAAAACTATTAATTTATTATAAATTGATTTTCAATTTCAAATAAATAGAAATCGAGTTATTTAGAATTTGAGATGAGGATGGGTCTAAAAACTCTCAAAAAATGAATTATATTATTGTTTAGGTCACAAAATTAACCTTATCATTTGGCTTTATCCTTTAATTAATCAATTTAACTCTTACCGTGAAAACTTGTCTTTTTACACTATAGAGTTAATAGAGTTACTATAAAATTAAAAACGAACCCAAATTGGATAATTTATGAAATATTTAACACTATAAAAGTTATTTTTCTGAATTTTATATTTTGTATTAATTTTATAACATTTAATAAAATATTATTTATTTTAAAGTATCATTTAGGTCAATTTTTATACTATTAAATATTTTCATTTTTAAAAATATCCGAACATGATAAATTCAAAAAAATACTTATAATATATCACTAAAATGTATAAGTTCTCTATTAAATTATTATATATAATTAATTAAGTCAAATTATATTAATTTGAATATTTTTAATATCATTTATTTGATATCTCAATTAATTAAACAATTTCTGCATCATTATTACACAAGACTTAATTTAAGTTATTTCTTCTCTAAAAATTGAAAATAAATTATCACAATGAAGATAAATTTATTATATTTCAAATTAATAATTATAGAATAATTTATCTTATGTATAACCCTATATAAAATTGATTTAGTTATTAAATTTTGAATATGACTATTTTAACTCTTCTTTAAATAAAATATAATAAATGACTTAATGTAAACCAAGTTTCTAAAAGTGGATCATATTTTTGACCTAATGTTTATTTGGTTATAAATAAACTTATAAAATGATATAAGACAAGTTTTAGGGTAATTTTATATTATTATAATATTAATTTTACCTCTAATTATCCTCTTTACATTTAACCATGGTAAATAAATTTCAAAAGTTACTATTCAGAAAAAATTATTTTGATCCTATCATATCAAATTTTTTATCCTGATTAAAACAATATTTTTCTATTTTTTAAAAATTCTATTCAAAGAAGAGATAATATTAAATTTACTTCTAATCCTGAAAATGTGGCTAGAAGGCTGGTAAAAGAGACATTCAAAATTTCAATAATTTTTTATATATAATTTTATTATAAAAATGATTCCAATGACCTAAATTTTGTTAATATATGTATAATTTATCTATTGTTACTTTAGAACAAATTTAATGTATAAATAATTATTTAAATGAAAAAGTCAGTTTTTAACTACTAGGTAGTATTTTTCACTATTCATTAAAATTGAAACTTTTCAAAAAAAAAATATAAAAAATTCACTCTAAGTTAATTTAGATATTCTGCATTAAAAAATGATATTTTTTTACCAAAATCAATTTCCATGAGTGTCTAAAATTATCTTTATTAAATTTACATTAAAATTAGTTCATAGAAGGAATTTAGTAAGAATCGTATCTTTTATTATCAATATTTGAAAATTAGTTATTATTATTCATGTAACTATGTTTAAAAACTTGTTTATAATTATCTCATTGAGATAATAATAATAAAAAGAGATGTTTTGTAGAAAATCAGTGTTGCGTGTATCATACGCCTTGTCAGTATCCATGCAACATATTCCAAGTTGGTGTTTCATGCAACTTACACAAAGTCGGTTCCATGTGAAAGTAATGTTTGACTGAGTGAAATGCTAGATATAAATGAAACATTTAATTTATTAGAAAAAAGGTCCCAAAAAACTAGGTCCATTACATTCTATCCCTATTAAAATAAATTTCCCCCTCTAAATTCATCCATTTGGTAAAAACAAATGAGGATACTTCTACATCATCATATCATTAAGTTCCCACATAGCTTCCTCTAACTGGTGATTTCTCCACAAAACATTAACCATTTGAGTGGTATTGTTTCTTAGAATTTTCTCTGATCGGTCTAGAATTTTAACAGGTTTCTCCTCGTAAGAAAGATCATGTTCCATCCATATGACCTCTGAGTTCAGTACTTGTGAAGGGCTAGGTATGTACTTCATCAAGATAGATACATGGAATACATTAGAAACATGAGAAAGATTTGGAGGAAGTTCTAAGAAATAAGCTACTGTCTTGATACGCTCAATAATCTCAAAGGGACTAATATACCTAGTTCTTAGTTTCCCTTTCTTCCCGAATCTCATAATATTTTTCCAGGGTGAGATTCATAGAAACAACTTTTCCCCAAATTCAAATTGTAGATCACATCGACAGTTATGAATAAAAATTTTATGCCAACTTTGAGCTGTCTTGATATGTAATTGAACAGTTCTAACATTCTTGACCATTTCTTCAGTAATCTCAAATCCTAATAAATTTGTTTCTCTGAACTCATCCCAACATATTGGAAGTCGATGTTTCTTCCCATAGAGGTATTTATACAAATCCATCTGAATGACTGAGTGAAATAAATGGTTGTAAGAAAACTCTACTAGAGGAATATGTTGATCCCAACCACCTTTGAAATCTATAGAATAATATCTCAAAATATACTGTTGGGTTTGAATTGATCTTTCATACTGACCATCTATGTGAGGATGATAACCAGTATTAAAACTCAATTATATATCATGTTATTTCTGAAGACTTCTCCAGCACTTTGAGGTAAACCTCAGATCCTGATATGATACAATAAAATGTGGTACTCCTAGAAACCATACCGCTTCCTTGATGTTTATCCTGGAAAGTTGATCCAGAGAGAAATCTTCTCTGATAGCATGGAAGTGTGATGAATTAGAAAGGTGATCGATTACCACCCATATAAAATTAAACCCTTTATAGTTTTTGGGTAGTCCAAAAAAAATCCATAGTTTTGTTCTCCAATTCCCATTTTGGTATAGGCAATGGATGCAACACCCCTTTATACTTTTCCCTTTCAGCCTTAACTTGTCGGCCTACCAAACACTAAGATACAAACTCTGTGACATCTCTCTACATTCCATATAACAAGAATTATTATTTCAAGTCACTATACATCTTCATACTTCTAGGATGAATAGATAATAAAGATCCATGAGATTCTTATAACAACTCCTTCAAATATGGCATGTAAGAAACACATACACAGTTCATAAACCTCATCATTCCATCCCAAACAAGGATAAAATTTGGAACATTTCTGACCTTATTTTGCAGATCTTCTGTAACGCCCCGAACCTAGTTACACAGAGTCAGTGAATTATTTTTATACATGACATGATTACAATGAATCAAGCTCCGAAGGACCTATCAGTTTAGGAGACTTGAAAAATAGATTATATATATGGAAATTGTATTATAAATTATAAAATAAAACACAACATAAATAATACCTTGATAACACCATTATTCCCCTAGCTTAACCTTGAATAACAATCATAACACACTTCTTCGTATAATGGAAAAAATAAAACATAAAAAAGGAGTGAGCTCAGACGCTCAGTTAGGATAACAATACAGTAGAATCCATCAAAAATAAGCATAAACATTTAATGAAATGTATAAGACTAAAACAAAAGCCTTTTAAATTTAATCTTCAACATAACATGGAAAAGATAAATCAAATAATACCATTTACTTATTCACATGGATATTATACTAGTTGAATAATAATATGTAATATCATTATCTAATTAGATAATGATGGAATGCATAATGCCAAACATCATAACCACCTAGTCAATTCCTCGTGCCAAGACTACAAATAAATATTTTGTCAAATCCTTGTGCCAAGACACTAGTTTGTCTCATGATACCTACCGATGCATGGAGGAGCTATATTGGGCTCCACCCATCACTTACTAAGTCTAATTCATTCCTCATATGAAAAGGGTGAAACATAACATAAACATTTTTATTAAAACTAGCAGACGAAATGTTAATACTTTAACCATAAACCATGAATGGTATAAAAATAGCACATCCATAGTCAAACTTATCATAACTCATTCAATACAATATGGAATATTGTATTATAGTAAATCAACCTCAATCAATAATCATATCCAATAAAGGATGTTGACATTGTGGAAAATAATCAATAACACTCTTTGAAAGAAATACCCCTTTTCAAGAAATCATTTAAAAGTCACAGAATTTATAAAGGAATTTATTTAAAAGAGATTTTTGAATCAAATTTTTCTATACCACTTTGAGACTTTTTAAAGAAATTAACACTTTAAATCAATCATGTCTATGTAAATAAATCCTTAAAATCATTTTGAAAACAGGGACATTAATTATAAGATTTAGAAAAATAAATATTTTTAAAAATTTAAAACGAAGATTTATTTAAAGAGAACCTTCCATAAATACATAAAATATTCCATTTTAAAATATTTTAATGAAAATGGATGTAGATGATAAATATGTCTCAGTATATACTTATAGATAAAGAATCTCGAATAATAATGAGATTAAGGAAATAACCCTTACATTGTACTTTCCTTTGGTCGAGGTTACGTTTAACCTCCTGTATAATGACCATAGTATTTTATGAAATTATACCAGAATAATATTCATGTTTATGATATAATAATTTATTAATTTATGGCTTTAAACAACCTATTTAATAATAATAATAATTTATATGTTAAAATAATATTTCACTTAATAATCTCTTTCTCTATCATACATGTTTTAATTTGTTATTATTGATCGTATCACTTATATCATGATTTAATTGCTTCCAGAATATAAAAAATTATTTATGTATCATATATATTCAGAATATAAACATTTATAATAGATAGATGTATGAAATGGAAAACACCGTTTATGGAGACGATATATCGTACATACACAAAAACACAGTTTCCGTTTTCGTATCCTATTGAACGGAAGTAAGTGAATGAGATATATGTAAAGACACACACACACACACACCAAAACACAAACATATATATTCAGTAGAATTATTATGTCATATATTACATACTTATTAATAATATATATTTTTATAATCATCGATGAATGGTGAATGTGGAAATGAATCTCATCACGTCGTGGAGATGGTAAGCCGTACGTATGCACGAGCGACGATATCATTCTATTGATGGTGAAATAGTATGTAATTGGATGGTATATTATATATACAGAATCATAAACATGTTATATTTATTATTTAAATCAATTATACTCATTATTATACCCATCCAAATAATGAAGTGTTGAATAACAAACCACCCCATGATGTGGAGACGGTATGCCATACGTATGCACATACAGTGACTTTTACATTCATAGGATTAATAGAATAATGAATATGGTTGTACCATATTTTAATAAAATCTAATTATGTTGAAGGTACTATAGTTGTTATTTTATTATGGAAGAATACAAATAAAGAGGAAGTGAAAGAAGAAAATAACTTTGAAAGAGGAGATGAAGTAATTACCTCTTCTTCAGGTTCTTCCTTTTGATTTGATCAAAAGGGCTCCTCAGGTTGGCTTATAATCAAAGTAAGGAATCTAGGTTTAATTCAGAGTAGTTCGGAGGCTATTTGAGTAGGGGTTGTCCGAGCCAAATCACTTTGGAGGTGTGATTTTGAGAGAAGGGGAAGTACCCTTTTATAAGAGCGGTGAGGGGCACTTTAAAAAAAGATTGAAATATTGTTTTATTATGCACTTATTTTCGGTTTCTATTGGCTCCAAATGAATTTATTTCTAGGATAAAGTGGTAATGGGTCGAAATACTCTCAACCAATAGGTTTTATACATGTTTATGTGACTATATTAACCTTATCTTTTAGATATAACTCTTTGTTAAATAGTTTAGATTTTACCATGTCTTCTGGTATTTTCATATTAAATGCTTAATAAACATACAATAAAATGACAAGAGAACCTCAAGTAGTTAATTAATGAAATATGTATCATTATATAATTCCTTTTGATGAACCTAATACTTTTAAGAATATTATATCATTTAATAATTTCGTATTTGTTTTAAAAACTCATTTATGTTTATTTTGACACTATTTAGTATTTAGTTTTTGTGAAAGTCAAAAAAACTTGATTAATTTGAAAAAAATACAATAAATCAACCCTAACATGTCATATTAACCTATAATATTTCTTTAATGCATCAAAAGTCTCAATTTACGTTTATTTTGATATTTATAATATCAATTATTTTAATCTTTCATTAATAAGGTAAATACTACATCATCCTTGTGTCATAAATAAATTTAATAATTTAATGTCTAAAAATTATAAATAAAATACGATGATTTATTAAGTATATTTATATTTCTAATGAATATTTATAGTCTAATTGATCTTATGTATAAGCCTATATTAAAAATGGTTTATTTATTAATCTTTGAATTTATCACTTTTAACTCTTCTTTAAATAAAATAATAATAAATGTACTAATCTAATACATGTTGTCCCAAAATATAATTTTTTATTCAAAAGGTTTATTTGCATAAAAATACACTTATTCAATAGAATTAAGACATTTATTATGGTAATTATAATATCATTTTTACCTTTAATTACCCTATTTACTTTTAACCGTGGTAAATAAAATTCAAAAGTTACAATTCACCAAAAATTATTATAATTCTACTGAACAGAATTTTAATTACTGATTTCAACCATGTCTCTCAGATTTTTAAAATTAAATTCACATAAGCAGTAAATTAATGTTTTGTTCAAATTTGTAAATGTTCCTAAAAGGTGGGTAAAAGACGTTAAAAAATTCAACAAACATTTATACAACTAATCTTATTATAAAATGGATACAATGAATTATATTGGACTAATATAAGTATTATGTATCTATTTTTGATTTAAAAATAAATTTAAATAAAAAATAATTATTACTTAAATAAAAGCCGGTTTTAAACAATTACGTAGTGTTTTTCACTATTTATAAAAAATTGAATGTTTTTAGAAAAATAACCAAAATTCACCGTAATCTAATTTTGATATTCCAAATTCAAAAATGATGCATATTTTACCATGTTAAAAACATAGAAGTTTCATTAATCAATTAAAATTTAATTCTCATTGTCAAAACCAAAAAGAGGGGTTTTAAAAAGTAAAAACTATCAAAACATTTACTTTTCTTTACGTCCAATTTAAATGTTAAATTACTTATAATGACCTATATTATATTAAATGATAAAAATTTAATCTAATTATACTTGAAAACCACTCAAATGAGTAATTTCAAACTATACATTATTTCTATTAAAAATGTTGTTTTCAATTAAAATTTTGTATTTTTCACTATTCATCAAAATATGAATGTTTTCAGAAAAGTACCAAAAATTTATCCAAACTAAATATTTATATCTTTATTATAAAGAAGAATTTAATTTTATTAAATTATATATATAAAAGTGTCAAATATTGGATTTAAAAAATGTTCACCATTAAAAGGCGATAAAATTACATTTTTTGAAAAATACTTCTTTTATCTAAAAAATGATTTTTATTTTATTATGTCTAAGAAATACATAATATGGATTCTAAAATTATATAGAGTATATAAAATTCAAAATGATGTTAATAATATTCATAATTTCTTTTTGAACGGCTAGTTTGGTTAGTCAGGGTGCGCTCGAACTCAGTGTTGCTTATATCACAAGATATTGAATTACTTTAAGGAGATAATGTACTATGAAATACTAGGTTGTTAAATTCTCCCATAATTTTTAAAATTACGTCCTCACAATTTGAAATTGTTATTCAAAATTAAAATGTTAAAAATAGAAAATACCTTTATTGAAAACCCACATCGGAAATAGGGTTAATAAAATTTATACTTGATAAGAGGGAAAGGAAAATGAAAAATTCACCACCAAATTAGGATTTATAATAGGAAACATTTGGTGGAAATTTGAGACACATAATTAGAGGGAAAACATAAATATTTATAGGTAGGGATTTAGGTCGTCAATCATAAAGAGGTGAACAATAAATAAAAAATTGAGGGCCTCAATGCCATAATTCTATGATGACTAAAAATATTATTGGTTCATAAAAACATCAGGTATTAGGATAACACATTTTTGGTTTTAGGATCCTTTCCCTAATGTATAAGTATTAATTTCTTCAAATAATATGAAAAAATACTTCACAAGTAGAGTTCCATCCTTTAACTAATTTCTACCATAAACTCATCTTTCACTCCCAAAAGATAATAGAACTAAAAAATATTCTATTTATACTAATCATATAGGGTTTAAAAAATGAATTTATAATTCATTTTTCAGACGTTTAAAAAATAAATTATACAATCCAAGACATCACGTAGGCCAGTAATAGGTGATGCGCTGTTGTTTCCCTTCAGTTGTGGGTTCAAGTCTCGTGGCCTTGTGGGATGCGATGGGTTGTCACCCAAACTCTGGGTTGTCCTTTCTATAACAATCCAAAAATAATCGTATGAAATGATTTAACATTAACAATAGTATCCAATTTAAAACTTAATCCATTCCAAACTTTAGACTTATCCACAATAATTCTGTCTGAACTCATAGTCTAAAATTTATAAGGAAGGTCACATAACATACATGTGAATACCTTTATAGTGTATTCTCTTAAAATGTGGTAATAAAATGAATTACCAAAAAACCATATTTGAATTGGTATTTACTTCTATATTCCTTTTCTAAAACATAAAATAATGGATATACTCTTTAAATCCAAAAATGTTGTAATCTCCAACAATGATGGAATAAATAAACCATTAATTAATTCCAAGGTAGTCAATATTATCCAATATAATTTATCCAAATAAATAATATCTTATTCCAAAATCAATACCTCGGTATTACGACCATATTAAAGTTTATATTTCCTTCAACCATGTATTTTTCAAAAAGTTAAACTTTCTATGGAGTCACTTTTATTTGTACCACATAATCACAAATCCTAAATGTGTTAGTACTTCAGTATAATCCTTATATAATACATAATTCTTATAACCAGTACATCATTGATACAATACTCAAATGAAATAATAATTTAATATCAACATTAAAACACAAGTAATTTATATTCATCTATGGTAGTATCATAACTTCATTATTATCCAACTGCATCATTTGTGGTATACTCTGATTATTGGGACATTGATTCGTGTAGTGTCCCAACTCATTGCAGATGAAGCATTGTACATTTGAAACCTTTTTCTTACCCTTGAAATCACGTACTTGGTGTCATTTTTCTGCACACTTATATCAAATTCTCATTCCCTTCAAGAATTTACCAAGATGATTCCTTTCATAGTTATCACATTTGGGAAAATCCTTATTTCCCTACTTCCCATTATCCATCTTTATCTCTGTCATCCTATACTTTTCTTGTTTCCATTCAAAGCCAATGGACTCAAAGAATTATTTACTTATATTATTAACACATGATACTATTTCATCATATGATGCGGATATTTGGGAGACCATTTACCTTATAAATGTGGAATTAAGACAATGAACGATATGATCCTTCTCACTCTTTGGATCATGCATATTACTGGAGTTCTCATTCCTTCTACAGGGAACCATTTCTAAACAATGACATACAATAGGTTAGTTTGTGACTTCTAATGCATAATTCCAAACTTCTAAAATACCAAACTTAAATTGAAATGTTTATACATATAATCCATAATCAAAAAAATGTGTTCTTTAAGGAAGTATTTACTCATAAATCCTTTCGTAATGGTTTGTAAAGAAAATGTGAATTATCCTAAGCATATCCCTTGAGAGTGTCAATACCAAGAGTGCACCAAGGCCCATTATCATGTACTAGGATACCCCGTGTCTAGCCCGAAACTCCTTGTCAAAATTTTCACTCCTAGGTACATTTGTGCCAGAGCCTCCTCTACCTTCTCGTATTCAGAGAGGGATGAATTCCTTGTAAAATTTACAAAATATCTACATTACAAAAATTCTAGGATGTTTTTATATACTAATCCTCAATGTCTATCTTAGGGTAATGTTTCAAAATCAGAGTTTATCTAAATCTATTTCCAAGGTTATTGATAAACTTCCTCAGATACCAACTGTAATGCCCCGACCCCAGTAACCCAAAGTCGGTGAATTATTTTAATACATGGCATGATTACAAGGAATCAAGTCCCAAAGGACCGATCAGTTTAGCAATCTTGGAAAACAGATTACATATATGAACGTTTCATTACAATTTCTAAAATAAAACACAACATAAATAATCCTTTTATAATGATATTACTCCCCTAGATTAACCCTGCATATCAATCATAACACACTTCTTCGCATCCTAGGTTAAATAAAACATATTAAATGGGTGAGCTCAGATGCTCAGTAAGGATAACAATATAGCATAAACTGTCATAAATAAGAATAAATATTTAATGCAATGTATAAGAATAAAAAAAAGTATTTTAAACCTAAACATCAGGATAATATGTCAGAGATAAATCAAATAATTCCATTTATTTATTCACATAGATATTCTACTAGTCAAATAATCACATGTAATATCAATAGCTAATTTCATAATGATGGATTGCATAATGCTGGATATCATAACCACATATTCAAGCCCTTGTGTCGAGACTACCAATAAAGATTTTGTCAAGGCCTTATGCCAAGACACTATTTTGTCTCATGAGACCAACTGATGCATCGAGGAGAAAGAGTGGGCTCCACCCATCACTTACTAAGTCCAATGCATTCATCATATGAAATTGTTGAAACATAACATAAACATTCGTATTGAAACTAGCATATGAAATGTTAATACTTTAACCATAAACCATGAATGGTATAAAAATAGCACATCCACGGTCAAACATATCATAACTCATTCAATACAATAAGGAATATTGTATTATATTAAATCAACCCCAATCAAGAATAATATCCAATAAAGGATGTTGACATAGTTAAAAATAATAAATTAAACTCTTTGAGAGAAATACCCCTTTTCAAGAAATCATTTAAAAGTCACAAAATTTATAAAGGAAGTCATTTAAAAGATAATTCTGAATCAAAATCTACCATACAAAAATTCAACTTTTGAAATAAATTAACACTTTAAAACAATAATATCTATGTAAATAAATACTTAAAATCATTTTGAAAAGATGGACATTAATTAAAATATTTAGAAAAATTAATCTTCAGAAACATTTAAAATGATTATCTAGTTAAAGAGTCCCTTACATAGAAACATAAAATATTACTTTTTAAAACATTTTAATGAAACATGGGTGTAGATGATAAATATATCCCAGTATATACTTATAGATAAACAATATCGTATAATAATGAGATTGAGGAAATAACCCTTACATTGTACTTTTCTTTGGGAGAGTGTATGCTTAAACTCCTGTATAATGACCATATTATGATATTAAATTATACCAGAACCATATTAATATTTATTATATCATACTTTATTCATTTATTTCTTTATAATACCCATTTAATAAAACTTTCTATGTTAAAATAATTCTTCAGTTAATAATCACTTTCTCTATCGTACATGTTTTAAAAAGTTATTCTTGATTGTATAACTTATATCATTGTTTAATTTCTTCTAGAATATAAAAAATTATTTATGTATCATATATATTCATAATATAAATATGTATAATAGATAGATATATGAAATGGAAAACACCGTTTATGGAGACGGTAGACTATACATACGCATAAACATTGTTTCTGTTTTCGTATCGTATAGAACAGAAGTAAGTGAATGAGATATATGTAAATAAATATATATTTACAATATCATTATTATGTAATATATTACATACTTATTAATAATATATATTTTTATAATCATCATTGAATGGTGAATGTGGAAATGTATCTCATCGCGTCTTGGAGACGGTAAGTCATACGTGCGCACGAGCGACAATATCATTCTATAGATGGTAAAATCATATGTAATTGGATGATATATTATATTTAAATAATAATTAAAATTTTATATTTATTATTGAAATAAATTATACTCATTATTATACCCATCCAAATAATAAAGTGTTGAATAACAAACTACACCACGATGTGGAGACGGTAAGCCGTACGTACACACGTATAGTTACTTTTCCATTCATAGGATGGATAGAATAACGAATATGGTTGTACCATATTTATAATAACATCTCATTATGTATAATTTACTGTATTTATTATTTTAGTATGAACAAAATTAAATAAATAAGAAGTGGAAGAAGAAAATAACTTTGAAAGAGGTAACAAAGTAATTACCTCTTCTTCGGGTTTTCCTTTTGATTTGATCAAAAGGGATCCATAGGTTGTATTATGATCAAATTAAGGCATATAAATTAATTTGAGAGCATTTGGGAGGATATTTGAGAAGGTTTTGGCCAAGAAAAATTGCTTTGGAGGTGTGATTTTGAGAGAAGAAGAAGTACCCTTTTATAAGAGCGGTGAGAGGCACTTTTAGGAAAAACATGATATATTATTTTATTATAAAATTGTTTTCGGTTTCTATTGGATCCAAATGAATTTATTTCGGGGATAAGGTGGATGTGGGTCTAAATCCTCTCAACCAATAGGTTTTATATATGTTTAGGTCACTATATTAACCTTGTCTTTTAGATTTAACTATTAGTTAAATAGTTTATCTTTTACCATGTCTTCATGTATTTTTGTATTACATGCTTAATAAACATAAAATAAAATTCCAAGAGAAACTCAAGTGGTTAATTAATGACATATATATCATTATATAAGTCCTTTTACTGAATGTTATTTTTTAGTAATATTATATCATTTAATAATATAGTATTTGTTTTAAGAACTCAGTTATGTCAATTTTGACACTTTTTAGTATTTACTTTTTGTGAAAGTAAATAAAACTTTATTACTTTGAAAAAAATACATTAAATCAACCATAAAATTTCATATTAACCTAAAAAATTCCTGGAATTTTTCAAAAGTCTCAATTTATATTTATTTTGATATTTATAATATCATTTTGTTTAATCTTTCAATAATAATGTAATTACCGCATCATCATTGTGTCATAAATAAATTTAATTATTTAATGTCTGAAAATTATAAATAAAATAAAATGATGTAAAATATAATTTTATCTTTCCAATTAATATTTATAGTCTAATTTATATTATGTATTACCCTATATTAAAAATGGTTTAGTTATTAAACCTTGAATTTAACACTTTTAACACATCTTTAAATAATACAATAATAAATGTCCCAATTTAATCCAAGTGGACCAAAAGGATCATATTTTATTCATAAGGTTGATTTTGGTCTAAATAAACTTATTCAATTGAATTAAGACCTATGTTAGGGTAATTATAATATCATTTTTACCTTTAATTACCCTATTAACTTTTAAACGTGGTAAATAAAATTCAAAATTTACTATTCCCAAAAAAATATTTTCATCATATTGAACAACATTTTACTTAATAATGTTAATATTGTTTATTGGACTTTTAAAATTAAATTCACAGAAGTGGTAAAATTATGTTTTATGCAAATTTGCAAGTGTTCCTTGAAGGTGGGTAAAAGACGTTAAAAAATTCAACAAAATTTTATACATATAATCTTATTATAAAATGACTCCAATGAATTAAATTGTAATAATATAAATATTATTTATCTATTTTTAACTTAAAATAAATTTAAATAAAAAATAATAATTATTTAAATAAAAGTCGGTTTTAAACAATAACACAATGTTTTTTACTATTCATTAAAAATTGAATGTTTTCAAAAAAATACAAAAAATTCACCATAAGATAATATTGATATTATGAATTCAAAAATAAAGTATATTTTACCAAATTAAAAACATAGAAGTTTCATTAATTAATATAATATTAATTCCCATTGTCAAAACCAAAAAGCGGGTCTTTAAAAAGTAAAAACTATCAAAAGATTGACATGTGTTTATGTCCAATTTAATTGTAACATTACTTGTAATGTCATAAATTATATTAAATGATAAGAAAATAAACTAATTATACTTTAAAACCACTAAAATTAATAATTTTACACTATAAATTTATTTGATTAAAAAATTTGATTTCAATTAAAATTTAGTATTTTTCAATAATCATCAAAATATTAAAGTTATTAGAAATATAAAAAAAATTTATCCAAACTAAATTTTTATTTCCGGCTTCTAAATAATAATTTAATTTCATTACATTGAATATATAAAAGTGTCAAATATTCGATTTAAAAAAGGTTCTCCATTAAAAGGTGGTAAAATTTCATTTTTTGAAAAATAATTATTTTATCTAAAAAATGAATTTGTTCATATATTATGTCTAAGAAACACATAATATGGATTCTAAAATTATATGGAGTATATAAAGTTCAAAATTAAGTTAATTCTATTGATAAATGCTTTTTGAATGGCTAGTTTGGTATGTCATGTTGCACTCGAACTCGGTGTTGCATGTAGCACAAGCAATTGAATTACATTAAAGAGATAACGTACTATGAATTCCTAGGGTGTTACACCTTCATCATGTTTTTGTGCCTCCTTAATATTCACTTGGATAGAGGGTTGGACATTAATTTGCAAAAGATAAGATATTTCCCCTTACATCAGGATTTCTAGATCCATCCTTTTGAAATCAAGGAATTTTGGATCTTTTGTGGTCCTCGTAATGGATAAGCTAGCTTGATCTTTTAGACTCAAAGCATCAGCCACCTTGTTCGTTTTCCTAGGGTGAAAATGTATTGACCAGTCATAATCCTTAATCAACTCTAACCATCTTCTCTTGCTCATGTTTGACTGTTTCTATGTCAATATATATTTTAGACTTTTGTGATTAGTAAATATATTACATTTTGGTCCGTAAAGATAATGCCTCCATATATTTAGTGTAAAAATTACCATTGCTAACTCCAAATAATGATTTGTGTAATTTTACACATTAAAATTAAATTCTCATGAGGCATAGGCTATAACCATGTTATTCTGCATAAGAACACATCCCAATCTTTTCTTGGACACGTCACTATAAATTACAAACCCTTCTCCACTATAGGGTAATGTAAACACAAGTTCACTGACCAACCTTCTCTTTCGTTCCATGAAATTTTACTCACATTCATATATCCAAAGTAACTTGACACCCTTCCAAGTTCACTTGGTTAGAGGATTAGATGGTAATGAGAAATTCTTCACAAACCCTTGATAATATCCAGCTAAACCATGAAATCTATAGATCTCTATCACTATGGTTGGCCTTGTCCATCTATCAATATCCTCCATTATTTATTGATCTACTTCTATAAAATCTATTGAGATTATGTGACCAAAAATGAAACTATTTGTAGCCAAAGTTTACACTTTGTAAATTTGGCATATAAATTATCATTCCTTAGGCTATGTAGTACAATTATCAAGAGATCATTATGCTATTCATTGTTCTTTTAATAGATAAGAATATCATCTAAAAAATACTACTACAAACATATAGAGGTAATGTCTAAAGACTCTATTCATTAAATTGATGAAGATAGCAGGGAAATTATTAAGATAAAAATGCATCACTATATATCAATAATGTCCATACCTAGTATTAAATGCCATCTTGGGTATATCCTCTTTCTTAACCATCAATTGACGATATCCTGAATGAAGGTAAATCTTGGAAAGTATTGAGCTCTGTTCAGTTTATCAAACAAGTCATAAATACACCGAAAAGGATACTTGTTCTTTATTTTGATATGGTTAAACTCCTGATAATCAATGGATAGTTACACTAATCCATCATTATTTTTCAAAAAAAAAATTATGCTCCCAATGGTGACATACACGGCCGAATTAATCCCTTATGATGTTTTTCTTGGAGTTTCTTGATTAATTCTGGCAACTCAATTCTGGAAATTCTATAAGAAGTATTTATAATTGGTGTGTAACTAGGAATTATTTTTATTGAGAACATAACATCATTTTTTGTGGAATATAGTGAAAATCTTATAAAAATAAATCCATAAAATCATGAACAATATTCATATCATTGATGTCAATCTTCTCTCCAACCATTTAGGATAAAGAACCCTTTTGAATGGAAATTAAGACTCATACACTGGATATATTATCCATAATAAGTTCATACTTATCATCACATTGATGGATGATCATATGAGGGTTTGAAATATTGAACATAACTTCCCTTACATGATAATTTAAGTGGGATTTATGAAGAGAAATCCAATCCATGCCTAAGATGACATCAAATTAGACAAAGGAGAAACTACAAGATTTGTAGGAAGCACATTACCAAAAACTTCAACCTAAGAGGAATCATAGACTTTAGATGTAATCATCATACCATTAGGGGTTTGCACTTCTAATTCCACATCTAACTGTTTTTATCAAATCTTAACATCCTTATAAAATTCTTTAGATATGAAAGAGTGGGTAGATCTAGAATGAAATATGACATTTTTCATTCTAGAGTAGATGGTAAGAGTACCTTTCATCACGTCATTATCACACCCCTCATCAGAAATAATGATTGCACGATATTTCACTTTTTCCCTCTACTTTATAGGTTTCTGACATCAATCATCATCACTAACCCTTCGGTTTAGGTAGTTCTTAGAATAATTCCCATTCTTCTTACACTTGTAGTAGTGAATCGTAGGGGGTGCATTATTTGACTCTTTTTCTGCATTAAAAACATTATCAAACTTCTTCCAATCACTTTAGAAATAAATTTCCTAATGACCTTGCTTTTCAAACTTAAAACATTTATTTGACCCCTTATGGAAATTTCCTCCATGTTTCATCCCAAAAATAAAGCATAAAGGAAAGTTCATCTTATTTTCTCCATGGTTTTTAGAGTTTCTTTTAAATTGCATAATCCTCTTCCTATCAAATCCATGATATTGATATATGACTCCCACTTCAATTTCTGTAACGCCCCAACCCCAGTTACCTAGAGTCAGTGCATTATTACATAACAGTGGCATGATCAAAAAAGATTATGTCTCGGAAGTCCGATTAGTTTAGTAGACTTAGAATCACTAGATACACTCATAATGTTTACATTACATCATAAAATGAAAAACTACAACAACATCTTGTATCTATAGACCACAATCATATCCCCTTATACTATCCCTGAAGGTCATTTATAAAATACTTCCTCACATCTTGGAAAAAATAAAACATAGAAAGGGGTGAGCTCAGATGCCCAGTAAGGATAACAATACAGCAGAAACTTTCATAAATAAGCATAAACATTTAAGGAAATGTATAACTAAAAACAAAAGCCTTTTAAACTAGAACATAAGAATAATATGGTATAAATAAAATGAAATAATGCCATTTAATTATTCACATGGATATTCTACTAGTCGAATAATCACATACAATATCAATAACCACTTTCATAATGATGGAATGCATAATGCCAGACTATCATAACCACATAGTCAAGGCCTTGTGCCAAGACTATAAAAATGATTTTGTCAAGGCATTGTGACAAGAAAATAGTTTTTCTCATGAGACCTACCGATGCATCGAGGAGCTATAATGGGCTCCACCCGTCACTTATTAAGTCTAATGTGTTCCTTATATGAACAGATTTAAACAAAACATAAACATTCGTATTAAAACTAGCATACGAAATGTAAATAATTTCTCCATAAACCATGAATGGTATAAAAATAACACATCCACAATCAAACATATCACAAAATCTTCAATACAATATGGAAGTTTTGTATCATAATAAATCAACTTCCAATAAGCTTAAAATCCATCAAAAGATGTTGACATAGATGAAATCAAAACTATTTGAGAGAAATATATCTTTTTTTGAAATAATTTAAAAGTCACATAATAATAAAATAAAACATTTAATTTAAAAATATACTTTTAAGATTTTAAGGGAAGCTTTGAAGATTTTATAACGGTGGAAAATAGCCGCACCCGCCGTATAAGTTAAAAAAGACATTCTTAACTCAATTCTGTCGGAATGGTTAAAAGGGACCTTGTTCGGAAAACAACAGAAATATTACTTTATAAACTTCATATAAAAAGTCAAAAAGGGTATAAATGACTTTAACCCATTGTCTGTAAAATAGTAAGAATGATTTGAAATACATTTTTAAGAAACCTGGATGTGGATGATAAAGAGGTCCTAGTAGATACTTACGTAAAAACAACCTCAGATAATCAAGAGATTGTGAAATTAACCCTTACCTTGTAATTTTCCTTGGTCAAGGGTCGGTTAAAATCCTATATAATGGTGAAATAATTATTATTAAATTATAAAATAATCATATACATAAATATGATATCATTTATGATCTTTTAATATTGCTATGTTAATAATATTTTAGTATTATCGTCGTTTCGGGTGTTCACTTACTCGTTTTATTTTATATGTTTTGTTATATAAGTTGTGATTTTTATCCATAGGTTGTATATTATTCAAATACAGAATTATATAAATTCCTTAAACATTATTTTTAATCTTCAAATGATAATTAGACTTGAATGGATACGATGGGGAATGAATCTCATCACGTTCGTGGAGATGGTAGTTCGTACGTATGCACGAGCGACAATATCATTATTTTGATATTAAAATAATATATAATTGGATGTTATATCATATATACAGAATCATTATAATGTTATATTTATTATTTAATTCAATTACACATCATTATCATACCCATCCAAATAATAATGTTTTGAATAACAATTACACCACGACCTGGAGACGGTAAGCCGTACGTACGCATGTATGGTGACATGTAATTCAAAGGATGGATAGAATACTGAATATGGTTTTACCATATTTATAATAAAATCAAATTATATAGAAGATACTGGAGTTATTATTTTATAATGGAAATAACAAATAAAGAAAAAGTGGAAGACGAAAGGAACTTGAAAGAGGGTGGTGAAAACATTGCCTCTTCTTCGAGTTCCTCCTTTTGATTTGATCAAAATGGCTCCTTAGGTTGGCTTTATGATCAAAATTTTTCCCCTAGGATGATGTGGGGGAAGTTGAGAGAATATTTGGGCAGGGTTTGGCCAATCCTAAAGGCTTTGAAGGTTTTAATTAGAGAGAAGGGGGAGTGCCCTTTTATAAGAGGGGTGAGGGGAACCTTAGGAAAAACTTAAAATATTATTTTATAATAAATTCATATTCATTTTATAATGACTCCAAAGTGACCTATTTAGAGACTAAGGTGGGGATGGGTCGAAATAATTTCATCCAATAGATTTTAGATATGTTTCGGTCACTATATTAACCTTATCATTTATATTTAACTCTTAGTTAAATAGTTTAACATTTACCATGTCTCTTTGTATTTTTATATTATATGGTTAATAAGCATACTATAACAAGACAAGAGAACACCAAGTGGTTTATTATTAATATATAAAATATTATCTAAGTCATTTGGCTGATCCTTAGATTTTTAGGAATATAATATCAATTAAAAATATAATATTTGTTTTAAATACTCCTTTATGTCAATTTTGACACTATTTGGTATTTTGTTTCTTCTAAATTCATAAAAGCATTATTACTTCCAAAACAATTCCTCAAACCAACCCTAATATGTCATATTAACCTATAAAATTATTGGAATTCATAAAAAGTCTCAAATTACATTTATTTGGATATTTATAATATCAATTATTTTAATATTTCATTAATTAGGTAATTACTGCTTCACCATTGTGTCATAAATAAATTAAATTATTTAATGTCTAAAAATTATAAATAAAATACCATTACATAGAAAATATTTTTATAATTTTTATTAATATTTATAATCGAATTTATCTTATGTATAACCCTATATTAATAATGTTTTAGTTATTAAACATTGATTTTAACTCTTTTAACTCTTCTTTGAATTAAATAATAATAAATATCCTAATATAATCCAAGTGGACCAAAAAGGTTCATATTTTATTCCTAAGATTTTTTTGGTCGAATTATACTTAGACAATAGAATTAGGAAATGTGTTAGGGTAATAATAATATCATTTTGACCCTTAATTACCCTATTTACTTTTAACCGTGGTAAATAAAATTAAAAAGTTACTATTCACCAAAAATTATTTTTATCTTATTGAACCACATTTTACTTCTTGATATTAACGGTGTCTCTTGTATTTTTGGAATTCCACTCAAAAAAGCGGTAAAATTAAGTTTTATGTGAATTTGCAAATTCTTCTAGGAGATGGGTAAAAGACGGTGAAAGTTCAATAAAATTTTTATATATCTAGAATTATTATAAACTGACTCCAATGAATTACATTGAAATTATATAGGTATTATGTATCTATTTTGATCTATTATAAATTTAAATAAAATAAATAATTATTTAGGTAAAAATTTGGTTTTAAACTATAACTTAGTGTTTTTCACTATTCATAAAAAATTGAATGTTTTATGAAAAATACCAAAAATTCACCCTAAACTAATTTCGATATTCTGAATCCTACAATGAAGTCAATTTTGATAGATAAAATTTATAAAATTTCAAAAAGTGTGTATTACTACTCATAATGGCTAGTTTGATTTGTTTTGGTGTGTTAGAACTCGAAGTTGCGTACAACACACACTACTGTATTATTCAAAGAGAAGCATAACGTGGAAGAATGTGGTGTTACATTCTCCCCTCTTTCAAATAATTTTCATCCTCGAAATTTCTAGAATACTACTACATAAAAAAACTCGGGTGGTTCTTCATCATAAGTTCCTCAGGTTACCCCGTTGCCTCTTCCATATTATAGTTTCTCCATAGAACTTTTACCAGATGAGTCATCCGGTTTCTCAACACTTGTTCTCTGGTATCAAGAACCCTGATGGGCTCTTCGTAATAAGACAGATTGGGTTCCAATTCTACTTACTCAAAGGTGAGTACATGTGTTGGGTCAGGCATGTATTTTCTCAATAGTGATACGTGAAACACATCGTGAACTTGGGAGAGATTTAGAGGCATTAACAAACGGTAAGCTACAACCCCAATTCATTCTAGAATTTCAAAAGGTCCGATGTACCTGGGACTCAATTTACCTTTCTTACCGAAATGTATAACTCCCTTCCATGGAGACACCTTCAAGAAAACATGATCTCCTACCTGAAATTCCAAATCCTTCCTTCGGTAGTTATCCCAGCTCTTCTGCCTAATTTGATCTACTTTGATGTGGTTTTGTATTACCTTCACCTTTTCCATCATTTCCTCCACTAGTTCTGGGCCTACAAGTTTTCTTTCCCCAACATCATCTCAACAGGTTGGTGTGCGACATCTCTTTCCGTATAACTCTTCATATGGTGCAATCTGAATACTTGAATGGAATCTATTGTTATAGGAAAATTCTACCAGAGGTAAATATTGATCCCACATACCCTGAAAGTCAAGTGAGAAAGACCTCAACATGTCTTCTAAGGTTTGAATAATCCGTTTTGACTGTCCATCAGTTTGGGGGTGGTAGGCAGTGCTCAAATGAAGTTCAGTATCCAGGGATTTCTGAAGACTTTTCTCGAATCTTGATGTAAAATGTGGATCACGATCAGAAACAGTTGATAGGTGTACTCCATGAAGTCTCATAACTTCATTAAAATATATCCTTTCTTTACGTTCAAGTGGTAGATCTTCTCTTATAGCCCGAAAATGTGCTGACTTGGTAAGAAGATTAGTAATGACCCATATTGCATCATTCCTTCTAGGATTATTTGGTAGTCCCATGACAAATTCCCTCGTAATGTTATCCCATTTCCACTCCGGTTTGGGAAGAGGCTGCATGACTCCTCCAGGCTATTGCCTTCAAGCTTTAACTTTTTAACAAATCATACATCTTGACACAAAATCAGAAATCTCCCTCTTCATGTTGTCCCACCAAAAATTTTCCTTCAAATCTCTATACATTTTGGTGCTCCTAGGGTGTAGAGATAAATTATAACTATGAGAATCATCCAACAATTCCCTTTTTATATAAGGAAAATCGGGAACACAAAGTCTCTTCCCAAATTTCAAAATTCCATCTTCATACACAAAGTCACTCAATCTCCCATCATTCACATCTTTAATATTCTTTTCAAACTCTTCATCATTTGTCTAAGAACACTTAATTCTTTCTAGTAAAGTAGGTTTGGCAACTATTTGAAAAAGTATCGATGTTTCACCTTCCATGGTTATTCCCATATCCAACTTTACTAGATCCATGAAAATTGGATCCCTTTCATATCTCATTTTGTTCAAAACTCCATGATTCTTTCTACTCAAAGCATCTTCCAGCTTATTTGCCTTCCCCGAGTGGTAGTGTATTGTGCAATCATAATCCTTGTGTAATTCAAGCCAATACCTTTTCCTCATGTTGAGTTCTTTCTGGGAGAAAATATACTTCAAACTCTTGTGATCGGTATATATCGCACATTTTTAACCATAGAGATAATGTCTCTATATCTTCAAAGAAAATATTACAATAGCTAACTCATGATCATGAGTAGGATAGTTTTTCTCTTGAATTTTTAGCTGTTGTGATGCATAGGCAATAACCCTATCATTCTGCATAAGGACACAACCAAGTCTTTTCTTTAAAGCATCACTATAAATAACAAAACCATCATTACCCAATGGTAGAGTCAATATATGAGCATTGAATAATCTTGTATTCAGTTCTTCGAAACATTTGTCACACTATTTTCTCCAAACAAATTTAACCCCTTTTCGTGTGAGCTTCGTTAATGGGTTAGCCAATCGGGAAAAATTCTGGACGAAACACCGATAATAACCTGCTAAACCAATAAAACTGTGTAACTCAGTTATAATTGTCGGTTCTAGCCATTCATGGATTGTCATGGTCTTAGAAGGATCAACAAAGATTCCATCCTTAGAGACAATATGACAAATAAAAGAGATCTCCTAAAGCCAGAATTCACACTTTCTAAACTTCCCATATAATTCATGTCTTCCAAGAGTCTTCAGGATAAGGTGCAAGAGATTTTCATGATCTTCGTTGCTTTTAGAGTATACCAAGATATCATCAATAAATACCACTACAAAATCATTGAGATATTCTTTGAAAACTCTTTTCATTAGATCCATGGATACAGAGGGTTCATTAGTCAATCCAAAAGGCATTATTGTAAACTCGTAATGCCCATACCTAGTTCAAAATACTGTCTTCTTAATGTATTCCTTCTTCACACACAACTGATGGTATCCCGATCAAAGGTCAATATTTGAAAAGTATTGAGCTCCATTTAGTTGGTCAAATAAATCATCAATGCGAGGTAGGGGATATTGTTATTTATTGTTATAGCATTGATTTCCTTGTAGTCGATACGTAACCTCATAGATCCATCTTTCTTCTTAACAAAAATGATAGGAGATCCCCATGGAGAAACACTAGGGTGAATAAATCCCTTATTACTCAATTCCTCTAGTTATTTCTTTGGTTCAACTAATTCCACAGTGGCCATTATATAAGGGGTCTTTGATATGGGCCTCAAACCAGGAATTAAATCAATGGAAAATTTAATTTCTCATTCTAAAGGATGTCCAGGTAAATCTTCCAAAAACACATCTACCTATTCTTTCACAATAAGTAAATCCTATATTTGAACATTCCTTTCCTCAACCAAAATTATTTCATTATCTTCCTCCCTGATAATTGAATTTAGTTGAGCTACTGGGGGTGGATATAGATAAGAATTAGGTGGTGACAATTCTTCTCTAAAGATAAGGTGTTCTTTATCATCATCATAAAAAATTGCAACATCCTTCTTCTTACGATAAATATTTTCATCATGGTCTGAAAGCCAATCCATACAGAGGATTATATCAAATTAAATCATGGGTAAGATGATGAGATCAGAAGATAAAGAACATTTATGTGCTCTAATGTGGACTGATTCAGAAAACTTTGTTGCAATGATACTTTCCGTAGGAGTTTTGACTGACAAATCCCTTGTTAAATCAAATTGAAAATATCTAATTTTCTATGCAAACTGGGAAGATATGAAACAATGTGATGATCCAAAATCAAATAAATCATTTTCTAGACTTGAGGAAACCATTAAATTTCCTACCACCACGTTTTTTAGAGCTTCTACCTCAGCAGTAGTGATAGCATAAGGTTGGACTTGATCCCTTGGCATTTTCTGAGTTAAGTTTACCTGACACTTAGGACATTAATTTTCATAATGTCCCATCTCCCTACAATTGTAGCATTGAACATCGGTAGCTTCCTTCTTCCCCTTGCAATCACGAGTGTGGTGGAATTTTTCACCACACTTGTAACAGACTTCCATTCCTTTCAAGCAAGTACCAGGGTGTTTATTCCCACATTTAATGCTGGATGGATATTCAAATTTTCCCTTATTACCCATTTTTTCATTTCCAAAGTGATCAGTAGATCTCTTCTTCTCTTATTTTTCTTTAATGTCAGAAGACATAGAGAATTCTTTTTCTTTCTTGATAGCACATGAGTCAATATTTTCGTATGATGAGAAGGATTGTGAGACTAATGCTCTATGGATAAATGGTTTTAACCCATCAAAGAAATGACCAATATTACTCCTTGGGTTACATATACAATCTCCAGTAAGCCTCGCTAACCTTGTAAAGTTATCCTCATAATTTGTGACATTCTCATCCTCCTTTTGTCTCAGACTCAGAAATTTCCTTTCCATATCTACTCGATGGTCAAGAGGAAAGTATTTTTCTAAGAAAATATCTTTGAACTCCTTCCATTCCATATTTGATACTTTATCATCCTCCTTTGTGTTTTGAATCAATGAGCACCATTGGTCAGCATATCCAGTGAGGTGGTAAACTGCCATGAAAACTTTTTCCCTTTCACTACTCCCCAAGGCATGGAATATTTTCTCCAAAGAATTTATCCATTGCTTAGATACTAATGGATTTGTACTCCCATTAAATGTTGGTGGTTGTTTCCTCATGAAGCAATCTAAAATTGATCCTCCATGATGGGGATCTGGGTTCTCCATAGGGGTATGTTTGTTATTCATAACCTGAGTGAGTTGTCCCAGTATGGTGATAAGCTGATCAGAACCAGTTGTATCACCAGCTCCACTATAATTATCTTGAGCAGGAGGTAAATCCCTACATGGAGTGTGGGCGTTGATACTATTTCCATTTCTTCCATTGGGATCCATTTCTAAACAATGGCATACCCTAGATTAGTTAATGAATCACAATACATAAATCCAAACTTGTAAAACACTTAACATAAATTGAACAGTTTATGGATATAATCCATAATCATAAAAATGTTTTCTTTGAGGAAGTATATACTCATAAACCCTTCATAATGGTTTGTAAAAAAATGAGAATTATCCTAAGCATATCGCCCGGGAGTGTCTTAACCAAGAGTGCAGCAAGGCCCATTGTCGTGCACTAGTTCCCGTTCGAGTCTAGCTCAAAGTGGTGTTTTTGGGTTTTATCCCTAGGTACATCTGTGCCAGAGCCACTTCTACCTGCTCATATCTAGACATGGATGTATTTCTCAGAAAACTCAAAAAATCTCTATAATACCAAAATTCTATGAAGTTCTTCTATACTAATCCTCAAAGTCCATCTTAGGTCTGTGTGCTCTAATCAGAGTTTATTTAAATCTATCTTCCAATGTTTGTACTAAAATTCCTCTGATACCAATTGTAACACCCCAAACTCAGTTACCCAGAGTCGGTGCATTATTACATAACATTGGAATGATAAAAAAAGATCACGTCTTGAAATACCAATTAGTTTAGTAGCCTTGGAATCACTAGATACATTCAAAAAGTTTACATTACATCATAAAATGAAAAACTACAAAAACATCTTGTCTCCATATACCACACTCATATCCCCTCATACTATCCCTACAGGTCATTCATAAAATACATCTTCAAATCTTGGGAAAAATAAAACATAGAAAGGGCTGATCTCAGATTCCTAGTAAGGATAACAATATAGTAGAAACGTTCATAAATAAGAATAAACATTTAAGGCAATGTATAAATAAAACCAAAGCCTTTTAAACTTTAACGTCTGAATAATATGGAAGAAATAAAATAAAAATTTTCCATTTACTTATTCACCTGGATATTATACTAGTCGAATAATCACATGCAATATCAGTAACCACTTTCATAATGATGGAATACATAATGCCAGACTATCATAACCACATAGTCAAGGCCTTGTGCCAAGACTACAAATAAGATTTTGTCAAGGACTTGTTCCAACACACTAGTTGGTCTCATGAGACCTACCGATGCATCTAGGAGCTATAGAAGGCTCCACCCGTCACTTATTAAGTCCAATGCATTCCTCATATGAACAGGTTTAAACATAACATAAACATTCGTATTAAAACTAGCATACAAAATGTAAATACTTTCTCTATAAATCATGAATGATATAAAAATAACACATCCATAGTCAAAAATTTCACAAAACCATCAATAAAATATGGAAGTTTAGTATCATAATAAATAAACTTGAAATAATATTAAAATCCATCAAAGGATGTTGAAAAAGATGAAATCAAAACTATTTGAGAGAAATATCTCTTTTTTTGAAATCATTTAAAAGTCACATAATTATAAAATAAAAAATTTACTTTGATAATATCTTTATAATTTTGTAAGGGAAGCTTCAAAGATTTTATAACGGTGGAAAATATCCACACCCGCCATATAAGTTAAAAAATACATTCTTACTTTAAATCTGTCGAAAAGGTTAGAAAGGACTTTGTTTGGAAAACGACAGAAAGATTCCTTTATAAAATTCTTATAAAAAGTCAAAGAAGGGTTTAAATGACTTTAACCCATAGTCTGTAAAATATTAAGAAGGATTTGAAATACATTTTTAAGAAACATGGATTTGGATGATAAAGAGGTCCTAGTAGATACTTACGTAAAAACAACCTCAGATAATCACGAGATTGTGAAATTAACCCTTACCTTGTAATTTTCCTTGGTCGAGGGTAGGTTAAACTCCTTTATAATGGTGACATAATTGTTATTAAATTATAAAATAATCATATACATAAATATGATATCATTTATGATCATTTAATATTGCATTGTTAATAATATTTTAGTATTATTGTCGTTTCGAGTGTTCACTTACTCATTTTCTTTACATGTTTTGTTACATAAGTCGTGATTGTTACCCATAGGTTGTATATTATTCATATACAAAATTATATAAAGTCCTTAAACATTATTTTTAATCATAAAATGGGAATTATACTTGAATGGATATGATGGGGAATGAATCTCATCGTGTTCGTGGAGATGGTAGTCCGTACGTACGCACGAACGTCAATATCATTCTTTTGATATTAAAATAATATATAATTGGATGGTATATCATATATAAAAAATAATTATAATGTTATATTTATTATTTACTTCAATTAAACATCATTATCATACCCATCCAAATAATAATGTTTTGAATAACAATTACACCAAGACGTGGAGACGGTAAGCCGTACGTACGCACGTATGGTGACATGTCATTAAAAAGATGGATAGAATACTGAATATGGTTTTACCATATTTATAATAACATCACAGTATAGAGAAGATACTGAAGTTATTATTTTATAATGGAAACAACAAAGAAATAAAAAGTGGAAGAAGAAAGGAACTTAAAAGAGTGTGGTGAAAACATTACCTCTTCTTCGGGTTCTTCCTTTTGATTTGATCAAAAGGGATCCTTAGGTTGGCATTATGATCCAACATAGGATTCTAGGTTGAAGTGGGGGAAGTTGAGAGAATATTTTTTCAGGTTTTGGCCAATCAAAAAGTCTTTGAAGGTGTGAATTAGAGAGAAGGGTGAGTGCCCTTTTATAAGAGGGGTGAGGGGAACCATTGGAAAAACATAAAACATTATTTTATAATAAATTAATATTCGGTTTATAATGACTCAAAAGTGACTTATTTAGAATCTAAGGTGGGTATGGGTAGAAATAATTTCAACCAATAGATTTTATATAGGTTTGAGTCACTATATTAACCTTATCATTTATATTTAACTCTTAGTTAAATAGTTTAACATTTACCATGTCTCTTTGTGTTTTTATATTATATGGTTAATAAGCATACTATAACAAAACAAGAGAACCCCAAGTGGTTCATTATTAATATATAAAACCTTATCTAAGTAATTTGGTTGAACCTTAGATTTTTAGGAATATAATATCAATTAATAATATAATATTTGTTTTAAATACTCTTTTATGTCAATTTTGACACTATTTAGTATTTTGTTTTTTCTAATTTCATAACAACATTATTATTTAGAAAAAAATTCCTCAAACCAACCCTAATATTTCATATTAACCAAGAAAATTAGTGGAATTCATAAAAAGTCTTTAATTACATTTATTTGGATATTTATAATATCAATTATTTTAATATTTCATTAATTAGGTAATTACTGAACCACCATTGTGTCATAAATAAATTAAATTATTTAATGTCTAAAAATTATAAATAAAATACCATTATGTAGGAAATAATTTTATATTTATACTAAATATATATAATCTAATTTATCTTATGTATAACCCTATATTAAAAATGTTTTCGTTATTAAACATTGATTTTAACTCTTTTAAATCTTCTTTAGATTAAATAACAATAAATGTCCTAATCTAATCCAAGTGGACCAAAGAGGTTCATATTTTATTCCTAAGGTTGTTTTTGGTCGAATTATTATTATCCAATAGAATTAGGACATGTGTTATTGTAATAATAATATCATTTTTACCCTTAATTACCCTATTTTCTTTTAACCGTGGTAAATAAAATTAAAAAGTTACTATTCACCAAAAATTATTTTTATCTTATTGAACTACATTTTACTCCTTGATATTAACCGTGTCTCTCGGATTTTTGAAATTCCACTCATAGAAGCGGTAAAATTATGTTTAATGTGAATTTGCAAATTCTTCTAGGAGATGGGTAAAAGATAGTGAAAGTTCAATAAAATTTTTATATATCATAAATTATAATAAACTGAATCCAATGAATTACATTGAACTTCTATAGGTATTGTGTACCTATTTTGACCTAAAGTAAATTTAATTAAAATAAATAATTAGTTAATTAAAAATTCAGTTTTAAACTATAACTCAGTGTTTTTCACTATTCATCAAAAATTGAAAGTTTTCAGAAAAATACCAAAAACACACCTTATGCTAATTTCGATATTTTGAATCCAAAAACGAAGTCCATTTTTGAAAGATAAAATTTATAAAATTTCAAAAAGTGGGTATTACTATTCATAACGGCTAGTTTGATTAGGTGTGGTGTGTTAGAACTCGAAGTTGCGTACAACACACACCACTGTATTATTCAAAGAGAAGCGTACCGTGGTAGCATGGTGTGTTAAAATTTCAAACATGATTGAACTACACACAATCTATCCATAACAGCTAAATTATTCTATGAAAAATTCCCTTTGGAGATTTTGATTTAATCCATGGAAGAACTTATCAACATTACTTTTAGGTTGGATGATAATTACTGAAGCGTACATTACATGTATTGTGAAATTATCCTTGTAGTTACCAACAGAGTCATCATACCTTCAGTTAAACTCAAGGAACTCTTTCTACAAACTGGTATGAAGAATCCAAGGAAAATAATTATTGAAAAATACGTTCTTGAACTCGTCCTAATCCATTGATTCAATATCATTTTCTACCTTGTATTTTTTATTAAAATCCACCACTGATCTACTTTACCTTCTAACTGATAAACTGCTAGAATTACTTTCTCACGCTTTGAACACTGAAGAACAGAGATTACCACAATTCATATTTTTTTTATTTTCCAATGACACTTTTAAGGTAAAGTGTGAACCCTAACATAAACAACCACATTCAAAATTCAACCCATCAAGAAAATAAAATGCATCTCTTGCCCACGTTTCAAGAACCGCGACTGTGAATGTTCAAAATTAAAATTCAAAAACCAAAATGATATCGACCCATGTGTCACGGTGTGATGCCCAGGAAAGAAAACATCGATCAAATCAACGCCATCATCACATCGCTGACAAAAACCATCATCGCCATTACGTCGTCACGTTACCAAGGGCATAAACCTCATCGGCGCGTCGCTGTCAGCCTCTCTGACGTCCATCACCTGCAACACTGTCACCGCCTAAATTAGAAACCATCGTCGCCGTCATCCACCACCTGCAACACCGTCACTGCCTGAAGCGGAAACCAACGTCTCCTTTGTTAACTCCCATATCAAGACTGTCGTCAACTCCAAACCACCATCACCAACATCATCGCTGTTCAAACATCATCGAGCGAGGATCGCGACTCCTGGAATGCCGAACCCACTAGAACAACACCTCCCAAATCTCCTGTGAAAACACCTCTCCAGACTGACTCGGGGAGGAGAGATGGACACAGAGCTATAGTAGAGTAAGAGTAGAAAGGAGACTTCACAGAGAGTCACGATCTTCCTCGACACCACCCAACCAAACTGAGAATCCACCGTCGCCTGAACGCAGGTTGGGCCACCTGGAACCCCCCACTACAACATACATCCCAACCCATAGCCTCTTGGAATCCAATGCACCCAACCGACTAGGAAGTTCACAATGGGATCACAGTCCAGAGAGGAGTATGAGAAAACAGATCCTCCAAAGCAAGCCGTGACCAATCAGGCACCAACATACTCACCAAAAAACAACATCAATGAACCTTCACTAGCAAAAATCAACGCAACATCGAAATATCCAGTATAAAAAGATCTACAACTCAAAACCACCATAGAATGAGGAAGAATAAAACAGGATTGCAACCCTAAATGAGCACGGGACTGAAACCCTATGAAGCAAAGGTGAAAGGGAAAATCAAAGAAGGGATGGGATGAAACCCTAAACAAAAAGGAAACAACAGTGAGGGAATGAAACCCTATGAAGAGGAAAGAAGAACATGGAAGCCGAGAGGGAACATCATGGAATGGAACCCTAGGAAGAAGGAAGGAGATTTCTCCTGGGAACTCATCAGGAGAATAGATGTTGTAAGATCCCTCCATCGTCGGAGGAGGAAGCCGAGGAAGAAGAGAGAAACGTGCTCAGGAGAGCGCTCCAGGAGAGAACATGGCCATCGAAGAATAGAGAAAATATTTTCAGTAGTACTGATCAATTTTTCAGCAACATGTGGATCAGAAGACCCTCTGAATGAAGGTGGATGTTTCCTCTTGAAATACTTGATATTATGTGGTTCCCTTACTTGCATGTTTGTAATTCCACCATAATTCATATCTTGAGAAATCTATGTGAGCATAACAATATGTTTTTGCATCCCAGCTCCCATATCATTTAGTTTCTCATTAGGACATTCATTTCATTGTCTGTCATAATCACCATTAACATGGTTCCTTTGGGTTATATCCATTGACTAAAACTGAAAGCATAAAGTAATAAATAGATATCATAATGATGAACCACATAATCATGAAGAAATAACTTATAGGATGTCTAACTAATGACACCTCCCATAATCCATGACACATTAGATTTTTCCTAGGTTACTCATAGGCAAGTTAAATTTAAATCATTCATAAAGGTTCATGAAGAGTTTGTGAATTCGCAAATCATATCCCTAGGAGTGTCAAACTAGGTGTGAATCAAGACCCTTTGATGTGCACCAAATTACCCCGATTCAGGATCAGAACATCTTTTTAGAGTTTTTACCCCTATGTACATCTATTCTAGGGCCACATCCACTTGTATTATCCAAACAAGGATGTATTTCTAAGAATATAATCACTCTATCATTCACTATGATTCCAAGACATTTTTCTATAATTATCCTTACCCTTAGACTTATCCTTTGGCATTCCCCTATAGTTCTAACAATGTTTTTCTCATCCTAGATTCCAAAGGTGAACTATTCCTTTTATCTGATACCAACTACAGTGACCATCACTTTTCAAACATTTAAATTATATAACTTTTTGGGAAATACTTTAAAATTATACAAATAGACTCCCAAAGACTGTAATTGGTCTAGTGCCTATGAAAACAAGGAAACACAACACTAGTACATAAATAAACTACATAATCTCTAACTAGGTTCTTCTTAACTAGAAACCATATTAGATACATCAAATATAGTACATTTCATCATAACTCAAGGGAAAAAACATAAAATGGGTGATCTAAAATACTCAACAAAGGTAAAAAAGGTAGAAATATAAGAATAATAAGGATTATAAGGGGATTAAGACATGATCATGAAAATTATATGATCATATGATACATATCAATTATCATAACAGAAATCATGGCATAAATATTGGCTATTCATATGATATAATTCAAAATTAAACAAAGAGAAACATACATTAAAGCATAACATAAGAATAAGACATGAAAGTGTGGAAAACAAATAAGCATATACTGATTTCCATAGTAGAAATGACATCACTTCCAAGAACATCTTATTAGTATTGGTTCACTATCCATACAATCTTAGTAGTCATGGTTCACTCCATTGGATATCCTAGTAGTAAAGGTTCACTCAAAAGACCATATTAGTTTCTCTCATGAGATATAATTCTTTAACTAATTCATTAAAGGGAGATATAAGTCCCAACCATCTCATTATTAAATCATTCTTATATGTTTCACAAAAATATAAAACATTTATCATAAATATAACCCAAGGAATAAAATGGGTTTCTTAAACGTATTTTCATCATATCATAATCCATGAAAAAAATAGATTTCATAAATATAATTCCATAATAAACATAATCAACCATAATAATAATAGGGATAGTATACATGAAATATATCCTTAATCTTATATGGAAAATAATTTTGAAAATACACTTGAAATTAATTCTTGAGGAAAATATCCTTTCTTCTTCAAAAAATGTTTTCTTTTCTTAAAACACTGCATAAATTTAAAAGATAATAATTTCTTTGAAAATTACCTCTAAAACATGTAATAAAAGATATATGGAAATAAGGTGTCATGAATTCATAAAAATCCATTCATTATGTATAAGTTAAAAAAACATTCTTCTTATACTTTTACCAGAAAAGTCAAAAATTACATCATATAGAAAATGAAAGAAATATTTATTCCAAACCATGTAATAAAAATTAAAAAATAGATAAAAATTAAATTAAACATACATAGTATAATATTAAAACATTTTATGATTTTTTTAGAAAATATGGATATAGATGTTAAATAAACCCTAGTAAATGCTTATGTATAAACAATATTAAATAATAACAAGATTGTGAAATTATCCCTTATCTTGTGTCTTAACTCTCTTAGTACTCACACAATCATCCTGTATAATAAATATAAGTTTATTATAAATGTTTTATAGAAGAATATTATTATACATAATACCATATATGGTTTGATTATGACCTTATATTATATTCTTATTAATGACCCTATATTAAGGTTTTACTTTGGGTAATATTCACTTTGTTCTTCGCATGTGTCTTAATTTGTTATATCATTTGTCCTTATACTTATATCATGATTCCAGAATGTAGATCATGATATAAATATCATGTACATTTATTATATATATATTGTAATAATATATATCATAAATAATCTTGAAATGGAATACAACGTTCATTGAGATGGTAAGTTGTATGTACGCATGAACACTATTCCCATTTTTAATTGTCATGTTTAAAGAAGGTGATTAAATATAATTTGTATATATATGTGTATATATATATATGATTATTTTAGTATCATTTTTATATCATATAATTTCACTGAACCGATCATTAAAACATTCCATGTGGTGTGTGAACGACTCACACCGCTTTGAGGGGGCGGTAGTCCACACTTCCTCAAATGATATTATTATATAAACATTAAATGGAATGTAAAATGGTATGAGTTGTAAAAAGGAATAAATAATATTAAATACATAATAAATATAATATTATAAATATATATATGAATATTTTCTGTTATAATGGACACCATGATTGGTGGTAAAATAAAAATAAACAATCATTGTTTTGTTAGGCATTCGTTCACCGTACACAGAAACAATATTCTCAATATCAATTAGATGGAGGTGTGGGTAAGTTTAGGTCAAACCATGAGCATAAAAAAATACTAGTATATATATTATACACTTTTTTCATACTATAATGAAATAAAGAGAGTGGAGGGGTGGATAAGAAATATAAAGGAAATGTGCTTGAGAGAAGACATTACTTCTTAATCAGGTAACTCCTTTTGGTTTGTGATAAAAGGATTACATGAATTGCCTTATTACCAAGGGAAGGATTATTGGATAATGTAAGGGATTTTTTGAGGTGAAATCATTAGGGTTTTTCTGTGAAAAAAATTGTTATAGGCGTGAATAAAAGAGAAGGAGAGGTGCCCTTTTATAAGGGGGAGGAGAGGTACTTTAGGAAACTCAAAAACTATTAAATTATTATAAATTTATTTTTGATTTAAAATAGCTTTAAAGTGAGTTATTTAGAATTTGAGATGAGGATGGGTCTAAATCATCTCAACCAATGAATCATAGACATGTTTAGGGCATAAAATTAACCTTATATTTTAGCATTAACCCTTAGTTAAACAATTTAACTCTTACCATGACAACTTGTCTTTTTACACTATATGGTTAATATATTTTCAATAAAATTCCAAAATAACTCAAATTGGATCATTTATGAAATATGTAACACTAGAAAAGTTATTTGGATGAAAATTATATTTTTTTAAATTTTATAACATTTAATAAAATATTATTTCTTTTAAAGTATCATATACTATTCAATATTTTCATTTTTAAAAATATAAAGAAAACATGATAACATTGAAATAATACTTCCAATATGTCTCTAATATGTTTACAGTATATATAAAATTATTATATGTCATTAATTAAGTCAAATTATAGTTATTTTAAAATTTTTAATATCATTTATTTGATATCTCAATTAATTAAACAATTACTGCATAATTATTATATAAGACATTGATTAAGTTATTTATTCTATAAAAATTGAAAATAAATTATCATGATGAAGATAACTTCATTATATTTATAATGAATAATTATGGTCTAATTTATCTTATGTATAACCTTATATAAAAATGATTTAGTTATTAAATTTTGAATATGACTCTTTTGAATCTTCTTTAAATAAAATATAATAAATGTATTAATCTAACAAAATTTTAATAAATAAGATAATATTTTTTAATTAATGTTTATTTCATTCTAAATACACTTATCCAGTGAAATTAATACAAGTTTTTGGGTAATTTTATATTATAATTATATTAATTTAACTTTTAATTATCCTATTTACCTTTAACTATGGTAAATATAATTCAAAAGTTACTATTAAAAAAATTATTTTAATCCTACTAGATAAATATTTTCATCTTACTCATATCCATTTATTTACTTTTTTCAAAATTCAATTAACAGAAACGAAAAAATTACGTTTACTGCAAATCCGGAAAATGTGGCTAGAAGGCTGGTAAAAGAGGCGTTTAAAAGTTCAATAATTTTTTTATATCTAATTATATTATAAAAATAATTTCAATGAACTAAATTATATTAACATATATATTATTTTTCTATTATTAATTTGAAATTAATTTTATTTAGAAATAATTATTTAAATGAAAAAGTCGGTTTTTAACTACTATGTAGTATTTTTTACTATTCATCAAAAATTGAAACTCTTCAGAAAAAAATACAAACAAATCACCCTAAGATAATTTAGATATTATAAATTTAAAAATTATTTTTTTTACCAAAATCAACTTCCATGAGTGTCCAAAATTATATTTATTAAAAGGACATTAAAAGTGGTTTATAGAAGGACTTTACCAAGAATCATATATTTTATTATCAATATTTGAAAAGTAGTTATTACCATTCATATAAATATTCTTAACCAAAAGGTTATAATTATATTATTCAGATAAATATAATAAAAAGATATGTCTCATAGAAACTCAGTGTTGCGTGTATCGTACGCCAAGTCGGTGTTGCGTGCAACGTATGCCAAGTCGGTGTTGCGTGCAACATACATAAAGTTGGTCACATATCAAATAAATGATTGACTAAATTAAATGAAAGATATAAATGAGAATTTTAATTTATTTTAAAAGAGGTCCATAAAAACTTGGGGTGATACATACATGGAGTGGGTTCTTGTCTTGATCGGGTTAGAGAAGCTGAACAAGGTCCTATAAATGAAAAATCATAGGAGTCTATTAAGAACAAGACTCCCTCTATTTTAGGCAGACTCGAACCTCGGGAAGAAGTAGAGTGTCTTGATAAGATAGAGAGGATGTTCTAATTACTTGATACTTGTGTGGTTCTTAGGGATAAATGCACCTTTTCTTTTTGGTAGTTCTTTGTTAGAGGTGGTGGGACTATGTGGTTCAAACTGGGAATCACATACTGATGGGTTAAGAAGAACCCAAGTCATTTTAAATGAGAAGTATTTTCCTAAGGTATTGGAATACACCTGATCCCACTAGTTTATGAAGTTTACCTAGGGAGACCAGTTTGTGATGGAATGTGCTAACCATTTTACTATGTTATTTCGGTACACACCCGAGTTTGATCCAATGAGAAAATGAAGGTTCAGAGGGTCAAAAAGGTGTTGCATCTAGAAATATGATCTTAGGTTTTATTATTCATGAAAAGACCTAAAATTTGGTGTTCAATCATGATATGATGGTAGTGATTGAACTTAGTGACCATCCTCGACTACATGGATCAATGTAAGCTATGGGAAGTGGTGGTTTGTCAGATAATAAGATGAAGCAGGATTAGTGGGGAAAGAAGCTTGGTGGTAGTTCATACATTCACTCCCAAGTGTCTTTATCAGTGGCTTTTGATGCTAGTTCGCTCATGTTTCCTTAGTATGGGAGGGAAAGGCACATATTACATGTGTTATCATCTCCTACAAAATCTAGTCACTAATGTGGAGTTTTGGGACATGTACCTCATTTTTGTAAACTGACACGTCCATATCAGAGTGGTGCAGGATCTATGGATTCTAGGGGAATGTTAGCCTAGTCAGAACTGTCTAGGTCATTGGGTTCTCGGTTAGATGGTCCTGGAGGTAGAGTGGGATATTCTTTTGGGTAGAGTCAGTTTGGGGATGAACATTATGATTCCGTTCATTCTCAGGCTCAGGATAAGGTGAAACATATTCATACTATGAACAAGACACCAACAAGATTAGAAATAGGACCTGCAACGGTTCGAGGTACCATTCTTATTGCATCATCCTTATATATTGTTTTTTACATTCGTTCATTTTTTTTATTTATCTCTACTCATTGTGTGGATGTGTTGAACCTTCCAATAAGCTTATGTCGTATATGATAGAGCTTGTTACGTCACTTGGTAAGAAGAGAGAGGAGGGTCTCAAGTGCATGTCTTGTGAAATCACTATGTAAGGGATCAAATTACAATGGAATTTACTTATTTTGGATATGGACCTCTTTGATATAATCATTGGTATGGATTGGATGGTTCACTTTTGGGAACACATTGATTGTTATGGGTGGAGAGTGAGATTTGTGTCACTCGATAGAAGTTCCCATGGTTTTCATGGTGAATGGGATCCTCGGTAAGGTAATGAAAGACCTCCAATACCAGAATTGGGAAATATTATTTTTCATTTATCATCACTCACATAGGAGGACGATGGTAGTTCTCTTGAAGGTTGATTACCTCATGTGGTGTATGAGTTCCCAGATTTTTTCTAGAGGATTTATCAGGTTTTACTTTAGAGTGGGATGTGGAGTTCTCTATAGATTTATCATTAGGAACACAAATGAAATCTCATCCCTCATAACATATGTACTCCACTAATTTGAGGGAATTAAAGGTGAATCTATAAAATTTGGAATCTAAAGGATTCATTTTCCTGAGTGTCTTAGATTGGCTGCCCTAGTTCTATTCACTGAAAGGCCCATGGATACCTCTGGTTAAACATAGATGACAAATGTTGAATAGAGTTACCATCAAGAATATGTACCCATTGCCCCATATAGATGATCTATTTGAACAGATTAAGGGGGAAATATGGTTTTCTATAATTTACTTGTATTCAGGTTATAACCAAGTTAGAGTTAGAGAAGAGAATATTCTAAAAATAGAATTTCCATGTTAGTATGACCATTTTGAGTAATTGGTCAGGAATTTTGGGTTGAAAAATTCTTTAGCAGTCTTCGTGGCCCTTATTAATAGGTTGTTCCACCAATATCTTGATTACCTTATTGCGGTATTCATGGATGATGTACTGATCAACTCGAGGAGTAAGGAGGATAATGAGATACATTTTATAATTCTTTTTGGCACTCTTTAGGGCCATAAACTCTATTCTAAGTTTTTAAAATTCACCTTTCTTTTTAGAGAGGTGATGTTTCTGGGCAACAAAATCTTAGAGAGAAGGGTTTTTGTGGAACCTTAGAAGGTTAGTGCATTAATGTCAGGGAAGGATCCAAAGAATAATTTCAAGATGAGATGTTTTTTGGTTCAGGAAGGGTATTACATGCATTTAATTTTGAATTTATCTTAGTTGTCTTCATCTCTAACTATAATCACCCAGAAAGGGTGAAGTTTGAATAGATCTCTGAGTGTCATGCATACTTTTAGGAGCCCAAGAAGTAGTAAATCATCACCCCTATTTTGGTCCTGCCAGAATATGGAAAGGGTTATGTGGTTTATTTTGATTCTTCAAGTATAATTATTTGGTGCGTGATGATGTAGAATGGAAATGTAGTGACATATAATTCTCTCCAACTCCGACCACATGAGAAGAATTACCTGACCCATGACCTGGAGTTTGCAGTAGTGATTCATGCCTTAAAGACGTGTCACAAATATAATTTTTGGGAGTAATTTTTAGTTTACTATGATCAGAAGAGATTAGCCTGCATTTTCTCCTAGAAGGATCTAAATCTAAGAAAATAACATTGTGTTGAATAACTTTAGGGATTTGAATTTGATATAGATTATACCCCTATAAATGGAAATTTTTTAGCAGATGATTTGAGAAAAAAAGTATCGGTGCAGACCTTGATAATGTCCAGTGACGTGTGGAGCTTAATGAGTCTTTTCACCCAATTTCGTATAGAGACCATAGAGAATATTTTAGGTTATTTCTTGGATAGTTTTTAGATGTCTTCTTATCTTCTAGAGTTGATTCAACAATAACATCTAAGTGATGAGTTGTGTCAGGAGTCCATACAAATTCCTTTTGATGGGGAGACACCTTGTGATTGGCCATTGTCCCCCGAGGGAGTTTTGTGCTTCAAGGGTCTCTTCATGGTGTATTTTTTATTTGAGGGAGGTGTTAATGTATGGTATCCACCAGTCTTAGTGGGTTGTAAATTAAGGTGTTACCAAAATTTACTATGGTGTGTGTTGATAGTTATAATTTCCAGGTATGAGGAAGGATGTGGCTGACTTTGTATCACAATATTATACATTCCAGCAAGTGAAAGTAAAGAAACAAAGGACTCTATTTTTCTCCAAAAACTCCCTATTCCTACATTAATATAAAAAGATATCTCCTTGGATTTATTTTTTATATTACCTCCTACACCTTAGGGGTATAATTTTATTTGGGTAGTGATTGATTGCCCAACAAAATTGTCTTGTTGCATTCAGATCACAGATTTAGATAAGAGGGATTAGTTGGGGTAGTTATATGTTAGGAGGTTGTGAGGATTCAGGGTGTGATTTAAGATTTTTTTGAAAGGGACCCCCTCTTCACCTATTGTTTTTTGTAAATCTTATATAAGTAAATTTAGTAGTAGGTCATATTGAGAAAATCATTCCATCCTCAGATATATGATCAAATGGAGTGGGTCAAGAAGATTTTTCAAATAGATTCTCTAGGAATGTGTGTTAGATTTTAGAGGATTACGGGATAACAACATGGAATTAGTTGAGTTTTAATATAACAATATTTACCAATCCTTGATTCGAATGGATCCCTTTGAGGCTCTTTATGTTCGTCCAGGTCGGTCCCCTTTGTGTTAGGTAGAGATGGGTGAGACCTCGTTATTGGGACCGAGTCTTGTGAAAGAGAATTATAATAAAGTCAAATTAATAAGGAAGCACTCGTTGGAAGCTAAAAGTATTTATAAGTCTTATTCCAAATAGAGGTACTAATCTCTAGGTTTCTTTTTTGGGTGAGCAGGTGTTCCTGAAAGTGGCACCACATTTGTGTCATCATCATTTGGGAAAACAAGAAAGGGAACACTGAGGTATTTTGAAACTTTTGAGGTTACCAAAAAAATTGGAAAAGGTGGAATTCTGGTCGACTTTTCCTTCATAGTGAACATTGATCCACGATATTTTCCACGTTTTTGAGTTGACAAAGTATATCCCATATCTGTCTCATGTTTTCAATTAGGAAGAACTGTAGTTAGAGCATGATTTGTCAGTCATCGAATATCCAGTGAGGATTGTAGATTTCAAAGAGAAAGTGCTACATGGCATGTCTATTTCGAAATCCTGAGTTCTTCGAAATCATGGTAATTATGTTAGTTAGATTTGGGAATTTAAATCTTGTGTTTTAGCAGAATATTCCCTTTTTTTCTCAGATCAATCTTCAACTTGACCTTCTAAGGGGTGGAAAGGTTTCAAAGTGGGGAGAATGTTCACATTTTTATTTTCCTTTTGAGGTGTTTATTTTGTTTATTTTGGTGTTTAAATTATACTTTGAGTTTACCATGAGTTTTGGGTGAAAAATAGAGAATTTGGGCATGGTAGTAGGTAGATCATGATTGGGACACGGTTTCCCCAAACCGCGTGCCATTACCCAGGAAACTATGTGACAACATGGGATTTTTGGACATGTGGATAACCACACGGTTAGAAAAAAGTTTTTAAATCATATAGGGTGACAATGTGGCATGTTCCACTAAGAAATTAGAGGATTCATGATTTCCACACCATTTGAAAAACCATGTGGGAAAACCATTCATCTTTTCAATGTCATTAAAAAATTCTATTTTTATCATTTTTGTCCCCCATTTTAACCCTAAATACCCTTATTTCTCCCCACTATGGATTATTCACCCTAGGTGCCTCCCCATATCCCACTTTGTCCATTAGACCTCCATTTTGGCAGTGATTTTGGTGTGGTTTCTCCTCGATTCTCAAAGTAATTTTATTTATCTATTGATTTTTCCTATTTTCTAGGGACTATCTTCCTATATATATAGGGGTTTAACTTTTAAAAAGGGTTGGGTGACCCATTTAGGTTTGGATATTGTTTTTTAGAGTTAAATATTGATGTTTTTGGTTCAATGTTTCTTTTATAGGTTTCACTTGATGTGCATTTGTGGTTTCACAATGAATTTAAGAATTTTATACATTCTAGGTAGCTGGTTCCATGATTAAACATTATTAGGTGATTTTTATATGATTTATTTTTTTACATTGATATATTATATGGATTTTTTATTAGGTATGAAGTGTTTTTGAAAAAATAAGTCAAGGCGTGTTTGTGTCGAAAAATGTTTTGCAAGGAAAACGCATTTTGATTTATGTGTGTTTCATGTGTGCTTACATTTTCCCCCTTAATGATGTTTGATAAAATGTGTAAGTAGTGGAAAACATATTCTAAATTGGTTTTGGTGTGTCTTTGAATTTGAAATTGGTTTTGGTTGTGGAAATGGTGATTTATAAAGTGTGTTTATATTGAATGGAATGAGTTTATGTGAATATAGTAATCTGTGTGACATATGAAATGAAAATTGTGAATGAAGGGAAGCCTAGGTATCTAGGTGGGAGGACTATGAATAGTACTCTAGTTGAATCATAAGTGGATTATCATAGATTCATCTATCATGATTAATGATTACAAAAATAACTAAATTATGATGATGATTGGAGACCACTGGGCCCTTGGGATGTTTCTTCCCCGTGGATCATGAATGCGAACATTGTTTCTTATTGTTTCTATACCATGTTTCACTGAGATATGAGGTTCATAGTGTCCCATTTTAGCTAGTGACTATATGATTTTACCATGACATTGTGATCTTTTGTGATATTGTTATTACCATTGGCATACAATTCAATTTATTGGTTATTTCAAATGAAAAGAATGTTTTATTCTATTTTTTTCTTTAAAATTATTAATAACTTTTCTTTTTATAAAACTGAATGTTAATTTTTTATTATGTTTTATCATTGAATCTGTTTTTTTGGATGACATCCTACTAAGAGTTGTATCACACCCTACTACACTTCTGGGTGTAAGTAGACTTGGTTATATTTAACACAGTTAATGGAATGATGTTTTGAGATGGTGGTTTAGGTTTCAAGTGGTCTTCCTTGTTCATGATTTGGTGGTGGTGGTGGTTTTAGGGTGACGACCCTCTTATCATATAGAGGGTTTGGGATAGTTTTTTGTTCCCATTTGGTTTATATCTTTTGGTTTTTTCCTAAAGTTGTAAAACACTAAATCTTAACATTGTTATGCATTTTTTTCTTTGTTTATTTATTTTTGTATAATTTATTTCTGTTTTTTTATTATGACTATAAATGGGTGAAATAAATCCGATGTTGTATTGGTGATACCTAAGAACTAGATTCCAGCCCGTGGGGATCAGGAACGTGCTTTGGGCCATACCACAAACCGATTTGGGTGTTGGGTTGGATGGAACCCCGGTTTGGTTTGTTACAGTTCTCCATTAAAAGGTGGTAAACCTACCTTTAGAAAAATATTGGTTTTATGCATAAAATTGGGATTGTTCTTATGTTATACCTATAAAATAAATTGGATGAATACAAAAGATATTTTTTTAATATATAGCAAATATATTTCAATAACATCATTTAATAATTGTAATTAATTTAATTTTTTATGATGAAACACCTTAGGGAGAAAAAAAATTAAAATATTTCATTTATATTCAATTGGTTTATATTTTCATTTCTAATAAATTGGTAACCAATGAATTCATCTTATATTTTTATTATCTATATATTTTCATAATTTAGTTAATACTATTAATAACTAATAATTTAATGACTATGCTATAATGGTAACATTTAAATAATAATAGATATTTGTTTCTTTAGGTTCATTTTTTTATGCAATGTATGATATCAAAAAATTTAATTTAAAATAGGCAAACCATAAAAATCTCAGGGTGTTACACCTATCGTCTCCATGAACAGTATATTTCATTTCATATTTCTATCTTTTATAGATTATCATAAATATGTATATAATGAATATATATGATCTTTATATCATGGTTTACATTTTACAAATAAATAAATCAAGATCTATGTAATATGATCAAGAATATCAAGTCAAAACATATACTAAAGGATAATCATTTATTACCCGAAATGTAACATTAACATTAAATTGTTGGTAAAAGGGTAATATAATGTTATAAATAAATCATATACGGTATGTATAATTGAATATGATTCTGAAATATATTTATCATAAAATTATAATTATAATAAATAAATTTTGAACGAGTATGATGGGAGTGAAGACATAAGGTATGGGTATTTATAGTATCACTTTTATTTCTATGAGACCTATGCCTTATTTAAAACTAATTTTCTTTGTGTGTTTTATATACTACCCCTAAATTTAATATATGATTCCAATACTTTAATTTGTGGGTATTTACTTATCCAATTTATGACCCCCATTTTATGGGTTTTATGGTTAGGAATTTTCCAAATTGGTAAGGTAATTTTGTCTCAATTTTCCTTCTTTAAGACACATTTTATGTTATGCACATTCATTTACCAGAAATCCCAAATGAAATAATTTTTAATTTATTTTTTATAATTAGCTTGTAATAGTTGAGGTGGAACCATAAATTTTCCTTAAACACAATAGGCCTTGTCCTCTAACATGACCCTTAGAGACCCAAATATGTCACAACATGAGTTGACATGCCGATCAATTGTATACATATTTTTCAGACTCCTAAAAAAATTAGGCCTTGCATAGATAGAATTTCTATGTGCATAGTGCATAGTGTATGGTCCCAATGTCTGGTCCATACCCTATCATTCCTCCAATTCTAAAATCCTGAAAAAGATGGATGTGATTCCCATAGCTTCATCCGTATCATGCACCTAGAGGAAACAATTTTGTCTCTACTATCACTCTCAACTAGCTATTGACCCCGTCGACCCCACCCCACATCTTCTAGTTGGTCCATGCTCAATCCTTCCTCCTTCCATCTCTATGACCGCACCCACCTCCCCTCCATCTGTAACATGAACCCCCAATGAGGCCCACCGTCATGGAAGCATAGCCACCTGAGCATCTCGCCTTCCACCCATCCTCCTACCGTTTCTCTTACCAAACCTAACATCCACTAAATCACACTAATCCTTAATGAATCCCACCAACATGGAATCCCACCACCCTCTTTGATTCCTCCCTAAGACCCTGACTCCATAAACCCACTATGAGGATAGTTGCAAGACGAACTCCCCCTGTAGCCTCCCCACCTGGCCATGATGCACCACCGACCATAACATCCACCCATCATCCTGAAAAATCCCCCAATTATGGGGCTTCCAGGTTTTGATCCCTATTTGGATGGAGGCTTATGTGTATCCTTAACCACCAGGCTTAGACCCCAACTGCTATTATGTACCTATATTCATTTACATGGTTTATATGATTCCTTTTGATATGTTGTATGATTAATATTCACATTTTGAATATATTGTAACATTATTTTAATGTAATTATCTCATGGTTTTTATGATTCAATGTTCCTGATATGGTAAGAGATTATTTCTGCAATATCATCATTGTCGGGATTTTTTATGATTATTTTTCCATTGTTGAAATCTTATGATCCATCTATAAATAATTATAATGACTTTAATTATCATCTGGTTAGTCAGGATAACATAATTTATTTCTACCATATTTATACTCTTTGTTACATAAGATAACTATGAAAATATTTTTAAGAAAATAAGACTTTACTTATATCTTCAGATAAGAAATTAGTTTTATCCCAAAACCATGTTTTCAAAAAAAAATTAAAAATGTTCAACCAAAATTTTAAAAAGAAATTGTTTCCGACATTTTACCTTTTTAGAAAATGGTTTAAAAGGAAAAATAATTTTATTTTTTTGATCAAGGCTCTTTTAAATTCTACCAATAATATGAATGTAATCTTTTTTATGTATACATCATGTATGGAATTATCTAATTTCATGACCACTCCTTTAATTAAATTTTCTCTTATATGTTTTCAAGGATATTTTAAAGAATTTTTTTTCAATCTTACTTTTTATGTTTTCAAATTTATTTTTAAAGAAATGTATTTTAAAAATATTTAATGTTTTAAAAATAATTTTTCAAATAAGAAAGTAAATTTTTCTCATGAAATGTTTTAAATGATCATTCCAATTTGGTTTCAATATAAGATGACATAAATTAGTGTTACTCATTTTTTAAGAGAGATATGATCCAAGGGGACCATTCATATTATTTCTCTGAATGGTTTATGTTTTGATCGCAAATTGTTTATGAAACTAGTTTCTCTTCCACAAGTTATATTCTTGTGAAACCCATTTCACTTCCATGGGTTATACAATTATTAAATGATCATGAAACCTGCCTCTTTTCATGGGTTATTCTTTGATGAAATGATTATGAAACCTGTCTATTTTCAATAGGTTATGATATTTTGACATGTTTATGATACCCATTTCATTTCATAAGTTATGGTATCATGATTGTTTATGATCTTGTAGAACACATATTTATGATTTCATAATGTGATGGGTATGACCTATATCTCCCTATAATGAATAAAGTAAATATTTATACCTCATGAGATAGATATCATTTGAACGTGGAGTGAAATCGGTTTAATAAAAAGTTTTTCTACTATGATAGTATTGAGAGTGAGGCTTTACTACTAATTTGGTTTGGGGAGTGAACCAATTCTAACATGATGTCATTGGAAATAAAACATGACCTCTATGAAAATCATTTTATATGCTTATGTGTCTTCCACAATACCATGTCTTATTACTATTTTATGATTTTAGGGAATATGATCTTGATTCCCTTATGATTTATGTCTTATGAATTTCCAATATTTATTCAATAACATTATTATTATCTTTTATATCCAAGGTATGATCTTGAAATTATATTCTCATGTTCTCATGACCCTATTCTCATTATTATGATTACATATCTCCTTTTTTACCCTAACCGTGCACCAAATATCACACTTTACAATGTTTCCTTTCCCCAGGTTATGAATATATGCATTATATATGATGTTTCTAAGAAGGTTGGTTGTTATAGAGAACGTAGTGGGAGATAATGAACCTCACATATGTACCGGTGTTTATGTTTCCATGTTCCCAAAGGCACTGAACATATATGGTCTTTGGGTGTGTATCTATGTAAAGTATTAAATTTTTGTTAAAAATGAAGTAATATCTATTTATGTAAAGATAGGGTAACAATAGTTATATTAGAGAAAAATATTAGTTAAACTTTAAAAATTAGGATGAGAAAACCATAGTAAGATCTATAAAGACATGTCTATAAGGATAAGTCAAAGGATGATTCAAAGTATAAGAAAATTCCGTAGAATATTGGTAAAGGATAGAGTGAGTGGTTTCTTATAAATACACCCCTTTCTAGATACCATAATTGGATGTAGCTCTCGAACATATGTACATAGGGTAAACTACACTGAGAACCCCATATTAAGAAATACTCGATTTAGAACTGGTGCCTAATAAAGAGCCTTGTTGAACACCTAGTTTCACTCTACCATGGGATAGGCTTGTGAAAGTAACAAACTCTTCAAGAACCATCATGAAGGATTTAAATATAATTTTCTATCAATAACTTATGATATACCTAGGGTGTCATAGTTTAATTAAGGTGTGATGATTTAGACATCTTATAAGTGATTCAATGATTATGTGATTACGCATTGTGGTTTCTTTCTTACCCAAAGATTTTTATTTTATTCAATGGATGAAAGTTGAAGGAACTATATTAATGCTGAGGGAAGTATAAAATGAAATGATTATAATACTAAACATCAAAATGTTATGGGAGTTGGAATGAAAATCGTCATTTCTATGATTACAGATATTTCACAATGTATTAATCATTATAAACATCTAAACGAGCAAAAGAGGGAATAATGTTATATTGAGAACTTCATGAGTACATTCCCAACATCGTTCAGTCAGTCTTTTGATCCACAAATTTCTAAATAATGGACCCAAAACACTGAAAATATATTTTTCATTATCTAATATTCATAACATGATAAAGACATTTTGGGTATTTATTATTTATAACGGGAAGCAAACTAGTTGTGAAATCTAATCAAGAATATGAGGAAACAAGATGAAATTTAATCCATGTATTATGAAGAGTTATAGAATTTTTTTTTCAATTAATAAAATCCTCATATTCTTCATATGATGATAGAGAATGAGTTTCTTGAGTTAAAGTCAAGGGATAATGAATCTATTGGTACCTACAAGGATAGTTTTAAAAGACATGTGAGATAAACTTATGGTATTATCATCCAGCCTAAAAAGAAGGTTGACTGATTCCTTAGTGTCAAAAATCCAATTATTAGATGGTAGTTACCCATGAGATACATTATAGGATATTAATATATTTTCCTTTGTGCTATTATGGTTAAAATGGAGTTTGGAGTTACGTATAAATTTCATGGTTTTGAAATCAAAAGGAAGATGAAGTATAAAGGAAAATATAAAAACCATGGAGAAATAAATATGAGATTTTCATTATGCTCTATGTGTGGGAAAAATCATGGAGGAAATTTTATTAAGGGTTTTAATAAATTTTTAGGTAGTATAATAGAATTTCATCAAGTATTTGATTTCTATATTGATCAGAATAAGTCATCTAACAATGAAAATAGAGAGAGAGATGCACAAAATGAACCCCCACTTCAGTGATTCAAGTGTAAAGAGCATGGGAAAGATGCTAACTAGTGCCCAAACCAAAATGTTAATGATGATGATTGATTTAACCAACCATATAATCTGAGGGAAATTGGAAAATATCATGTGATCACCAATTCTAATTAGGGGTGTGATAATAACATGGTGAAAGGTACACTTACCTTCCACTCTATAACTACTAAGGTCTTATTTGAATCTATATCTAAGCACTCCTTCATATATAAAGAATATTCAAATCGTATTAATATTACAACTAAAATTTTGATTTTAAATTATCAGTAGAAACCACAAATGGTATGATGATCACATATCATGTCTATGATTTATCTCCGGATGAGGCTTGTAGGCATGCGCTTCTGAAAATTTTTGTCCTTCTTCAGTTGGTTGAATTTTATTTCATCTAATACATTGACTGGATTTTTCTGGTTAAATACCACAACAATTGTTGAAGAAGGGAAGTTAAATTGATATTTTAAACCACCCTATGAATTTTTTATCAATGTGGCGATAAGTAAAAACATCCTATTGATATTTCACCCTGTATATGAGTCTTAACTTTCATTAAAAAGTAACTATTATCACAAATGGTTGGGGAGAAAATCTACATCAATGATATGACGATTGTTCAAGAATTTTTGGATGTATTTCCAGAAAAGTTTACTATCCTTCCACCAAAACATGAAGTTGAGTTCTTAATTGAACTGATACCTGGATTCACAATAATTTCAAAGACTCTTTATAGAATAGACACTATTGAGTTGATATAATTGAAACAGAAACTCCAAGAAAACCTTGAAAAGGGATTCATTCAGCTATGTGTGTCAACTTGGGGTGCACCTATTTATTTTTCAAAAAGAAATATGTATAAATGTGATTGTAAATTGATTATCGGGAGTTGAACATGATCAAAATTAAGAACAAGTATCCACTTCCCAATATTTATGAGTTTTTGATCAACTTCATGGAGGTCAATACATTTCTATGATTTACCTTTGTTATGGATATTATCAATTTAGTGTGAGGAAGGAGGATATACCCAAAGAGAATTCCATAGAAGGTACAGACAACATGAATATATTGTGATGCCTTTTAGTCTTATTAATTCCCCTACTATCATCATGGATTAGATGAATAGAGTTTTTATAGATTACCTTGACTATTTTGTGGTAGTATTTATAGATTCTATTATTTTCTACATAAATAGAAATTAAGATCATAGAGAACACTTGAGAATGGTACTAAAGACCCTAAGGAAGGAGAAAATATTTGAAAAATTTACGAATTGTGAATTTTGGCTAAAAAATGTTTCATTTTCAGGTCATATTATCTCTGTAGAGGGTATTTATGTAGATCCATCAAATATTGAGGCTATTGAATGTTTTCATAGACCAACCACATTGAAAAAGTTCCAAATTTTTCTTGTTTTACATGGATATTATTCACTGTTTTTGTAGAACGTCTCAAGAATATCCATTGCTCATATCAAGTTAACTTGGAAGGGTTCCAAGTTACTCCAGATAGATGAATGTGAGGAAAATTATAAGAAACTGAAGGGAAGGTTAGTCAGGGAAACTATTCATACATTACCGCATAACAGAAAAGGGTTTTTAATCATTAGTGATGCATCCAAGGGATTAAGATGTGATATTTTGTAGAATTACATGGTTATATCATATGACTCATGATAATTAATGACTTACCTAAAAATTACCCAAATCAATATTTGGATCTAACTATAGAAATTTTTTCATTAATGATATGGAGGAAATATCTATTTTAAGAAAATTTTGAAATATATACTTGATCGTAATATTTTGAAGTATATATTCACACAAAAGGTGTTGGCCACGCACCATAGAATATATTTAGAGTTGGAAAATGATTATTAATGGTCAATACATTACCACTGTAGGAATGAAAAAAGGTAGGCAATTATTTGTGTCAAAAGGATCATTCTAGCCTATCAATTATAAGGATAAAAAAATATCCAATATTTCTATATTTTCAATGGATGGACTTGGAAATACTGAAGGAAGGAGAAAATCATATCTTTCTCAATTGAATTTTCAACCCTCTATCCAAGTGATCATTAAAGAGGCATATAAGGAAGATGTAGAACTATAGGAGAAGGTTATAGATATTCCTTATTTTAACCTTGATCAAGATGGAATGATAATGTTTAGGAACCATATATGCGTTCTTTCCATACCAGATTTCAAGAATGAGTTCTTAGAGGAAGCTCATACCTTTTTATTATCTATCCATACAGGAAGTACGAATATTTATAGTGAACTAAAATAATACATTGGTGGGATGGATTGAAGAGAGATATCTTAGAGTTTCTATATTAGTTCTTGATATGAGGAAAAGATAAGGATGAAAGACAAAAGTCTTAGGGAATGTTGCGTCCATTACCCATAATATAATGAAAATGGGAGATCATCACCATGTATCTTTTCAATGGACTCCCCAAAATTTCTAAAGTGCATAATTCTATATGGATGATAGTCAATCACCTAACTAAGTTAGCAAACTTCATCGATATTAGAGAAGGCTTCAATTTGGATCATCTTTCCAAGATATACATTAAATAATTGGTATAGTTCCATGGAGTACCACATTCCATTGTATTTGATCGGGATTTTAAGTTTACTTAAATGTTATGGGGAAGTATTAAATAATGAATTGATATAGAATTGAGTTTTAAAACTACTTATCATTATCAGATAGATGGACAGTCTAAAAGAAAAATTTAAAATGTAGAGGATATGTTGATATATTGTTCCTTGGATTTCAAAGGTTGTTGGGATCAACAACATCCTCTAGTAGATTTTTCTTAGAATAATAAATTTCACTCAATAATTTATAAGTATCCTTATAAATCCCTATATATATAAATAAAATTAGAGCTCCAATATTCTATAATTAATTTAGAGAAATAATTTTACTAGGACCTGCGATCATTGAATAAGTGGTTGAGAAGGTTAAAACCATTCCACCGCATATCAAGGCAGGTCAAAGTTGGTAGAAATGTTTAATGATATTATTCAACATGATATATAATTTAAATTCAGTGAGAATGTCTTTCAACAAATTTTTCTCTTTAAAGTGGTTTTGAGATTTGAGAATTAATGCAAATTATTGCTTAGGTATATCGGTCCCTTTGAAATTCCCAATCATATCAAGATTGTAGCCTATTATTTGAAACTTACACTAAATCAATCATAATTCTACAATTTGTTCCATGTATCTCTCATTAGAAATAACATACCTTACTCTTCACATATTCTGAACTCAGAGGTCATACCATAGGAGCATGATATTTCTTATAAGGAATAACCATTTGAAATTCTAGATCATATAGACAAATTTCTACAAAACAAGACCACTCACTTGGTCAAAGTTTTTTGGAGAAACCACTATTTTTAGGAAGCTCTGTGGGAACTTTAGGATATAATGAGGAATAAGTATCCACATTTTTTGAACCATAATGATGAATTTCAAGGGAGAAATTAATTTTAAGGTGGGTAGAATGTAACACTCTACGTTTTTATTAAACTTTTTTCAAATAAATTAAATTTATTGGATTTCATCTATTTAATGCTATAGTATATAAATATTTCATTATAATCCACACTAAGATAAGATTTCTCTAAATAAAACATCAGATTAGCTTTCCTTACACACTGAGTTTCTATGAAACAACATTTTCTTATTATAATTATTTAAATATGAAAATTGTAATATAGTTGTTAAACATGGTAATATGAATAGTAATAACTAATTTTTAAATATTATTTATAATGGTATAATAAAAAAACATATTGATAAATCAATATATAACTTTCAATAAAGTCTATATATTTTAAAAGAAATATTATTTCCTGAAAAGTGGTACTTTTTATGATCCTCTCTGAGAAATAATAAAATTAATGTTTGAAACTTTTTGAAATTGAATTTGATAAAATAATTTTTTTAATTCAAAATTTTTAAATTATATTAGGGTGATGTTTTGTGATTTTTCTGACATATTTCACTTTATGAATGAATAATGAAAAATATTAAATTTTAATTGAAAAGTGATTTTCATTTAATTTATTTATATATTTATATTATAATTTTATTATATTATAACATATAATTAGATATAATATTATTGAATTTATCTAATTTGTGTAATTGGCAGAAATTTCACATCAAAATTTTATTTAAAAACATTTTAAACTCTTGATCTTTCTCAGTTTAAAAACTCATCATCTCAATGAAAGATTAATTTAAAATTAATTTCACAAAATCAATAACTTTCAATTAGAAAAATTAATTCCATATTTGGAATTTGAGTAATTTTTAACTTCTAATAAGGTAATATTAATTTGTATCCAAAGTGATTAGTGAAATTGGTTTGAATTAATTACAAGGATTAAGGTAAAAATGAGTTTACATAAAGATTAAACTTAGAATATAAGGTATAAAAATGACCCTAAAATTTTACAACACCCATTTTCTAGAAATATTTTTCCCTAAACATTTAATTTATATAATTGTTTGAGTTATGGAAGCCAATTGGTTATTAAAAACATGGGTAGCACACAATTATTTTAAAAAATTCCAGGTGTGCCTTTCCCCACCTCATAAAAGGCCACCACCTTTCTCTCTTGTTTAAAGTTATAAAAACACTTTTTTATAGAAGAACCTATCCAAATCTGCTCCAAAAAAATATAAATTCATCCTAGGGGCCTCAATTGGTGCATAAATCCAACCAAGGAATACCTTTGTTGCAAACCCAAAGGAGTAACTCGAGGAAGAGGTAACGTCCTTCAACACACATTTTTGTTCTGTTTTCTTATCCTCCCTATTAAATTATTATTTTGTAAAGATTATATAATAACTTGGGTATCATAAATATAAATATATGTTTTTATATTAAGGGTACTACCTAAGACACCACACACTTCCATCAAATCTGATACACAATCATCATTCTTGTGTACGACAGACTATTGCCTTGCGAACCGATGTCATTCGTTCTTCCATTACAACCTTTAAAGGTTGGTAATATGGATGTAAATACTATTTTATATGATATATAAAATATTAATGATGTATTTATTCTTTATTAATTATTAAATAACACATTACTTCATGAATTCCATTTTTTTGGAATATGATAACTTCTTTTTTGGATGTGTAGACTACCGCCAACCCAAAGTGATGTGATTCATTAGCACTCTACATGAAATTTCGAAAGGATGAGTTTAATAAAAATATTTGATATATTTAACACAATAATTATACTATATTGATAATATATATATATATATATATCATTTAAAATTCTTTCTCTAAAATACTACAATAAAATGAAAACATCGTTCATGCGTACGTACAACCTACTGTCACTATGAACAGTGTATTTAATTTCATATCTATGAATTTTGTATATTATTATAAAAAATAAATAATGAATAAATATTATTTTTATTTAATTTTTTACATTCATAAAAAAAGTAAATCATGATCATGAATACCATGTCAAAACATATACGAAAAACAATGCGATTATTATAGAAAAACGTAACATTAACATGAAATTATTGATAAATGAGTAATATAAATTAGGAATTAAATCATATATGGTTCTATAATATATTTATATTAAAATTATATTTATTATACTCAAGTTTTGAATGAGTATAACGAGATTCAAGACATTAGGTAAGGGGATTTCTAGTCCCACTTTTAATTCAGTGAGACTTATTCCTTATTCATCATTTTTTACTTCATGTGGTATATATAAATCCCATGAATATATTAAATGATTATTATACTTAAATTTATTGTTATTTAATTATCCATTTTAGGACCTCCATTTTATATGGTTTACTCTTCAAAAGTTACCAAATCAGTGAGGTAATTTTGTCTCAGTTTTTCTTCTTTGAGGAATATGTTATGTTATGCACCTATATTCTTTTAAAAGATGTATATATTTACATTTTACATGTTTTATCTGGAATATTATTATTTTAATTATATTTTTTCTTCTTTTAATATCATTTTATCCTAGGTTTTATGATTCAAGGTTTCAGAAGTGGTAAGGGAATATTGCTTTAATATCTTTCTTGTCAGGATTATTTATGATTATGATTATGTTGATTAAATCTTATGAGACATATCTCAATTATTCTTATGAATTTTATTATCCTATAGTATTCATGATATATTCATTTATTGGTACCATATATCCACTCTTTGGTACTTAATATAATTAAGAAAATGTTTAATGAAAATCCGACCTTATTTCCCTCTTCAATTAGAAATATATTATCACGCAAAATGATGTTTTATAATAATTTTTTTTAAAATTTTCAACCTTGATTTTAAAAATTAAATTTTACCCATGTTTTACCTTCTTACAAAATGGTTTTAAAATTTATTATCTTACCATTTGTTTATCTAGGGTTTTTGGACTTCTACGAACAATAAGAAAGCAATATTTTCTTTTATGTATACGTCATGTAGTGAATTATTTTCTTCCATGACCACTCCATTTTTGACACTTCCCTTATATTTTTTAAAGTATATTTTCAGAGAAAATATTTTTAATTTTTTTTGGGATTCCTTTAAAAATTTTCAATGTTATTTTCAAAGGTGAATATTTTTATAATGTATTATTTTTTAATATGTATTTTTCAAAGATGACTGGATATTTTCTTCAAGAAATGTTTTTAAACAATAATTAAAAAATATTTTCCATCTAAGAAGATATCAATTGATGTTACTCATTCCTTATTGGGGATTTGGTTCATGGTTAATAATCATTTTATTTCTCTAAATGGTTTATGTTTTGATGAAATGATGTCTAAAAAACCTATTTCTCTTACATGGGGTACATAATTATGAAATTTTTTTCCCTTCCATGGTTTATTCCATTATAAAATGATAATGAAACCCCTTTCTTTTCATAGGATATGATTTTATGAAATGATTATAATTCCAATCTTTTTTTTCACAGGTTATGATATGATGACATGTTTATGATAGATGTTTCATTTCATGTTTTATGATATGATGATTTTTGAAGATTTTGGGCCCATATATTTATGATTTCATAATAATATGGGTTGGAACTATATCTCCCTCTAATGCATTGGGTAATGATTTATTTCTCATGAGAGAGGAATTGCTATAATAGGGAGGAAACTTGGTTCAGTAAAGGACATTGTCTGGTAAGATGGTCTTGGGAGTCAAACATTATTACTAAAATGATTTAGGGAGTGAACCCATTCCAACAATATGGACTTGGTAGTGATCTTGGAGTATTATTATAATCATTTAATATGCATATAGGTCTACCAAAATCCCATGTCTTGTTCATATGTTATGCTTTTATGGTTTATATACTTTATTCCTTTATGATTCATGTCTTAAGAATTTCCAGTATTTATTCCATGAATCTTGATTATGATCATTGATATGTGGGGTATGATCTTTAAATGATATGATCATGTTCTCATACCCTTATTCTCTTGATTTTTTTCATATCATTTTTTGTTCACACTTACTAGAATATGAGCTCACCATATCTTATGTTTCCATTTCTAAGGTTATAAAAATATGTGTTTTGTATGATGTATCTAAGAAAAGTGCTAGTCATGAAGATCTTGGTGGTAGATAATGTAGCTCACTTATATACCCCTGTTTATGTTTCCATTTTTTCAAAGGCATTAACTAATACAATATTTGAGAGCGTGTTTGTGTAATGTACTAAATGTTCCAAAAAATGATGTGATGTCTATATATGAAAAGATTGGGTCATTATATACTATTGTTGGTGGCCTAATGAGTTTTAATCACAAAATTTTGAGTTCCATATTTTTTAAGAAAACAGCATTATTTGTTATCCTATTAGGAAATGGGCCATAATACTGACAGGAGAGTTTTGGATCTTGGTAAGAGATGGTAGATGTGACCAAGAATTGACACATGACCATTGTTTCAATCATCTCTATTAGATTACTTAGTTTTGGGGAATTCGGTGTGTGATATTTCTAAGATATATACTTTTATATCTACATGATTTTTTAATATTTTAGCTACTATTTTTTTAGAATAAGGAAGTGATAATTTATTTAATGAGTAAATATAGTTATGATGTTCTCTTTTAAAAATTTATTTTTTGATGACTGTTATATGCTGCTTTCAAAGTAATTTATGGATATCTTTACCAAAGAGAGTATAGTATCCCCACTTCATAAATAGACCCTCACAACTAATTGTAAGTCTATAGAATATGTGGAGCCATGATTAATGTAAGTGTCACCTAATTGTGTCATGGTGGAGGTGCTCTGGTCAAAGGATTATAAAATGTATTTCATATATATTAATATTAATATATATATATATATGTATGGTGAATTATATATATATATTTCTATGCTTTTTTTGTTTTTTATGTAAAAAAACATATATATATATATATATATGTGTGTGTGTGTGTTATGTATAATATTTTTTATTTTATGTTATGTATAAGGGTATCTATGTATGAACTTATATATAAGCATATAAATTGAGAGATCATTCATTTTTTCAGTATTACATAATATATACATAGAATCCACTACTAATTATTTACATGTTTATATATAAGTTTAAAATATCCTCCATCATTTTATATTCATCAGTATGTCATGAAACACATTTTTATACATCTTTCTTATCAATGCATCAACCAAAATGTTATCTTTACCTAGAGTATATTAGATCTTGAATTCCTTATTATGTGATAACTCTTCCCATCTCTACTCGTGAATATTTAGGTATCTCTTGGTAAATATATTTAAAAATATCATTTGGGATGTAAAGAAAACAATGTTATCTCAATTTAGGAAATTCCTATATATGATTAAAGAAAACAACATTACTAAAAGCTCAATGTTTTGAGTGGAATAGTTATTTTCATGAGGAAATTTTTTTGTATATTCATAAAATATCACTGCCTAATCCTAAATTAAAACACAATCTAGATAAATTTTAAAAAAAAGTTTATAATAGACCTCAAACATGAATCCATCACTAAGAATGAAGATTATAGGGAAAATATTGATATTTGAAATTAAATTATAGGATTTACCTTGAAATTTATCTGTACACACTTATTATTGGTCAATATTTATTAATTTTTTTAAAGGTGTAATAACCAAAGAGAATCCATACAAGATCCGCCAATTATAGTATTCCAAATCTAGAAAACTATTTGACTATGAAAATATCATACGAACTCCCAAAGAAATATAATACTTACTCATTAATGGAGGGACTACTGTGACCCACTATGACATGGAAATTTAATGTAAATGGATTTTATATATCAAGAAAATAAACTTATATAACTTTTATATTACTTATATCAATGAAGAATATCTAAAATATAACAATGTTTCTTTTCATTCGTATAAAATATTCATGAACATAATAAAATTTCATAAGGAAACCATCATGAACATATGAAATCATCATCATTTCCAAATAAAATCTATACTATAAAAAGAAACAATGACAATACTACTATGATTTCATGACCCAACCCTATAAAATACACCTCTAGATTTAGTAATTAAGTATATACTAACCTTAAAATTCCACAAAAAATTTACCTTGAAATATTGACCAACATTTAGGGTATGAAACGTAGGATCTTGAGGAATTAAGATTTTATGCCCAAAAAAAGAATATAAAACCACCAATCAACACGCAATAATTATATATAAATTAATCCCAACAATAGTAAAATACAAACAAGTATGTAATTTTTTAAAATTCCCAGAGAATATAAAAACCCCATATATTAACACCATCACAATGAATAACTCCTAATGAAAACAGACAGCTAAAACACATTATAATAAAAAATTGTATTATCTATTAGGGTCTAGTATAATCACTAATGCCAACTTTCATATTTTTAAAAATACTATATAGAATTCAAGTTGAGCATATGAATATAATTTGTATTTTCCTCCACAATAACTATTTGTTTAATGTGGAAAATTTTTAAAAAATCCTCAATGAATAAAAAATAAAACTAACATGTTATCCCATACATGGAAATCAATAAACCTTTATCACTATAAGAACACTATCTAAAATCATGTATAATATTTTTTTATATAAATTTATGAAAATATATTAGAATAGTAACCCACAATCACCTCCCCACTAACCTAGTCACCCATATTTTCAATCAATAAAAATCCTAGTGGTTCTATTTATTCTCATATGAACATATCATAACATAAAAATTACCTCATCCAACCACAACCACATTCAAGTATACCTCATAACTGAACCATAACTACAAATGAAACAACCATAAATAACCCCACTACCCTTAATATGGGGGGGTGAATAGAATTAGAGTATTTGGATATTCATTTTAACCATTTTTAAGATGTTATGGATACACTTGAAACCCAAATACAATTAGAAATTGTATAGATTATCTCACTATGGTGGTGGTATATAGGAATAGTTAATTCCACATCACCAAATACTGAAATTGAAAAATAAAAAATGATATATATATATATATATATACATATTTCAATATTGGTTCAAAAACATGTTTAGGTTATATATACCCACCCAATAACATATGTAAATGTCATTAAAAAGTTTCACCTATTGAAATAAACACTATGTATAATTTTTGATAAAAAAGCCACACAATTTCTTTTTTATAAGTTACTATATTAATCATTCCTCTATATGATCCTTGTAAATTTAATAAACCTCCTAAAAGGGTAAATGAGATAATCTTAGTTGATATTGGTCAATATAGTACTTCCCTTCTTCATTAAGAGTCAAATAAGTATCCTAAACATCATTATATCCTATGATGTGGTGTATGGATAACTTTCATACATTTGGAGCTTGGTATGAATAGATTCGTGGGATAATTAATTCATTATTTATAAAGGGTTTTTAATGATAGTTTTATTTAGAATCATCTTATGTTTTATTTAATGGTTGATTAGAACTTAGTTGATAATATAAGATTGAATGTTTATTTATGTGTAAGAAACCAAATCATGGAATGATGTAATAACACTATAATATGGAAAAGTTGATGGAACATTTACTATGATTTGAGAATAATTTCACAAGACAAATTTATTACACCTTAATGAAACTTTGGGAAACTATTTCTTAACCTTTTATAATTAATATGTCATAGTACTTGACTATGGATGTATCATGTGAGTATATTTGAAAAATCATAAAACACTACTTTTTATAGGATGATTTTTATTCCATTAGATTTGAGGATGAGCTATAGAGGAATATTTCAGGTCATAAGGTTCTAGAATGTGATTATTTTTCTACTAGTTTGCAGGATCATGATATAAGAATCTTGGTTAGGCCACATATCCTCTCAGAAAAGTTCATGTAAAAATTCTATTAAAACATATTGTACCATGATGTAATTAATTGCACCATAATACTATCAAGGTCAATCAATATTTTATTGATCTTAATGAAAATGTGTATAGATAAATAATGAGATATAATTTATGATTTTAGGATCTCGAGTTAAATGCGTATTATTCCATAATGAAATAAATATGACACTATAATTTATATTGGAAATTTTTATAGAATAATTTTTTTATAACAATTAGGAAAAAATATTTATATAGATGAATATACATTCAGGGAAGATTTGGTCTAATTTAGGTATAATAATGATGGTGAATCCATATTACAAACCTAGAGTCTATTAAGGAGTCTATATAAGATATATTAACTTATTTACACTAATATAGATTTATCTTCATGATCTAACCACTATTGTGTTTTATCATAAAATATTAACATTGAGAGATGAATCAAAACCACTCAAATCCAACGATTAACCAATTGATAAAAAGAGTTTGTAAACATTAAAAATAAATTATTTTAAATGAAATAATCGATTTTTTATTCAATGATCATAGCCTTAATTGGTTGGATAATACTAGTGATATTAAAGGAATGATCATGTTTTGGTTGAATTGATTATCTCTATATTAATGTTTATCAATGTTATTTTCATGGGAATTTAAATTTTTATCAGGGTGTTAGTTATTATTAAGGATCTATGGTAATTAATTTAATAAAAAAATTAGATTTAGTTTCAATATAAATCAAGAGTTATGTTAAAAAAATTGTGTTCCCATATTCTATAGAAATGGATTTCATCTATTAGAAGTGTGGAAAGTTTTGTATCATTTTTCTATTAACTTTTAAGTTTTTGATCTCACAAGGATCAATTTTCCTAACCCTAAATATATAATAACATATAATTTTCAAGATATAAAGAATATTTAAGCTGACAAGAGATAATGTAACAAGTTACATCAATCCTCATCTATGAATTCATTATTACATGTGATGGCCTTGAATATAGAAAATAGAAACTACACAATTCTCAATGATATCCATTAAAAATTTCAAAACATCAAGGATTTATGATTGAAATAAATTCATTCCCAATTTAATAATATTGTAATAGTGTAATTAAAGTTAGCTAACAAGTTTTTTTTTGGGGTTTACAAAATTATGATATCAATTCAAAGTTATGGATAAGTTCATAATGATTCAGCAAATATAAATAAATTTATAATAATTATACCAGACATGTTTGATGTGAAAAGTATACACACATGGATCATGTATTGAATGATTTTAGTAACGTTATATTAAATAAAATATTGATATGATATGAATTATTAGGGGACTAACTCTGTAGAATAAATTAAAAATAGAATATGGAAGATTTAAAATTCTTTAAATGATTATGGAACACTGAATCTTAAAATTATCACATGGAGGAACCAAATTACATAGATGGTTAATCTAAAATAAATGAATTTATATATTTTTTTGAAAGAAATATAGAGTGGGACCAATAATTACAATAGAATACATCATTTTACCTATGTCAATTATGGGTATGTCAGACATCTCTTTTCTTGTTTTTCCAAGATAAATAAATAAGATGAACTGTAAGATCAGTTCATAACATCATTAAAAATAAACATAGTTTTAAGTTATTAGAGTAGAGTAAAATTATCTAATGCCTAGTGAAAGAGAAATTATTCATAGAAAATGGATTTATCACAAACCATTACATGAATTGTTATGATAAGGAATTTGAAAAAGTGGAAAAATACCATGTGTTTGAATGTAATCAATATTATATATCCAAATTAAAACATTCAAATAATCCCTCTAGAGAAAAATTAATAAGTGTTAATGAGTAATGTCACTATGATGAGACAACCGAAGAGTTTCAAATATATATGAGTATATTGATTTTTTTAAGAGAAAAAATGAATACTTAAATAAAAAATAATTATTGTGGAATGTGAATGATTCTTTAATGAAATATCTAATTAAAAAATGACCTGGATATTTCTAAGACAAAAATGGATTCTTCAAGAATGTTGTGTAATTTTAATTAAATCTATGATGAAATATATATGAAACTTGGGAATACTATAAATAATTTTCTTAATATAAATGATGATGTTATTGGTCTTTATGTGAAGTTAGATAAATTAGAAAATATATAAAACCATTACTATAATGTGTTTAGAATTTTAGAAAATGATACAAGGAATTATTTTAAAATAGTAAATAATGTTTTTCATGACACCATGAAACATGGTTATTATCAAATAATACCATGGAAAATTGTATATGTCACCCAGTATTATAATAAAAATGGTGAATAAAATGGAAAGAATGGTTTGAATGTGATCACATCACCTATAAAAAGATACAAAACCATTTTAAATCAAGTGTCACTACTAAAAATAATGAAAGAAATAATTTTTGGAAGATGAATGATGTTAGTGATATATTTAATGTAAAATTATAGAAAAATAAAGAATCTTCTAATAATTAGAAAGATGAATAAATTATAAAGATTCAAATTTGATAAGAAACCAATGAGATTTTTTTAAGGCAGAATTTATTTAATATAAAATAGTTTTGTTTTATGAATGATATAGATACTAACATGTGTAAAAATACAATGATTATATGTGATGATATAATATGTCACTCTTAAAATTGAATGGTGTCTATGAATCTCGGGGGGTGGAAGATGAAAATAGAATATTCTAATAAAGAATTCATAAAAAAGAGTATATAAAATAGTGAAATTCATTTGATTAACTTTTTGAAATTTATATGAGGTGAAATAAATCCAGTCATAGAACCCCAAAGTTCCCTATGGTACTACTAGAATAGATGAAAGAAATTGTGTGATACAAATATGACAATAGGAGGATTAATAATGAAAAATAACCGGTTTTCCGTGAAATCCCAAATCCTTGAATATTTGATAACAATCATTTCATACACATGAATGAAAACAAAAATAATTTGAATGACATATAAAATTTCAATAACGAAGTTGTTACATTAAAAAATTATAGATTACTAAGTTTAAGAGGAGTTCGATGCTCCAAAATTAGTGAAAATAAATCTTAATCAAGTGATGATATCTTTATCAATGGGAAGAGGAATAAAATCCTTAGTGTCTCACAATATTGTAACAATGGGAATGAGTTGATGTTTATAAATAATGGGTTCTACATTAATATAATAAATGATAAAATATTCATAATTAATGTAAAAAGAACTATAAAAAACTTATTTCATAGTTCTAATAATTATATTTCATGGGGATTGAGTATGATCTAAGAGAATAATATTTTTATAATAATAAATAGATATTTTGAATAAAAAAACATGAAATTTTTATCAAATGTGAATCCATGAAAAGTTTACTGAATTTGACTCATTAGTGAATCAAAAAATATGATGTGTGTCACAATTTAAAATTTTTATAACAAAAAGAAACATGTTTTATATGATAAATAAAGATGCCTCTTGAATTATTATAATAAAATGTGTGTGGAATGATTATCATTAAATAATTCTATGAAAATAAGTACTTTATTACTTTTTTTGATCATTTTACTCACATGACTTAAGTATATTTTAAGATGAGAAAATAATCAGACCATTAAAAGTGTAATTAGTTTCTGAGATGTATAATAATAGATTTTTTAGAGAAATATCATGAATAGAAAATGTATACAAACAATTGAATGAATATTTTGAATAATATATTAAAATTCATGTGATAATACATTAATACATGGCTCCATACAAACCGTAATAAAATTGATTAGCTAAAAAGAATAACTAGAGTTTTTTTAGAAATAAAGAAAACCATGATATCGAGTCATGGATATTCAAAGTGCTGTTAATTATATGGAATAATATTTTTTTTCTATATATCTATGTGTACAATAAGAAACTAAGTCAATATAACATAAGATATTTGGTTTGGAAAGAATCCGAAATTATTAAGTGTGAATGTATTTGGAAACCAGTGTTATATTCAAATAAAATGATTCCATTTGGTTAAGTTATAAGAGTAAGTAGATGAGGGGGTAATTGATAAATATACACACTGTGGAAGTAGTTACCTGTTTTATAAAAATTATTTAATTTTTTTATAGTAATAATGCTATAGTCAAGGAGAAAATCATTTAAAAAAGTTCTTATTGATGATGTAATAAAAGAATTTGGAGATGAAAGAGTTGGAAACCAGATAATAAAATCAAGTGTAAAAAAATATACTCAAAATTTATATATATATATATACTATAATTTTAGTTAATGAGGAATGATTGGAGAAATGATTTACTATGTTTAAAATACTCAAAAACATGTGGAGCATGAATGTATTTCAGAAGATAATAGAAAATGTGTTTATATCTAAGAAATTTGAGAATATATAATCATACCAGATTATATTCACAAGTTGAATTAAATAATATTGCGAAGCATTAAAAATCAGGATTTTATAGTATTAATAGAATTATAACTGAATCATACTATAATGTATGAAACTTTGGAGTCAGTGTAATGAACTATTGGGTTGTTATCTGACCTTACATATGACCCAACCCATGGCATGGCCTCAAGGGTATACCCAATACCCATGGGCTAGTAACTAGTTCTTGGGAATTGAATAACTCCTTTGGGAATGATTTCACTAAAGGGAACCATAAACAACATCCAAAACAAGCATCAAAACCACATGTTCCAAAACATTATAATCCTGATATATAAAAGAGACATGCAAAAGAGGCACATACACATCAAAAGTTAATCATTAATTTATGATCAAAAATAAAAATGATAAGGGATAGAAAATATTAAAAGGGTCTCCCCGGGGCATGAGGACCATCCTACACCATGCCAAAACGATCACCTATCTCAAAATAGAAATAACTATTATTAGTATCCACCACCTCCAAAAATTTCCTTTACTTTACCTGAATTAGATAGAGAAAGTTTTACATATGCCCGTTAGGAATATATAGGGTGCGATATCACATTAATAGTAGGATCTTACAAAGTTTTCCATGCATATCAAATATAAGAGAAGTAAAAATACCAGTTTTGAGAGAAGGAAAACAATTTAACATTTAAAACATACTTTTTATTTGAAAGAAAGATAATCATTTTATGAAAAATAAAAGTAAGTAAAAATAGTATATTCACTATTGGAAACCTCTATGTTTCTCGATTAGTGAGGTTCTAGGTAAATAGTATCTCAATGACCAATAAATAACCTTCCTATCCATGAGATGTTAAAGAGGAAAAAACTACGATCAATATGGAAATAACCAACTCAAAATGTTTAGTTGGGGTTTAATTGTGAACCTTCTAGAGGTTATTAGGCTATGAAATTCAGCTCATGAAGATATTATTACTAGCCTACCATCCTAGGTACCCAAGGTTTCCATGTTCTATATTCCATTTCCAAAGTACACCAATCCCCTTTATATAAAAAACCAAATTTCCAAAACTCATCACTATCCAAACATGAAATTTCCAACCTTTTATATAATGGATAAATCTTTTCTAAATCTTTATGCACGCCAAAAAATGTGAAAAAACCATTTTCACAAAAAAAAATTCATAAAACATCAAGAAACAAATGCAACAACATTTAAATAATCAAATAATTTCAAAACATGGAACCACCTTCCTTTCACATTTAAATAACAATAATCAAATTAAAAACTAAAATCCAAGATAATGAGAGATCCCATGAATGAAAGGAAACTCTACCAACTTAAATATCAAAGAAAAAAATGGATATTTGATCAACTATAGGTACACACAACCACTAGATTAAATGAAAAACAAGAGGAAGGGGATAAGGAACTTGGGAAGAAGAAGAGGATGAACAAACTTGTTGTTTTCTTAAAGAAAAAACTCCAATAGACTAATAATTGTAGCCAAAAGGGAGATAAGAAGAGGGAGAGGCATGAATAGAGCTATGGGGTTGAATGTGGGAAGAAATTTGGTGTAAAGGGTTAAAAAGAGGTGGGGAAATTTTTATATTCAAAATTACTAATTATTGGGTTGGGAATAAGGTTTGGACTCACTATATTATAGACTATGCACCAGATTTGTGGGAGACTCAATCATAATTTTGTGGAAGCCATACAAATTGTTAATGGAGTATGCATAGTTATATTCCAAGATATATGAGCACGATAATACTACAGTCAAGGCCACACTTTTTAGGGGGGGGGTTGTCTCAAGGGTTCTACTATCCATGCACCACCCATGTGGTATCCTATGAACCTTGATAAACATCAATTTTTCTTAAAAAAATATGGAAAATTTATTTGATAAATGTAATAGAAAAAAGGAGAGAAAAATAAATGAAAAGAAAAAAAAGGGTGTCAAAATTATCCCCATAATCATACTTTATGTCCATAAAAACTAAATCTATAATCTGATCAGAGAACAAGTGAGGATACTTCTCCTCTACCAAAGAATTTTCTTCCCAAGTTACATACTCCTCATTTTTAAGCAACCATTCAATTTTAACTATAGGAATAAATTTACCCAAATCACTTTCACCTTGGAATACAAAATATAATATAACTTATTGGTCACTGATAGTTTGATTTCCAACAAAAGGTCTTCCATGCTTAGCATATGATATAAATCTTGATTGAAACTCTTCAACATTTTTTATGTGGAAAACCTCTTGAATCATCATCAACTAGGAATGAAAAACTAGATGATACACCACCTTACCGATTATCCCGATGATATCCAAAGATCTGACACACCTTAGTGTAATCATCCCATGTTTACCAAGTCTATGATTACCCAAGATAGGTTTACATTACTAAACACCCAACCGCACACTGAGAACTCCATAGGATAACATCATGGATCATTATAGTATTTGTAATGAATCTAATTTTTCAAACACTATTGTATGTTCATCTAAAACATACTAGTTATATCAAACATAATTCTTGATACCATCAAGGAAGTCTGACCTAAATCCTTTGAGTAAATAGGATACTGACATGGTCAACCATAAAATTTTTCAAAGGGTGAAATCCAAATCAAGTGTTGGTAACTATTATTGTAATAAAATTCAACCAACCTAATATTGTGATCCCATAAGATTCCAAAATCTTGAATAATGTAAAGAAGCATATCCTCCAAGACCTAGTACTCCCATTATTTCTAACTATTTGTTTGAAGATGGTATATTATGTTGTGATGAAACATGTCACGACCCGACCCTACCCGGGCTCGAGCCGCAACTACCCCAAGCCCGCCTCCATAGGCCAGGGGCTGGAGACCAGCGCTGAAGGCACAACAACTCGGGGAGGCCTTTTCTGAAGTACCTGTACACACACACGCAACCCACTCAATGCAAAAGTGAAGAGTAAAAGAAAAGACAAGTAAATAAAAGGGGCAACTGTTATATATATAAACCACAAATGTGCATCGACCTCTAAAAAGTACAAAGTAAAAGCTGAAAGGAAAAGGGAAAAACACGCGCCCAACCAGAAAAGGTGACAAAACCTGGCAACTGGTAAACAAAAAGAAACAGCTAACGGGTCTCCCACTTGGAACCTTGCTACGACCACCACACGCAGTCCAAGATCCAAAGCTCCTATGCTCCACTGAAGTCTCGCTCCACCTGTCCGTCGTCTGCAAGGGCACACCAAGTGCGGGCAAATCCCAAGTAGGGGTGAGTATAAAAAATTCTCAGTAGGATACCCCGAAGGACCGAGGGAGAAAAAAAGGAGGTACCGAAGGGTGAGCAGTAGAGCGAACAGGAAAAGTAAAAGAGTACAATACAGAGTGCAGTAAAGAGTCTATCTCAACCCAACAAGAGAAAGGAAGTAGACTCGTCCATGAACAAGGAGCTGGAAATGGTGAGAAGATGAACTTCCCATTGACTCTTCGCTACCTATAGTAGGAGACTAGACTCATCCAACCATGAGAAGCTAGACATGGAAAGCACGTGGCATACCCCGCGCGTCTTCGCCTCTCCTGGAGGGAGAGTATCCAAGCCCAAGAAGTGGGTACTAAAACAAGGTATATACATATATATATGCTCTATAAGAAGCCCGAACAAGCTCATAAGGGGATCTCCATCCCATAGCTTAGCCCAAGGAGTGAGTCTCCAACAGTCCCAGAAGTAACATCATCGATGCCCAGCATCCCACACATCTGCCCCAAACTACAAGTCAAGGGGCTCAAACCACCGCAACTCGACACTATCCGCTTTGGGCGCACTAACTCGCCCGCATGGTTTTATATCATGTCATAAGGACGCGTCTCGGGGGGTGAAAGTGCCCCTCGTACTTGAGAGTTCTAGGTTAAGTCAAACCATGTCTCGTCACTGCCCCGCAGTAGAGATGCCTCTTCAAAGTCAAGATCGTTCCATCACTGACCCGTACAACCAAGGGTCTCGCTCCAGTAATCACGGAGGAAAGCCACAGGCTAGCCTAGTAGAAAGGACTGAGCCTGGAATGCCACCAGATGACCCACTTCCCAGCCCCGCTGGAGTGTAGACCTTAATACATCATCAGGCGACCCACTGCCTAGCCTCGCTGGAGTGTAGACCTGGAGTAAGTCGACAGGCGACCCACTGCCCAGCCTTGTTTGAGGGTAGACCTGGAACTAGACGACGAGCGACCCACTACCCAGTCCCTGCTGGAGGGTAGACTCTAAAGAGTCGTCGGGTGACCTACTACCCAGTCTCTGCTGGAGGGTAGACCCGAAGAGCGTCGGGTGGCCCACTGCCTAGTCTCTACTGGAGGGTAAACCCGAAGAAGTCGATGAGTAACCCACTGCCCAGCCCTACTGGAGGGTAAAACTCAGAACTGCTCTGGCCATCTCTACTGGAGGGTACAACACTGGCCAACTGAATACAGAGTGGGTATCGCACAACCACCCAACTCCAGAACAACTCATCAAAAGAGGTTCAGCGCCTGCTCCATCACTGTGTGTCCCTAGCACCGCTACCGGCTGATCCCTCGAGAACGAAACCAGGGGGAGACCACTCAACCCTGCTGGTCAAACAAATGAGCACAAAGCCAGGGGAAAAACTTCACCCTGCTAGTCAAACAAACGAGCACAGAGGGACCCACTACGTTGCGAGGGGTCAAAGTACTTAAAGCGGAGCTCGGAACACACCTGTGGGACCACACGACGTGTGTCCATAAATTAACCCAACCAAGTGCACAAACGTTCTCAGGTACAAACAACCACATGTACCTCCAAGCGCCCCCGTATACTCTCGAAGTATACCTTACTTTCAGCCCAAGGGCTATCATGCACACGGCACCGAACGTCAACGCGAAGGCATGACATAACATCTACAACTCAAAGGCCCAAGCACGACCAACCAAATATTGTGTATCATTTATATCACTCTCCCAAGAGTGCGCGATCACACGCCAAGGGCCCACTACAAAACAAGGTAGAATGAACCACCACCGGAGCACCCTTCATGCTCCACATTTAATAAGATCACGTAAAAATGATCCGCCCGCCTGAACAGATTACACCTTTGTAATCCTCGTGAAAAAACATGCAAGATAGACTACTTACTCACCCGAAACGGTCAACCGATGAGAAAGGTACTATTCACCATAACCAAAACTGTGTGGGGCCCACCCCAAAATCCCAAAACTGAACAAACGGATCACGCCACTGCGATCCCCTCAGAAAAACACACGGTATCGCATACTCAATCGCCCAAAATGGACACCCGGTGAAAAGGGTACTATTCACTGTAGCCAGCCCGGGTGGGACCCACACAACGATCCCGAAAAAGGCCAGGCGAACTGCGCCATCACAATGCTCTCGGAAAAACACATCAATAGCACTACTCACTTGAGTGGAACGGATACCCAGAGAAAAAGGTCCATTCTGGCTTACCGCGCACGAGCGATACCACGCGGGACCCACACCCCGGTCCCGAAGCACTGCCAACGGATCGCACCGTTGAGATCCTCTCAAAAAAGGCACACAAGATAGACTATTCACCTTTCCAAAACGGTCACCCTGGGATAAAGATGGAAAATCACCGTCGACGCCCAAACGACTCTCGTGGGCCCCGCACCATCGTGCCGAATTAGCGCGGGCGGATTGCAGGGTTGCAATGCCCTCAGAAAAACACCCAGAATCGACTGCTCGCATGCCCCGAACGGACATCCGACGAAAAAGTTACTGAACGCTGCACACAGCTCAAAAGATGGCCTGTGGGGCCCGCACCTCAACTTTGGCCTCAATTCCTGAAATGGCCTTGGAATGCTTCCCCCCTGCGCCAGGGTCCCAACGCCTCTGACGGTGCTCAAAACGGACGTCGGACGCGTCTGCGCCGTCCAAAACAAAATCCCCCGAAAAAACACTCATCCACATAAAGACACGTCGCGCCTCCATGACCCCCTCATTTCGGGAATTAAAAATTCCCGAAACCATCTCAAAATGTCCGCCTCTGCGTCAGGTCCACGCGCCTCGCCCCCCCCCCCCCCCCTTGCCCCTTTCCCTACGCCGGAGCCACCGTCCGCAGTCGCCTGCTGCCGCACGCCGTTGCCCCCAGCACCCGCTGCCGTTCGCCGTCACACCGGACCTCCCCGGACCACCGTAATTCCACCGCACCGGAGCTCCCCGGACCGCCGTGTCGCTGCCGCAAAACTCCAAAACCCGCAAACTTTGATGGGCATTTGCAGGGTCCTCGGAACTCGGTTTTACGAACCGAAGCAAGCAATGTAAAGGGAAAAAATCTACTACTCATTCATGTGGTTCGTTCAAAAATCCAACAACTATTTGAGCATATAAATTTTTTTCAAAGGAGGTGCGAGAAAGAAAAACGCAACAAGACCCTACCTCGCTGGGCTTCGCCCGGAGCTTCGCGTCGATCCACCGACATCACCACACCTTGCCAGAGTCGCCTCGCCGAAGGTGGAGGAGGAGAGGGGAGGGGTTTCACCAGGGGTTCAATGGGGAGGAAGGGGAGGAGTGAAGAGTTTAAATAATTAAACTCTTTAATTAAAAGTCTCGACCCCTAAAACACCCGCATCCAAACCCTCTGGCACGGTCAACATTGAGCTCCCCCTAGGGCAACCACCACCTCCCAAGCACAACATAGGTCTCATAATTTTAATCCGAGACCCCGTTCAAAAGTTATAAAACTTAGCGCCCGAGACCTCCAAATTACGAAAACGCCCCTAGGGCCATTTTTCACAGACGGGCCGCGCCAACAAAACATACATCTCTCCTAGGGTAAACAGAATGCTCCAAACTCAATAGTGCCCTAGGTTTCCCGATCCGAGCCACCGTTTAAGAGATAATTGCATTTCAACACTAAATGAATGAATTAATTAATTAATTAATCTGTTTAACATTCCAGAAGCAGGCGAGGGGTCCAAACATCCCGCGCCGACATACTTTATGTCGTTATGAGGGTAAAAAACCCATTCCAGACCCATCAGTACACTCGGATCTCTGATCCGGATCACCGTTTAAAAGTTATCGCATTTATTTGGCGTTTCCAGTGTGAACACACTAAAAATTTAATTCTGGCCACTCCGGGGCTCGGAATCGCATGACGTCTAAAGGAACTGCTCTAAAATATCATCAAGAATATTCCAAAGTCTTTCACAAAAAAAATCGGGTTCTTACATCATTCCATCCTTCAAGCTTTTCATCCCCGAAAAGAAAAACAAGGGAGCAATAGAGGGTACTAAGCCCACACCTGGCTTTCCCATAGCCAGAAGAACCCACGCACAGGTCTACGTCACTGCACACAGACCAAAGGATTTGATCTATTCACGCATGGTCGGCCCATGTCGATGTCATGCATAGGACCACACACACTTCTCTTCAGTTAAACCACACAGGAGACATCATTCACCCACTCTAAACTTTGGGGTTAGGGAAAGGTGGTAGGTAACCTCGCCATCCCTTCGCATGGTCTCAAATGGCCCGAAGGCTCTCGGGGGTAGCTCACCTCCCCGACCAAACCCCTACGTCACACACCGCGACTGGAATCACCACCCGTACCTGAAACAAGGCCCGGTGATTCCGTCCTTTAGGATATCCAAATGGAGAAACACCCAAGGATATCTGGTCACACAAGATTTCACAGTCGATGTCTATCAACCAAGACTCTCTTACACGCTCGAAAGGCGAAGGAGTCGATTAAAGAGAACAGTCCCACACCTTTTACCTTACCAACACAGGGTTACACCGAAGCCCCGCGTCACCCTGGTAACACCTCAATCAAGAAGCCGAGAGGAAAGAATTCCACACACAGGGTCTAAAAATTCTACTGCAAAAATTAGAAGAGTTGTAGAGCATACCTCTTGGCACCTCATGCTCTGTAGGGTCGTAGACAGCCAAAGATCGTGGCTGTCCGCAGTCCCAACTGTCAGCTCCCAGAGCCTGACGTAGACTGCCTAGTGGTGATGGGAAGACCTCGTGATGTTGTCCCCCACTCCCATCTCCCCCCGCTCCTCTGCTAGCACAACCCCTCTGGGCACTAATCTGATCACGGTGCTGCCTCTTTTGTGGTGGCGCAACTACTGCCTGCCCGAAGCTCTCTGCATACCTTGTCGGGCAATCCCATGCCAGGTGACCTCGCCCATCCCAAGCATAGCACCAAATCTATCTGGGCTGCACTGGTTCCCTCCAGCGCCACTGTGGTGTACGACCATGCCAATGAGTTCAGTTTTCAGAAATCCACCTGCGTCGAGGTTCTGCTTGCCGATGCCCAATAGCTGCGGCAGACGTCTCGGCTCCAACATGCCTACTGCCACCACCGACACCAGAACGTGACAGGAAGCTCTCTATCACCAGATCCTACTCTAGCACCCCAATATATATGGATATTCCCAAGGGTATTATGACAACATGAATCTCTCAGCGGAGACCCTGCTCAAACATCCGTGCTCAGAGGTTGTCGTCATAGACCATGTCTGGGTAAAAGCGTGCACGGTCTGCGAAACTAGCTGCGTACTCGGCCACTGTCATTCCTTCCTGTTGAAACTGAAGGAGCTCCTGAATCGGAACAGAGCACAAGTAGGAGGGGAAAAACTCCTCACGGAACAACAATTGGAATTCTCCCCATGAAAGCGATGACTTGTCAAGAAGCCGAGTCACCAGACTCTACCAACGCCGAGCTACTCCATGAAAAAGGCTAGCTGCCAAAGCCACTCTTTGATATGTCAGCGTCTGAACAAGCCTGAAAAGGCAAACCACTGCCTCTAGCCAAACCTCTGCTGCCTGAGGGTCTGGCTCACCACTGAACCTCAGCAGTCTCTGTCGCTGGAACTCACAGAGCGCGCTCAACCTGCGCTTAAGCTCAGCCTTCTCTGCTGAAACTGCCTCCTACTCAACAGGTGGGGGTGCTGCTACCGGCCCACCTGGAGAAAAGGGCCTACATGATGGGTCCTGGATTGTGGCCTCGTATTTCATAGGGTCTTTGTCATGAACCAAAGCTGGTATCTTGGCTGGCTGTCTTCGTGGAGACATCCTGAATATTATCAAAGAGTTACACGGTCAGATGAGCATATATGTATATACAAATAACAACAACAATGGGGAACTGACTCAAGAAGGACGGTAAAAGATTCAATCCTATGTGATGCACAAAAATATTTTCCCTACAACAAGTGTCTCAACATGCCGAGTCGACAAGCGGGTTATAAAGGTCCTGGTGAATGGATACGTCGACCATCGCACCATCACTGGACTCCCTGTCCTGAGAGCCGCTCTCGAGACACGTTAACACTATTGCCCTAAATCCCAAAAAATTCCTCTTTTAAGGATATCCGAACAGTGTCCCAAGGAACGAACCACCTCTGATACAACTTTGTCACGACCTGACCCTACCCGGTCTCGAGCCGCATCTACCCCAAGCCTGCCTCCATAGGCCAGGGGATGGCAACCGGTGTCGAAGGCACAACAACTCAGGGAGGCCTTTGCCGAAGTACCTGCACACACACACACACACACAGCCCACTCAATGAAAAAGTGCCGAGTAAAAGACAAATACAAGTAAAGAAAAGGGGCAACTGCTATATATATATACCACAAATGTGCATCGAACTCTAAAAAGTACAAAGTAAAAGTTGAAAGGAAAAGGGAAAAACACCCGCCCAACCAGAAAAGGTTCCACAACCCGACAACAGGTAAAAAAAATAAACTGCTAACGGGTCTCCCACCTGGAACCCGACTACGACCATCGCACGCAGTCCAAGCTCCCAAGCTCTTATGCTCCACTGAAGTCTCACTCCACCTGTCTGTAGTCTGCAAGGGCACACCAAGTGTGGGAAAATCCCAAGCAGGGGTGAGTATAAAAAATACTCAGTAGGATACCCCGAAGGCTCGAGGGATCAACAAAGGAGGTACCAAATGGTGAGCAGTAGAGCGAACATGAAAAGTAAAAGAGTACAACAGAGAGTGCAGTAAAGAGTCCAGCTCAACCCAACAAGAGAAAGGAAGTAGACTCGTCCAGGAACAAGGAACTGGAAACGGTGAGAAGATGAACTTCCCGTCGAGTCTTCGCTACCTATAGCAGGAGAGTAGACTCATCCAACCAAGAGAAGCTAGACATAGAAAGCACGTGGCATACCTCGTGTGTCTTCGCCACTCCTGGAGGGAGATTAACCAAGACCAAGAAGTGGGTACTCAAACAAGGTATATATATATATATATATGCTCTACAAGAAGCCCAAACAAGCTTGTAAGGGGATCTCCATCCCGTAGCTCAGCCCAAGGAGTGAGTCGCCAACAGTCCCAGAAGTAACACCATCGATGCCCAGCATCCCACACGTCTGCCCCGAACTACAAGTCAAGGGGCTCAAACCACCGCACCTTGACACTATCTGCTTTGGGCAGCACTGACTCGCCTGCACGGTTTTAGATCACGTCACAAGGACGCGTCATGGTGGGGGAAAGTGCCCCTCGTACTTGAGAGTTTCAGGTTAATTCAAACCACATCTCGTCACTGCCCCGCAGTCGAGATGCCTCTTCAAAGTCAAGATCACTCCATCACTGACACGTACAACCAAGGGTATCACTCCGGTAATCATGGAAGAATGCCACAGGCTAGCCTAGTAGAAAGGACTGAGTCTGGAATGCCAACAGATGACCCACTGCCCAGCCTTGCTGGAGGGTAAACCATAATACATCATCAGGTGACCCACTGGCCAGCCCCGCTAGAGGGTAGACCTTAATACATCATCAGGCGACCCACTGCCCAGCCCCGCTGGAGGGTAGACCTGGAGTAAGTCGACAAGAAACCCACTGCCCAGCCTTTCTGGAGGGTAGACCTAGAACTAGACGACGAGCGACCAATTGCCCAGTCCCTACTGGAGGGTAGACTCTAAAGAGTCATCGGGTGACCCACTACCCAGTCTCTGCTGGAGGGTAGACACTAAGAGCATCGGGTGACCCACTGCCCAGTCTCTGCTGGAGGGTAAACCCAAAGAAGTCGACGAGTAACCCACTGCCCAGCCCCGTTGGAGGATAAACTCTAAACTGCTCTGGCCATCTCTACTGGAGGGTACAACACTGGCCAACCGAATACGGAGTGGGTATCGCGCAACCACCCAACTCTAGAACAACTCATAAAAAGTGGTTCAGTGCCTGCTCCATCACTGGGTGTCACAAGCACCGCTACCGGCCGATCCATCGATAACAAAAACAAGGGGAGACCACTCAACCCTGCTGGTCAAACAAACGAGCACAGAGCTAGGGAAAAAACTCCACCCTGCTAGTCAAACAAATGAGCACAGATGGACCCTCTACGTCACGAGGCATCAAAGTACGTAAAGAGGAGCTTGGCACACACCTGGGGGCCCATACGACGTGTGGCCCCAAATTAACCTAACCTAGCGCACAAACGTTCTCAGGTACAAACAACCACATGTACCTCCAAGAGCTCCCGTATACTCCCGGAGTATACCTCACTTTCATCCCAAGGGCTATTGTGCACACGACACCCAACGTCAACGCGAAGGCGTTACGTAACATCTCCAACTCAAAGGCCCATGCACGAACAACCAAATCTTGTGAATAATTTATATCACTCACCCAAGAGTGCGCGATCACACGCCAAGGGTCCGCTACAAACAAGGTAGGATGAACCACCACCAGAGCACCCTTCATGCAACACCTTTAGTAAGATCACGTAAAAAGGCTCCGCCTGCCTGAAAAGATTACACTATTGTAATCCTCGTGAAAAAACATGCAAGATAGACTGCTTACTCGCCCGAAACGGTCAACCGGTGAGAAAGGTACTATTCACCGTAACCAAACACGTGTGGGGCCCACCCCAAAATCCCGAAACTGAACAAATGGATCATGCCACTATGATCCCCTCGGAAAAACACACTGTAACGAGTACTCAATCGCCCAAAACAGACACCTAATGAAAAGGGTACTATTCACCGTAGCCAGCCCGGGTGGGACCCACACCACGATCCCGAAAAAGGCCGGGCGAACTGCGCCATCGCAATGCTCTCAGAAAAACATGTCAAGAGTACTACTCACTTGAGTGGAATGGATACCAAGGGAAAAGGGTACATTCCAGCTTACCGCGCACGAGCGGTACCACGCGGGACCCACACCCTGGTCCCGAAGCACTGCCAACGGATCGCACCGTTGCGATCCTCTCAAAAAGGCACACAAGATGGACTATTCAATTGTCCAAAACGGTCGCCCTGTGATAAAGATGGAAAATCATCGTCGACGCCCAAACGGCCCTCGTGGGACCCACACCATCATGCCGAACTAGCACGGACGGATTGCACCGTTGCAATGCCCTCGGAAAAACACCCAGTTTCGACTACTCGCACGCCCCGAACGGACATCCGACGAAAAAGTTTCTAAACGCTGCACGCAGCTCAAAAGATGGCCCATGGGGCCCATGCCTCAACATTGGCCTCAATGTCTGAAACTACCTTAGAAAGCTTCCCCCCGGCGCCAGGGTCCCAACGCCACTGACGGCGGTCAAAACGGACGTTGGACGCGTCCACGCCGTCCAAAACAAAATCCCCTGAAAAAACACTCGTCCATTTAAAGACACGTCATGCCTCCGCGGCCCCCTCGTTTAGGGAAGTAAAAATTCTCGAAACCATCTAAAAACGTACGCCTCTGCGTCAGGTCCGTGCTGCCTCTGACGACACGCAAAACGGACGCCCGTAGCGAAAGCTACGGGCGTCGGTAATTTAAATGGGAAGCCCCCTTGGGCCGGACCGGGCCGGTCCGGCAGGTCCGCCCACATCCGGCCCGCGGCCCGGCTAGGGGTCCGATTCAGTTCGCCGCGGCCCGCCGCCACCGACCGGCTGTCATGGCCGGTCTCTTTTTCCTTCGCAGCGACCCGCATTACGCGGGTCGCGGTCTCACCGCACGGGGCCGCGCGCCTCGCGCCCCCCCCCCCCCCCCCCGCCCCACCTTGCCCCTTGCCCTACACCGGAGCCACCGTCCGCCGGCTCACAGTCCACAACCGCCTTCTACCACACGCCGTCGCCCCCAGCACCCGTTGTCGTTCGCCGTCGCACCGGAGCTTCCCGGACCACCGTGTTGCGGCCGCACCGGAGCACCCCGGACCACCGCGCTGCAGCCACAAAACTCCAAAACCCGCAAACTTCGGCGGATGTTTACGGGGTCCTCAGAACTCAGTTTACCAACCGAAACAAGCAATGGAAAGAAAAAAAACTCTACTATGCATTCATGTGGTTCGTTCAAAAATCCAACAACAATTTGAGCATATAAATTTGGTTCAAAGGAGGTGCGGGAAAGAAAAACGCAACAAGACCCTACCTCGCTGGGCTTCGCCCAGAGATTCGCGTCAATCCGCCGGCATCACTGCACCTTGCCGGAGTCGCCTCACCGGAGGTGGAGGAGGAGAGGGGAGGGGTTTCGCCAAGGTTTCAATGGGGAGGAAGGGGAGGAGGGGAGAGTTTAAATAATTAAACTCTTTAATTAAAAGTCCCGACCCCTAAAACACCCACATCCAAACCCTCTGGCGCGGTCAAGATTGAGCTCCCCCTAGGGTAAACACCACCTCCCAAGCACAATGAAGGTCTCGGAATTTTAATCTAAGTCCCCGTTCAAAATTTATAAAACTTAGCGCCCGAGACCTCCAAATTATGAAAATGCCCCTGGGGCCATTTTTCACAGACGGGCCGCACTCGCAAAAATTACACCTCTCCTAGGGTAAAAGGCACGATCCGAACTCAACGGTGCCCTCGGTTTGCTGATCCGAGCCACCGTTTAAGAGATAATTGCGTTTCAACACTAAACAAATTAATTAATTAATTAATCCGTTTAACGTTCCAGAAGCGGGCGAGGGGTCCAAACATCCCGCGCCGACATACTTTATGTCATTACTAGGATAAACACCCAATTCTGGACCCATCCGTACACTCGGATCTCTGATACGGATCACCGTTTAGTAGTTATTGCTTTAATTTGGCGTTTCCGGTGTGAACACAATGAAAATTTAATTCTGGCCACTACGGGGCTCGGAATCGCACGCCGTCTAAAGGCACTGCTCTAGAATATCATCAAGAATATTCCAAAGTCTTTTACAGCAAAAACTGGGTTCTTACAAAACAGCGAACCCATTGCCTTCAAGATACCATCCCCGAACTGAGGGGTAAAATATGGACCCCTATTAGAGACAATAGCAGATGCCACACCATATAGACTCAAAACCTCTTTGATGTTCAAATTTCCACATTCATCTAATTTATTTGTATTTTTTATATATATAATGTTGGTACATTTATTTAAATGATTTATAAACACCCAAACCTCATTTATAACATAGGGTATATGAGGAAACCTAATAATGAAACCCATGGATAACGTATCTAACTTATATGTTGGAAAATTAAGAGTATTAAAGAAATATTTAGGGATTATATTTCTCATCATTAACACATTAACATGTTTATCATTGAGATAAAAAGTCATATATATCACATCTCATAACTCTTTATCAAAATAGATGTGACAAATAAAAAAACATCTTGGTGGATCCAAGATGGATGACTCACTAAGACTGATGGTAGTCCTATATCTCCACTTTACACAGTGATAATAGAAAATCCAGAAAATCATTAAATTAGATAATATACCCAGGAGACAAAACCCTTTCACTAGGAACCTCCGTAATATTAGGAAACTATGTAAAATACAGGCTCAAATAATCTCATGGATTTCATACCCATAATATATTTAGAAGAGGAGTAATCAATTATAAAGTAGCCACGAACTTACCACCACTGTTTGACTTGGAATCTAAGTTCATCCTAATGAAATTCCCCATTAGAGTCCACTTATAACTAGACTCCTTTAGATCCTGGGATTGAAAATTCCTTCTCAAAGTATCAAAAACCACATTTTTATTACTTAGGGTGTATAAAATATCAAATTAAATCCCCTTAAAGTACATGATCCAATGTTATTTCATCAGGATCAAATATTTATGAGATAAAATGTCACTCAAGATTTTGTTTCCTAAGAAGATTAAAAATTTCTCATAGAAGAGATAGTGACCCTAGGATTTGTCGTCATCTATCCCTGCCATAAGCATTAGTTCATTGGTGGGGAAGTTATTATTATATGGTTGTTTTTGGGGGGAGTGACATGCCACCATATGATCACCCAATATATAAAGACAACCAAAAATTGCACCTCAAACATCACAATATACCACATAAACTTATCTATCCTTAGGTAAAATCATGAAAGGGGTGGTGGTCAACCACCACATATGATCCTAAAATTAACCTTGGAATTCTAGAATCCACAAGAACTTCACCCCTTTCCATATTAGAGATTTTTCAGGCAATTAAAGTTGAGATAAATCTCTAACAAAACACCTGTAGAACCCTTCTAGGCGCAAAAAAATTCTGATCATTAAAATAATTCTCATCCCCTTCCATGAAATCACAACCTTTTACTTCTACGGATCTAGTGATACCCCATGTTCTAAGATCACATGTCACAGAAAGTTATCTTCAAGGAACATGAAACTGCACTTTTAGATTTTATCATAAATACGGTGATCTCACTTCATTACATTAATAAACCTAAATTTTTTTTGTGCTACACTTTGAATCCTGAATTGACCAATATTTCATCCACAAACAATAAAAAAATGATTCTATGTGTCTATAGAAAACCAGGCTCCTCGTATCTAAGAAAGTCATTGGAGCATTTAATTATCTAAATGGAATTAACAAATACTCAAAATGGTATAACTTGGTTGAAAATATTATCTTAGAAATGTCTAACTCTCTCACTATGACTTGGTAATTCATGGAAGATAAGTTAAATTTTGAAAACCCACATTCATATTTTTGATGATCAAAGAGATCATAAAATAGAGAAAAGGGTTATTTATTCTTGATCATGATCTGATTTAGTCACCAATAATTAACATAATAAAAAAGTGATATATCATCCTTTTATAAATGTCACATGACTGACCTAAGGTAATATTCTCGAGTGAATGAACAATTTTGATTCGAAATATTCTATATATATCTTTAACTCCATCAACACAATGGGGGAAATATTATATAAGGTATGAGATATTGACTGTGTCCTTAATGAAAAATATATAGTGAACTATACACCCCACTCCTGAGGTAAAACTAAAAAAACATTAGAAATACTTTATAAAACACATTCACTATAATAGGTAACCACTCTATGGAACTTCCACATAATCCTCCAATAATAGATAAGACACTTGGAAATGTAGCCTACCTAACTCAAAAATTGGACATCTATCTATAATTGAATATGAATCTCATCCTCGTTTAAAAAATTAATGCTTCGATTGGGGGATGTGGAAGTCACTCCTTAATGAAATAAATCGATATGGGTTATGAAAGAAATCATCCAGTCTATCCCTTGGATCATGTCAAAGAGTTTTATCTTTAATAAAATAAAATCCCATTTCAGCTGGACCATTAAGAAAAAGATAACACAGAATGGGCACCAGAAACTATACTCCTTCCTCATGGAAAGAAGTTTAACCATAACCATGGAAAACAATGTAATCTTGGTTGGGAGTTTCAATATATCTACAAGGTTTGTATAAATTAATGTTTTCAAATCACCTGTATCAAATAAAAAAACAAATGTGGATGACGTAATAAGAGTAGTACCTCCAACTGTTATAGAATATTCATCTGATTCCATTGGTAAATGATATAGATCATGATGGTACATCATATTTTTGAATTTTTATTTTAATCTAATGAACTCAGGCTATGCCTTATGCTAAATCTATCTATAGTAGGATCCAGCCTTTAGAACACATCCCCTAAACAAGAACAGAAATATCTAGAGGTGTTATACTAGAATATTTCCCCGTAAAAATTTTATATCATGTACCACTCAAAGAAGAAGGTGAAATAATACATAAACATTAAAAATGTCCCATGAGTATGTAAAGATAACATGAAATATTTAGGGCCACACATGTGGAATACACATGTCTATATCCCTCACATTGATGGAATACAATAGTTCCACCACATGAAGTAGTTTAAGTAGGTTTTTAGGGTAGAAATAAAGAGTTTATTCCACCATTTTCTGTAAATCCTCATATTTTCTCTTCCTTTTGGGAAAAATAAAACCACTATGGATTAATGTAGGGAGCAACCCTCACAATACTGACGAACCAACATGGATGATATTTTCTAACAGATCATGGTCAACAAAATCAATATAGGTTTTCATCTGTAAAATGAATAATTAACATATAATTTCTATCTATAGATCCATCTCCAAACATTTGGATTTCAACCACCCATCAGATACTACCACATGAGTAAAAATGATCTTATCCAAAAAGTATTTAGCATACTCCCACACTGAATGATCTTCCTAGTGTATGTCTAGAAATTCTAGGATATTGGTGAAGTCAAGTGCCTCATATTAATATTGATCCTCAAATATGACCTTTATTTCCTTCCATTCCATCTTCTCATATCGTCCAACATGAACCACTAACTCCCACCATTATAAAATAGAGCATTTCAATTGAAACATAATACACTTTAATTTAATAGAATCAAAATTCTAAAGGAACTCAATGATCCTCTCAACATTCTTCACCCAATCTTCCACTTCCATTGGATCCATGATTCCCCATAAGTAAGGGGGTTTACATTTAAGAAACACTTATGCATGATCCTTTTCCTATTTTTATTCCCTATCTTAATAAGGACAAAATACTACAGTCTAATCTATAACATAGATATCCTGAATCAATGCCTTAACTAATCTATGATCTGTTGGTGCATTATAAAATAAAGAAATCTCTTTTTCCACCCCATGGATGTATGTGATGTGTCCAGGTAGGAATGATACTACACAAGACAAAATAAACAAAATGGGGTAAACATCAATTCATTAACCCATAGAGAATCAATTAAACATTATAAATCAATAATGTAAATTAGAATAAAACCATAATAGTTCAAAATAAAATCCAAACCAATACACCCTACCTTAGTTCCCATACCTAATATAAAAAATTCCCAGTACACTTGAATAAGAATTCAACAAAATTCCCAATATACATTGGTGACCCATGGTCTATCATGAGGTATGTTGGAAAGAAATGTGAGTACTAAGGAATGCAATAGAATCTGATGGGCCAGGGATTTAAAATATTTTCATTTCTATTATTATGATACTATTCTTCTATGATTATTCAAGGCTAGGTATGGTCTATGGATCTCACATAAATTAAATAGAGCACATAAGATAAACTAAAAACATACATTATTTGAAACTGAATCCCACAAGACTGTAGCTCATCTCTGGTGATCATTTATAGAAGGATCCAAATTCAAACACATTTAGATAACCCATAAATGATCCAAGAATCTATGTGTTCACCATTTTTCAAAATTTTGGTGCTAGCGTGGAGATCCGATGAATCTTTTGGTGACGCATCGATCACCTCAACCCCTTGCCTTTGATCGAATGAAGGCACCTAGGATTGATCACCTTTAGAGAGATAATCTGTGTGTAGAAAGTGGTAAGAGAGAGTGGATCTCATTCTAAATTAATTAATAATACTTTAAATGAGTTTCTCACCTCATGTTTATAATGTAATCTCTAAATACACAGATTGGGTTCCCTAAACCTTATATATTTATCATTTACTACATTAGGAATAAATAAATATTTATGAAAAACTAAACTATGTCATAATTATTATTTATATTTTATCTCATATTTTAAATATATATTAAAAAATTTATGTGATAAAATTGATTCAGTTAACTCAACTCATAATTATCTTTTAATATTAAACGAATCTAGAATATTAAAATAATATTTGTTTGATTAATTGTATTTCTTATATTTTCTGAACATGTAAATACATTCGATATATAAATTCAACCCAATTATTATTTACTATAATAATAATGAATTTATTTATTTATTGGTAATTGATAACTTATACAACACTCAGACCCTATGATGGGGCCCATCAGTTCTAATATACATATTAAATAGAATAGGGTGGATTCTTGAATAAGAAATTACGTGTGACCATTTAGGCCCTTACATCAATAATAGTTGATAGTATTCAAAAAAATAGTAGATTCTAGAAACCCCTTAAGGCCCCAAAATGGATAAGGATATTCATAGCAATGCCAACCAACCTATTAACACTAGATGTGTAATATAATCTATTTGACTTAAAATATATCAAAATTTAAGGTGTATAATTGTGTCATCATCATTTTCATGATTTATTTTTTGTTGATCTAAATTGATGGATTTACTCCCAACTTCCATGTCCATGGACGTATGAAGGCACTACTATCCATATCAGCTAGGCCCAAGATATATAAATTCCTTAACATGGAAGAAATAAATACATTCCTGAGCATTGAACCATTTTCATATAACCATTGAGGCACCCAACATAAGATACATCACCACAATGTCAATATCATGGTTTTTTTACTTGTATCAAAGTATGCGATCAAATGACACACATTGGTGATGATCTCATATCCAGAGACCAATATACATGTCTGTCTATAGGAATAACCAATGACACCAAAAACCTATGGAGTTCCTACTGGTGGGTATTTCCTCAAGATTTCACTACTAGATATCACCAAGTTTGAACTTCATGAGAGTAGGTCTCAAGGCTTATGATACCCTAGTACTTTATAGTTATAAATCAACTGTTTCTAGTCAATATGATGTATCTAGACCATAGTACATATATTTATGATTAATTTTATAGTATGTCAAGGTTCTCATTATAGCCTGGGATCTTCCATAACCACTTGAATCAATAACTAATCTATAGAAATTACCATTAAATAATGGATAAAGAAATATCTACACTGTAATGGTAAGAATACAAAATGCATACCTTCCTGTATACATGATATGGTATTCAAAAGTACTGATAATGTTCAGTCTAGGGAACCCAATTTTTCAACACTCCCACTTAAACTAGAGACAACTAGATAACCATCCTTGTTAGATTTCACATGATAAAGATCACGTTTTTGCTGAGTAATGACTATAGCTACTAGGTCTTACATGTTTCATCTACATGGATATTATACTATAGTTGACATCATCTTTTGGAGTAAAACATCTCATGATGTGGAATCCTTTACTATATATATAATGTCATGGACCACTCTGGTCCATTCCCTAGCGAAAATCTGGTGTCTAAGGTGTTTTGGGAGTTCAAGGTGACTTATTCCCAATACTTTTCCAAATTTACAATTATGTGAATAGTGCATCAGTAGACTTAGGTGGATAGTGTCATCGGTAGCCTTACCTGAACAGTGGATCAGTAGCCTTATGTGAACAGTGTCATCGGTACCCTTAGGTAAAGAGTGTCATCGGTAGCCTTAGGTGAACAGTGCATCGGTAGCCTTAGGTGAACAGTGCATCGGTAGCCTTAGGTGAACAGTGTCATTGGTAGCCTTAGGAGAACAGTGTCATTAGTAGCCTTAAGAAAATAGTGTCATTGGTAGCATTAGGTGAACAGTGCAACTGTAACCTTAGGTGAACAGTGCAACATTGCCTTATGTGAATAGTGTCATTGGTAGCTTTAGGTGAACAGTGCAATGGTGACCTTATGAGAACAATGTCATCAGTTGCCTTATTTGAACAGTGAAACAGTGAGGTTCCAATGGTAGACTCTATTTCCTTTGCCAAATTTTGAGTTCATGAAGAGTGTTTCTAGAACGGTGAGGTTTCAAAGGTAGTCTATATTACCTTTGCTAAATTTTGAGTTCTTGAAAAATGTTTCTAGAATGGTGAGGTTCCAACGGTAACCTATATTTCCTTTTTCAAAATTTGAGTTCATGAACAGTGTTTCTAGAACGGTGAGGTTCCAACGATGGCTTATATTTCCTTTGTCAAATTTTGGTATTATGAATAGTTTTTCCAGAAAGGTGAGATTTGTGTATAGTGCTTTCAGAACGGTGAGGTTCCAACTGTATCCCTTATTTCCTTTGCAAAATTTTGTGTTCATGAATAGTGTTTCCAGCTTCCTACATTTTCCCCCCTTTGACGTTTCCTTTGACATAAAATGCATTTAAAACATCATTTTAAGGAATCTAAGGTCAATTCAAAGGCCATAACTCCTATATAAATTTTCCTAAGTCTCGGGATGTTTTTACTTTGTCAAACTGTGTGGTATAATGCGATCATATTTTAATGGAATATACCGTGTAACTTAAACCACTCTTCTGTTAAATCTTCTAAAGGGACAAGATATCTTCCTCCCTAATTCTTACTCATGTTCTTAGGTGTGAGATTCTCAAACCTTTCATTCCATCCTGTAGGAGTTGTGAAATCAAACATTCCATCTTGTATTGGTTCCCCTCTTTTTTTGGTGAAACCAAGCAGTATCAATCGATCTTTGATATAAGGTATGTTCTATCATCATTCTTTTGGGTTTACCTCCTTTTGTTTCTCCTTTCCCTTTATGGAATTCTATCTCTATGTTCCTAATTGTCTTTCCTTGGGTGTTGACTGGTGTGGTGGGGTCTTTGCATCCTCTGGTGGATACTATTTTCAAGGGGTTTGTAGATCGTAACCCATTGTGTGGCTTGTTCTCATATAAAGAACGCCAATAACCGCTCAAGGTAAGGTATTCATTACTTATCTTTTCTTTTACGTGTAACTATATATTTATCATGTTTTATCCCACTTGATCATAATGTAATTGTCTTAATAAATATTTGAACTGGATAAATAAATTGATATCGATCGTATGTTATTACCTCTTGTTTTTCTAGATAGTGTGATATCTATTTTTGCTTTGTTTATCTTTTCTTTCTTGATGGAAATTGGAAAAGAATGTAATGCTGGAATCAGTTGATAATTGTTTGTATAAAGATAAAGAGGCATGAAAATGAATATGGATCTTCTTGTTGCAATTTGATGTTAATTAAATTGGTGCAGTAAGCATGCTTAATTATTTGGGATAGATTATTGGTTAGGGTTCCCAAATTTGGACTTAAGAATAATAAATCGGTTAATCCAAGGTGGATTAAAGAACTGGTTATTTGATAAAAGATACTTCCTTGTAGGGTTCTGAGTTACCCTCTTGCTTGTTTAAGGGCCAATATCCTAATTGATATGATGTTTGTTTTCCTACTTCTTGTGTTGTGATGTGATCCTGGATGGATTTTGTGATATGTGGGGGCATGGATGACTACTAGTTTTGTCAATCGTTAACACGTAGAGTGGCGAGATTTGTCAGTTTATACATGTGGGTGTCAGGTAAGACACCAGGGATGATGAAATGGGTTAGATGTGAATGTTTGAATTTTTTCTTATTCTTATTGGTTGTTTATCTTCTTTGCTTTCCCCACTGCTCAAGGTAGCTATTCTTTCTTACCTTTCTTCCAAAAGGGGCAAAGATGTGCATGGTATGCCACATGATTTCGGTGTTTAGAATCATAAGGGAGGATGGGTCTATGCTCTTACTATAGGTGGAAAATACTCAATGCGTAGCTCATCTACTCACTCTGTTGAGCCCCCTTGTGTTTAGCAGCTTAGAATGTTTTTCTAGAATGTCTGGAAATATGGGAAGGTAATGTTGTAAATAAATAATTGATTAATTGATGTTAACGCATGGGGTTGGAGCTTACTGGGGCGCAATGATGAGGTTGTAATTTAAAGGGACACTGGACAATGGCTGTGATGCCAATGAAATATAATGTATAAATTGAAAATGGTTAATTAGCGTTTAAAGAAATAATTAAAATAAATTTCAACTAATAAAAAGGGAATGAAATAATGTAATAAATATCTTTAAATGGTTGTGGGGTTATAGGATACCTAGTCATAGAAGTGGAAGCTGGGAGTATGAGATATGTTAACAATATTTGAGTCTAAGAATAGGTTATTCCCATAGTGTGGTTGTGAGATATATTATATTATGTACCTTTTGTGTTTATATACTCTACTCCACCCTATCAGTAAGGGAAATTAACACGTCGAGGATTCTGAGCCCTGGGGGTGTGTGTTTTCTCTAACATTCCTATGGGAGGACGGATGGATGACTACCCCCTTTGGCTCCACTCTCTTATCTTGGTAGTTACTTGTGCTGGTAGGAACAATGGTTAGTTTTCCCCATATATGTGTGTAGAGGGTTGTAATGGCTTGTGGTTATTCACACACATATATTCTGGATATAGTTTCCTATAGACTACTATAATTGTAACATGTATAGGCTATGATGGATTGATGATCATTACTCGGTGTGTGAGCTATAATGGCTTGAGGTTTAATACCCAACATATGATACATGTTATGTGAGAAGTGTTCCCTCCTAGAAACTACATGAATACTTTGCTTATGTGGACGTGGTGGTTTTGTTGCAGGAGGTGCATGTTGTGGTGTTTCGCCCAGGTGTCTGCATGCAAGACTTTTTGGGGAGAGATTCTTATGACATGCGACATTGGGGAAAAATAGAAAACTAGTGGGGAAGTAGAAGTAGAGTACAATTGATATTCTTTATTATATGATATACTCTTGTATGAATTACTTGGTTAGAGTAGCCATGGCGAGGCTGGGAACATAGTATACCTGTTTAGGCGATGAGTTAGTTTCACTTTTTGTTCACTATGCTTCAGCATGCTTTCTTTACTTTTTCACAAAAGGCTTCGTTGAGGATCGTATTGAGTATAATTTCATACTCACCCTATGTATATATAAACTGTTTTCAGGTCACTTAGATATGGTTAGAGATCAAGCTAGTTTAAGCTATCTTGGGGTTGCGAGAGCTGTTCGGGTTTGTGGTTGCTGTGGTTTTTACATTATTTTGGGTACTTGTTGTTTTCCCCTTTAAGTTGTAGTATCATTTCAAGAAATTACATCTGTGTACTTGGGATTTCTTTTATTTTGTTTTCTGAGTTGGATTTGGTTGGTTTCTATCTTATCTCCCTTTCGCATGGGTTCTCTTAAAGTGTAATGTATCCCATTTTTGTGTTCACTATACCCTTGGTGCTAGTTGCCAACTCGGGGCCTACTGGAGGAGGGACTCAGGGTTCATTATCTCCCTTCACACATTTTCTAGACCAGAATGGGTACACCATGTAGAGAGGGGGTTGTGACCGAGTGGTATCAGAGGGAGGTTCAAAGATAGGATGGTGTTTGGAGTTAGGCACAGATGAGGTTGGGTGGGTTGGTAGGGCAACAATGTCATTCATGTTTAGAAAGTGATGTAAACACTGGAAATCGGCTGAAACAAAAGAGTTTAGGGCCCCCTATGATCTGATGTATGCAACTTTATGTTTATAATGGAGTTAAATGAGGTGATACTAGTTTCTGGGTAGAGACCTAGGAAAGGATCATTCATCATTCTTCATTGTGCATGTGTTTGAATGGGTAGACCTTGGGATAGGTCAACCTAAAATGAATAAAAGAAAACAAATAATTAATTAATGTTGAGTCTTACATATTATAGGGTTAAGATATCTAATTGTTTTTTATTTTATAGGTATGTCCCCAGGTCGACGTCCTCGTCAGTATCACATAAAAGTTGTACAGTAGGCTAGGCCCGCAGATCGCCGCTGGGTATAGGTTGATGATGATGGCACTTGGAGGAGGGCACTCTTAGAGTTTCAGCACTAGAATTTGCAGACGTACAAGGTATTGGTTTCAAAAGCAGTCATAGAAGACTGGTTAGAGGAGGTCCAGATAGGATTTAGTTCGATCCGTGCTCATAAGGAGCACTAGGTATCCTTTGTTGTGACAATGTTGCATGGAGTAGCGAGACCGTGGCGGTTCTTGTTCCTCGGGGATCACGAGGAGTCGATGATATCAAGGAAGGAGTCCCGAGACAAGTTTAGATTTGAGTTTCTTTCTTCAACTTTTAAGGTATCCAGTCTCTAGAAGCTTCTTACCCTTCGACAGGGCAGCTCCTGTGTGAGAGGGTTTGTAATCCGTTTCAGAAACCTTTTAAGATATGCTTCAGATATGTTGCCAGATGAGGATTCTAGGGTGAGGTATTTCAAGGAGGCTATGCATCCAGAGATCCAGTATTAGGTCACCCCATTTATGCTAAAGGCATATATTGAGGTGCTGGTTAAGGCAGAGGTCGTCGAGAGGAAATTGTCCAGAATTGGATCATAATAATAGGGGAGTCATCATGATTCCTCACGAAGACGATCTGTGGTCTGGGGTTCCCAGTTTTTAGGAAATAAGAGTTTCTATTTGGCCGGGGTTAGGTCCTAGCCCTCAACATCTCGTTTCTTTGGGGGAAATAGCTCTCAGGCCAATCCCAAGGGACCATGAACTTGTTTTTCTTGTAGTGGTCAAGGTCATCAGCAGTGAGAGTGCCCGACCTTTCAGAGTAGTCATCATGCACCAAGTTTTCAGCTCTAGGTTACTCCGTTGATGAAGATCTCGCCGAGGCAGCAGTAGTAGGTTACACCAGCTTTAGATCAGGAGAGGGTATATTGGGAAAGAATAGGACAGCCCTGTGATGCTCCCTGTCCTCAGGGAGCAGAGTGCGGCCGTGGTGGTGGTCGTCATCAGGGTCAGATAGGCCGTAGAGGTGGTTGTTTTTAGCTTTATGCTTTAGCATTGCCAGCGTCAAGCAAGTTAGATGTCATTCGAGATATCATTTGCTTGTTTTCTAAATTGGTGTTTTCCTTGTTTGATTTAGGGGAAACACACTCCTTCATATCACCTACCCTTGTCCTTTCATTGGGAATTGAGGTAGAGTGGCTTCCAGTTCCCTTGGAATTGACTACGCTAGTTGGAGGTTGAGCTGACTTGTTTGAAGTATATAGAGACTGTGATCTATTGTTGGGAAACACCACTCTTGGGTAGATTTCCTATGTTCATTAATACAACAATATGATGTCATCCTTGGCATGGATTGGTTGTATTCAGTTCATGCTATCGTGGATTTCTTCAGGAGATAGGTTTTGTTCTTCGATGTAGATGGAGATCCATTGGTGTTTATTGGCAAGAGAGACCCTCGGATGGGTCAGAGGCAAGTTACATCCTTATTATCCATGATGGCTGAGCTGATGCTGAGTTCTTGAGAGGTTTAACAGTTGGCATTTCCTAGGGTTGTAGAAGATTACCCTTATGTCTTTCCAAAAGTGGTTGTAGCATTTTCCCCTCGACAAGAGATCAAGTTTGGGATTGAGTTACAACAAAAAGAGTATACTATATATATATCTCCATATAGGATGGCCTCTTCTGAGTTTCAAGGGCTACATAAACATCTTTATGGTGTTTTATAGTGCAGTTTTTTCAGCCGAGTTTTTCACCATTGGGTGCACCAGTTTTGTTTGTGAAGAAGGTTGATGGCAGTTTGTGGTTGTGTGTAGATTATCATCACTTAAACAAAGTGATAGTGAATAATCACTATCCTCTGTTGTGTATTGATTATTTATTCGATCAACTGAATGGAAAAGTAGGTTTTCAATGATCGACTTGCGGTCAGGATATCATCAGATGTGTGTGAAAGATGAGGATATCCTGAAATACTACTTTCCATTGTTTTCATGGGCATTATGAGTTCGTTGTAATGTCGTTCAGTGGAAAAAATGCTCTACCTATTTTAATGGGATTGATAAAGGCTGTGTTCTGTGAGTTACTGGACAAGTTTGTGGTGGTTTTCATCTACAACATCCTTGTGTACTCCACATCTGAGGAGGAGGATGTAGAGCATCTACATGCCGTTTTGGGAGTAATTTTTCAACATTAGCTATTTGGTAAGTTTTCAAAGTGTGTGTTTTGGGCTTGAGAAGTTCATTTGCTGGGGTATGTTGTTTCCCATAAGGGATTATATTTGGATCCCTCAATGATAAAAAATTTTGTGTATTGGGAAGCCCCCAAGACTGTGTCAGAGGTGCGATATCTCCTTGGTCTCGCAGGCTACTACAAGAGGTTCATATCCAATTTCTCTCGAGTTGTGGATCTTCTAACATCTTTGACCAGGAAGGATCAGACATTCATATGGATTGATCAGTGTTGGGAAGCTTTTGAGTATCTAAAGAAGAAGTTAGTAAGTGCTCCAGTTCTCTATATTCCAATTGAGGGAGTTCAGTTTGATGTTTTCTGCGATGCATCACATATGGGGTTAGGATGTATTTTTGATGCAGTAGAGGTCAGTTGTTTCTTATCATTCTCTACAGTTTAATCCCCATGAATCTAACTATTCCACCCATGATCTTGAGTTGGAATCCATGGTGTTTTCTCTGAAGTTGTGGTGACATTACCTCATTGGTGAGCGCTTTGTGGTTTCCACCGATCATAATAGCCTATGGTATGTTTTATCCCAACATGACATAAACTTGCCACAACGTCAGTTGATGGAGTTCTTATAGGAATATGACTTTGAAATATCATATACACCTAGAAATCAGAATGTTGTAGCTAGTGCACTGAGTCAGAAGTCACGTAGTGATGCAATGTGTGAATCTGGTGACTCCTAGAGAGTAATGGGGGAACTGTCAGCATTACATCTTGATATAGGAGAAGTTGGGGGAAGAGATTTTATTTTTGATATGATGGTGTATTCATCTTTTTTGTAGCAGTTGGAAGAGTCCCAGTTGGGTGATCTATAGGTGGAGGTCTGGAGAGACCAAGTTATTTTTGGAGAGTCCCCTGATGGTTGGTCTGAGGATGAACACCACCGAGTGTTGTATCATAGAAGGATATTTATTCTTTTGAAAATGCACAAGACAGTACTCAATGAGTTCCATAGTTCTTATTTAGTAGTGTATCCTGGTGTGATGAAGATCTACCGAGCCTTGATGAGACAATTTTGGTGGCCTAGGAAAAAGCGTGCAGTTGCAGAGTTTGTGTCTCAATGTTTTCTATTCCTAAAGGTAATGGTTGAACACCATGTTCCGGGTGGTCAGATCCATTCATTAGATGTTCCTCTGTGGAAGTTGGAGGTCATCTCATTGGACTTTGTTACTGGTTTACCTCAAGCTCAGGGAGGAAATGATGCTCTTTGGGTGGTAGTGGTCTGTTTGATGAAATGATACCACTTTATAGCAATCAAGGAGTCACGATAAAGGGAGGTTTTGGTGAGGCAGTATCTAGAGGAGGTGGTGAGACTTCATGGAGTCCCAAGGATGATCATTTCTGATCGAGATCCTCATTTTACCTCTATGGTGTGGAGAGGTGTCCATCATTCTTTCGGTTCTCATCTATACCATAGGACTACTTTTTATCCCCAAATGGATGATCATACAGAGCAAACCATTCAGACTCTTGAAGACATGTTACACTCTTGTGTCCTAGATTTTGGAGGTTCATTGATGAGGCACTTACCCTTGGTGGAGTTCCCTTACAAAAATAGTTTTCACTCCACCATCGGTATGGAACCATTTGAAGCCCTGTATGGACGACCTTTCCATTCTCCATTGTGTTTTACTGGGGTCAGAGAGTTTGCAATTCTCGGACCGAAACTAGTGCAGAATACAATAGAGATGGTTCAATTGATTTGTGAGAGGATGAAGACAGCACAAGATCGTCATAAATCATATGTCGATCAAAGGAGGAGACCCTTAGAATTTTATGTTGGGGATCACGTGTTTCTAAAGGTGACTCCCCATTGTGGGAAGTGAAGTTTTGATCATGGGAGTAAGATTTATTTTCAGGTTTTTGGGCCATTAAAGGTGTTAACTCATGATGGAGTAGTGGAATATCGAGTTTCAATACCCCCACATATGATCCAAATACATGATTTTTTCCATGTATCATAGCTCTATATTTATCTTCATTATGACTCTCACATCAATGATTGGGGAGAGATTGATGTTTATGAAGATGTTACCTTTGAGGAGAAACCTATGGAGATCCAATACCATAAAGAGAAGGTGTTGCGAGGGAGATCTATTCCCTTGGTTCGTGTCTTGTGGCGACATGATGTCATGGAGGATAGTACCTGTGAACGTGAGTTATAGATACGTGCTCAGTACCCAGAGTTGTTTGATGTTTAACTCTTTTCATTTAAGTATTCCCCCTTTGTGGTTATAAAAATTTATTATTTATGAGATGGCTTTCTTTAGTTGCTTCTTGTGGTTTTCTCTCTTTTGATAGGTATCTCAATGGGTGGTTGTTCAGACTTCTTTTCTTTTTTCTTTCGGTTGTTTTTGAATTATCATGAATGAGAATGTTTTGAGAGGTATCTAATGTAAAGTCTCAAACCTCTCTGGTCCATTATATTGCGAAAATCTAGTGTTTGAGGTGTTCTGGGAGGACAAGGTGACTTAACCCCAACACTTTTCCAAATTTCCAGTTCTGTGAATAGTGCATCGGTAGCCTTAGTTGAACAATGTCATTGGTAGCCTTAGGTGAAGAGTACATCGGTAGCCTTAGGTGAAGAGTGTCATCAGTACCCTTAGGTGAAAAGTGTCATTGGTATCCATAGGTGAATAGTGCATCAGTTGCCTTTGCTGAATAGTGCATCAGTAGCCTTAGGTGAATAGTGTCATCGGTAGCCTTAGGTGAACAGTGTCATCGCTAGCCTTAGGTTAACAATGTCATCGGTAGCCATAGGTGAACAGTGTCATCGGTAGCCTTAGGTGAACTATGAATCATTAGCCTTAGGTTAATAGTGTCATCAGTAGCCTTAGGTGGACAATGCAACAATAACCTTAGGTGAACAGTGCAACGGTGCCTTATGTGAACTGTGTCATCGGTAGCCTTAGGTGAATAGTGAAACTGTGACCTTATGAGAATAGTGTCATCGGTAGACTTATGTGGATAGTGTAATGGTGAGGTTCCAATGGTGAGCTTCCAAAGGTAGCCTCTATTTCCTCTTCCAAATTTTGAGGTCATGAATAGTGTTTCTAGAACAGTGAGGTTCGAATTATAGCCTATATTTCCTTTGCCAAATTTTGAGTTCATGAACATTGTTTCTGGAATGGCGATGTTCCAACAGTAGCCTAAATTTCCTTTTCCAAATTTTGAGTTCATGAATAGTGTTTCTAGAATGGTGAGGTTTATGTACAGTGTTTCCAAAATGGTGAAGTTCCAACTATAGCCTCTATTTCCTTTGCAAAATTTCATTTTTAGGAACAATGTTTCCATCTTCCTACATTTTCTTCCCTTTGACATTTCTTTTGATTTAAAATGCATTTAAAGCCTTGTTTTAAGGACAATAAGGCCAATTTAAAGGCTGTAACCCCAATATTAATTTTTTTTATCCTTAGGATGGTTTTATTTGGTCAAACCGTGTGGTTTAATGTGATCTAATTTTAATGGAAAATTTTGAATATATTAAACCGATCCTCTGTTAAATATTTTAAAGGGACGAGATATCGTCCTCTAAAATTCTTACTCCTTGCTCTCGGGTGTGAGATGCTCGAACCATTCATTCCATCCCGTAGGAATTTTGCAATCAAACATTCCTACATGGATTGGTTCCCCTCTGTTTTTGGTGTAACCAAGAAGTATCGATCGATCTATGATATAAGGTATGTTGTATCACCCTTATTTTGGGTTCATCTCCTTCTTTTCTCCTTTCCCTTTTATGGAATTCTATCTCCATTTTACTAATTGAATTTTCTTGGGTGTTGACTTGTGTGGTGGTGTCTCCACATCCTCGGGTGGATACAGTTGTCAAGGGGTGAGGAGATTGTAACCCGTTGTGTGGCTTGATCTCATATAAAGAATGTAAAGAACTATTTGATGTAGGGGATTCATTGCCTCTCTTTTCTTTTACATGTGACTGTATAGTTATCTTGTTTTATCCCACTAGATCACAATAGAATTTACTTAATAAATATTTGAACCAGATAAATAAATTGATATTGATCATATGTTATTGCCTCTTGTTATGCTAGATAGTGTGATATCTATGCTTTCTTTGTTTAGTTTTTCGTTCTTGATAGAAATTGGTAGAAAAAATAGATAATTGTTTGGCTAAAGATCAATAGGAATGTAAATGAATCTGGTTATTCTTGTTGTAATTTGATGTTAATCAAATTGGTGTAGTAAGCATGTTTAATTATTTGTTATAGCTTACTGGTTAGGGTTCCCAAATTTGGAACCTAAGAATAATAAAGCAGTTAATCCAAGGTGGATTAAATAATAGGTTGTTTTATACAAGATAATTCCTTCTAGGGTTTTGAGTTACCCTCTTCCTTGTTTAAGAGCCAAGAGACCAATTTATATGATGTTTGTTTTCCTTATGCTTATGTTGTGATGTGAGCTTGGAAGGCTGTTGTGATATATGGGGGGCATGGAGGCCTACTAGTTGTGGTAGCAGTTTACACCTAGAGTGGTGAGATGCATCAGTTTACGTATGTGGGTGTTCGGGAGGATTCTAGGAATGATGAACTGGGATGGATGTGAATGTTTTTTATTCTTGTTGATTCTTATTGGTTGTTTATTTTCTTTACTTCCCCCAATGCTCAAGGCAGCTGGTCTTTCTTACCCTTCTTCCATAAGGGGTGAAGACGCCCGGGGTATGCCACATGCCTTTTGTGTTTATCTTCTCAAGGGAAGATGGGTCTATGCTCTTTCTATAGTTGGAAAAGTTGTGATGGGTAGTTCATCTACTCACTGTGTTGATCCCCCTTGTGTTTTGTAGCTTAGAATTTTTTTCTAGAATTCCTGAGAATATGGGAAGGTAAGGATATAAATAAATAATTTATTAAATTATGTCAACCCATGGGGTAGTAGCTTGTTGGGGCGCAATGATGAGGTTGAAATTTAAATGGATATAGTAATTTCGGTGTGATGCCAATAAAATATAAAGTGGAAATTGTTAATAGTTAATTAGTGTTTAAATAATTAATTAACATAAAGTGAAACTGATAAAAAAGGAATTAATTAATGTAATAAATATCTTTAAATGGTTGTGTGATTATAGGATACCTAGTCATAGAAGTGGCCGCCAGGAGTCCGAGAGACATTCGCTGTAGTTGAGTCCAAAACTAGGTTATTCCCATAGTGTGGTTGTGAGCTATAGTATATTCTGTACGTTTTGTGTTTCTATACATTACTCCACCCTGTTAGTAAAGGAAACTAACACCCCAGGGATTCTGAGCTCTAAGGGTGTGGGGTGTTTTCCCCAAAATTATGGTGGGATGATGGATGGTTGACTACCCCCTTTGGACCCACTCGCTTTTCTTGGTAGTTAATTGTGCTAGTAGGAACAGTGGTTAGTTTTCCCCATATATGTGTGTAGAGGGATGTAATGGTTTTTGGTTATTCATACACATATATTCTGGATATAGTTTCCTATGGACTATTAGAGGTTTAACGTGCATTGGCTATGATGGCTTGAGGATCCTTACTCGGTGTATAGGCTATAATGGCTTGAGGTTTAATACCTGACATATGATACACGTTATGCGAGCTATAGTGGCTCCCAGAAATTACCTGGTCACTTTGCTTATGTGGATGTGGTGGTTTGGTTGCATGAGGTGCATGTTGTGGTGCTTCACCTAGGTGTCTATAAGAAAGCCTTTTTGGAGAGAGATTCTCAGGATGTGCGACTTTAGGGAAAAGTGTAAAACTAGTGGGGAAGTAGTAGGGGGGTACCCTTGATATTATTTATTATATTATATACTCTTGCATGCATTACTAGGTGAGAGTATCCATGGTGAGGCTGGGAACATAATATTATTATTTAGGTGACGAATTAGTTTCACTTGTTGTTCACTATTCTTTAGCATTATTTCTTTACATTTGCATGAGAGGATTCGTGGAGGATCTTATTGAGTATAATATTATACTCACCTAATGTATATATAAAATATTTTTTTAGGTCACTTAGAGCAGGTTTGAGAACTAGATGGTTTGTACTAGCTTGGGGTTGCAGGAGCTGTTCAATCTTATGGTTTCTATTGTTTTTTACTTTCTTTTGGGTACTTGAAGTTTTCCCCTTTTAGTTGTAGTATATTTGCATGAAATTACATCTTTGTACTTGAGATTTTGTTTATTTTTTTATTTGAGTTGGAGTTGGTTGGTGTCTATCTTATCTCTCTCTTTCACAGGTGTTCTCTTAGAGGGTAATGCCACCCATTTGTGTGTTTACTATACCCTCAGTGCTAATCACCAACACAGGGCCTATTGGAGGTGGGACTCGGGGGTCATTATCTCCCTTCTCACATTATCGGCCCAAAAGGGGTACACCTTGTGGGGATGGGGACGTGACAGTATAATTGTTTGCACTTAAAAACATGACATTATGGCGAGCACTAGTAAAATGATTATCTTAATGATAAAACATTACTTACTCGGTGAAATTCTATGAACTCGAATAAATAGTTTCATTTTTAACTTCTTCTTAGCTATCTCAGAAGTTTAAACATACTAGGTATTTATAGGTATGACTACCACTATATTTTATGATCTTTTATCCCTCATCACCTTAGAATAACTATGATATTATATAACATTAATCAAAGGAAGACTGGTTCATGTCCCACCAAATCTAGTGTCCTTCCTCTCGACTTACCAAGTACATATCCTTTGTACTTTCCCAAGTACACATGGATAGCTATGATTACTTCACTTGTAGTTATCCTCGATATAAATGAACATTTTCTACTATTAAGAATATTTTTGAAATATTATGTCTTCTACATATCCTGTCATATGACACCGATTCAATGAAAATGTGCATGAAATGAAACTCGATAAATTAATCTCCATCTATACCCATGCATAATTTCTTAGATGGGTTTTGTAATGTGACATTGGTAAGAATTGTCTATTGAATTGTTCTAACTTGTATTTTTCAATACCATATCACTATACGTATGATTAACTAGGTTTAAGAAACTGTTAGATGTACCTTAGTAAATCATGTTCCTTAGAATATAAGTTTCTACTTTAATTCAATCCCTAGAGAGTTACTTTCATCATTATCTTAACTAACTACAAAACCAATAAGTCTTTTTTATATGTTACTAAACATATTATACTTGTAAAACTATAGCGCTCCAACTAAACCTTCGTAGAGAAATGGAAAAGATTCATTTCAAATGAATGCACTATGATATTGTTTCTTACATTTAATCAAGAATTTGACTTTAGTAACTTGAAACCCTTATTGTCATCCTATAGAGTCACCATCCCTTTCTAGGTTTTTTGTATATACACCTTCCCTGAAACTTGTTCTTTAAAATAAATGGATAATTAAATAATCTTATAAATTAGCTATGATAATTAAAATTTTGATGAATTTAGGAATAAATATTTGGTGTTAATAATCGAGCCATATTTTTACCTTTCTTGTACCATTCATTAATCATCTCACATAAATACCCAATGTAGTATTCAAAATAATATTCTCCTTTTCACTTTGATACATGGAATCCATTATTGAATTTTAATTTACTTTTTTAACTTTATTAGATTTCCAAATAATTCCCATATAGGAATTATTATCCAAAAATAAAAATTTCTCACCAACCATGGTGAATACAAAACCATCACCATGGTTTTAACCATCCAACACAGTATGCATCTCTAGAACATTCATGTTCCACATCTCTTGTGGGACTTGTTCCAATGCTAACTTCATGTCTATCTCTTGTATTGACCAAACCCAAGTAAATCTAACACCCAATATGTCATTTTTGAAATGTTCAACCTTATATAATAACAGTGTTTATAAATTGACTGTATATTTATATCATATAGTTTTTTGTTATATCTTAAGAAAAATTTAGGATAATTACTTTATATGCACATTGTGTTTTTCTTGATGCAAGTTTGTTTATATCCATAGGAAACATTCTACATCGAAACTTGTATTATTATGAAAATGGCTTTCCGTCATACTATGAATCATATGATATCCATTTGTTATTATAGTTGGTATATTGTTATGGATTTCACTGTAATTTGAAAATAACATCCTGAAATTTAATAGAATTTTATACAACTGTAAATATTGATACTACTTATATCATGACTTTGATGTATAAAATGTGTGTTTAGTAATTTCTCTAAAATACATTTTTTTATCAATGTTAACTTGTAAGACTCATAATCAATCCTAATTATTAACATCATAGAACTGATGTAGACAAGGTAATGTTCATTTATTAATTCATCCAGGCAATATTATAATAATTGATAAATCCTTGGTCAAGATATTCTTCGACATACTAGCCGGAAATATCTTATATCTTGTGACTATTCATATACTTCAATATCACATTTCATAATTACTTAAAGGAATCTTATGAAGTATATTTTCCACTATCTTACCCTTAAAATAGTTCATTTTAACTTTTTGAACTAATTCTGAAAGCTTTTTGGCACACCTTTATTTATAAATGTTTGTTTTTGAAAACTAAACATGTATATAGATCAATAATACCTAATGTATTTAGCTACACTATGTCTAAATACAGGAATGGGTGTGACCTTGATGCCCACTTTTTTTTACATAAAAAATAATTAACTCGTAAAAAAATAGGTAAATATATTTTAAATTTTATATTTATAATGTATTACCTATAATTCATATATCACTGAACTATTGAAAGAGTATGAAACACCAAAGACAATAGTCATTCATGAACATGGATTAATGTCTTCTTATGTCCAATGACATAAATCATTAACTTTACAATTAGAATTTATGTGTTTCTCACAAATGACTTAGGAATCACCATTTCTCAACCACTTGAATAATAAAAATTACTTCTTCTAATGTTTCTTTTACATATATGGTTATTGTATTTAGATACACCTATGTAATAAGCATATTTCATTTATTACCCAAGATGTATTTCCCAATAATTTCAAACGGTTGATGAATATACCTGAAGAAGAAGCAATTAATTTCTTCTTTAATTCAGGTCATTATAATTAAACATCCATAGATTTATTTTATGATATTTGAAGAAATTAACCTCTTTTTTATTACATCTATTTGAAAGAAATTATGAAGGTTCCATTAGAATCCTCCCTTACATTGGCCTTATCGCCTTGTCTATAAAGTTATTCACCATAATAATTAAATATTGATCTATCTTTAATATTCTTATTTCTTGGAGAATTTTACTAAAAAGGTAATGAAGCATTTTCTCTATCCAGTACATTTTGTAATCTTAAATGAAACTAGTGTAATTAGGTGAAAATGATGTGACAATGGAATTTTATGAATTTTCATGGTATGCCTTTAATATTTACATAATGGTAGTGTAATTATCACCCATTCATATATTTCTTCACTTTCTTCTTATAATCTTCTCAAAGATGAGACACCATTTGTAATCATCCATGTCGCAATGTTGTAACCAAAACTACCATCAGATGTTGATGATAGAATTATAACATAACCCTCATATACTACCAACACAAGTCTCCAATAAGTATTTTACACACTCACTTTCTGAGATAGCTTAACGGGTATTGGGACGCCGACACCTTGAATTTTCGATATAATATTATTGTGCACAAGCACATTTACTACAATTGGAAATCTATGATATAAAGAATAATGAATTTTCCAATTATTATCATAGTGTTTCTTATGGAATTACTTTACATTTTATAAAAAAATCTTGCAGATTGTACATTAATATTGATTAATGGTTTAGAAATTATGGATTAACTGAAACATTAAATGTCTCCCACTTTTCTTTTTCAAAATCTAGGAACCATTTTTACTAGGATAAGAATACTCTACTAGTTGATTAATATAGAGGAAATAATCTTGTAGCCTCCCCCATAGTCTACATGATTTTTCTACACCACTACTCAGAGGGTTCAATGAAGGTATTTGATTGGCCAACCACATTGACTCACAATTCCTCGATCTGTTGAGTGAAGTCACTACATACAAAATCATAAACTTGATTTTATCAATAATTCCCTCTAAAATTACAACAATATATATCTGAATATGTATTTTGTTTAACTTTAGTTAATCTAATCCATCACCTTTATAAAAAAATCTCTTTTAGTAAGAGGCACCCTCAACATTGGTTTAAGAGCACACCAAACACGTGGTTTTATTAAAATTTAAATGATTTGAGGTGGCTAATGACTTATATTTTTTTGAGGGTTTTTTATATTTTAGCAATTAATTTAATCCATTTCTATTGATCTTGTTCATACTATTCTATCATGCACTCAATTGATCATTAATAGAAAAAATATTCACCACTTCCTTATGTTTTTTTGTTTACAATTTTATTTATTTTCTCACTGCCATATGATGAATAAAACAATAGATATACAAATAAAGGAAATAAACTACTTGAATTATCTTGATTCTTTAAAAATAGTTGACCTATTCAAACTAAATGGATCAAACAATACCAAGGGATAACATACCTAAGTCATAACAGACTCATAATATATCTCATCCCCTTTCTATTGTGTCCACTGATCATCTGTATTTTTACTCAACTTGGAGTTGTCCATCTCTTACACCACCCCCTTCATGGTGAACTACCTCATCTTGGAGGGTTTTGTGTCGTACATTGTCACCATCAAAATAAAATTGCACTCACACGTAAGAGAGTAGAACTAGGGGTGAAATATATATTAGATAAAGTTGGATGCACATGCCCTTCTATATATTGATTGAAAATAAATGAAAATGTGTATACTATTTTAATTATTTATAGTCATTGAACACAATTATAAATAATTAAATAAAACAACCAGACATACATTGGTCAGTTAAAATTCTTAGTATCAGTTGGTATACTTATTAGGGTGATAAGAATTAAATTGAAATAATTTAAGTATGAGGAGAGTTAAATAAATTAAATAAATTAAAAAATTTAATATTGTTTTTAATTTACATTAGGTTAAATTATTAATTTAATTTTAATAATAAAAATATTAATTAATTAATTAATTCAATTTAATACTTAAATTGAATTAATTTTATTTCATCATAAAAAAAATTTTATTTTAAAACAACACATGAATATTTTAATTATTTTAATTTTTTTTAAAATTAAATTAACGAATAATATTAATTAGAAATAACTTTGGCCGCAAAATTGGGAATATGAACTATGTGGGTCGGGTAGAACCCATGCTACATATTCCAAGTAGTGGAAAGCCTGTTCAGGGCTTTTTAGGGCCAAGATGGTTTTCTCGGACCCATGCTGGGTCAAGCTGGCCCACCCTAGACCATATTAAGGAAGATGTGGTTTGGTGGGGAGTTACCTCAACTGGAGTTGGAAGCTCCTATAGCTATCTGTACTGGATCTGGACCAGGTGGGCATGTGGAAGTGGTCCCTCAGTGGTCATGGTTCTACTAGGATGGAATATCTGGATGAAAAAGGTGGCTCAGTAAGGGAGCAATGAACATGATAGTGGAACGTCAGAGGGATAATGATGTCAAGGGTTTCAGTGCGATATAGGGGTGTTGGAGGGAGGGAGGTAGTGGAAATTTCAATTTGGTGGAGGCCACATATGGTAAAGGGGGATCCGAAAAGGCACCACATAGGTGGTAGACTGAGTCACCAAGTGTGGCAGTCTACTGGTGGGGTCAGCCAATTTAGTGGCCAGAGCAGAAGTGCATAGGGGTTTCTGTGGGATGGAAGCGAGGCGTAAGAGAGTCAACGCATATAGGGAGGTTGTCTCCAATATGTGTGGCCTCAGCTGATGACCTTTTATGAAGGTGAGTGTGGTAGGTGGCCATGATGGGACACAAACAGATGGCTGGAGGTAAAGGATGATGAAGGAGAGTGGCTGGCCTGATCAGGATCATGGAGGGGCTTCTAAGAGATGATGATGAAGGAAGTGTGTTGTGGTATCCGGAGGAGGAGGCACCGATATGTAGAGGTTTCCCATAGGGGGTTGGCGCTCAAATGAAAAGTTAGGGGGCCCACCTCATGTGGAATAATCTTTAGAAGAAGAGTTTTTTCTTTTTCTCTACCTAGTCAAGCCACTCCATCTACCCTTGAAATTTTGACAGCCCCACGGACCTCCCATTTGGACTCATCCTATTTTTATTGCAATTATGATAGACTTCATGGAATGAAACCAATAGTTATTATAATAAAATATTTAAATAATCTCCCATATCCATGTAAAATTAAAAGATTGAATGAAAAAACTATTTTAGTAATCACCAGTCGGAACACGCTATTTGTTTCTGCTTTGGGAAACAATAATGATTATTTTAAATTTTAATACTTGTTATTAAACTATTTACAATCAATAAAAATTTTCCATACGGACAAAACATAGGCAATTCAAAAAAATTGTTTTGAGAGGGTCATTACATGGCCATTAGACCTCTGATTGATTCACAGTCAAACCCATTTGGAGTGTTTTTAAACCCTCTACTTAATTTAGTACATAATAATTTTTCTAGCCCTAGATTAATTAAATGATCAATATGATATCATTTTTTAGTAACAAGGTTCAAAATAGAAGCCGAAGGGATAGGTATTTATATAATTTTCATCATTAGGATGACAAGACTTATCATTTCTCATGATCCAAGACACTATATGGTACAAGGATCTTGTGTAAATTAAACAAATCACATGATATAAACTGAAAAATTACCTTTTCCTAAACCGAAGCACACACAACTACAGTGCATCGCTGGTAATCATTGGTTGAAGGATCTGAAGACGAACCCATCTAGATCATACAAACATTCCCCAAGATTTTTTTCACTAGCCATTTATCAAAATATCAGTGGTGGTACCACGATCTAATGAATCCTATAGTGAGGCATTGATCTCTTTGATCCCTTTCCTTTGATCTAATGCAGGCACCTTGGATCAATCTCATGGAGAGAGATAACATCTCTCTAGAAAGAGAGAGAAGTTAGAGGCTATCCTTCCAAATTGATGAATAATACATGGAATGAGCCCCTCACCTGCTATTTATAGTGGAAGATATAAATACCTGGATTGGGTTTCCCAGGCCCCATATATTTTTCATCAAATAAATTAAAAATAAATAAATAATTATGATGAACTAAACTACATCATAAATACTATTTATGTTTTATCACTTAACTATAATATATTAAATATATTAGGTGATAAAACCAAGTCATTTAACATAACTTGTAATTCCCTATTAATATTAAATGAACCAGGAATATTAAATAATATTCATTCGATTAATATTATATATCATATTTACAATGATTGTAAATACTTATAATAAATAAATTTGACCTAATTATTCATTACATGAAAAAATAATGTATTTATTTATTTATTTGTGATCGATAATCGGGACAACACTTGAACCCCGTGATGGGGCCCATCATGTCCATTATACATATTCAACAGAATAGGGAATATTTTTGAATAGGTTATTATTTGTGACCCTCTAGGTCATTTTCTCGATTATAGTGAATAGTATTTAATGACCATGAGTAGAGTTTAGAAAACTATCAAGGTCCCTAAAGAGATAAAGATAGTCATAGTAATAAAGACCAACACATGAACAATCACGGTGTAATGAAATCTATTTTTATTTAATTATATCATAAATAAGGACACACACATGTTTCATCATCATTTTATAACATTATTGTTTGTTTATCAAACTAAAAAGATTTACCCTCAGCTGTATTGGGCATGAGATTATGAAGGAACTACCATAATGATCAACCCAGCCCATGATATATTACTTACTTCAATAGGAAGTGAAAAATCATTTTTAACCAGTCAACCATTGTCATACCACCATTGCTGTACACAATACATGATACCTCTCAATGATTTTATTATCATAGTTTTTTCCATGAATCAAAGTATGTGATCAAATGGAACGTGTTGGTAATGATATCAAGTCTGGAGACCAATACAGATGTTGGTAGATTAGGATAACCATTGACACCCAAAACATATGGTGTTCCTATTGGTGGGTCTTCCCACCTGTTCCCACTACTAGAGATCACCAAGTGTGAACTTCATGAGAAGAAGTCTCAATGCTTATGATCCCACAACACCAGATAGTCAGACATTAATTGTTTCTAGTCTTTATTATGTATATATACCATAAGACATATATTTAAGAGTAACTTCATAGTATCTCTTGGTTCTCATTGTATCATGGGATTTGATATAACCTTTTGATATGAAAATTAATCAATGGAAATTACTATTAAATAATGGATACAGAAATGTCTACACTATAATGGTAAGAATTTTTTTTGAATAACTTATAGTAAACATGATATTGAATAAGACACCCAACTAGTAACCAGATACTCCATACCTTAAAGTCACAGCTCTTGTATTAATTGGCACCCATGAAAGGGAAAAACCTATAGAAATACCACTTTTCATGAACCAGTTTGGATGTTTGGTTGGATAGAAGTCTATAATGGTCTATGATAATTATATTTTTGTACCAAATACAAAAATATGATTGATAAAATGTGTTTATGTTAGAATAAGTTCAATTGAAAGGGAGAATAAGAAGAAAACATGTTTAATTTGATAAATTACCCTGTAATTGTGGATAGATACATTGGTAATATTTTTATCCAGTTGAAATTCTTGAAATGATAAATATTTTCCTTATGATACACCCTCTATTGAACTAAAACATTCCCTAAAAGGATTTCAATATATTGTTTTTGAATAATGATCCTGGGAAGGAGGTTTATATTAATGACGTAATGTTTTTTCCTAAACAAGGATGTTTCTTTGAGTTTCTAACTAAATAAGGGTATTTCTAATCATAATGAAAAACCGTAAGAATGGTATTCAAAGTCATACACTAGAATAATGTACAAGAATTGTTTTAGAGGTGATGTCGATAAAAATCTCTATGTCAAGGATGTTGACACAAATTCAGTTAGTTTTTTTTCTATCAATTATTTTTTTTAAATTATGTGAATTCTTGTGAGGAATTTTCTATCCAAATTAATATTATTTTTTAATTCTCTATGATTAATGGGATGAAAATTTTCTTATATTCTTGAACATCATAGGTTATATTGTTTAAACATAATAGAAGAATGTTTTTGAGTTGTGAAAATTTTTCAAAATGGAAGAATCAAGGGTGTTATTTACAAGAATAGAACATGAGACCAATTTACCCGTTAATGAAGAATTATGGAGTGTGGATAAAAAGATTTTAAAATCGATTATTAGAATCCTACTTTAATTTATATTGTTTAGATTGAATTTTTTTTCCATTACAATTTTTTTCACAAATTCCTAATTAATCCAAAGGAAACATACCATTTAATGGAAAAATGAATCATGAAATATATGAAAGGTAATATTGTTTATGTCTTTAGGTATATAAAATAAAAAATATTTTGGATCTTTTGGATTTTTGATATATATATCGGAATAGTGATTTGGAGGAATGGAATCCAACTTACGGTATTCTGTTCTTAATAAAGTAAGTGTGTATCTTAGTACTCAAAGAAGGAAAATTAAATCACACTTAAAAAAAAGATAAGTATGAATTGGTATCTCATAACATAACCCACAAGATATATATAGAATGATATCCTAAGGATGTGAGGTTGGATGTTTTTTACCCATTGATACTTTTGTATGATAATATAGTTCAATAAATTAATTAAAGATTCTAATATTACATTCGAGTTTGAATCATACAATTATCATGTACCACTAACTCATAAATAATGTTGATTGTGGGAAACATTAATTGAGAGTTTTCTTGGGAGTGAATTCTTTCCCAAAATCCTTATGACTTTATTATTATACTTTCCAAGATATATTATACTATATTTGATCACAACATAAGATAATAATATTGGAGATCATTTGGAAAATAATTAGAGATTCCAATTTTTTTTCTATTGAATTTTGTGGTAAAGAAGAGAAGATATGTATAGTGTCATGGAAGATGGATACACAATACTTTTGTCACTATAAAACTGAAACATCATTATATATGAATATTTTTTATTCAGATATGGTCATAACCTTGTTTAAGTAATTTATCAATTTTTATAAATACTAGTAACATTGTTCCCCTCCTAGATTAGTAGTGGTTATTTAAAGCGTCAGTATGTAGAATAAAATATATGTGGTTGAAAAACCTCCAAAAATTGAAAAAAAATTATTATTTATGAAAAAATAACTTATTATTTATTAAAAAATTATTAAAATAATTTTCGGTGGTCTTCAATCACTATTAAAATTTTTTATGAGAAACATGTACTAATTAATGGAAATTGACATTAAAAAGTTATGAAATATAAAAAATAGGGATATATGTTGGATTTCCAATCATGGATAAACCCACCCCTATCCGCCAAAAAAACTCATAGAAAAACAACCCATAAAAATCCTTCATGTCTAACCCTTCATGTATATTCTAAAGTAATATATATGGCATATAAACTAAAATATTCCATATATTTCCTAAATTTAGTTTCCAAATTACAACATCCATACTCAAGTTCAATGTCCTAAACACTGTTCAAAGTGTTTAATTATGTTATTAAATGTATTTATATATATATAAATATGAAATGTATATAAATTACATGTCTATATATATGTATCAATATTTTTTAATTTAATTATTCTATATCTATATTCATTTAAATTTAAAATAAATATATTACATTTATATAATATATATAAAATATTTTAATATATGTTCAATGTATTGATATAGTGTATTTATTATAAATATTATATTATAGAAAAATTATATAATTGATTTACACATTTTTGTATACACACACATATATAAATATAGATATGTTAATAAATTATATTTGACATTTCAAGTGAACTATATTCCAAAATCTATATTTAAAATGATTTTTATATCATTACATAAGAAATTGTTTGGGTGAACTTATTGTTGTACTACTGTGTTTTCTTTTACTTATGTTATTAATCATAACAATTTTTAAGATCTTCCCAAAAATAAGACCCCTCTATTTGAATGAAATGAAATGTTAAAAATTAGCATGGATCATCTAGTGGATCTGCAGAAGTTTTATGAACAATTAGGGTTTTGAATAATAAGTTTATATTCATATATTTGTTTTATTTTTTTGAACAATAATTACTCTTAATTAAATATGGAATTAATGGAAAACATTATATAAAAAATTAAACAATTATGTTTTGAAATAATATTTTTTTGGTAGAACACTATTGGATTTATAGGATTTTATACATATCATTGATACGTCCGCCATTTTTGTATTTTTTTAATGATATGAGAGGATAATAAATCTATTGTTGTATCCAGTGCTTCAGATCATAAAAATGATTTTAGTCGAACTCTAGATAATAATATACAATCATCTAATTAAACTTTTAAAGGGGACTCTCATATAAGATTTATACATTAAGGGATTTGATAACTGTCATTATTAATAATGTAGGGAAAGATTCAACTGCTGATGAATGTCTTCGAAATTACACTATTCAAAATATTTTTTCTATAATGATTATGATATATAAAAGGACAATTATAATGATTATATTGATGGAAAATATATTAAAAAAGACACTCCTTTTTCTCCCACTAATATAATGTTATATTTATTTTGTCTCTCAAGTAGTTAAAAGGTAAAAAGTAACTATTGACTTTGATGGTTTTATTATTTTTCAATCAATGATATTGAGGTTGTATAAAAAATATTGATCGATTTATCCCACCATGATTTCTATATCTGATTATAAATAATGTTCATAAAATATAAATACAACAATTATTTTTTCTAAACAGAAAAATTAATGTGAAGAAAATTTTTCTAATTCATCAGACGATTCTACACCTTAATTGAACTTTGTTTTGAATTTAGATTTTGAATGATGTGTGCATGATAATATTTATACACTTCAAATTCCATAATATAAGTGTAAAATGTTGAATTATATGAAGTTTCTAACAAATTATTCTAAAAAACATAAATCAGGGTTCATTAAGACAAAATGAATTCTTGATAAATGGGTTTTCATTAAATGGATCACCATGTATTAAGGTTTATAAGATTATGTATAAATTATTTAATACTTTGAGGGTATTCTTATTTATAATCTAAAACTGAAGGTTAAAGTCCTATATGGAGAACTGAACTTGAAATCTAAAAATAATGAACTTATTTTCAATGGGTATTTCTAAGACCTTATAGGTAAATCAATAATTTACTTCTAGTCCAAACCTTGTGTATTTTCATCTCCTTTTGGTTTGTATCTGGTTCTCTCTATACTTTTTCATGGTTTTCATCTTTTATTGTGTGCTTTTATACTTAGGTATTCCTCCACCATAAATAATTCTATTATGAATGTTTCATTTTTTCGAAAGAAGAAATATATTACATAGATATGTAATTGTAAAAGTATATATATAAATAAATGGAAATATATAAATAAAATATGGGGTTTTAAATCGTTTATATAAAAATAAACCATATTATGCTTTATACATGTAAATTAATAAATATTAAAAATTAATTATTATTATTATATATAATATATTAAAAATTAATTCTTATTATTATTTATAATATATTTAAATTCATTTATATGTTTATCATTTATTTATATACTAAAATCATGAAAATAGTTTTATTATGTTTATATATTAATATAAATAATAATAATATTTATAATAATAATATATATATTTTTATACACATATATTAATATTTTTTGTGTTTGTAAAAATATATAACTCTATGTGTGTTTATATATAAAAATATATTTTTCTCTCACAAGGATTGATGGGAAATAAAAGAGGGTGTGAATTTTTAGTCTAAAAAAATCATTTTATAGAAAAATATAGTATGGAATATAATCGATTAAAAGATGCAATAATTCAACCTTAAATAATAAATGTAGTGGGTGAGGAATGAAAGTATAATATAGTAAACATGATAGTGAAAAAAATATTTATAGTAGTACAAATAAACGAGGGACACTATATCTACTCTTTATTTTTCTCAACTCAGTAAGAAAAAATCCACAGAATATAATTGACCTCTCTTTTAATAGAGAGGTTAAAATATTTATAACTTATATTTTCCGAAAAAACTAGTTTATAACCAATGCCTAAAACTTTAATTTTTCATATTTGGATTCACAACCATGAACTCCTACATTTTTATAAGGATATATAACAACCTATGATTATCCTTTTTATCAGGTAATCATAACCAAGATGTACCTTTTAAGAAGGTATAACCATGTGCGATTTAAGTGATTACAACATGATAAATTGTTATAGTACAAGGAAAATTCATCCCAATGATAAAATAAAATTTCTAAACCAATGAATGACATTTCTGATGTTTATTGAGGTAGACATTTTATCTTGGGCCCTTCATTGTGAATACATAACAAGTGAAATTAGTAAATCCTAGAAGGAAATACATAAACAACGAATCATTTGATCAAGAAGCACTTTAATATTTCAAACTGGTTATGTTGTGTCTATATATGTTATGTTATAAACCCTATGTCTCCATAAATAGATTTGAATATTGATATATGTGTCTAAAAATATTATTTACTTAAAAAATCTCTAGAATCCGTTCAAATTTAGAAATTATTTTTCCTTTATTATCTCTACACTCATATAATTTTCAAAAATAATAAATGATATAGATAATATTATCTACCAACATTTCAACCTATCAAAAAAATTATTCATTAATAAAAACGTATTCTTCAATTATCAACAATAATAATCATTAAAATCATTATTAATATAATCTACAAAAATAATATTTATATTATCATTCAAAATATCCCAAAAAATTGATGTTGAATACAAATTTAAATGAATTTGAATAGTCTTGGATTCAATAAATTTTTCTATTTGTATATCAAGCATAGTTGACTCCAATTTCTCAATTCCAAGGTGAGTGACTTTTAAATTCCTCTAAATGTTATAAGTGGTTTTATAACCAGAAACATGACCATAATCACTGCCAATAATAATTTATTTATGTAAATATATATAAATACATATAGATGTATAAATATGTTTATGTGTGTGTGTCCATATATAATTAAATATAAATATGTAAATTAATATATATTTTAATATATAAAATTATTATTAAATGACAATTTAATTATAATAATTATAATGGGTTTTACATACATTTATCTAGGTGTTTTTGTAATTTAAAAACCCACAAATATATATAAATATATATGTACATATATGTGTTTGTGAATGTTTAAAAATAAATATATATTTTCATGTAATTATATGTGTATGTATTTATTTATTTATACATTTACATATATATATATTGTTATATTGTGTATTTACATATTATTATTAATATTATTATTATTATTTGTATTTGAAAATCTAAATTCTTAAACACTAAAATTTTTTTATGCATTTTAAATCATTTAAAATATAAAAAATTTGTTCAAATTTAGTACCACTAATTTTTTTCATAATATAAGTTATATATTCTACTATGGTTTTACTGAAAACCATTATATTTATTAATTTTTAGGATTTTTTTAAAAAATGAAACTAATTATATAATTCTTTTTATTAAATCAATTGGGTGTTTCTAAACCATGGCTAATTACTTATATTTGTGGGGTTTTAAACTGGAACACATACTAGAAATTAGGTATGATTTTGAAGACCCTTTATTTTTTTTATTTTTTAATAGATAAAGGTATGATTTTAATGTGAGTGTCAGAAATACCACTAAAAAATTAGTTAAAATAATTGGGGGTTTTGTATAACCCCCTCTAAAAAATAATAGATAATATATATTTACAAATATTTTCAATTAAAAATAGATATTTTAAATAGAATTTTACATTTTGTTTACATATTTCCAACCAATATATATATATATATATAAGAGAATTATGAGGATTAGAGATCAAGGAACACTCATGAAGCTAATTGAAAAAGGTTATCTTAGATGATATAAATTGTGATTGGTCAATTGAGTATTTCTTTTAACACTGAGAGTTGGTGAACTCTTTGAAACATAATTCTATCATATGATGTGGTGTTATGATAACTCTCACACATTGATATCTTGTTAATCCTTTTTTTGAGATGATTTTGAATTTTGAGGTGTTTTCATGTGATATTTAGTTGAAGTATGTTCATGGATATATTGTACTCAAATTATAGTTATGTTATTTTATAGCAGAATGATTTTTTTTTGATTTAAGAAACAATGAAATGTTGTTATGTTATTATTCTATAATGAGCAGAAGTAGTTGGAGAATTTTTCATAACATGATAATCAAAGCACAAGAAAACAAAATAATATCATGATGACTTATTGAAGATTTATATCTTACTATTACATAATTGTTATGTCATAGTACCCGACCACAATTTGAAAATGTGAGTATAGTTGATGAACTATTCCCTACTGCCTATTATAGGCTGATTGTTGCAACTTAAGAGTTTAGGTTAGGCTAGGGTGGGATATTTCACACTGAAAGGGTAAAATTTCTATAGTGTTTATGAAATAATAGTGTATGGGAACATGCCATAATAATATTGGTCATGCCATATTAATTCATAGTGGATTTCATGGTGAAAAAAGATTGATAATATTTCACTATAATGTAAAAGAATATTCCATAGTGAATCCAAGGATAGTGGGGATTGTTTGGGTCTCCATGAACATTTGAAAATATTAACTAAGATATATAAAATAATATTTTTAGATCAAGTTTTTTTATAAATATCATACTATAATATAAAACCATCACTCAATAATTTTTCCAAGGTTATTAAGAACTGGATTTTAGATTTTTTAATTTTGATAAAACATTTTTAAAACGAACCATAAATTATATTGAAAATTTTAAAAATTATACTATATGATTTAAGGGGAAGAACAATCGTATACATGTGATCTATAGTAGGAGGCATATGAAGTGGCTACCAAAGATCTATAAAAATATTGAAACTCCTATAAATCTATCTTATACACGGATTATGAACTATATACATGGTTTTACCTCATTACTCACAAATAATAAAAAATTAATACAGATAGTTGAATCACACATGTTGGAAACTATAGATACCCAATTTAAAGAAATATTTTTTAGCATCCTAAAAAATACATATGTAGAACATGTTTTATTTTTCATATATCTAATTCTACTATAGATTATTTTTGTTTATGGATCTAGGATTTACGTAGAATGAGAAAACATGTGAAATTGAAGTAAATGACATGTATTTGGAAGCATTGAGTCACCCCACTCAGTGATTCTCATTATGATTTCTCAAGTAACTTCACTTTATTATATTCATTTAATGGTCTGACTTATAATCTTAATTCAAGGTTAAAAAATCTAAAATAAAACATTGAACATATTGATTTCATGTTCCACATCACATGTAATTCTATTTATTTAGTTCATTCATTAAATTTTCATATTTAAGGAACATATAACTTCAAAAATCTAACAACGTAATTTTCACTACAATTTTAATCCAATATCATACTACCATATTTTTAGATTAAATAATTATGAATATAATTTCATTTGAAAAAATGAAAATATAATAATAAGGTATCCCATATATCACATTAATCTAACCTCTCTCTTTGAATTAAATATCTGTTAATAAAATTAATCCAATTTAACATACTTAATCAAATAATATTAATAAATATAATCCAGTAATAAAACTAACAAAATTGAAGAAAATAGAGAGAGAAACCCAATATCCAAGATTAAACTAGTGCTTGGATTATCACATAATACAATAAAATATCCAAATCTTCAAACCCATACTCCCCATGAAGAAGAAAAAAATATATCATTCATCAATATTAAGTCAAAGTACATTTTCTAATACCACAAATGCTATAAAAGTAATGTGATAGCCATGAGAATTATGAAAATGTAAAATGATACCGTGTACCAGCTTAAATTGGCATCGAAGAAGGATAAAAGTAAAAATTCAACACCTAAAAACCCAATAATGTATAAGAGATCACACTAGTCACCCATGGCTATTCAAGAGAATAAATGGTTAAACCTAATGGTCATGAATTTTATTTGTCGTAAATAAAATCTAAATATGTATTGGAGATAATAAGTACAGATGAATGAATGAAGTATGGAAACTGAATATTCTCCATCTCAAATGTAATGATTTTTGTAGTGGTATTAAAGCTCAAATACACGTTCCATGGTGTTGAATAACTAAAACATAGTTTGAAACAATGAAGAAGGAATTAGAATACCATGAAAAATAATATTTTCCATGACGATGATGTGAAAACGAAGATGAGGAATTAAAAAAATTTATGCAGTAAAAAATTTATTTCATGATGAATTATTTAATGGAAACAAAATTACGTAAATAGATAATGAAGATGATGTTTTAGAATAGATTGATATTAAATAATTTTATTTGAACTATTATATGTTTTTTCGTATTCCTAATACTAAAAAACAGGCCAACCACACAATACAAAAGTTCCGACTTGATATATATTATTATGGGATCAAGCCCAACCAAAAAGTAGATACAACCAAATAGGATTTTTGGGGATCAGGTGAGTTCATAAATGGGAATGAGAGTGTGGAAAAATATTCACACAATAGTTCATGGATAATTATACAAGTAGTTCTATAGCCACTACACAAGGGCATGATGTGGCATCGTGTCAGTGGTGTGCATGGAGTAGATCCTGGAGTGGAGTTCGAGATACATGCATCTAGTCATTTATGTAATGAGATGTATTATAGAGGATATAATGGTTTAATGGTCTTTGAATGTGGGGTCACGCAATATATAATACATTTCATCGACATAAAAAAATTTCATTATGAATTATTACCGTTCGATCTAGTTTATTTGAACCATATGATCGTGAAATCAATTGTCTTATACATCAAAACATATCTTGATAGTGGTGTGAAAGCATGTCATCAAGCTTTAAATAGTTTCATAAATGGACATCTTTAGTGATGAATCCACATTCTTGAATGACCAAGGTACATTCATGTAATCATTGTCTTTCATGCATGCAGTGGCATATAGATTGCGTTCAAACATTTAGAAGAAAAATATTTATATTGGATAATATAATGGTCACAAGAACACCCAAAACATCATGTAATGTGGAACATTTTCATGATGGTTTTTTTATCCACAATGTCACATGATCAAGCAAAGTGATCATGGAATTAGTTATTCACATCAGTTTCAAATAAAAATTTCAATATATTTAGTATTTGAAATAACTGAGATACACATAGATCTTTATGTGTTTAATAGGATTTAAATCAATATTAAATATAAATTCGGTGAAGTGTAAAATAAAATATAAATACTAAGGTATATATGAGATTCCATTAACTACATTTTATAAAAAATTAATAGATCTGAGTTTTTTAGAAACAAATCACCAACATTATCCATTCACTCAAAGAAAGAAAATTTGGCGTGATCCAGTCACATGAAGGAGAATAAACCCACATATTTTTTTTATTATAAGGATGCGTATCTCATAATCCATACATGGTTATTAGAAGAAGAAGATATCTCATGGACACTTCTTGTAATTACGACATGTAGTTTGTTGCATGAAGGGCTTGGGATACTGCAGGTCTTATGACACATGTTGGAAATAATTCATGTGATGATAGCTATATTTTTAAAGATTATATGTTGATACATTTATCATTTTGTATTAATAATAAAATATTCCAGTATATTAACTTGATCTTGAAAAAATTATGTTAAAGTAATTGGTGACCCATATATACATATTGGTATATGAGGAGAAGAAGACATGATATATTACATGCTTAATATTTCATGAACCATGTCGAAGGAAAAGGTTTATAATGGATCCAGTTATTTATAAATATTTTAAAATTAACCTAATGACAATAAAAATATGAAAATAATACAAATTGTTAAATTTATTAAATAATGTGTTCAAAAGTTTATAACATACACCATGTGTTTCATATTTCCTTCATGGATTGTGTCGGTAGTTTAAAAGATGAGAATTCAAGGAGGAAGATTGAGTTGAAATAAGAAAGTTATATTTTTAATTAAATAATATTCAAGAAATAATTTTCTTCACTCTAACACATTTTTTTGAGGCTGAGAATTCATTATACTGAAGGAAGAACATCTTTCTGAGTATTGTTTCACTATGGTAACTAATAAAACACTAGTGACTATAAATATACGAGAAATTCTAGAAAGATGTAAAGGTACATTAATAGGTTTATATGAGAAATTTAGTTCAATAAAACTCATGGAATAATATGATCATCTTTTTTTCAAATAAGTAATTTGGAGGTGATAGAGAACATCCTATAGGGAATCAAGCCCTGAATAAGAAATGAGACTGTGTAATGTAGTATGAATATCCTCTTGTGTGAATCAAGACTATGAAGGCTAGGTTGGACTCTGGTCACCTTGTGTGAGGAAATTTAATGATCCTCATATATGGAATCAAGTGATATAATTAATTGTGACACTATATGAGTTATTTTAATTGATTTATATAGTGGATAATCTATGTTGGGGGGATTAATCAACATGATAAAGAGTAGGTTCACTTTTAAACAAAACCTTACAATTCCCAATGTTTAGAGTTTTTTTATACTAAATCATTCATTTTGAGGTTGAAAAAAACTATAAGACTAGAATGGGGTTTTAACCATCCGCAAAGGTTGAATTGAAAGCAAAAAATTTAAAAATTATAATATGGACCATTAATTCACCCTCCCCCTCTTGATGTTCTCAATGTAATCCAAGATCTATAATTATTATCTGAGGGAAGGTATCATATTAATGATTAATAATTCTACTAATAATGGAGAGAAAATATTTTATAAATTGGTGTCACAACCCATCCCACAAGGCCCGTGTCGTGATAATCCAAGCCTGACTTCCATAGTTTTGGTGCTGGTAACTTGCAGTGAATAGGCATATCCAAAAAATGGAAGGTATTTTCCTTTAAACCTGTACATTTGTAAAAAGATAAAACTACAGAATATAAACACCATTTAAGCCACAAATATCACTATGATAACTACTAAGAGTACAATAAAAACTAAATGTATAAAGGGGCCATAATACAAGCCCAAAACCACAAAAGAAAAGTACCACTACCATGATCCATCTTCTCGAGACCCCACTTGAAGGGTGGGTGAAGGGTAGCTGCATGTAGTCATATAAGTACGTCTGTCCATTCCATCTAACTAGGAACCACTTGGTCCCAGACCACAAAGGTCTCCTCCAAAGTTTCCGTCCATCCTGTCTCATTGAGCACCACCGGGTCCAGGACCACCATGGTCTCTGTCGAATGATCGATCACTTGTATGGTACATGACACATACGGGAAAATCCCATGCAAGGGTGAGTAACATAATACTCAATAGGGACCTCAAAACATTATGGAAAGACCACAAAAGTATGTATTCCCATGGTACTTTCAACTCATGCATGTGTAATATAATGTATGTAAAGAAAAATTGTCTGTCGTACACTGAACACCTTGGACTACTAAGGTACTTGTCGCTAATGAGTACCATGGGTCTTCTGGGTCACACAGAGCCTCTCCCCACTATGGGATTGTAGGGTTACAGAGATCCACTTCCCACTTATGCCATCATAGCTGGCCCACATAGGAAAACTTATAGCTGATCCACAAAGGGTCACTTGTAGATGATCCACACAGGGTCTCTTGTAGCTGATCCACATAGGGTCTCTTGTAGCTGATCCACACAGGGTCTCTTCTAGCTGATCCAAACATGGTCTCTTTTAGATGATACATATAGGGTCACTTGTCATCTAGGCCTGCAGGGTCATTTAGACCTTCTTGTCAGTAGTCTTTGGGTCTCATCCAACCATAGGATTCCCACACGTAGTTTTCTTGATTCTCAGATAATTCACCTCTCAAGCCATTATCAGCATTTCAACATCCATGAAAGTCTCTTTATAGTATTCTAGAAAAACTAGCTCTTCATGAAGATTACATCAATACAAATGTCTCACCAATCAGACACCCATTCTAAAAGATATTAGAATTTCAGTAAATAGGGTCCGATTATGTCAGGGCCTTGTTCGAACAGGTCGGACCGACCCAACCAAACCGGACTGGGGATCCCGCATGGCCCAACCCAATTCAACCAACCCAACCCAGTTTGGGTTTGGGTCGGCCCAGTCCCGCCTGGCTACTGGGCTAGCCCCATTGGGGCTTACTAGACCTGGCCTAGTTCTACCATGGTTCTAGCTAGCCGGGTTTCCCAGCGACCCTGTTCCATCCAGCCCGGCCCACAATAGGTGGGCTGGTTCATTCCCAACCTGGGCCGTCCAATGGCCTAGTTTTATTTTGTTGACCCGACTCGTAGAATCGGGTCGGCTTGAGTTCTAGCCTGGGCTGCCCAATTTCCCGGTTCGTGCACCCCCAACTCGGGATGGATGTCAAGATGTCCCCCTTTTGCGGGCCAACCCATAAGAATAAAACCAGACTGCTGGGTAGCCTGGACTAGTAAAGGACCAGAGCACCTATTACAGGTCAGGCCGAATGGAACCCGGTCGCTCGACAACCCGGTAGGATGGACCCATGGCTGAACCGGGCCAGGTCCAGCAAGGGCCAATGGGCCTGGATAGCCTAGACCATAACTGATTCGGGTTAAGTCGGTCGAACCAGACCAGGTCATGTAGGACCCTCAGGCAAGGTTGGTCCGGTCAGTCTGAATAGGTCAGACTGGGCCCAGAGACAACAATTCCCTGTTTACTAAAGCACCAATATCTTTCAAACCGAGCGTTCAATTGAAGATCTGTTTACTGCGTTGGAACCCACATGATGAGATCATACTTTTTTAATTCTCTAAGTACACTTTAATGGAAGTTGAATAAAGTATAATTGTTTGATGTGTGGATTCTCTTGGAATGAAGCACACTACATGTGGGAATCATGTGGCCGGTTGAGACCTAAAGACTGCTGACGAGTGGATATAAATGACCCAATATGACTAGATGACTAGAGACCCTATGAGAATCAGCTACAAGTGACCCTTTTTGGATCAGCAATAAGAGTCCCTATGTGGATTATCTACAAGATACCATTTATGGATTAGCTATAAGCAACCCTGTGTGGATCAACTATAATTGACCCTGTGTGGATTAGCTATAAACAACCCTGTGTGGATCAGATACAAGTGACCCTATTTGGAGAAGCTTTATGTGACCCTGTGTGGACCAACTATGATGGATTAAGTGGGAATGAGCTCTATGTGACCCAGTAGGTCCATAGTGGGTACCGACTCGGTGTGAACCAACAGACCCACGATACTCATCAGGGATGAGTACCACAGTAGTATAAGGTGTCCAATGTACGAATAATAGTTTTTTTACATGCATTATATTATACCTACATGAGATGACATTAACATATGCATATCTTCTTTTTTTATCTTTCCCTAGTATTTTTGGGTCCCTAATGAATATTGTGTTACCCACACCTACATGGTCTTCACCCACACGTGTAGTCTCCTGTGCAGGTGATGGACACTTCGAAAGAGACCTTGGTGTTTTGGGACGAGGTGGTGCTCAGTGAGACAGGATGAACAAATTGTTCAACAGAGACCTTGTTGTTTTAGGACCAGGTGGCGATCAGTGATACGGGATGGACATATGTACTTATATGGATGGATGCAGCTACCCTTCACCTACCCTTCAAGTGGGGTCTCGAGCAAATAGACCATGGAAGTTTTAATTTCCTTTGTGGTTTTGGTCTTGTATTATAGCCACTTTGTACTTTCAGTTGGTATTGTATTCTCATTAGTTGTTTCAATGATATTTATGGTTTACTTTGTGTTTACTTTCCGCAGTTTGAGATTTGTGCGTGTGTACGGGTTTAAATGAAAATGCCTTCCATTTTTGGGATATTCCTTTTCGGTGGTAGTTTCCAACCCCTGGCCTATGGAAGGTGGGCTTAGGGTAGTCACTAAATGGGCCCTAGGGGAAAATTCATGATAATTGGATTGTGTTACTACATATTTTGGTAATAACTAATATGGATAGATGAACACAATAGTAGCCTTCCTATAATAACTTGGTGTAAAAGTTGGAGATGCAACAATTGTGGAATTCCACCATATTATGAGAATGATATTTTAAAATTTTTAGATAGGAGGACTCTATAAATTTATGGAAAATCTTAGAATGATCACCCAAAATAATTATTTTAGAAGGTATACAATAAATTCATATGACTCCCAACTACTAAGGATATATTGGACAAACTAATGACTAATTATGAGGGAAATATAAATTTTTAGGAGGAAATACTATAAGTATAGAGAAGTGTATTGGAAGATATCAACATAGTTGATGATGAAAGTATTGATAACTACATTAACAGATAAAATGAGATTATTAGAAGCATCATATACTTAGAGAAATGCTTGATAAATAAACCATTGTGATGAAGCTTATGAGAGACATTCAAGATAAATTTTATCTAAGGGTTTATGAAGATGAATACTAATAACATCTATCACTATATAAACATCACAATATTCCCATAGAATAATTAATGTGAAAAAGTAGTCTTTATAATAAATAAATATATGAGATGGATTTTGAATCCATGATAAATGGTAAATTTAATGATATAAGAGAACAAAATTCTGTTGATTCTAAATATGAATAAACTGAGATGTATTTTTATCTTGTAAAAGAATTATTTACAAAATTTCATTAAAAAGGTAAAAAATAAAAGTAAAGAAGACACTAAAGTGTTTCAATAGTAATTGAGTTGTAAAATTTTCATATAACATTCCAAAGAATATTTCAAATGTCATTGAGACTGGGGATAAAGATGAATACCTCAATGTAAAATCTAAAAAGGTGAATATATGAAAAATGATTTCAATGAAAAAGGGAAAAATATTATTTTTAGAGAATTTGATAAATATTAATCATTATGTAGTGGGATAGAAAATAAATGATCTTCCCAGAATCAAGTATGTTTAATTTGAAAATATAAAATAGGTAAAGACACATTTCATGGAGTATAAGGTAAATATATAACTGAACTATAATTTCACTTAAAGGATAATATACATTCTAATCTTAATGAAAACATGAAAAATAAGACAGATAAAAGGAAACAAATAATGGATAATGAAGAGAATGACAATAAATAAAAGGAATATATTAATAAGATAAAGAAATATATGAAAATATAGATGAGATAGAATAAAAACTAAAATATTTTAGAAGATAAATCACATAGAATAGAATAGATTGAAATCAAGTAAATTAAATTCATTGAAAGAAAATAAGAATAGTTTAAAGAATTTTAATCTTTAAAATATGGTGTATTATCTTGAATCAATACATATTGAGAAATAAGAATAATTATCTGAGTCATAATCTATGTTTATTTCATCACAATGTGAATTGAAGAAGATGAAATAAGACATCACAAAAGTAGTTGAGATTAAGGTTGAATCTTCTCTAATATCTAATAAGTAGGTTACATAGTAAAAGGTTGATTATATACATTATGAATCTCAACATAAATTATTTTCTTCAAATAGTATAGGCTATAAAGATAAGACTAAATATTTATGGACCAAATGATAAACTGAGAAATCATTATCCAAATGAATTAAATTGAATAATGATTGAATAAGAAGCATTACCCCATAGAATATATGTCCATAATTAGTGAAGAGACTATCTAAAAATCCTTCAGAGAAAAAATACTATTAGTTAGTAAGATCAATGTTTAGAGGTTACTTTTGGTGTTTTGGATTGTTTGTGCATAAATATTATTCATGTTCATACAATATGTCACTACTTGGGAAGTTTAATTAATATAGGGAGAGCAGTGAAATGAAAATGGAATTATATAATTAGAGAATGAAAACTATTACTAATAAATAAAATAATCCCTTAGAAAAAAATAAGTATTAACTATTGGTTAATGTTTGTTCTGGTTGTAAGACGAAGGGTCATATATCTATGAAATGTACGACAATATTTATAGGATATATTCCCTATGTTGTGAATCATTAGAGGTTAAGATATAAAAACAATGGAATGTATTTTTAATACCCTGAGAGTACCAAGAATGTAAATATAGAGTTCCTAGTTTTTTATCCTAATCAATTTAAATTTTACTAAAAATTGGAATAAAAATTGAAATTTCTAATGATTAAAGAAAGTAAGTTTCTATCGAATGTGTGGTGAAATAGGATTAGAATCCATCTACAAATGATGAATTGAAAATTTTTAAGCGTTAAATGTGTAAACATAATGATCATGGAATGAAACATTATAAGACAATTCTACTATCCCATGAAGATGGTGTTGATAAGATGTGGAAAATGCAAATAATCTTTTTAGGTATGGGAAATGAAAAGGCATAAACTTCAGAATTTTCAACTGATGATGAAAAACCAATCATAAATTCTAAGAGAAATAACAACTATGTCTCATCCAAAGTTCATACTAATAATAAAAATATGAATGAATGGTTGAGATGAAACACAAAAATAAAATATATCTTCAAAAAACATTAGAGGTCCCACCTTATTACATTATTCTTGATTATTTGAATGGACTTTTATGGAATTGATGGAGAATAAATTTTCATAATTGAGAATATCAATTTCAATGATGATAAATTAAGTGAATTACATGAGTGGGAAACATTAAATATATTCTATAATCATCACACATGAACATCTTACTTGATTATGTCAAACGATCTCTCAATGGGGAGTGATGGATCCTAAGAAAGAAATTATGTTGTAGAAGTAATAATTGTTTGAATGTCTTTTTTATGATGTAGGTAGTTTATCTCTAGAAAAAACATCTTAGATAACCCTTGAAATGAATAAGGATGAATTATATTGAAAATGGTATCACATTTATAAATATTGTTTAGTTGAATTTAATTCATTGGTGACATCACTCTTGTTTTCTATACTAGGTTATCCCACATAGACATATAGTTTGATAACATAATATTCATTTCATTTTGAAAAGTACGACTCTATTCATTGAGGTGTAATATTAATAAAATATAGTTTTTATGTTTAATTTTAAGTGAGTACCTTAGAATAAACCCGTTCATATGTTGACGATAAAGAGGAGAAGAAAGAGAGATAAATCCACATGTTGACATGGTGTATTGGTTAATGGTGTTGAAAAAAATACAAAGGGGAATATCATTGAACATAATGGGCTTGAATTTTTTTTAAAGGGTCAATATGAATAAGATATTAAAATAAGATATGAAGAGAAGAAGTATAAAGAATGAAAATTCTCAATATGAAATGTGTTGATTTTTGAACTGGTCTTAAATATCAATGGTGAGTGTAAAAGTGGTTGAAGAACTAACCCATTGTTTACAACTATGAGGAAGAAATATAAAGACCAAGAAAAAAAATATTTTCCGTGATGATGAAAAGATAAATTATAATATGAATTAAAGAAGGCCATGTAATTTTTATATTTTTACATGAGGAGAAATTAAAAGGATATGAAATTTTATGAATGATTTTTGAAGAATAATTTTGAGAGTTTATTGATATGAAATTCTATACTCGTAATTATTATATGTTATATTTGAGTTGGACTTATACAAAAAATAATGGTCTAAATACACAAATGACATGGACTAGATTGATCTATCTTATTGTGGGAGCAATCTCAACAACAAGGGAGTGATATCCCATGTGGATGAAGTGGTGGAATGGGTGATCACATGTATGGGCAGACAAGTGTGCACACAGAGGAACACAATAGTGAATGAGTTAGTTTTCATAGAGGTTCCAGATCCACTGAGAAATGTAATGTCATGGATTCATGTCAACAGTGTGTGTGGTGTGGTTCTAGATTCAATCCTTAGGCTAATCACATCGATCCACTAAAGGAATGAAATGTATTTAATGGATAACATGGATGGACCTATTTTTTATGTGGGATAATATGACATGTATTACTATTAATATATTTAAATAATTTTTTTTAAAGAATCATTAACAACTATTCTATTGTATCCAATCCATCTAATCGTGAACTCAGTCATCTTCTACCTATATCAATCATCTGAGGGAGGCGCCATAGTACATTACTATGATTATGAAAATTTCATCAATTAAATTATCAAATTATGAATCGGTGTTCTCAACCTACCCAAGTACGTATCTTAAATCATTATCTTTCATGCATTTGATGATGAATATAAGGTCTTAAAAAAGTGAGAAGAAAAATTTTCCATTCAATGAATGGATTAATTATAATAACACCCATGAAATCATGTGAATATGAATGTATGCATGAATATAAGATCATGGAAAACCATGGTTTCATGATGGGTCTTACAATGATTTTTTTCATGATCAAGAGAAGAAATCATATGATTGTGTTTCCTATTAGTGTCATATGCGAATTTTGAGATGTTTTAAATTTTAATTACAAGAGACAAACATTCATTTTTGGGGGTTTTATTCACTTTGAAATTCAATAAAATCTTAATGAATGGCTATGTAAACATGACTCTAAATATTATGAAATTTTTGAGAGGATACTTTATATTATTTTTAATACTTTGAGATATCTTAATTTTATATAAATATGGAACACACATTACCCTTTCACATGATGGAAGATATGTCTACCTGATCCATTCATGCAATGGATAATACACCCATGTTCTTTGTTCATGATAATGAGTATCTCATGATGCATTCATGGTTACCTAAAAGAGAATATATACCTTTCACACTACTTGTGAACCTGACATATAGTGTGATGGGAAGAGGTTTTTAGATATCGTGGGTCCTCTAATATGTGAGGAAACCAAGTCACAGGGATCAATCAACATTCATGAATATTATAGGAAGGAAGGAATTTTACATTTGTCCCAAGTAAGAAGAGGGACCATGTCATTATTAATAGTGTTGATGCAGATGCTTCTCTCTTCCAACACCCCTTTATTTGCAAGGCCATCTGCAATGTAATTCGCCTCTCAGAAGGTATGCATGATAAATTAGTTTAGGGAAGAGATTTTTTCAATGCAATTTATCCACTTACCTGCCAGATTCCATGCCAATCTTGTCTGACCCATCCTGATTGCATGAACTATTGTGGTTGAGTCACACTCGAACCAAATTTTGTTCTAATGTCATTGGTAGGCAATATCCACTGTGGTGATGAGTGCCTTTATTTCATCTTCCAAAGATGTAGTGTTCTTGTATGGACTATAATTGCATTCCACAACCTCCCCATCCTGATTCCTAAAAATTACCCTATAGCCTGATGGTCCAGGATTTTCCTTGGAGGCTACATCAGTGTTGCATTTTTACCATCCATTAGAGGGGGAAGTCTATATCACCGCCATCATGACCCTTGGTTTGGGATAGTAACCTGCAACCTTCAATCTTATGAGTATTACAAAATCCCTGAAGGAGGTGTTACAATTCTCATTAATCAGGGAATTAGCATTTTGAATGGACACAAGAATGCTACTAATTGTAGTGGCTCCATTAAATCTTGATAGGAGATGAAAAAAGTTATTGAGATCCTTCCATATAACATATAGTAGTTCATCAGATGCAACCTACAACAATGCATTTAGCTGTTTGGATTGCTAAACTCTAAGCAGATGATGTATGAACTACATAACTAAGGGAGTATTGGGAGGTTCCAGCTAAAATATGTTAAGAACTATGTTCCACAGTGGAGAATCCATGTTATAAGACAAGAACAAGTGATTGATATTCTCTCTATGCTAACCACAAAATGCACATCTCGAGCATAATGAAATCCAAACCCTTTGGATGTTCACATCCACTCATATTTTGTTATGATAAAGCCTCTAGAGAAGTTCAAATCTGGAGGAAAGTATCAATTTTTTGTTCATTGAGCCAATAAAACTTTTGTCACACTTAAACAGGTATTTTTAGAAGCTGTTAGAGTTTAGTAGTACAGCTTGAGACCCTTCCCATAGCAGTATATCCTCAATCTTGATAAAATCATAGTTGTTAATAATTGAGAAGATTTCATTTAGAATGCCACCTTTGCATTGGATCTGGTCTTTGATGGATAAGCCATTTTCAATGTTCTACTCTTCACTATTTAACCTTCCCATAAGTGGTGTTCTTGTCTAATTGGTGGACAAGAATTTCAGACATGAATCTGCATTGACCACCCAACGTGAGTTCCCCATGATTATGCATAACACTGAACACATGCTAGTCCAGATTGGTGAATCCATGTATCCATGCCTCCCATCAATGAGCCTTGGTATAATTATTCTCCTCAAGAAATCAAGAGAGGAAGAGTTGTTGTGAATAAGGCTCCAGATAAACATGGCTTTTAATTTCGTATTAAAATAGTTTAAAAATATTATAATGTGAAAACAAGAGATTCCATGAGAATAACATGATCTTTAAAAAACTATGTAATTGAAGATGGTGTCTCATATTTATGTATAGTTATATGTGGAGGATAGTACATGATATATTACATGATATGATTTCATGAAGAAGATTTTTGGAAAAGGTTTTTCATTTTTGTGTTTCTACAATGAAGCATGACAAAATAACAGAAAGAGAATAAACACATGAAAATATCAAAATATATTAATATTAATAAAAAAGGTGTGGTAGGCTTTACAACATACCTTTTCCATTAAATATTTAATGCATGAAGTGTATTAGAAGTTAAAAAGTTGAGAAATTATGAAGGAAGACTGAGTTGACATAATGCAAGTTCTATCATGCATTAAATAATATTTCAAAAATTGTGTGCATCACTATAAAAAATTCTATTGAGGTCAATACTTCATCAGACTAAATGAAGAACATCTTCTGAAGAATTATTGGGCTGAGGTAACTAATTATACAAAGGTGATCAGAAATATACCAGAATGACTAAAAAGATTCAAAGGTACTCAAAGATGCTTACATGAGTATTTAAAATCCAGAAAGATGTTGTAAGAAGATCAAAATCTATTGTTACACACAAAACCAAGAGATAAAAGATATTATCTTGAAGTGGATCAATACTTCATGTAGGAAGGAGACTATGTGATGAATTATAAAGTTACATTGTCTGAATCAAGAGTGTGATTGCTTGTGTGGACTATCATAACACTTCTTCAAGAAGTATAAACATCATCATGTGTGGACCAAAGAGTTATAATATAGTGTGAAACTGTATTAGTGATTATAATTGATTGGTAAAGTGGAGAATATGTATTGGGTGGATGAATAAAAATGGCATGAATTAGTCTCTCATTGAGACTAAACCATGTAAATAATGATGTCTGAAGTTTTTTATTTATTGCATCATTTCATATGAGGATGTTATAAAATAGAAGAGTGGATTGAGGATTTATCATAACATAGAGGATCAATTAAAAATGGAAAACTTGTAAAATAAAATTGGATTATTGATTAAAATCCTCCCCCTCTCTACAATCTCACACTGATCTAAACTCTTCAGAAATAACTAAATATAAGGATAAGAACCTATCCAAAGTAATTATTAAATATCTATAATGAAAATCAAAGTGTAATGTGATTCATTTTAGTATAATTATGGGTAGTCAGTAGGGGATTTTAAAATAATGGTATTTAAACTCATATCCTCCCAATGGCATTTCAAAATTTTTCCCTTTAAATTCATTGGCCTCAAAAATATTAAAATGAAATATCCATCATTATATCATAAAATTTTGGGTCAAGGGGTTAAACCAAAATTCCTAGTATTAATGTTTTTATGATGTAGTTCAATAACATCTTTCACTTTTTATGTCTATTCTCAAATATATATATATATATATTCCGAAATATACCATGGAGAGTCATATAAATTTAAAAAAACATAACCTAAAACTATATCCTAAAACCATATTTCATAACATCAAATTATGCCATAAAAATATCATATATATGCCACTATACCATAATTATAATTTCTATGGTGTAACTAACAAAATCATATCATAATATACATGCTATAATATCTAGTAATAAAAAATTACCCTAGATTTTGACCTTATGTAATATCATCTACCCATGGAATTAATGACTATATATTATAATACATTATGTTTTATTTTTTTAATATATTCTCTAACACCTCGAGATTTTAAAAAAAACTATGTTTTATATGTTATGTTTCAAATATTACAGATCTTAAACAAACTCTAAAATACCATTATTTAAAGAAGACCATTTTTAACTAGAAGTTAAATTAGTAGGTGTGAATTATATTAACTAAAATATGAAACAAATATGAAGTCCATATTCAATACAAATTTAATTATTATTAGTATATGAACACAATTTTTTTTAAAATTTATATTATTCTCCAAATAAAAGTTATCACCAAAAAGAAATTTTTATTCATTTCTATGATAAAAAAATTAAAATTAAATTTTTACACTTTTATAAAATAAATTTTAAAAAATACTAATCTTTTTTTTGAATCTACAAATAAAATTTATCTTTGGGTAATGTTTTTGGGATGTTTAGAAAATAGTTTATTTTGGGGTATAAAGTTAAAATCCTATTTGTTACAACAGACCATAACTCTTATGAAATAGTTATTATATGATCATGATTTAAATTTTTTAACCCTTATTCACGATAAAAAATTATTTACCTAATGACATAATGCATAATGTGTTACATTGAGAAACACTTGCTTTAGAATTTTTAATACCATTATTTTAACCTTAAAAAACTATTCTTATGAGTTATACATGTACCATCTTTAGAATTGACTTTTATTAACATTATAAATTGAATCATGTAAAATCACTTTGATATTTTTAATTATGATTTAAAAATTTGGTTATAAGTTAATTTTCATTTTTAACCATTAAAATGATACAGTGGGAAAAATATTTGCTGAAGTATTGTTTAAATAAAGTAATGTGTTAAAGTTTAAATGTAAATGATTTTAATTCCTAGAAATTAAAAAATTAAATGTGTGGATGATGTGTTGGTCAACATTAAACAGACACTAAAAAAATTATTTATCAATCTAATTCATTGGAATTAATTCCACCAAAATGTGGTTGACTTTAAATATAAAATAATCATTATTTGATCTCTTAAAACAACCCCTCATCAAGAATAAATACCACTCCTCACCATTAAATTTCTCATCGGCCTGAAAGATATGAGAATATCTTACAAAATCACTCTTAACCACTCTCCCCATGTTCAAGTGCTACTGGTCAAAAACAAATACAAAATCTATGTTCCATAAGGTTTCCTTCAAGGATGTTATATTCTAGATGAGACTTTCTCAAAAAACAACTCTTAATAACTTTTCTTTTTTGACCTTCACTTCACCAAAATCATCCATAAAGGGATAATAACCCCAGTTTAATGTATATAATATAATAATATATTTATAATGTAATATATTATATCCATAATTTTTTTATCTACTATTATTTCATGAAAGGAAACCATTTTATAAATTATAGTGGTTAACCATCTATATGGATAATTATTTTTCATTTTCAATTATCACATTAAGGGCTGATAATAAAATTATTATTCTAGTATAATAATACTGTAATAATTATTTTCCAACCCATTTCATGTTATTAACTAATATATATACAAACTATTGAATAAAATTAAACTAGTTTGTTATGGTTTGAAAAAATACTAAAAAATACAAAACATTTATCATAAACTTTTTTCAAATGAATCATCCTTATGTAATAATGGAAAATGATATAGGAGACCATTTAAAATTATGTAATTGAATAAATTACATTTCATTTAACTTATGTAGTTTCATTTACATTTGAAAATAAAATTCTTAATTGTACTACAACCCATGAAAATGAGAAACAGACTCACCTAAAATAACTAAAATAACAAAATATTATTACTAAATAGGTTGTAAGATGTCATATAAGGTATTAAAAAATTGAATATGTTTCATAACTGAATTATTAAAATTCTTTAAACCTTTATACTATAGGTTAATGTATTAATAATTGAAGGAAAGTGTGAGGTAAGGGTTTCTCATCTCACTTTTACTTCTATTAGATATATTCCTTACTCACCACTTATTTATTTTGTTTAGTGTATATAAATCCCTTTTATATATCATATCATTAATTTAATTATATTTAGGTTATTTTATGTTTTATTTTATAACTGTTAATTTTATGGGGAATATGTTTCAACTGATTTTAAGTGGTAAGGAATTTCATTATTAAATTTCCATTCATTAGGCCGACCTTATACTTTTTTTGATTATTTCAGGATAAGATTAAGTGTTAAATGGAATTTTATTATATTATGGTTCATTAAAAATTATTTTATATGGATTTAAAACTGATACATATAATTGAATCATTTTATTAATGTTCATTTCAATGATTCAATATTTTTAATATACCTTATTTTAAGAAAATTATATTCAAAAAAGTTTCATTATAAATATCTTTTTCATCCTTGGACTTGTTTTCAAAAACAGTTTCCTTGTTTTTTTAATATTAAATTATTTGTATTTAAATTTAAATTTCACTTATTTTTACTTTTTAAAAAAATTATTTGGAAGACATATTTTTTCATTTTCTCAACAATGTTATTTAAGGATTATTATGTAAAAATATGTAGTGAATGGTTTTTTAACTTATATATAATGAAAATATTTTACCTTCATCATATAACCTTAAAAAATTAAACCTTTCATAAAAATTTTAAAATGTTATATTCAAAGAAAATAATCTCTTTATTACATATGAAGTATTGATATTTTAAAAATTATTTTAAAACTAAAAAATGTATTTTACTCAAGAAATATTTTAGTATTATCTTTAAAGTATGATAATCTATGTTAAAATATTTTATTTAATCTTTTCATGAAGATTTAATCTAATATTAACATGCATCAAATTCATATTGACAGTTTATGATGAGTTAGAATTGAGAAATATTGGAATTATGTATGAATATTTCTTATAATATAGATGGTTCTGATTTTTTAGGGCATTATTGATTCGTTTGTATTATTTATTCATGAGATGAGTGAATTGTAATAATTAAGTGATTGGAAGGGGCCCTCTATATCACTTAGAATCATTTTTAGGTATCATGAGACAAACCATACTGGTTTTAGGTAGAGGCCCTATCCATTTATTTTAAGATGTCTTGGCCATGACCTTGAAGAAAAGTTTCAAATGATCAACATTATGCATTCCATCATTATGATATTATATATTTATTTACGTGTGATTATTCAATTAATAGAATATTTATGGTTATTTTCTCAAGATCATGTGATTATTTATATTACATTATTATATAATATTTTATTTCATCCATATTATTCTCAAGTTACAGAATAAATGGAATGGGTTCAGTAATTTTCATTGCCATAATTGTTATTGATTATTTATGATAGGTTCGACTATATACATACCCTCACTGAGCATCTGATATCACCATTTTTTTATGTTTTATTTTCTACTAGGATTCTAAGAAGTTTATTATGCTTAATATGTTGGGTTAAGCTAAAAGAATAATGATGTTATAAAGGATTAACTATGTTGAATATTATATTTTCAATTTTAATTTAAAGTTCAAGTATGTATTTTTTTCCAAAACTACTAAACTATTCAATACTTTGGGATGAGATTACATGTATATTATTCCATTGTAACAAAGTATCCACTGACTCTAGGTTTTGCAACCTGACCCCAGAAATCCCAGAGCCAGTGTTTTCTATCAATTAAATCAGTCTGATTAAAAGTAATAAAATCCTAAAGTACCATGAGTTTAGTAGTCTTAGTAAACCAGATACATACAAGAGTCTTGTATTACAAATGAATACACTAATCACAACATAATTATTTTATTTATTCCAAATAAAAAAAAATTATCAAGGATAAATCTATTCTATCTAGTAAATCCAAGCATATCTTTCATAGTATGCATCATGGATTCATAGGGAAGGAAACATAATAAGGGTGAGCTCAAATTCTCTGGAAGGGTAGGTAAAGTGTATGAAATAAATAATCAATGAGAAAAAATTACCATGTGAAGGAAAATAACTGATAAAACATTCTTTTGATACAACTAGATAAGAAAAAATCAATATTTAAAGGTATGAAACTAAAAAACATTCAATTTAATAAATTAAATTAAAAGAAAATGTATCCATATATATATGTCAACACAAAATCTCAGGGATAAATAATAATTGAAACTATATGTGGGAAATTCTTGATTATTGGCAATCATGTTTCTTAGGTACATGGTATATTTACCTTCAAGACCTTTCACAAGATGGTTTATAAACTATCAGTTTGAAACTAATCTAAGCTAGCTAACCAAATTACTCATCCTTTGAGACAACCAATTCATCAAGTTGATATCTATAACTAGGCCCCACCTATGCTATACTAGCCCAAAACATTCCTAATATATCGAATAATTGATTTTACAATTTTCCATATCATATATCTGGGTGGATTAAGTAATTTAAATTTATCAATATTAACCCAAATATTCAAAAAAAATCAAAGTAAACACTATATAAAAATAATATATGATTTAGGAAATAAACATATCCATGATAAATGATATGGTAAAATATGGGAAATTCATTGTTCAATGATCCTAGAAAATTGAATATTTCTATGGGATAAAAGGAATCAAGGAAGTGAATTTGAATACATTCCTAGGAAAAATCAATCATAAACCACCCAAATAAAGATTAAGGATGGTATCAAAAAATAATACCCTAACTGTTGTAAAATAAATTGTTGTTATTGATAAATTTAAATATTATAAACATAAATTTTAAAAACATTCTTCAGGAAAATATTATTTTGTTTTGAAAAAAATTTTGATTTTTTTTTGAAAATAGAAAATAAAAATATTTTCTTTAAAAAGAAACTATTTAAAAATGAAATCGAATCTTTGAAGTAATGATGGTGGGTAAATTCATACATGTCGTACATATTAGAAATAACATTTCTTTTGCACGGTAAAAGGTAATAAACAAGTCTTGTTCATAGAGAGAAAAGAATATTACACTGACAACATTATTAAAAGTGAAAAGGGTAAAAATGCATTTAACAGATAATTTTAAAAATGTTTTAATTTATTTTTCTAAAAAATGGTTTTTATAAGAAAATAGGTACTCTTACTTCGATATGAATAAAGCCGTGTTTTCTAAAAAAAAATCAAAAACATTTTGAGTTCGAAAGAGTGGAAATAATGGTACTAATACCTGAAAAAAGTCATGATTAACGAGAGAATATAAAAATGAATTGATTTATTAAAAAATGGTCATATAATTCTCTCTAATGTAAATACCATTGAAATATCATTAATTTTATTGTTGAGGAAAATAATATTTAAACATTCCAAAGTGTCGCGTACCAATTTGAAACATTTTAAATCATAAATATATGGAAGGAATAAAATTTAATGAAATTTATAATATCATAAGAGTAATTAGATTCATTATATTTAATATAAAAAAGAATTACATACACCATATAGAAGAAATTATGTCCATAGTAACAAATAAGTCTTAATAGGATGTAAATTGTGACGAAATCCCTTACCAAGTATTTTATTTCAGGTGAACATATTTTAACTTCTTGTATAATAAACTTATTTTAATTAGTTAATTTATTTAGTACATTATTCAAGTTTATAATTACTTCTATTTAACTTATTATCATGTTTCATACAATTACTTAAACAATTATGTTTACGTCAGTTGTTTTGACCAGAGTCATTTTATGTGTCAAGAAAAACATTGGTTTATCAACTATGGTCAAAGGGGTCATTATATAAAATCTAAATAATAATATTCATGAAATAATTATCATATTTTCACATCAATTATACTTTTAAAACAAAAAATTAAATGATGTTATCAAATTGAAGCTATGTTACACTCATGGAGACAGTTGTTTGTATGTACACAAGTGTAATATTCCCATTATTCATTGATCATTATGAAAAGAAGGTAACTAATAATGTATCATTCAAGAATGATAATAATATCATAAATAAAATATTTTTAATCAAATATAATTATAAATATAAATATTTTGATGTAATAGGAATCACATCATGTCGAGGAGGTGGTAGTCCACAAATCCACTACTGACATTAACACTTTTTAGTATGTGAAAGGATAATAATTAAAATGATATATAAACATTTATATATATTACAATAAAGGTAATTATGTCACTAATATCATATATATGTTGTTTATTTATCATATTTTTAATTATAACCATCCTTTATACATTCCATGGATCGTGTGAATGAATCACATCACTTGGAGGGGTCGGTACTCCACACTTTCTCAAACGATGTTATCGTTTTTACATAAAATGGTAAGTATAAAGATATGCGTTGTAAAATAATTAAATAAGTATAGAGAAATTATAAGTATCATATATATCATATATAAATAGAGATTCCATTATAGTGGTCACCATGAAAGATGGTAATGTAAATATGAACAATCATCATTTTGTGAGGTAGTAGTTGTCCGTACATAGAAACATTATGTTCGTTACCCATTAGATGTACCTGTCTGTAATTTTAGGTAGAAAAATTACAATAAAAATTAATAGTATATTAATAATACTATTTTTGTTATAAAATCATATAATAAGAAGAGTTTGTGGGTTGGATAATGGAAATAAAACTAAAAATCATGAGAATGTTTGCCACCTCTTAATTAGGTAACTCCATTTCATTTTCCCCAAAGGCCTTCTTTGGATTTCATAATTCCCAAGGTGAGGCTTCTAATATATGGTAAGTGATTTTGGGGAGCTATTTGAGAAGATTTTGTTTTATCCAAAGTGCCTTGAGAGGTGGAAGTAAGTGGGAGGAGGTGAAGTCCATTTATAGTGGAGGAGGAGTGGCACTCTTGTAATATTTTTACAAAGGAATTTCATGCAGTATTTTTACAATTAATGTGGCTCTAATAAGATCCCAATTAGATAAATGAGATTATAGGGTCTATATATTTCAATAAAATATATTTTGGATAAGTTTATTGGTTTTTTTTCAGCCTTATGGTTAAGGTTTAGACCCATATTAATCTTAATTTAACCTTAACAGTGGTAATTAATTTTACTCACTTTCACTAATATTTTTGGTAATTTTTTTTTCCACATATGAAATTATAAATTTTTCTAAATCCAAATATTGAATCCAATTTTCAAAATTCTAATAATATTATTGGAATAAATTTATTTAAATTTATTCTCGCAAACAGGATGATAACGAGGGGTTTTAATGTAAAAATGCCCAAAAGATTTCATTGTTTTTATATTTAATTTCAAAGGGAAATTTATTAAAATGGCCTAAATTGGACTAATTTGTAAAACTATGATATAATTAAGGTTTAAAACTAATTTAAAATATAATTTATCCTTATAAATAAATTATATGAAAAGGCAAATTTGAACTAAAATTCAATATTTTTAACTATTCATTAAAAATGACATGTTTCTAAAAGCTATCAAAAATTTACCCTAAAATAATATTTATTTTCTTTTTTTAAATTTTAATTTTATTTTGACATATTAAATAAATTAAAGTTTTATAATTCATATTATAAATGGGTTCCCCATCAAAAGATGGTAAAATTGCCTTTACAAAAATATAGGTTTTTATGTGTGAAATTGGGTTTGTTGTTATCTTATACCTATAAAATATAATGGATGAATATAAAAAATATTTTCACAAATATATAATATATATATTTAATCAAAATCATTAAATAATTATCATTAATTATTTTTTAAGAGAACGATCTTTTGGAAGCATAAAAATAATAATATTTCTTTTTTTATCAAATTAGTTGTAATTATTGTTTCTAATTAATTGGTAACCAATGAATTAATTTAATATTTATATAAAACATAAATTTTCATAAGTTAGTTAATTATATTTATAACAAATAACATAATATTTAGGTTATATCATATTATATTAAATAATAATATTTTAATAATTCATTGTTATTTGGTGAAACTCTCTCTCTTGTGTAACACAAGCTATCGAGGAAGGTCTCTCTTGCGTGTAACACAAGATAAGTATGCATTTCATGAATTGAAAGCTACAGAATTTATTATATTTATTAATGATATTATATAAAATGTTAAGTATCAGGTTATTATATTTCCTTTTTACACTAGGTGTTGCATATTATACACACCACTAAATTCAAGGTTGTAATTTAGAATGTAATGGTGTTACATTCTCCCCACGAAAATTAAATTTCATCCTCAAAATTTGAACTCGATATAGGTAATAGATTATTTGATATTTCATACATTGAAATCCCCCATCATAATAAGGGATCATAAAACACCATCTATAAGAATGATATTGGGAAGTACAAAGTTTACATGGACTACCATGTAACTTGGTTTCTAATTAGGAGAACATTAGTAGAAAGTGAAAATATGTACTTGGAGGAAGATAATAAATATTTATATGATGTGAATGAGCTCATCAATAAACAATTAGTGATTGATAAATGGAAAAATGAGGGCCTCGATGCCATATATCTTGGATGATTTAAGAGACGATCAGTTCAGTATAAATTAAGGTATTAGGATGACATTTTATTTCGATGTCATTTTCTTAATGTCAGGTAATTATTTAACTAACCAAGAATATATGTAAATATTCATGCATAAATGGTTTCAATTTATTATGGACTGTCTTAATGTTTGGTTGTTCTTCTATAGAATTCAAATTCACCACTTTACTCGTAGAAATTAATTACCAATAAGGATTTTTTATTCCTAAAACACTAAAAGAAAATTTTAAAGGATGGTAAGGCCTATAAAAGAGTTAAATGTCTAAATATGTTTCTTTAACTATTTTCCAAGAATTTGTTTTTCATATATTAATTTCTAATCATAAAAATTGATACTAATGGTTCATCATTAACATTTATTCTTCAAAGTTTTTAACTAAAACAATGAAAATATTTCAAGACATTGCATAGGTTAGTGGATGGCATGAAACCCTTATCTTCATTTGGTCATGGGTTCAAGACCCATAGACTTTTTGGATTTTATTGGTTGTTAACTATCTTATAGGTTTTCCTTTTCTAAAAACAAATTAATATACTTTCAAATAAATATGATGGAAATCCTTGAAAAAAAAAATCAACAATGGTTTTCAATAAAACCCAAATACATAAATACTTAATCCAATTATTTTCACATAGATCCTTACTTGGTCTATAGATTATCCTCTGGAAGAGGGAATTAACTTGGGTAATGTCCAGGTTCCCCACACATACCACAAATAAATATAAAGAATTTCTTTGCATGAGATTAATTTCCTTATATCGTACTCTTCATTTTTCCCCGAAAATCCTTTTTTATGTCCTTCATTCCTATACATAAAAAATTTCCTCGTTCCATTTAGACACATTATTGGGTGTCTCATTCTACACTTCTCACATGTCTAAAATTGATCTTTATTTCGGTTACGGTCTACAAAAAATGAGCTCTTAGAAATCTTCATCATTCCATTCATTGGGGTGTTTGGGAATTAGTGAAGGTATATATTATTAACCATATTTTAGGAAAACTGATTTGGCATAAACATGATATCCAAAAATTATATCAAAAAAACAATTGGTTTCTCATTTTCACCACCTTATCCATTATGATTGAGGTTAACTTTAATCATTCAGGTTCCAACCATTGACTAAAATTGGAAAATAGTGTGATTAATAAGAGTCACAGTGAGAAACCCAAATAATTTTCTATAAGACATCTAAATATTAACACCTTATTATTAAATCAAAAATACATTATGTTTAATATTGATTATTCATTATCATTATTAATTCAAAGTCATGATAATGGTTTGTAAAGAAAAATATGATTATATTATGCATATCCCCCGAGAGTGTCAAACCAGGTGTGGAGTAAGTCACATTGTTTTATACCAGGTTACCTTGAGCAAGGCTCAGAACACATTTTCAGAGTTATTACTCCTTGGTACATCTGTTCTAGAACCACATCCACTTTTTCTAACCACACAGGGTTTATTTTTATAAATACCCACACTATCTCTACCTTAAAAAAATTCTAGGATGTTCTTCTATACTTATTATAAAATTATACTTTAGGTTCATGTTATCTAATCTATGTTTTCATAAATATAGTTCCCAAGGGTTTTACTAATATTCCTTTGAAACTAATTGTAGTGATCGACCACAAAAAATCATGGAGCCAGTGTCTCCTATCAATTATATTTTCATGATAACAACAAACCAAATGCTAGAGGATCGAGAGTTTAGTAGTCATGGTAACCCATATACATACATGAGTCCTGTATTATAAATGACTACAAAAATTACCACATAATTTCTTTATACTTTATAATTAAATAAAAAACACCAATGATAACTCTAATCTATCTAGTAAATTTTTGTACAGCCTTAATAGTAATCTTCTTGGATTTCTAGGGAAAGAAACATGATAAGGGTAATCTCAAATTATTATAAATTGTATGTTAAGATAATGTAATAATGAATCAATGACAATAAATTAGCATGCCTAGGTAAATTACAAACAACACATTCCATTCAAATAACAAGATAAGAGAAAATTAATTATGGAAAGGTATGAAAATAAAACACATTCTATTTAATCAGTGAAATAAAAATAAAATGTATCAATTGATTTTGGGATGAAAAAATATCATAGATAAATAAAAACCGAAACTAAATGAGATAAATTATTTATCAACAGACTCTATGATTCCTAGTTACATGGTAACATTAATGTTGAGACCATTTTCACAAGGTGGTTTACAAAATATCAGGTAAATCACCATCTATGGTGGCTAGATAAATGAATCGCCCAATGAGGCTATCGATGTATCAAGGGGATATCTATAACTAGGCCCACCTATTTCATAGTAATCCAAAACATTCCTCATATACTGAGTAATTTATTTAACAACGTGCCTTATCAAATATCTATAGGGAGTAAGAGATATATATTTGTCAATATTAACCCAAATAATCAAGTAAAATTCAAATTAAAAAATATATATAAATTTTCTGTAATTAAGGCTATAAATATATCCATGACAAATAATATGGTAAAATAGAGGAAATTTCATGTTAAATGATCCTAAGAAATTGGATATTTCTAGGGGATAAAATGAATCAAGTAGGTGAATATAAATACTATCCTTGAAATAATAAATCATAAACTATCTAGATAAAGATTAAGGATGGTATATATAAAGCATAACCCATGTGGAGTAAAATAAATGGTTTTTGTTGTTGATAAATAAAAATATTATAAAAAAACAATCTTAAGGAAAACATAATTTTGTTTTAAAAAACGTTTTGAAAAACATTTTATTTGAAAATAAATTATAGACACATTTTCTTTAAAAATTTACCTTTTTAAAATGAAAAGGAAGATTCAAAGGAATGATGAAAATTAAATTAGTACATTCTGTATAAGGTCAAAAAAATTCCTTTTGCACAATAAAAAGGTAAGAAAAATTCCTTGCTCTAAATGCTATTAAAAGATTCCATTAAAAAAATTGGTAAAAGAAAAAGGGTAAAAATTTCTTTACTAAATCATTTTAAAACAAATTTTGAAATTTTTTTATTAAAACTTTTTTTTAGAGGAAATCATGTTCTCGGACTAAGAGAGGAATACAATTGGATTTTCTGAAAAAAAAATTCTAAAACTATTTGAGTACAAAATAATGAAAAAAATGATACTAGTACTTGAAAAATGTATATTATAATTAATGGGTTTATTGAAAAATGTTAAAATAGTTTACTCTAATGGAAAGACCATTGAAATATAATTAAAGTAATAATTGAGGAAAATAACCATTAAACATTCCAAAGTGTCCCATACCACTTTGAAACATTTTAAATCAAAAGCCTCATGAAGGAATAAAAGTTAATGAATGTTATAGTATCATGAAATTTATAAGATTCATGATATTTCTTGAAATAGGTCATTACATACACCATATAAAATAATATTGGTTCATAACAAAAAATAAGTCTCAATGGGATGTAAATTGAGACGAAATCCCATACTATTCATTTCTTTTTGGGAAAACTCCATTTGGATTACAATATAATAAAATTATGTTAATAATTTACATTATTGAGAACCATAATCAAGTTTTTCATTAAATTTATTTCACTAATTTCCATGATATATACAATTACTTAAACAATTCTATTTATATTTGTTGTTTTGACTAGATTCGTTTTATGTGTCAAAAAAACATTGGTTGGTCAATTATAGACAAAGGGGTCATTATATAACATCTTAAGAGTAATAATCATTAAATAATTATCATATTTATACATCAGTATTATTTTTAAAACAAATAATTAAATTTTTATAAAAAATTAACCAATATTACACTCATAGAGAAGGTAGGTTGTACGTACGCATAAGAAATGTTCCCATTTTTCAATGATCATTATGGAAAGAAGGTAAGTAATAATATATATTTCCAGAATATTAATTATTTAATAAATACCATATTATTTAATAATATATAATTATATATATAATTCATGTGATTTTAAAAGAATCACATCGTGTCGAGGAAATGATAGTTCACATGTCCATGACCAACATTATCACTTTTTATTATATGAAAGGATAATAAAGAAAATGATATATACATACATATACATACATACATACATACATACATACATACATACATATATATTCTAGAAATGTTATTAGGTCATTAATATCTTATAGATATTTTTTATGTATTATATGTTTAATTATAACCCTATTTTATACATTCCATGGATCGTTTTAATGAATCACAACTCTTTGAGGGGGCGGTAGTCTACACTTCGTCAAACAGTGTTATTATTTTTACATAAAATGGAAAGAATAAAGATATTTGTTATAAAATATATAAATAAGAAATAAGAAATTATAAATATCATATATAACATATATAAACATATTTTCCATTATAATGACCACTATGAGAGGTGGTTAAGGAATAATGGACAATCATCACTTCGTGAGGCAGTAATTCTCCCTACATAGAAACAATATTTTTGTTACCCATTAGATATATTTTAGTGTAATTATTGGTCAAAAACATATCATAAAAACAACCTAGTGTATTTAGGATACTGGATTTTATTTACAATCATGGAATCATAAGAGTTGATGCGTTGGATAATTGAAATAAACCTAAAAAGCTTAAGAATGTTTGTTACCTCTTAATCGGGTAACTCCTTTTGGATTCAACCAAAGGGCTTCCTTGGATTAATTATTTATCTAGTTTAGGATTATAGGATTATGGGATGTATGTTTGGGAGATGTTTGGGAATATCTTGGTCAATCCAAAGTGTCTAAAGAGGTGCAAGGAAGTGAGAGGAGAGGAGGTCCTTTTATAGGGGAGGTGGAGTGGCACTTTTTTAATATTTTCACAAAGGAATTCCAAAGACGTTTTTCACATTGAAAGTGGATCCAATAATGTTCCTAATTAGATAAAATATAGGATATAGTTTATATATTGTCACCCAATATCTCCTGAACTAGTGTATAGGTCGTTTTGGACATAATGGTTAAGTTTTAGTCCCTTATTAATTGTTTTTTTACCTTAATCATTGTATTTAATTTTAATCACTTTCACAAATATTTTCTTTCAAAAAATATTTTGTCTTATTATACATTATAAATTATGATGATTCAAAATATGGAATCCTATTTTTTCATAATTCTAGTCATATAAGGGGTAAAAAATGAATTAAATTTAATCCCACAGATGAGAAGACAATTTGGGGTTTTAAAGTAAAAACATCCAAAATATTCTATGATTTTATAGTCAATTTAAAATTGAAATTGATTCTAATTTCCTAAAATGAATTCAATGATAAAAATATGTTCTAATTAAACTTTTAAACAAATTGAAATTATAATTTTTTCGTATAAATAAATTACAGGAAATATATTTTTTAAACTAAAATTAATTATTTTTAACTATTAATTAAAAAATTATATGTTTTGGAAAAATATAAAAAAAATGTTGAATTTTATTTTAATATATTAAATAAATTAAAATTTGAAAACTAAAATTTATAATGGGTTCTCCATTAAAAGGCGATAAAATTGTCTTTATAAAAAATATAGGTTTTTATGTGTGAAATTGGGTTTGTTCTTATATTTTGCCTATCAAACCTAATGGATGAATATAAAGAATATTTTATTTAATATATAAGATATATATATCAATAAAGTAATTAAATAACTATAATTTGTTAATTTTATTTAGACAAAACTCCTTTTGAATCATAATAATAATAATATTTTTTTTTCATATCCAATTTGTTCTTATTTTCATTTCTAATTAATTGGTTACCAATGAATTGTATTTATATAAACCATAAATTTTTATATTTTAGTTAATAAAATTCATAACTTCAAACATAACTTTTTGTTTATATCATATCCTATAAAAAATAATATTTTAAGAGTACATTGCAATTTTGTAAAACTCTGTCTTGCGTGTAACACAAGACATTATGGAAAGTCGCCCTTACGTGTAACCCAAGCTAACTTAGTGTTGTGTACATTACAACCTATATACTATAATATATTTTTTAATATAATAAATATATTTTAAATTATCAAGTTATTATATTCCCTTTCTACACTTGGTGTTGCATGTCAAACACGCCATTGAAGGCAAAGATATACTTTAGAATTTTGGGGTGTTACACTGGAATACTAGGGTCGGAGTCTTTAATAATGAAATTAAAAATAAAATTCACAAATAGTATACCTCCTTCTTCTCCAACCCTTTAACAAAAAAAAATTATATGAAAAAAATATGAGTCTTTAAAGTGACTTTTAATAAGATATTTTATCGTTTAGTAACCTAAAGTAAATAGTATAAATAAGTGACATAAATCAATAGTTAATGAAAAAAATAAAATTTTAAAATTTAACTTATAAATTTTGATTAGTTTTATATTTTTTTCATTTATTATTTATCATATGTGTTTTTTTATATTCATTATATTTAATTTAATTTTTTATTTCAGAAATTTTTCATTATTTAATTTCTATGGAATTTTCATAATTAATGTAAAAATATCTTCTTATTAATATAACGACATTCTTTAAAAATTATTTTTTAACCTTAAGTAAGGGGTCTCTATTTCATGACTTAAATATAATATTTTTAACATCAATTTCACTTGGTATGTGTTATGGGATTAGCATCTATTGAACATACATTTGATCTCAATATTAATTCCTTTAATATTTTTAATTAAACGTGGGTAAATGCTACAAATATCTATTAGTATCCCTACAATGAAGTTTCAATCATGTTTGATATTTTTTCTAATTTTTTAATTAGTATTTATTTTATAATTTTTTTTATACTCTAAAAAATATTCACATAAAATATTTGTAAATAATAAATAATTTAATTTAATATTTTCAGGAGTTACATATCTATATCCAATGAAACCAAAGATAAAGTATATAGGCATGGTTGGTGTAATAAAATTTTAAAGAAAGGGTGTATGAACAATAGTGGCTTTGAGCAGACTCTAATCAAGGTAATTTCTTATATGTTTTTTATATTTTACTTATGATGTTATTTTTAATTATTCATACTTATTTACTCTCTATCTATTCTATGTATAATTTATTTTTAAATATGAATTGGGCATCTATGTTTTTTAAAAAAAATTATCAATTATCCTTTGTTTTTTATAGCACTTACTGTAATATTTGAATAATAAGTACTAATTATGATATTTTCTTATTGATATGTCTTTAGAATACATATTTAAAATTTTATTTTGTAATTATAATTTTTTTAGATTTAAAATAAAATATTCATTTAATTTAAAAAAACAATAATTATATTTTTAAATTTATATATTGAATAATTAAAACAAATAAATAATATTTTATATTAATTTTGTTTATGGAATTGTTTTAATAAAGAATAACTAAATTTATAACATTTAAAAAATGAATAAAAAATATGCAACACATGTTTTTTTCTTTATAAACTATTAAATGTGTTTCTAGTGACCTGAAGTTTTCCTTGGATCAATTGAATACTTTTCAATTTTTATTATAAACTTTTCATGTAGCTAGGGATCTTTGGTTTTTTTACAAGATCTCAATAAATATAAAATATTTTTAAATATTAATTCAGATGTGAGAGTGATATAGAATTCACAATATAATCTAATGAGAGCCCCAAAAGGACAATCTATCCCCACTATTCTTCTTGAGATTAAGTAGTTTTCTATGACTGATAAAATGTTTATTTCTATTTCAGGACCCAAAAAAACTTATTTTAATCTTTGGATTGATTATAAATGTGATAATATATTAGGGTTTAGATATTCTTATCAAGTATAAAATTATGGATCTTGGAATGGTGGTGGATATTGAGGATGTGATGATCCTATTTGAGGTGAGTCTATATTTTATATTTTTCATACCTTCTTCTCATAATTTTAAATTCTTATTCTTTATGTTTTTTGGAGTCAATATCTTTGAATTAATTATTCTAAAAATTTTATTATGTTTATTGGACTTATTAATTAAACTATGTAATAAAATTTCTATGGTAGAAGATCATGTTTTCAATCATTTGTGGGGAACCAATCCCTCACCCATCCTGGTGTCACTTTCCCTTATGCAATATAGTTATGCTAAAATTGTCCCATTGTAGATTGAAAAGGGCATCCGAGCTACCCCAAAAATAACATCCTATATGTTATCATATAATCTAACTCTTATATATCACATATTCTATCATTATCAAGCAATGCATCACCAATAATCTTTATAGTTTCCATTATTTCGATGTGGTGGTGTTGGCGCCAAAATGGGAGAAGAAGATGAAGAAATGGAAAGCCTCAAGGGGCTGCCTCACAAAGACCATTCGTAGAGCCTGAATTGCACCGTTTCCTCTATAGAGCAAGGAGATGGGCCTCTCTACAAATGGATTTGATGTTCGCAAGGCCGCCATGGAGAAAGGAGGCGTTAATTATCCGTGAGCGCCTTTGATGTTCACCAGCCCACTATAGAGAAAGAAGGCGAGACACTCCACAAACACATTTGACGTTCATGAGCCCTCTGCGGAACAAAAAAATCCCTCATCACGCCAAGCGAGTGATGCTTTGCGGCACCTCTCCATTATAAATACCGTCCTCCCCCCAAGTCCCAAGGGAAATCATCTTACCTTTCAACTTCCTAGCTCCGGAATCACGAAGCACCTTCTACTCTGTGAACCATGAGCTGTGCGAGGTACTTCTGCTATGAGAATTGCCTCCCCTTTGCCTTGTTTTAACCCCCTCTTTCGATAGGGATTCCTTCCATGGATACTAAGGATCTTCACAAAGGAAGGGGATCCCCAAGGCGACTTGGGTTGTCACGGTGCGTTAATGATTCACAAAAACTCCTTCATGTACACATGATCTACATGCTAAGGCGGGGTCATTGTACTTCGTGAAGCACATTGCTTCATGATACCACGCTTCGCGAGGCACCTTTTCTCCACAAGGTAGTGCTCCGTGAATGCCTTCCCAGTTCACAAAGCACCTCTTATATGCAAATCTTTTCTATGCTTAAGCTGAGGTGCCCTACTTCACCGAGAACACCCCTTTTCATGTAACCTCTACCATGCAGAGTAGCAGAGCTTCACAAGGCCCCTGCCTATGAACCCCTTTGCTTTGCAATTCCTTTTGTCATGTGACCATCCAGATTTTCACGATGTGATTTCAAAGTCCCTTGGACGATACTGCCTGTTGTGTTGCTTCGCCTCATGCTTCTTCGCATAGGTACACTAACGACTATTTCTTCTTCACATAGCCATGCTAAGGTGGACCCCCCAATGGTTCACTCCTTAAAACCCCTAGCAACAACATTTCCTATCCCTTCATTTCACCAAGGTGTAGAGGGTACCAGTTATGTAAGTCCTAGGGGTGTGGAGCAAACCCACCTCCTCCGAGCTTCAGGACATTAAACTACTAAGCACCATCATCCTCAGCACATGAAGTTAAACAATGGATTCGCCCTGTGCCTCGCACATGGGGTGCCCCCACCTTGGACATTCTCCACACCCACTGGTCTCCATGAGGATGAGATCTTCCCTCACAAGGGATGATATCCTCTTTATTGAAGTGGCATTTTTCAATGGGGAAAGGGCGATCATCTTGGCGTAAGCCCATTGCTTTTCTTGCTGGAGGCAGCATCCATGCTCCTCGTTTCTTCTTCAGTCCCAAGGATTAGGGGGAATGGACACTGGATGCCTCCTTTCTTTGGTGCCAAATCCCTCTCCCGTTGGGATTTTTCTCTATTGGGCCTCCATCCTGGAGTAAGTCCCAACTTCTCTGGGCCGCTAACCATACGTAAGACCCTGTTTTCTCTCTGGGTCATTAACCATGCGTAAGACCCTATTTACTCCTTGGGCTGCTAACTACGTGTAAGACCCACTCCACTTCGCACGGACGCGCCTTTCACGACGTGATCGTCAGGCCTTTGCTGCCTCTTGTTTCTCACATCGATCATGACTCATGTGGGCTTAGAGTTAGCACCTACCATGAAATCCACTCTGGGAATCCTAGAGTGTGAGCCCCACCACCATCAGAACTATGAGGTCTTTAATCCTTGCCAAGGCAGGGTACGTAGGAAGCCTCCATGAGGTTCATGTCCAGCACCCATGGGACCCCAGGTCCTCCTTCAAATCAGTTAAATGACCCTACTAAACTATCTGGTCGTTGATCCTTTCCAAGACATGGTACGTAGGAATCCTCTATGAGGTTCAATCCCAACATTTGGTCGCTCCGACCCCATTCACGTCAGTGCACCAGGCCCCCACCACCTAAACTACTAGGTTTTTGATCTTTTCTAAGGCAATGTATGTAGTAAGCCTCCACAAGGTTCATGCCCACCATCAATTGGTTATCCTGACCCCCTTCACATCAGCTCACCAACACCTTGGTCCACCTTAGAGTGTAAGTCCCAAATGCCCCCATGAACTATGAGGTCATTGATCCTTTCTAAGGCAAGGTATGTAGGAAGCCTCCCTGAGGTTCAAGCCCGACATTCGGTCACTCCGACTATCTTCACGTCAGTTCACCACCATCCCGGATGACGTCAAAATACAGACCCCAATCAGGGGTAAGCCATTGTTTCCCCAGTCAGCGGTAAGACGTTACACAAAAATCCTTCCCTGTACAACATGGTATTTGATCTTTTCCAAGGCAGGGTATGTGGGAAGCCTCCCTAAGGTTCAAGTCCAACAATTATTGGTCCCATCCACTTCACATTCGTCCACTCCCATTCTGCATGACATTAAACGGTATTCCACTTTTTGTTCCTCATTCAGTGGTTAGCGGTTGTCACTCTATTCAGTGGTAAGCCGTTGTCAGCTTCTTTCATCAGTAAGTTGTTGTCACTCCATTCAGTGGTAATCAATTATCACTCCATTCACTGGTAGGCCTTTTGAACCCCAGTTGGCGGTAAGCCATCTTCTGATGAACTATATAGACTTTAATTCCCTGCCATGAGGATACATAGGAAGCTTCTTCGAGTCTTTTTCCCAAAACTATAGTCATCCTCATGGCGGTTCCATACCATTCACCATCCACTTCATTCAATCGCTCCATCGTCTATCCTGATTCTTACTCGGGCCACCACATCCCGGTGAGATCATGTCACCTCATACACCATTTCTCTCAACAGTAATAAGGAGTTTAACCACGCATTTGCTCCAACATCAGTATTCCCTTCGAGGGTCTCATAGATCTGATCCACTCTTATCAGTGTTTTGTTCAGTACAATACCTCTCCACCGGATGTTAAACTTGCAGCATACCCTATGTTAAACATGGTAAGTTTTGGAAAACCTCAGATACATGCCCATGGAACATGATTTCTCACATTCGATGTGGGATGCCTCGGGCTTCCATGCCCTCGAGAAGCCCTACAATAAGGGACAAAAGATAGACGCATCAGTGTCCCAGCGCCCAGACACGCCAGTTGTATCCAACATGACTACTCCCCTGACTAAAGGTTGCCTCTATGACCGGACCACTTGGAATGTCCCGACAGATTCATTTTAATTAACTGGTGTCCATGAAGATATGGCGCTAGGAAGAGTTTCCGGAACAACATCTTAAGTCTATAAGGGAGACCCTGACTAGGTGATGAGTTACATGGAGGAATCCACGAAAGGAATAACCTACATCCCATAATCCCGTTTTGATCGAGGAGAAAACATCCCTGAATAAGAGATGGATGCTGCCTGCCTTTGTAAAACAGGAATTCAGGGAAACAACTGCGTGTCCTCCACAGACAGATGGGAACTCCCCGACAAAAGCGTCAGAAATAGAAATGGTGAACCCGACGTGAAATTCTTCTCCTAAAAATGTAGATTAGTACCATTTGAGGAATCAATGGATTGACATGTCACCAGATCCAGTAATACGGTGTTGGTTCTCACTAAGAAAATAGTGGGCCTGGCGTGAAACTCACCAGAAGTTGGGGCAGTAGAACAATTGATATCCCGTTCTGTGATGTTGTCAGCATGGATCCCTCTTACTGACCTTGGAAGAAGGGATGGTGTTGGGGCATTGGTCGTCGAATCCTTTTTCTTTCAGCACTGACGAGTAAATCTCCTTACTCTTAGGAATCATGTTGTTGCTCCAGGGATGTGATAACCACCTCCAATCAATGCAGGGGCAGTGGCAGCGCCAACACGACCGTTCCACATGACTTCACCTCTCCCACAACAGCCTCGAAATCTACTACCATGGAGAGTTCACACCCCCTCTCCCCATACGAGGACATTCAACGGAGTGTAATAAATGACCACGTGCACTACTGCGAGGAGGATGGCATAATCGTGACTTGGGATATGGCCAGCCTGGATCTGGAGGTGCCTGTGCCTTATTACCAACGCTTCCCCCATGTGCTGCACAGGGTGCCATTACTCCTGACCCCGACATACAACCATTTCTGGAGCCTGTACCCAGAGCGATTTGATGTCTCTCTTCCTTACACTGACGAGGTAGGCGACATCCGACCCAGCCCGGTCAGAGTCCCATTTCAGGGCTTCCCTGTGAGGGCTCCCACCAGGTAGCGTCGGTGCCACCACCCAGTCTTTCTGGAAGAGGAGCAGGTAAGCTATGTACCCACACCACTGGCCCAGGTTTGTCCGACCCGATGCTAGCATCGTGCACAAGATGAGGAGGAATCCCACCAAGGGGCATCAAATTTGGTAGATATTATAACCCGAGCCACCACCGACGCATATCATAAGTTCCCTACACACACTAAGTAGGATCACTTATATGCCTGACCAGGATCGATGCGCCAACCACCCCACAAACAGGCTAGGTCGACTCTCTTGGTCGCTGGCACAAGCAGCGGATGCCGCGAACCAACCCGCATCAATGACACCCAGTACGGATGTCCTCCCTGTACCACCACTGTGGAGAATGTGGGCCTCCCCTACTTTGATGCTCGTCATAGAGGTCCACCCCATGCCACCCCTAATCGGAATGAAGGTCTTCCCCATAATGGTGATACTCGTCATGGAAGCCTCTCACGTGCCCATTACACTGGGTATGTAGTCATTCCTCTTTCCCCTAACCACCAATGTAGGGACATTTACCCATCTCATCTCCCTTCAATGTGGGGATCCTCCCCATGTTCTCTCAGAAGTTGGTGAAGGTCCTCCTCACCTCAACAACCAGAGGGGAAAAGGCCAGCCTCGCCCCACCCGCACCTAGCACGAGGGTCCTACCCGTGTTCAGTTAGACCGATATAAGGACCCTCCTCATACCATGGTCTCTAGGGAAAACAAACATGGAGGTTCTCCCCATGCTTTTACTAGTTCCAACAGGGGTCTTTCCCGCTCCAGCACTACCCATGGAGGTACCCCCCGTGTCCCCTTTGTCATTTTTCCTGGTGCTCCTCGAACCCTGGGTTTCAAAGGTGGAAACCCTCTCCGCCTTACCACCAGTGCAACCGAAGGACCTTGTGTAAGAAATCATACCTATCCTGAAGATCCATCTAGGGGTAGGAAGGTTGGTCGGCACTACCATAAGAGGAATTCTCTGAAGGTATGGATAGAGATCAGACCAATCCGCTTCTCAGACTCTAAGGCGGAGTATGACTCAACGCTGGAAGCCTCATCTCGCTCATTTGAGTCAAGGGATATGGTAGGAACAAGGAGCCTCATCCTGGTGCTCCCAGAATGCAAGGTCCATCGGATTCCAGACTCCCTCTATAGGTATATCTAGGAGGTTGAAAATCTAGCGACCTTGCATGTAACGGTCATGTAATCACCACCATCATCACCAGAAGCACTCTATGCCTCGACAAAAGATCACAAAGAACTATTATGGGGACTGATGGTGGCAAGAAGAATCGCGACCTATCACCAGTATCCCTATCTCTTTCTATAGGAGCTATGGCCATCAACCCGTCTTATTGCGATGTAGCGGTTGGGCCACTGCACTCTTCGGAGGGCATCCCGAGATTCGGCGGCTAGTCTGCCTGTTCTCTATACTCTCCACCAGCTATCCTGCCTTCCCAGCAGTTTTCCTCAGTACCACTACCGGTTCCTAAACCACCCCCATTTGAAAAGTGAGGAAATCAAGGGGTAGTCCTGGAATCTGATACTAGGAGTTTTTTGGAACATCCTCACAGCGAACCACTTTCCTAAGAAGTTCTGTCCAGTGGCAGTGTAGAATTTATATATACCAAAATCCCTCACCCCGAAAAAAGTTGAGTGTTTCCGCCACACCCTTCAGGTGGAAAATTTCAGTCTTAATCAGTGGAAATTGGTTTATCCCAAGAGGCAAGTGCATTTTGAGGACATCAGTGAGCAATTTCATTTGGTCGATTTGGCCACACTCCCTGTGGTCTAGTGCCCCGAGTCACCAGGTCGCCGTGAGGCCCTCCAGCAGAAATGAGTTCAGAGTATCAAGGTACTTCAAAAAATTATCAATCAAGCTACCCCCACTTGAAAATCCATGGCTTGGGGAAGTATGCTTCCCTCCTCTTCAGTTCTATCCAGCGGCGGCCCAACTCTTTGGGCGATATCGAGGACATGCCCCCAGGAAGGGTCATGATCAACATGGATGACATAGTGGAAAAGGATCACGAGCTAGAGCTTCTCGGTGGAGACTTACACCCCCCCCCCCCTGAGAGTGTACCACCACTATTAGACCCATCGAGAAGGGTTACACATCAGTAGAGGAACCTAATTTATCTCCCTGCGCCCACTGAGGCACTGGTGCTTAGTTGGAATTCCGGTAAGGGCAAAGAGCACGTCAGAGATTCCTAGAACTCCGACCCATCCACCTCAGTACAGAAGATAGAGGAGGACCCCAAGAAGGCCACATTTCACCAAGAACATTCCAAGCAAAAGAAGTTGGTCGATGACCTCTTGGCTAAACGTGCTGCAGAGTGACAACCCGACTACAGAAATCCTAGGCCAGTACAGCAGGGACAAGTACAACTTCCCCTTGGTGAGATGTCTCCAGGAAACCCTGATCATGCTGCTCCCACCGACAGGGTTGAAGCCGGATCATACAGCAAGGGGTCATGGTATGTCTCTCCAAACCCTCCTGAATGACACGAAAATCCAAGGAATCTAGCTCGGGTTCCCCCAGCTGCCCCGCAAGTCACTCCACCAACCGCTCACCAAGAAACTGAGCCAATTTACCATGTGGAAGAACCCGCCAATGCGCTCATAGTTAGGGATCACAGTCAAGACAAGGACCGCCACCCATATTATCCTATGGCGGTACTCATAGCTTGCTTTGAGGCATTGGAAACATGACTGGTGAAAATCCCACCTGATGGTAAGCCATATCCAGCATGGGTGGATGATATGCCAGCACCTCTGGGTTTCGAGAATCCCACCTTCTCTCCCTTTAACGGGATAGGGGACCTGCCACAGCACCTAGACCACTTCCACTCAAGGTGTGGACAAATGTTAGGGACTCTAGTGTAGCAAGAGGCTTCCAAGCTCCACTATTTTTTCAGACATTGGAGGGGCTGGGATTCGTCTGGTACAACCAGCTTCCCATCAGATCCGTAACCAGCTGGGAGGAACTTCGCATGCAATTACTCTTCCAGTTCAGCTCCACCACCCAGAAAAAGTGCATCACAAACCTCTTAAAGTGAAAACAAAGGCCTGATGAGTGATTCACAGACTTTATCGCATGGTGGAAGGGGCTCAAATAATCTTTTGAAATGCCACTGAATCTTGATCAATTATTGATGATGTGTGTAGGGAATGAAAAGGCATAACTAGTTCCCTCTTTGATCACCCATAACTAACCTGGAGGATTCTAAGACTTCTCCAATAAGGCCCACCACCTAGAGGAAGCCCTGTAACAAGCCATCCATGCACGTCCGTTGCCACCTGTAATTCCAGCAAAGAGGGATTCCAGAGCCGAGCCCGCGGCGATGGCCCAAATAGAAGCCCCCATGAAACTAGAATTGCTACCAACGGCACCAAACCCACAGCCACACAGAGGCCCTCCACCTCATGTGCATCCTCCAGCTCACCAACATCTGCCTCAGAATCAGCAGGTACACCCGCGTAATATGTCGCCACCACCTAGGTGGGATAACCAGGCTCCGCCTCCATGATAGGCTCCTCCATCTCCTCGTCGGGGTCAGGATCCAAGGGCCCCCTTCCTGGATAGGAGTCATTCAATGTGAATCAGGTCCCTAGTTACTTCCATATCACCTTAGAGCAGGTGATTGTATGCTTGCCTAAGTGTAGAAGGCCAGAAGAGGCGAATCTCACTGATTTCCCCAACTACTTCCACTATCATTGGATTCTGGGGAACACCCTCATGAAGTGATATGTGTTCAAAGATTGGATTCAAGACTAGGTCAATAACAACATAGTTAGGTTGGGCCCAGCATTTCCACAAGTGTCATGCATCTTTGTAAGGCCATACATCAATAGTGACGGTGAGGTTGAGTGGCAGTAGGTTCCTAACAGCGGGTCACGAAAGTATGATGACTCTATGGTTCAAACAATGGTTTCTCGTGCCCATGGTGTCTTTCTTTTATGCTTGAATCAGCTGTAGCCTTCAAAGGCTACAGCTCCCGCTTCTGTGTCATCATCCCAACCAACCTCTTCCCAGAAGAACAATCATCAGTGGCACAAGGGAAAACAGCACGCCCTGCTAATGCCATCGTCGTCCCGCAATCTCAGTGACATCATGCCCCCTGAGATGGACATTACTCCCAAAATCCACCCAATGGTGGATAACTCATCAAGTGATAATCAAGGGTATGGTTCGGTTAATATTGTAGAGTTAGTAAACCCCTATATGACTCCCAACGATGGGGAGTGCCAGGAAAACCTCCCCAACATCCCCAGCGAACACCAACGTCGATGTAGCCACGACCATATGGGTTGTCGGGGTAAATCATTTGGAACCTCTAGCCGGGTCGTGCATGCCACTAAGACTAGAAAGTAGATGCAGCGTATAACTCAGCATGCATAGAATTTTCATCTAGTGTCATCAGGCCTACCTCCATAGTCGTTTATGATACTGGATCAGGCATAGCTACCTTGACCTTGCCACGACCTTGCCCACCCTACAACAGTCTGATATCAGTCATCCAGTCCTCATCCAGCAGCTACTCCCCAGGCTTTGATTAGTGAACAGCGGAACATGCCTTGCACCAGCCAGCTGTCGGTCTAGCCGGTAGGGCCCGCCATACCTCCTATCACAGAGCGGCCTCCAACAAGCATAATTTCACACATAGCACATAAATATGATGTCCTAAAGCACTGCGCTAGTATCCCATCGAGGATTTCCATCCTCAAGGCCCTTCTCCTGTCGTCAGAGATGCATGAGGGCCTCCCTAAGGATTTAAGAAGCCGCCTCCAGTTTGAGATGGAGGTTGCAGCTGCAGAAGCTTTTCATGATGAAGCGTTTGAGAATGCTGAATGCCAACCCATCATTTAGTTATCTGGAGAGGATGAAGGCTCTCCAATATAAGGGAACATCTTCCCACTGCACATCACCTACCAATTTAACGACGTGAAGGTTCACTACTGTCTTGTTGACACCGGCTCTGAGATTAACCTTATCCTAACACAGACACTACAGAAGCTGGGGTTATCCAAAGATGACCTAACTGCCTCCGACATAAGGATCTAGAGATACAATAAGACCGATTATACCCCGGTTGACGAGATCTGTTTAAAGACCCAATTTGGAAGCCTAGTTACCAACATCCAGTATATGGTTGTCTCCTAGGACACCGCATGCAATGCGTTGATCGGCAGACCATGGCTCCACCTGCATTGGTAGTCCCCTCGTCATATCACCAGTGCCTCATGTACTCCCATAATGGTCGAGTAGCCGTACTCCAAGGTGATGCATCTCCTTTCTCTTCTTTTGAAGCCCACTACCTGGATACAATCTATTACAAGAGCAAGGAAAAACAGATTCTGGCAAGTGAGGTTGATCCCGCCACACTCACAACTGACCCTTGGGCAGGTCTAGATGATGCCTACCTCTTCCTGATCCATCGATTGGAGGCCAAAACCCCTGAAATGGGGAAATGTTTTGTTGTATCTGGTACAAGAGGGAAGCATATTCCCAAGTCCAAGTGACAGTGTAAAATCACCCCATACTAGTACACAAACCAAGCTCAGGTGTTCCCAAAGCTTACTACCCCCATATAGTATCAGGATTTCCTCCCTATGGAAATGGAAGTACGTCATACATGTATATTTTGCCAGAATGGATTTAACATGCTCAAGACGACGTGTCACTATTACTTTGATATCATCAAGCATGGTCCCTTAGGCCAAAGACCAGATGGGATCTGATCGAATGCCTTCATTACTATGGTTTTGTCAGGAAGGGAATATCCTGATTTTCTATCCACTACTGCCCAGGCTAGTACAAGCCTCCCATTGGGTTCTGATGACCCAAATAAAGCTTCCCCCACTAGGGATCCCTCCTCCAAAAGCGAAGAAGAGGATTTAGAGGACTCTCCCCATGACTTCGAAGAAGGCTTCTCCACCATGGTCGATGAACTGGTATAGGTGAACCTTGGTAGAAAGGCAGATCTGAGACCCACATTTATCAATGCCACCATGTACCTCAAAGAGCAGAAGTGGTACATGGGCTTCCTTAAACATACATCATGATGTGTTTTCATGGAGTTACGGCGAGTTTACAGGTCTGGATGCTCAGGTAGTCCTCCATTACCTCGGTCTCCAGAAAAATCATCACGGGTTTAAGAAGCCTCTCAGGAAGATGCACCCTTCTCATGGTGCCATGGTCGAGGCTGAAGTTGACAAGGTCATCAGGGCCAACATCATTAAGTAGGACCATTACCCCATGTGGCTATCCAACATTGTGACATTTAGGAAGAAGAACAGATAGATCAGAGTCTACATCTACTTCCAGGGTCTCAACCATCACTGTCTGAGGGATGATTTTCCCCTTCCTGTGATGAAATTGTTGATTGATAATCTGAATAGGTTTCAAGCCCTCCCCTTCATGGATAGGTACTCCAGATACAACCATATCAAAATGTCCCCTGAGGATGAAGAGTCCACAACTTTTAGGGTGCAACAAGGTACGTTTTGTTACCAGGTTATTCCCTTCGTCCTGAAGAATATAGGTGCCAGCTATTAGCAGGAAATGCATCACATATTCAAGACAATCCTTGGGAAATTTATGGAATGTTATGTGGATGATCTGGTTGTCAAATATCTCTAGTACTATGACCATCGACCCTGAGAAAGTGTTCGGATTCCTCTATTCTTTCCACCTAAAGATGAACCCATTGAAGTGTGCCTTTGGGGTCACCTCTATGAAGTTTCTTGGATTTTTTTCCAGGTACAGGGGCATCGAGATCGAACCAAAGAAGGTCAAGGCCATCAGCCAAATGCCTCCCCAGAGTAAAATATGGGATCTTCGAGGTTTCCAATTACACATAGCCTACATATGCTAATTTATTACGAATCTGGCCGGAATGTGTAAGACCTTTTCTCGGCTCATGAAGAAAGTCTCCTCCTATGAATGGGACGAAGAGTGACAGACCGCATTCAAGGAAATCAAGTAGTACCCACTCCAGACTCTGGTCCTAATGCCAACCAACTTTGGAAAACCACTGATCCTATATGTGACAACCCTAGAATGATCTCTCGGTTCCCTCCTCACCCAGAAGAACAATGAGTGGATGAAAAAAAGCCTCTATGACCTAATACACATGCTCCTCGATACGGATACCAGATACTTCCCCATCGAAAAGATTTTCCTTGCACTGGTATTCATAGTACAGAAATTGTGACACTACTTGCAACATCATGAGGTACAGCTGGTGTCTCATGAAGACCTGATGAAGTACATTTTGAACCGCCCCATTTAAATAGTCCAACTAGTATGGTGGGTAGAAATCCTCTAGTAGTCCGACATTAGGTTCATGCCTCAAAAGGATATTAAGGGACAAGCATTGGAAGATTTTCTAGCTACCCATACAACCCCCACGGACCAATACCTGGACTTGGATTTTCCCGATGAGGCAATCCTCTCGGTAGATCATGTCATCCCATTTTGCCAGATGCACTTGGATGGTGCTTCCTGGAGCCCCACAAGCAGGAGGTTCAATGATGCCATGCTCAACAGGGTAGGCCTTGGTATTTTCTTCATTACCCTGGCGCAATCCATCCTTCTGTACTTATTCCAGTTGTCGGAAGGCTTCACCAACAATGAAGTAGAGTATCGGGCCCTCATTACTGTCCTCGAGCTGGCCCTCAAGATCGATGTGACCCATTTGCATGTGAATGGGGATTCCGAACTAGTCATCAAGAAAATCAATGGTTACTATATCATCAGAAAACTAGAGCTTGAACCACTGTTGGAGAGCACCCTTTGGTTAATGGCCTAGTTTTTGTCTTGGACGAAAGTTATTAATGTCCCTCGATCTCAGAACGACCGATAAAATGACCTGGCTAGCCTGGCGACATCACTTACAGAACCTAAGTAGGTTGATCTGATTATACACATGTCACATTAGAGAGTCATTTCTCCCTTCATCTCAGATGATGACGACGATCTGCGAGTAAGCCATCTTACCATTGGATCCTCCACGTCAGGACTCCCAGATTCCTCAAATACAGTGGTTGAAGTGAACCCTGACTAGAGAGCCCCATTTGTCAAGTATCTCCAAAATGGTTACCTCCTGAATGATCAGGCTGAGCGTGAGTAAATCCGATGTCACGTGTTGTAGTTTACCCTCCAGAGTGGTACCAGTCTTGAGCAGATCCTCTACAAGTGCAGGTTCGATGGTTTTATCCTCTATTGCATTCAAGGAGTCAAGATTTCTCAGGTCATGAAGGAGGTTCACGTCAGTTCTTGTGGGGCTCACCAGACTAGGTTGAAGCTGTCCCATAAGATCCGAAGACTGGGGTACTTCTGGCCCTCCATGCTCCATGATTGCATCGAGTTCACCAAGAGATATCACACATGCTAAATTCATGATAACTTCTTGAATTGACCACCAGAACCACTCTACACCACCATGTACTCTTGGAATTTCATGCTGTGGGGACTCATTTTCATGGGACCATATCCACCGGTTACAGCTCACCAGTGCATGTTCATCCTAACCGCCACAGATTTCTTTTCCAAGTGGATAGAGGCAATTCTGCTCAAAGAGTTCAAGGACCAATATATCATTGACATCATGAGCTCAAACATCATCTACCATTTTCGAGTCCATCATGCTTTCCTCACAAATAATGACACCAACTTCAGGAAGATGAGTTGAAGAAGCTGTAAGTCAAGTACAACATCCGTTCTTACCATAACTTTCACTACCACGTGCATGAAAATGGGTAGATGGAGGAATCTAAGAAGACCCTTTCTAATGTCTTGTAGAAAATGGTTGGTCAGAATAATAAGATTTGGTCGGACAAGATCTCCAATTCCCTCTAGGCGTATCAGACAACGACTCGTAATTCAACCCAGGTGACCCTATATTCCATAGTGTACGGAGCAGAGGCTGTATTTCCCATCGAGATTCAGCTGCCTTAGTTACGAAAAATAGTCTATAACCATAAGTTGCCTGATAAGGTTGCCAAAATTCATCTAGATGAATTGGAAGTACTTGAAGAGAATAGGCTTCATGCCCTGCAAAATCTGGAAAGGCATCAGAATAAGATTGCTAGATCCTTCAACAAGAAGGTTCACCTCCACTCATTCCTGCAAGGCGACTTGGTTTTGGCCCTCCGAAAACCAATGGTCCCTGGAAAGAAACCACTGATGTTGGAGCTCAAATGGGAAGGATCTTACATAATCCATAGGGTTTAACCTAACAGAGAATACTCCCTAGTGACCATGGATGGTGAGCGTATAAATCCTCCCACCAATGCCAAGTTTCTCAAGCGATACTTTGACTAAGCCAGCTGGTCCAGCATGATCTTAAACTATCCAATCCTACATGACTTTAAACTGTGCATCATCCCACAAGACATTAAACTATTACCTTATAACTACTTGTGGATTGATTCCCATCCACATGGGATATGTAGGAACACTCAAGCGTTTCTTCTTGAGCCCAGCCCCCAAACGCTTCTCTTTGACTATCCTCCCCTGGATATAGTTCTCCTGGAGGATCCTTGCATGATATGGTGTAAGATTCCTTATCCCCACTCATGCTTGGATTATAATGGTCACACAATTTTCCTTCTCCCCATTCTTCTATCTTGCCACATCCTCACTGCATGATGTTAAACTGCATGGATCTCAAGAACTACGTACATCTTGATTCCCATCCTTATGGGATACGTAGGAATGCCTGAACATTTCATCTATTGGCCCTGCCCAAATGCTAGAACCTCCATTGAGGTCAAGAAATATGGTGTGGTGCAGGTTTTTCCCTCAATACACATCGAGCTCATCTCGATTCCTCCATATGTCCCACTTCCCATAGGTGTCTGCCTCTTTCACCTCCCTGCTCGACATTAAAATGTATGGGTGTAGATATGCATCACCCACTCCTTTGATTGGGACTCCCTCATCCTTCACATAAAAATGGCCCCCAAACAATTATGAAGCTAGTCCCAAGGGCCCTCCTACATCTTCAGGCCAACACCCTCGAGGATGTTGAGAAAAAAATGATACAAGTCTCACGTTGCAAATATAGTCAGCGGTCAATGCTCATTTATGGTTCCCATTCTAGGTCAATATAAGGATGTTGTGTTTCGAACATGGTAAACAACTATCCTTTGTTGTCAGAGCCACCCCACAATGTCCCAAACATTTATTGTAGTGGTCCATTATACCCCATTGTATCTCCATATGACAGACTCCCTTCGGCCGATGCGAGCTACTAAACCCCTATATGGCAGGGAGAGCCGAATCCAGCTCTTTATTTCCCACACTGAGCACTGCTCACATGGGATTAGGAGCTGTGATGAGGTGGTAATCACACAAGAGGTCATATGGCTACCATTAGTTGAGACTCCCGACCTCAAGACCCTTGGCCTTTTCTGGCCCCATTCCCCTTTCTGGCCCCTAGTCCAAGTTCTCATTTAGGGATGTGTGGTGTGGAGCAGACTTATGTCCTCATTCACATTGGGCAATTTTCCATGCCACACATATCCCCTTGAGGTATCCTTCCCTTCATTTATCATCCATACCGTGAGCATAGGCCTTATCGTGCTTTGTGTACCCAATTTCGGGCCCCCGGCCCAGACTCTCTCTTATGGGATTGTACGATGTAGTATGAGATTATGTCCTCATTCACGTCGGGATACTCGCTGTTCCGTACATGTCCCCTGTTTGGGGTATCTTAACCCTTTCTTCTTCCTCACTGCAAGACATTAAACTACAAACTAGTTGGGCCTTTCTGACCGAGGACCAGCCTCAGGCCCCCGACCTTTTCTGTCCCCTAGGCCTTCTTAGGCCCCGACACAAGTTCTTACCTGGAGTGTATAGTGTGGTATGGGATTATATCCTCATACACACCGGGTTATTTGCCGTGTTGTACTCCTCCTGTATGTGGGGTATCATACCCATTTGTTTCCTTACTATATGACGATAAACTGGACATTACTCCCTTCAGGAACTACATGTTGCTTGATTCCCATCCTCATGGGATATGTAGGACCGCCCGAATGTCTAGACTTTGGGTCCATCCCCATATCTCAGAAATATCCCTTTCACCTTGGCCCCTTGGCCTACCCTTTCCCAGGGAGGGGAGTATATGGTGTGGTATGGTACTATGTCCTCATTCTCGTCGGGTTTGTAATGACGACACCACATACCTCTCCCTCTTGGGAGTTCCCTATCCCTGTATTCTATACTCATCCCTTCAAATTTGTTACTCTCAAGTTGATCACCCTCCTCAACCCTCATCGGTGATGCACCAATCTGTCTAAGAGTACTCTGGTTCAGCATTTTGAGTTTCAGATTTTACATGGACATGATTTCGCCCATTTTTCAGGATTCGTGTTCCCCTTCATTTGGGATTCCATATCCTTCCACACTAGAGGGGACCCCCAAATGGCATGGATTCTAGGCCTGAGGGCTCTTCTACAATCACATGCCAATGTCATCAAGGGTTTTAAACAACAAAACGATACAAGTCCCACATTGAGAATATGTTCAGTGGACGAATCTAATTTGTTTGTCCTCATTATAGGCTAACACGATATGGATGCTGTGTTTCGAACACAGTAAACAATCATCCTCCATCGTCACACCAGCCCCTTTAATCCTTGAATTATGGTTACATGATTAACATCCTTGTCCACCCCATCAGGTCCAAGTGGAATTTTTACACTCCTGACACTCTCCCCCAGTGTGAATTTGCACATTATGAGGACAAAGCCGTGGTAAAGGCATAATTCAAGGCTCTGCACCAACTTCCCTTCTCCATGGTATGAGATCTAAGACCATAAACTAAGATCTCTTTTATAACCACATGTGGCTTGATTCCCATCCTCATGAGATATGTAAGAAAACCCAGACGTCTTGTTTTTAGGACTAGAGCAATTGGGAGCTAGTTTTTCCTACCCCTTACCATCTAACCTTTCTTTTGGCCCATTGGCTAGAGGATTCTTTCTTTGAATCACATACGCTGTGATATGGGACTATGTCATCATTCACATCGGGTATGTTTTATTACACCATGCACATCCCCCCTTTAGCCTCGTCTCTACTACCTCTATGCCACATGAAATTAAAATGCACTCTTGGTCCCATCACATGACCCTAAACTATGACATTATCGTCCTGACCGCACAATACAAATTGCACTGCATCGTGATGTCCTCACTCAAGGGGACACCTTGTTTGGTATTGGTCACATGCCATACCATTTTTCAATTCCTGTATATGGCTTGATTCTTGTGGTGATGCCAGGACTTTCTATCCTAGGCCTTTCACTTAAAAAAAACCATTCACCGAAAAAGGAAAAACAAGATACATCAAATAGCGCTTATTTTGGTGCGAGGGCCACACCCACCTGCCCCTTTTATCCTTGGAACTGGTACCATACCATGCCACCCCTTAGAACTATGTACAACTTGATTCACATTCTAATGAGATATGTAGAAACACCCGAGCACTTCCCCTCGGGCCCGACCTAACATTCATGTTCGGTCCCTTGACCTAAACACTTCCCCAAGGAACACATGGTAATCTAGGCTTCGGGTCCTCATTCACATTGGATTTTACAATTACCCCACTAGGGGTCTCCCGCATTTCCTACCATCCATGGCCCGAGCTCTATGACCATAAACTAAGACCACTCTGCTTCTTTGCCATAATAAATTAAATTGAACGACATCTTCCAGAACTACGTATGCATTGATTCCCATACTCATGGGATTCGTATAGAAACCCAGGAATTTCCCCTTGGGTCCAGCCTCAGGAATCATAAATCATATTCCTCCTCATTTCCACCCCACTATCCTGACCCATTGTGGGGAACCATGTAACTGCAGCTTTTCCATAAACAAATTAGGGATGCCCCGCAATGACATTGGGAAGCGACGTCTCCCTCACCAGAGAGGTCCAGTCTAAAAGAAGGAATGATCCATGATAAAACTGATGCACCCATCTAATATGCTTCTACCATGGTGGCATAATTTTGAGAGTGTTTTATTCTGTTCAAACAATCCATCACTCCATATTCAATGCTTTGTATGCCCCTTATTCGGACCCTCATCCTCTTTCATGTCTAAGGGAACACCCTAATAGTATGGATTCTCGGCCAATGGCCTGCCTATTATCTTGGGCCAATATTCCAAAATACTAATGGATGACATTTTGAGTCAGGCCCCATTTTTCAAACATGGTTAGCGGTTGACCCTCATTTTCTATCCCCATTCCAGGCTAACACAATAAAGATAATGTGTTTTGAATGCGGTCAATAGTTATTCTTTATTGTCATGCCACCCCCACAGTGTTCCGAATATTGGGTATTGTGATTCAAACCTTTCATTCCCATATTTTATGTTTGATTCTAGGGCCCTTAGCATTACACCGTTCATGCACAAGAGCACACTTTGAAAATGGTAATTCGGATGTTCTGAGATATTCATTGCTCAGTCAGGTCTCTCCCATTTCCTCCTAGAAATTCGGACCGGTTGTTCAAACCACAGATGCCCGAATCTTGGTTTTCACTCCTACATTTGGATGGGGATGATAAGATGGTCATCCCTAGTTTTTCACATCAGTCCAGACCCGCGTGAGTTTAGGGAATGATTTCTAGACGCTCCACCAATATCACGAGAATGCAATAAACCAATGTATACAATGGAACTCATGCATGATATGGAATCAAACAATCAAAGCATGAAAATACATTTGATGGTTTGTAATCGTTACAGTACCCAAGGGTCAATTCACCCCATGGATGGGTTAAACTCATCAAAAGAACGCAGTAGCTCTACCACCCTCTGGCTGGTGGCATCTAGGATTTGCTGCTGCTTGCTCAGCTCCTGCTCCTCCTCGGCAGTGAGGGGTGCAATTCATTGGCCACAATCTAGGCCCGCTCTATGTCAGTCTGAATGAGGGTCATATCCTCAGAGGATCTCTTCATTCCCTCTTTGGCCTCCACTAGCTGGTCTTTTTTCCGCGATACGAGATCAGTTTGTGCATTAAGGGAAGCAAGAATGCTCATCCGCCCGAGCCTGCAGTCGTTGAACCTCACATTCAGCCTCCTGGAGCCTCTTGATGTATACTGCTTTCCTCCTCTTCTAGATCACACCGAGGACATAGTCATACTCTCGAATATTTTCTTCCATAATATCTCAGACGAGCATGTTTGGACACTAGGCATCCACTCCCCCAACACATATTTCATGCAGTTGTGAGTGAAGTCTATCCATCTCATCCAACCATAGTGCATGGGGGGGGGGGGTTCATCGATGAAGTGCTCGATCAAATTCCATGATCGGCAATAGAATATTTTTCTATCCCCTTCATTGGAGACCGTATCGTCCGAAACAACACGGTCGACAGGCTTATATGCATGATACACCCTTAGGAACTCATCACCTGGGTCCACATCTAGCGTTTGACTAGGCATGACGGGACCTAGACTATCTGATTTAACCTCATCATCGGATCCCACCACAAGAATATCAGGAGCAACCCCACTGACGGTCCCACTAGTGATTGGGAGTGCCGTAGTTAGGTCGGTTTTGAACTCCACCTCGACGACCACCGGCTTTCCCCTGGGAAAGATGCTGACAGAAGCCCTAACCAACCTCACCAAGGTGGCCCATGCCATTTGAAGAAATGTACACACCCAAAAGTGGGGGACATGAATGTCAGTTGGAATGGTTAGGGTATGGCGGTCATGAAATTGATATAAGGGACTTAAAACGATTGAATTCCCTATCTCAATCCTGGGTTGATGTCATCAGGACCCTGAAGCGTGCCCCCCCATATATGGTCAGAAGGTCTAAAAACTCTGGAGGTGTCTCCTTAGGTTTCCTAGTCCTGCTGGATGTAGCAGTAGATGCACCGGCAGGCGTAGATCCTAAAGGTCCTGCATCTACATCCACTGAGGGATGAGAACGAGTTCTGTATATAAGACTCCTCTGCATGGTTCCGATGTTAGCAAGGAGTCCAGAATGACTTCATAGAAAATCTCAGAGAAGGGGGTTTCATATTTTTTACCTCAAGGGCCTCTGTGAACTCTTCAACATCTGAGTCTTGATCTCCAAATACAGCCTCCTCCAATGGGCTCCCTCTCCCAGCCTCATCTCCCCAGGAAGACTCTTCTGATTCTTCCGGCAAAGGGAAGCTCTATCTTAAATTAGCTGCCGACAACTACGGGGGAGTAGTGGAGTCCAGCAGCACCTTGAAATGGTCAGTCATTGGACAATGGGTACCCTGGGAATGCAAAAATTCCTCTAGCACTGCCATGTACCGCTCTGCCTCCGCCTGGGGCACTGCCAAGATGGCCCGAATAGGGCCTATCCCCGATAAATCCATACCGAGATGGTTCAGGTGTTGCCACAACTCAGTGGGGCTAAGGAATTGCTTGTTGACTTTCTAGATGTCCTAGGCCTCTGGGAATACATCATTATTTGGTATGTAGATATGGCGTAGCTGCTTCCCTGGAGCCTGGGTTAGTATCCTACGTAATCCTCTCGGTGGCCTCCACTCTAAATTTCTCTGTTCGTCTAGAACTGTTGGGTATGCTACCACTACTTGATCTATGGATTCTGCCTCAACCTCAACTAGTGAGGGTCTAACCGCCATGGCAGCCTCACCACCACGGGATGCCCTTGCTGTCTTGTGGCCCCGGCCCCAATGTCGGGAAGGTTTTCCATCACTGACCTGAACGGTTAGTTGCTTCAGTATCTACCCTAGATAAGCCGCCTCCTAGCTTATGAAATACTCCTTCACCATCCCAAAGACGGTGGTAGGTAGTGGAAATTCATTCCAAATCTTCCCATCTTCCCATGTGAACATGAGCCACATCTGACTCATCACACATGAGTGTTCCTTGTGGCACACCTCCACATAGACCCGAGGGGTCAGTCATTGCATGCACCAGAATTTCCTTACAAACCAGTGTGGGGGTGTACAGCTTGCAGAGGGACTCACGATCTACCCTTGCCACCAAGACTCCACCATGAAAGGCCTTGAGATATGCCCAGTGCTCTTCTGTTCCATGGCTATCATTAGTGAATACCCCCATCAACAACATAAATGGGTGAAAATTGAACTCTTCCACCATCCACACTGAGTTCAATATAAACGGTGTGGTCAACTTGGATGGAAAGCTCCCCGTGAATTTCAGGATTGATGGTCAGAAGTTCAAGCCCAAAGGAGAGATAGGGTTTAGGTATTCATAAACCCCCCTGATATGTGTTTCTATCCACCCATACAGAAGGTGGAACAACCCACATACCCTCTGCGACCTCTTCTACTCACTGATATGCCACAACATATTATATAGTTTGGCGAGAATAGAGATTCCAAGGTTGACCCCCCCTCCTGTCACCAACATGGACGCCATGATAAATGTGTTTCGGCATACTTCCATGTTGGTATCCCTCATCGGCAGGATCCAACAACAAATAAGAGTCGCGGTAAATTCCAAGAGCCTCACTATTGGCTGCTGCTCAGTGTTGATGCTAAACCCCCTGGTCTTCCCCTGACTGTCCTCCAAAAGTCACCAGTACAAGTGCTCCATGCCTATTGAGTCGCCTTCAGGCATGTATGAGGCATCAATAGAATGTTTTTGTCTACTGGGAAATTGAAGAACTAATTGAACCATAGATTAAAGTGGACATCTCTCCCTGCTTATTTGTCCCCTCCCAGCACCAGCTCCATCAATGCCATTTCCATCCATGACATCTGCTCTAAATCCTCCAACATTCTCATGATAGGGAGGAATTCATCGTACATAGACCCCAGTATCGGGACCCCCGAAGTTTGGTGGACATCCCACAATCTAATAACCACATCACCATAGTGTAAATGGAAGGTATTGGTCCTCAACGAACACCCGCTCAACAGCTCTGTCATTAGCTATTTTAGTTGATAGATGTGGAATTGGGAGGCCCAAGCCGCCTTGTACAAACCCACTTTCCTCATCTCGGTCCCAAACTCCTCAAACGAGGTACCTACCCAATAGTACCAGGCCCAATCATCTATGAAGTTTCCACCCTAGCGCATGTCCCACTCATTAGACCACCCCTTCTCAGGGTTCCTCAAAGCTGCCTTCAGTATCGTGTGGTACAGAGGAGGAGACGTATCCGACTGCAATGTGTTCCCATCAATGTTATTCAGGCTGTTGTATAGGCAGTCATGAACGATGGGTGTGAGGTCTTCCTAGGCATGGCCATCAGCTACCCTAAACCATTGGCACTGGCATGGCGTTCTCATGAACCAGTAAGCTGGTTTGTCCCTATATTCTTCAGGGATGAAGACGTCATCCCTCAGCCCGAAGCCATACAAAGGCAACCTCTTACATAGTGGGTAGTTCTTATAGATCTCTGATAGCAGTTCCACCAATGAATCAAGGTTAGAGTGGCTTCAGACCAACTCTCCTAGACCCAGACGATTCACCATCTCATCCCTCCAATCGGCATCTGCATGAACCCCCTCAGAAGCTTCCTGATGAGCCATTGAGTTTTAGAACTTGGATGATTTTGGGTTGGTTTGTGAAGCTTATTAGTGGAGAGAATTCATGAATCCTATTCACGGAGTCCTGCCTATGCCTTCATGTGCATGACCATGAAGTGTTATTGCAGAGTCAAAAAATCACTGTGCACCACAAAGCAAAGATCTGATTCACAGAGAGCAATCACGGAGTACGTGGAGCTTCGCAATTTGAGAGAACAGAAAGACAATTTTTCGGAGATGGGAATTGAACAAAGAGAGTTAATATACCCTTTATATAGGTGACTACCTTTAGAGCTTCATGACACATCCATTTCGTTTCAAACTTCATGGCACACTGGCCCTACGCGTCACCGATCCACCACGCAAGCCATCTTCATGATACAGCTTTGCGAACGACTGAGGATTTTAGAGATTGACCCTCAGACTTCGAGAATTGATTTCTCCATGGATCCAATTCTAAGGTGGGGGGGGGGGGATTTGTTGGTGCCAAAATGGGAGAAGAAGATGAAGAAACAGAAATCCTCAAGGGGCTGCCTCGCAAAGACTATTCCCAAAGCCCCAATCACACCGCACCCACCTCAGAGCTAGGAGGCGGGTCACTCCAGGAACGGATTTGACGTTCAAGAGGCTGCCATGGAGCAAGGAGGCGATAACGCTCTGTGAGAGCCTTCGATGTTTGCAAGCCTGCCATGGATCAAGGAGGTGGGATGCTCCGCGAACACATTTGACATTCGCGAGCCTGCAACGGAACAAAAAAATACCTCTTCATGCCAAGTGAGCACTACTTCATGGTGCCTCTCCCTTAAAAATACTGGCTTCCCCCCATGTTCCAGGGGTGGATCATCCGACCATTCAACTTCCTAGCTCTCGAATCGTGAAGCACCTTCTGCTCTACCAACCATGAGCTATTCTAGTTACTTTTTCTCTATGAAGTGCCTCCCCTTTTACTTGTTTAAAACCCCTATTTCGAGAGGGATGCCTTTCATGGAGCATAAGGGCCTTCGTGATGGAAGAGTATCCCCATGGGGACCCTGGTCATTGTGGAGCATTTATGCTTCGTGAAACACCCTTTATGTACACATGATCCACATGCTAAGGTGGGGTCACTGGACTTCAGGAGGAACATTGCTTCACGATACCTTGCTTCGCGAGGAACCATAGCTCCGCAAGGTAGTGCTCCACGAATGCATTTACACTTCATGAAGAACCTCTTATATGAACCTCTTCCCTATGCTTAGGATGAGGCACCCCACTTTGCAAAGAACACCCCTTCACAAGTACCCTCTGCCACATGGAGCAACAGAGCTTCACAAGGCCCCTCCCAATGAACCCCTCTGCTTTTCAATTACTTTTCCCGTGTGACCTTCCAGGTTTTCATTATTTGATTTGAAATTCCCTTCGATGATACAACTCATTGCGTTGCTTCGCCTGATGCTTCTTCGCATACACATGCTAACGACTATTTCTTCTTCTCATAGCCATGATAATGTGGACCCCCCAATGGTTCGCTTCATAACTCCCCCTACCCACAGAGTTGCCTGCCCCTTCTCTTCACCAAGGTGTAGAGGGTACCAGTTATGTAAGTCCTAGGGGTTCAGAGCAAACCCACCTCATTCAAGATGTAGGAAATTAAACTGCCAAGCACCCTCATTCTCATCACATGACGTTAAACTGTGGCCTCTCCCCGTGCCTCGCACGCGGGGTTCCCCCACCTTGGACATTCTTTACATCCACTGGTCTCCATGAGGATGAGATATTCCCTCACATGGGATGATATCCTCTTTATCGGAGTGGTGTTTGTCTACGGGGAAAGGGTGACCATCTCAGTGTAAGCCCCTAGATTTTATTGTAGGAGGCAGCATCCCTGCTCCTACTTTCTTCTTTGATCTCAAGGACCAGGGGGGAATGGACACTGTAATCCTCCTTTCTTCAATGCCAAATCCCTCTCCCACTGGGATTTGTTGCCATCACGCCTCCATCGTGGAGTAAGTACCAACTTCTATGGGCCGCTAACCATGTGTAAGCCCCTGTTTCCTCTATGGGCTGCTAACCATTTATAAGCCTTTGTTTCCTCTTTAGGATGCTAACTACGTGTCATCCCCACTCGACATCCCACTGACGCACCTTTCACGACGTGATCATCAGGCCTTTACTGCCTCTTGTTTCTCACACCAAGCATGACTCATGTGGGATTAGAGTAACCACCGACCATGAAATCCACTCTGGACATCCTAGAGTGTAATACCCCCCACCATCTGACCTATGAGGGCTTTGATCCTTACCACATAAGGGTACGTAGGAATCCTCCACGAGGTTGAATCCCACAACAAATGGGACCCCAGGTCCTCTTTCACGTCAGTTCACCGACCCTCATCAACTACATGGTCTTTGATCCTTGCAAAGGAATGGTATGTAGGAAGCCTCCATGAGGTTCAAGAACAACATTCAGTTGCTTCAACCCCATTTACATCGGTTAACAAAGCCCACACCACCTGAACTATGAGGTATTTGATCCTTGCTAAGGCAAGGTATGAAGGAATCCTCCATGAGGTTCAACCCACCATCCATTGGTCATCCCGACCCCCTTCACATCGATTCACCAACACCTTGGGCCGTCTCAGAGCATAAGCCCCAAATGCCCCCATGATCTATGAGGTCTTTGATCCTTGCCAAGGCAAGGTACATAGGAAGCCACCCTAAGGTTCAATCCCAATACTCGGTCACTCTGGCCATATTCGCGTCGGTTCGCCCCCTCATGCAGGACATTAAACTGTGGACCCCAATAAGCAGTAAGTCGTTGTTTCCCCAGTCAGCGGTAAGATGTTTCACACAAATCCTAACCTGAACTACATGGTATTTGATCTTTGCCAAGGCAGGGTATGTGGGAAGCTTCCCTGAGGTTCAAGCCCAACAAACCAATGGTCCCGGCCACTTCACGTCAGTCCACTCCCATCCTGCATGACATTAAACTGTATTCCACTTTTTCCCCCATTCAGCGGTAAGCTGTTGTCACTTCATTCACCAGTAAGCCATTGTCAGCCTCTTTTAGTTGTAATCCATTATCACTCCATTTAGCGACAATTCGTTATCACTCCATTCAGCAGTAGGCCGTTGGAACCCCAATCGGTAGTAAGCCTTCGTCAGATAAACTACGTTGACTTTGATTCCCTGCCATGGGGATACGTAGGATGCCTCTTCGAGGCTCAAGCCCAAAACTATCATTATACTCATGGAGGTTCCATCCCATTCACCATACACTTCATTAAACCGCTCCATTATCCATACTGATTCTTACCCGGGCTGCCACATCCCGGTTGCATCATGCCGCCTCATACCCCATTCCCCTCAATAGTTACCAGGAGGTCAACCACCCATTGGCCCCAACATCAGTGTTCCCTCCGGGGGTCGCACTCATTTGATCCACTCTAATCAATGTTCTGATTAGTCTGATCCATCTCCGTCAGAAGTTAAACTTACGGCATACCCTGTGTTAAACATGGGAAGCTGAGGTAAACCTCAAATAAATGCCCATGGCATATGATTCCCCGCGTTCGATGTGGGATTCCTCGGGCTTCTGTGCCCTTGAGAAGCCCTATAATAAGGGACGAAAGACAGACACACCAGGGTCCCAACACCCAGACACGCCAGTGATGCCCAATGTGACTACTCCCCTAACAAAAGGTTGCTATCCTAACCGGACCCCTTGGAATGTCCTGACCTAAACAGTGTAATTAAATAGTGTCCATGAAGATATGACACTGGGAAGAGTTTCACTAACAATGTCTTAAGTCTATAAGGGATACCCGGACAAGGCGAGGAGTTTCAAGGAGGTATCCATAGAAGGAAGAACTGATATCCCATCATCTTGTTTCGATCAAGGAGAAAATTTCTCTGAATAAGCGACGAATGTCGTCCGTCTTTGGAAAGTGGGAATGTGGGGCTACAGCTGTGTGTCCTCCATAGACGGATGCACGTGCCCTGGAAAAAGCATCAGAAATAGGAGGTGATGCCTTTTTCTCGATAATGGTTTACATGATAAGAAAATAGTGAAGTTTGGGATTTTATTGGAACTGTAATGGATGAATCAAGTAGAATAGAGAGGGATGTATCGATTAGGATCAAGTGTGATAGGAATGATACCCAGTTGTTCTGTATTCGATAGTAGTGGAGTCAGTGATGATTGTGGTTAGTTAGATGATTTTTTCATTTTTCTATGGTGTGAAAATAAGGTGTTCACTCTAGTCACTACTTGAAACATGGTTCAATGAATTATTTTCAAAATACATGGCTTGTTTAAGGGAGATATCTAATGGGATTCCCCTAAGAGGTACAAGAACTAAACCTATATAATTTCAAGTCAGGAAACATAGTATAGTAATTCAAGATAGGTACATTGATTCCCAAAGTCACCGCCTGATCAATATAGTGGGACTAGTTGGTTGTACAGGCTTTCAGAAATAACTCAAACTAGGGATGTTTTTGGTCAACCCATGGGTTAGTGTCCCCTAAGTGACTTGATTTGATATTTTCAATGATTAGTGTAAGTGGGTTGGGTTCCCTCAAGCATAACCCTATGGTAGGGTAGTTATATAAAATGTGTTATTGATAGTCATGCAGTGTGTTTGTCAAATGACTTAACCAAGCCAGAAAAGTAAACATATAGAAGCCTATATGGATTCATATGTCATTTTAACTATTACATTATGTATAATACATATCGAGATTGGGCCGTAATAATATATTCTCAAATGCCTTTATGGATTCACTGGTAATGTTAGTTGGATAAAACACCATGTATACCCTACTCTAAAGTGTTTCTTGAATATTATTTTAATGTAGTGAGATTATTATAAATTAACACTCTATTCTGAGTGTTTTTCCTCATATTAAAAAATAGAAGGGAAACCTTCCCCAAAAAATCCCATTTTCATTATATTTTGGGTAGTTTATATAATTTATCTCTATAAGTTATGATAAAAACATCCATGTAAGATGATTAGAGCCGTTATGAGGTTTACTACTCCATTACAATGCACATATGAATGGAAGTGGTTCTCCCATACCAGTAATAATGTTTGATACTATCTTAAGGTCTATAGGACTGAGTCCTCTATTTCATGAATGGGGTAGGAAACCCCATTAATCACTTATTACGGGACATGTTGTGGGTCCCACAAATGACTAATAGTGTATGGAACTCCCCCACAAGATGAGACACGAGTCCCTAATCCATAATTTTAGTGCTCAATACTTTGACATCCTATCCCTAAAGAGGCATGAATACACCATAGGTGTTGGTACCCCCTCTATAAACATGTACAGAAAAACATAGTGTGGGTCCGCTACTATAGATTCTAAAAGGTAACATTGTTTTTTGGAAGATAATAAATACAGATGTAATGGTTCTTGTGATTTACCTAGTATTACTTTTTCCCAATGAGATATAATCCTGATGGAGATTAGTATTGATGATTGAGAAATTCCTAGTGGTAGTTCCTTAAATTATTACATACAATACATATTTAGAGGTGGGGATCTATCTCTTGCATATGAAAGAGGATCATATCACAGATTATTAAAGTAACGAGACATTAATTCAAGGACCCCATCAAGAGGTATATATATTTTTTGGAAAATAAATGGAGGGCCTTATACCTATTATATAGAGGTAATATTCTCTACCTATTATTTAAGTTTAAGAGACCTCCAAATTTTTAGAAAATGATGATTTCATAGAGGAGGGACGATATAACACTTAGTATTATTCTATTGTAAGAGTTCATGTGATAGTTTTAACTCATTTTCCAAGGTCCAATTGACACTTATATAACCAAGGACCTGTTGGAGGAACTTAATTGGGGTTCTAATTGGTTTATATGCCTACCATTCATATGGATATTTTGGTATCCATCATTCATTATGGTGGAGTGATTCATCAATGTGATTTGGATTTGTAAACCAATTATGAAGTTAGATTACTACGAATAGGGTTTTAGAGCCCCATTAGGGAAGACTACTACCCATATAATTTGTGGATGGTGCAAGTGAAGAAGTTTATAGACCTTCATCGAGGTAGTAGGACTATATATAAGTATGAATCAAGGTTTATAGGCCTTATAAGGTACTCAATTAAAGTGATTTTTATTGGGGTTTTGTGAGAAATAATATTTAAGTATGGAATCCAAAGAGATACTCAAGCTAAGGTTGAACTTTATGTATCCACACCTATATCGTGGTCTTAGAGAGATAAATAGTGATAACGATAATCCAAATAGATACATAGATAAGGAAAAAAATGTTTGTTCTGGAATTATATGTTTATATTTTCTAATAGAATCATGTCTAGTATAAGAAGAAAAATCTTATCAATGGAGGTATATTCAATCATGATACTAGTATAGAGTATTTACAATTATATCATCTTATATGGGATAAAAATAATAACGATATATGATTTTCTAGGCCTACTGAGGAATTAGTCATACATTTCACGTTTTTATTACCAAATGAGTTGTTGAGGGTACTTAGGTAACCATAATAGATGAAACTTTTTTTTATTAAAGGTAGGGTCAAGATTAGGGGCCTCCCCCAGTGTTCATTAAGACCTTTTGGGAAGTGGATTAGAAATAGGGGTTAAAAACATAGTTGGGGAAAATTGAGGCATATGATTCTTTAAACAACATCCACCACCAACAACTTTTGATAGTCTTAGATAGTCTTAGGGAATTTTTATAAGAGTATAGAATCATAAGTACACTATGCCTAACATAGACAAGGAATATATAGAAATTATCTGAGGAATGATCTATTTCTAATTTATAGTGTCACCAATACTTATTGATAACATTACAAGACACTATTTTATCACTATATCCCTATTATAAGAGTTTAAGCTTCCAACAAAGACCATATCCCAACAAATTCTTCTATATACCCATACTAGAAGAGAAAACATGTTGAACCATAGTTTTTGGTAGTATAAACATTATATCAATGGAGATGGTTTTTTTATCCCCATTATAGCATGGATAAATAATAACTATGATTTTATCATTCATTTGAACTATTTATCCTCAGTCCATTCTATGAAAGACTAGTATTATTAGTGGGTGGTTTTCTATCGAGCTACTGGATTGAGGATTTATTTCATGGGTGTATAAAATATTTAGTTTGGTTTATTTTTACCTAACCATAAATATTTTAATCCAATTACAAATGAATTGGGTATAATGGATCAGTGTGTTTCTAATTTATTATATTATCATTTTCGTGCAGTTGTGGAGGATTATATCGATATTTTTCAAGAGAATTTCCATGAATTTTTTACCCATTAAAAGAATTAAATTTACATTAATATATAACTTTGAACATAAATAATATTGATTATCTCATATTATATTGACCTATCTATACTTGGGATGTTGAATGCGTAATTTAGGTACATTTTGGAAGAAAATTTTGTTATGGATATTGTGTCCCTGGGAGCAGCTCCCATTTTGTTTTCCAATATTAAATAAGAGGGTATGATGATTTTTATTGGATATTATACCCAAACTAAGTTATATATAATATCCAATACACTTTACTAGTAATTTATGAACTTTTTTATTAGAAGAGGAGAGTGAATTGGTTTTCAAAGATTGATCTTCGGGTTATATATCATCATCTTCACATGTGTGAGTAGAAAATTCAGCATATGTCAGTTATCAATAGGTATGGAAATTATCAGGTAACTATGATATATTTGAACAAGAAAAATTCCCCAATTATTTCCACAAGACTCATGATCTATGGAATTCATCAATTAATATAATGGTTCATGGTGCTATTTGTCAATGAAACACTTATTTAATTTATGTTAGTGGACATGAATACTGGGCATCTTTGGATATCTCTAGATATTATTTTTGATAATTAGATATATAGTAAACTATTGAATTTGAAATTATAGACTTTTGAATTTCATTTTTAGTTTCATGCCATTTTTAAGGTAGGAGTAGTAGTTAATGTCTTGAAAATTGAGGCTGTGATTTCTTAGGAGCTACCCCCAATTGTTTTCATGATAGAAAATATCATTTAGGTTGGAATGATATTATTGGAGGTTTGTGGATGTCTTAATTATTATCACCACTCTATGAATTATCTTACATAAATTTTTTTTTTATTATTTTTCCAATGATAAATGGGGTTTAAGAAGTTTAAAAGAATTCTTATAGGCACTCTGGTTATTCAATTTCTATAGGAATTATTTTGGTAGTTGATGTTTTGCGATTACTCAAGTATCGAGATTTGATGTGTGATGATACAATGGTATATGGTGATTACATCTAGTTCAAGGATGAAAATTCCGTATGAGTATAATAATGAAAACCAAACCACAGGCCTCATAATAGTGGTGTTTTCCTTGAAAATATAGAGAAATTATTTTATTGGAATGGAATTTATAGTCTCTAAAAATCCCAAGAGTATGAGATACATATTGTCTTATTGAAATATCAACCTGAGGTAGTGGATATGGATTTTTTAAATAAATTTTTTATTTTTAGTTATTATTTAATCCTTTGAATTAATATATAGTGGGTGATACACAATTAAGAAAATAACATGCTCAACTGGTGAAGAAGGTATATGATGATTGGTGTATTGTGGAACAACATGCCCTGATGTAGTTGGTTATAGAAGAAAAAAGAGACTTCCAACCATTTTTTCTATGGGTTTGGACCCTAAACTATTTCAAAAAGCTAGGGAGGCCCATCAAGGAAGCATTAACAATAAGATCCTTTATAATAAGATATGCTTAATAGATACATCTAATGGTTTAGTCATGGTAATGAACATGTCATCATTTTCTATAAGTATATTGTGGTTCCAAATGGGGTTTATGAGGATATTTAGGGGGAATTCATCACATACCCCTTTACAGTGAATAAAGTTGTTACGAATTTATACCAAAATTTTAGGTATTAGTATTTATTGAAATTATTTAAGAGGCGTGTTATAGATTTTATGTACTGATTCATTGATTTTCAATGGGTGAAGGATTATCACTTGGTTCCATGCAAATAAACTATCCTCTTATGGTTATAACATGGAAACAAGATGATAAATTGATGGATCTCATGAAAATACATAAAATATTTGTGAAGGTACATGATGTGTTCTGGGTTATCATCAAATAACAGACCAATATAACCAAATTTATCCATATTCATGAGTATTTTTTGGTGGAGATATTTGGAAGTATATACATGAGTGAGATCATGTGGTTTCATGAAGTACCATCAATGAGAATTTTTAATTTTGAAGAATTATTCATATCTCAGTTGTATAAGCGAGTTAATGAATAAATCTAGAATAATTTGTTGTTATGTATGAAATGACATCCACATAGATATGTATAATAATAGAATATTAATCAGGTTCTAAAAATATATTTTAGTCTTGTGTGAATGAATTTAGAAAATAATGGAGTGATCACCTAAAATTAGTGGTGTACTTTTACAAAAAGAGATACCACTCCATATATGATATGGTACCTTTCAAATACATTTATGGGAGAACACATAAGTCCAATATTTAATGGATGAATATATTTAACTCATTGATTATGGGGCCTCAACTAGTGAAGTTGATGATATAAAATTTTTATTTGATCCAAGATCATTTTAGGACGAACCATATCCATCAAAAGTCATACACTAATTCATGAAAGAGAACAATGAACTTTGTGGAGGGAAAACATGTGGTCCAAAACATACCTCCAAGACATCATGCAAGGTGGTTCAGTTTGGGATGATATCACTCCTAGAGGTTCATCATGCTTTTCAGTATCATGTCAATGGTAAATGAGGACGATTATCATTGAGTGTTATTCCATAGATAAATTGGGTTCAAACTGTATTTCAAATGTCATTTTTTGGGAGTAATTTTCATGGAATGTTGAATATTATCGATTAGGTTGAGTTTTTCATTAATTAAGATGCCACATTTTTTAACTATATGGTGGTGATAAATTATTTATAGGATAAGTATCAGTAAGGGAAGGTCATCTCATTAGTGAGAATCTTATTCATGCATAATAATCTTAAGGATATCTCATGGGAATTTAATAATTATATTCAAGCATAATATGTTCAATATTTATTATTTATTTTTGTTTTTGTGAAAAAATATTTTAATGTTTGGTTGATATTGCTACCAATATTTATCTTCATTTAAATTAAATATTTTGATAAATATTTTAATAAATAGGTCATGTAGAATGAATATTTTAGACTATGTCATGGGATCTTGAGAAATAATTAATTTTCAAACCTACTAAAAAATGTATATGATTGGTATCAACTGACAGATTTCTATTAAATCATGACTTAAACTATTTCCATATTTATTATACTGATGTTTTTTTAATCTTGGAGTGGTATGATTTTCATTTTTTTATCTAGCCCTAAACTAGTCCATTTTGGTGTTTAAAATAACTAGCTAACCATGATCTTTAAATACATTTATAAAACATCTTATTTAATGATTAACCAAAATTTAAATCAAACCTAGAAAATATAAGGTTTTATAGTTTTTTTCATGGTGATGATGAAAAATATGGGATCTATAGAGGGTCACGAGGTGATGATTAATGTAATTGAGCTATGGTTTTATTTTTATTCTTTCTCCGTTATTTGAAAAATTTATAATTCATTTTTGTTATTTTTTAAATAAAACTATTCAAATTAATTATTAAAAAATTATTATTAGCTTTGGATTTGTTATTTTAATGTTATAATAAAGTAATTTTGTGATAAAATTCAATAGTCAAACATTAACTAGACAATAATCCATCTACTTTCTTTATTCCACAGGCCCCAATCTAGTATATACCAACTCGGCCTTGTGTTGGAACCTTGATAAATGGGGATTAAGTAACAATTTAATTCCCCTGAACCCACTAACATTGAATTTTTTATCTATATAATTTATGTATAATTATTCTCAATAAACATTATTTATTATTTTTTGTAACATTATTTTGATATTGTAAATAAAATATTTATTCCATTAAAGGGTAATATATAGCCACACACAATAATTAAAACCTGAAGAGTATATGAGAAAAATCATCTAATAAATATGACTTTTAATCAAGATATATCGATCTATAGAGATATAAATGATTCTTTAATATTAGGTTCTATGTGATCATAATCATCTAGTCTTCTTCTCATGAAGTGTAATGAGGGACCCTAGACCCACACTCTAAGATTAGGTGAGGGAAAAATAAATTTGATATAAAAAAATATATCAATATATTTATTTTACATCATTTCCAAAAAGAAAAAATCAAATTTCACAAATAATTACAATTAAAGGATGTTATTATGTCTTTTAGTATAAAAACCATAAGAATATATTTTTAAAATACAGATAAAAAATACTTTATAATCACGCCAAACTAGACTCCCTTCTAATATGTTCATAATTTATACAAATATTTATAAAAAATGGAATAGAAATATAAACATAGGTAGAGATAAAATGACTATTAAGGGAAAAATAATCAATATTAAAAATCATTTGAGAAAATCATTTTCTAAGGATAAACATCTTATTTAAAGGAATATGGAACCAAATTAGTTTTCTATAATTTAGGATAAAATTAAATGTAATCTCAAATAAATTAACATATAAAATGGAAAATGTGTGTCGAGGGATAAGATAATAACATGATCCATAGAGCATAATGATAAGAATGTGGAAAATAATTTAACATGCCCTTGAATCATATAATGAAAATGAAATTTGGAACACACATAAGCACAGTGAAGTAATAACATTTTAAGGAAATTCAATAATTCCAAATCATTACGTAATGATAAAAAAATCTCCATGCATCATGTCGTGAGTAAAAAAAATATAGTTACTATAAATAATTATCTAATGTTATATAAAACAGTAACCAACAGGTTGGGGTGATTTAATAATCCCAAATAATGTTATGGCTTTACCATACCCTATCTATCTCTAGGCATAATTATAACCAAACTATATCATGGAATTAGTAGACCCAAATAGTATACAGTCTTTATTGGACTCAAACTGTATTGGGGATTTATTGGACACAAAATCTCTAAGGGATTTATTAGACCCCACCGACCTCAAGGTTTTATGAGACCCAAACCATATAATAATGATAATTTATACACATGGGTTACATGAAAATAATCTATCTAATATCTTATTGTTAAGAACCCATGGAAAGAAAATGGGTTTCATATGATTTCAAAATGGAATCACATAATGTGATATCAAATGTAGATCAGTTGATATAAAAAATTTAATTATCCAATGGAATATTTCATAAATTTGTATATAAGTTTAATCATAAAAAATTACTATATACATGAAAGATACTTTGGATTCAAAGAGTAAAATGGATGTTAAAATATTATTAGATAAATAAATTTATAAAAAAATAAGAAATGTCTCTTCTCAAAATACAAGAAAAATAATTATAAAGGTTTTACTTAAAAATAAATAATTTGGGATTGATATAATATTTTTTTAAAATACTATTTAAAACCAATAAGGGAGTTTGGTTGGAAATTTATATAAAATAAATATTCATTCAATAACATTATCTAAGAATATATAAAAAAATTGATGTGTTATTTCTTAAAAATTTAAGAATAAAAAATCCATATAAAAGAGTTTTTATAATTTTTTTTACCAAAATTATAAAAGAAAAGTTATGGAATGTATTAAGAAATTATTTTAATAAAAATGATTTAAAAACATTTAATGACATATAATTTTTTAAATTATAATAAATAATGCATTCGTAGAATATAAATAAAAGTCTTTAAAAATGATATTTAGGGTAGAATATAAAATATAAAATTAGGAAAGGGAAAAAATTTAAATATTATTATTATTATAAAATGAATTTCATGAAACTCACATTTTAAAGGGGGTGATATATATTTCATTTGGAATGTTAAAAACAAAAATATGGAATATCACCCAAAATAAAACCTATTTTAATCTTAGAGTAGGAAAAGAGGAAATTGGAAAGAATTTTGAACATGGATAAGGAATGGAAACATATCATTTGAAGAGAATGGGAATTATTCCCAATATCATAAATTTTTATAAATGAAATTCCATCAATGTAATAAAAAATAAAATTAATAGGGAAGGTATTATAATTTAATTATCAAATTAAATAAAACCATCATGTAAAATTAGAGCCAAAGAAGAATAATTATGACTTATGTATAGATGTTAGTGAAGAAAAAACCACTTACCGCTTAAGAAACACTAAAATTAACACCCCTTGAATGATTGATCCTATAATTGAACTTCAAATACCATGAATAAATTATATCTCTTTATATTATAAATCCAAAAGGTAATATACACACATTTGAATTGAAATTTGGTGAATAAAACTAAACATGTATAAAAAATGAAATTGTGAAAAAACACCCTTAAACAATCTCTATTATTCAGATTAATAACCCATGAATGCTAAAAATTGTATGTATTTGTATATTACTTATGTTATATAAACAATTATGGTAAATGTAATCCATGGAAAATATTTTTTTTAAATTTCAAGGTTGAATTGTCTTTTTATTACGAATGGAATGACTTATTTATATCTAGGTATTTGGAGATCCATTACATATCCTATATTTCAAAGACCTGGTGGCCTAATAAACTACCTGAAGGCCCAGTGAAACATCATGCCTCCCACACTACCAACATCACGACCTACTTACATCACTACCTTCCTGTTTTATGCCTATATCAATGCATGTGTGTGTCATTCCATTGTCACCACCTATGTCATAAATCTCCCAAGGGCTTCTTAGGATTCAAACTCTTGTCTTTCAGATGCTGGACTACATGTTTTAACACTTAGTCACCACCCCAAATGTAAATTTCCCACAAATACACTACAAAAATGAAACAATTATTGAATACTCATCATATCTCCATGATGAAAAATTATTTTGAAAAAACCATTACCTTAAATTATAAATTCCCTAAATTCACTTTCACCTCTTATATAAAAGAATTTTCTTAATAAAATATTTCTGAACATTAGTCTTACATAAAAACTTTTATAAACTGCAATTGTTATAATTTATTAAAAATATATTAGTTAAATTTTAATTCCATCATTGGTTGCTATCAGTTTTGATTATTTGTTTAGTACTATATTCATAATGGTGGTCTTGATTATAGTTTATAGATTAAATTTATATAATTATGATAAAATTATAGGTACTATAATTAATATTTTTGAATTATTTATGATTTACTTATTTCATTTCATTAGTATTTTATTTATGATTCATGATAATGATGTTTGTGATGATATTTTTTCAGTAATTTTAAATGAATGGGGGGGGTATTAATAACGGGTAAGATATTATAATAAACCATATAGAAATAAAAAATAATTATTGAATTTTTATTTTCTAATATGACAATTATTTACGTATCCTTAGTTACACATGATATAAATTTCTAGCATTATTCATGTAGGTGGTTAAACCAACCCAAAAAAGAACATGCTATAATTTATGGATCAATATGGTTAAGATAGTTAATGATTTGGTGTAATGTAATTATCTTCAGTGTACTCAACTCTAGTTACCCAAAGCTAGTTTATTAATTTTTTACATTTGCATATGATACAATGAGTCACATATCGAAGGACCTAATAGTATAGTTTTATTAGTAACAAGATACATATAAGAATCCCATATAAAATTCTAAAAATCAAATTAAAATATTGTTGTAAATAATATCATTATTATCCCTATAATATCCTTGATTATAATTATTTGTACTCTTCTTGGATTTCTAGGAAAAATAACAAAATAAGGGTGACCTCAAATTACCAATAAGGGTTAAGTAGAATAGAAGCTATCATGAATCAATAAGCAGAATCATATAATGGTAAATAACTAAAAACAAATGAAATTTAAATAATTTTATTATAATAACAAATATGTAAAGTTAAATAACTAATAAAACATTGAATTCAGTCAATATCATGACTATCATCAATTGGTATGGAATAATCAATATGGAATGGTAAATAACTGAAAACACATTTTATTTAATAAATTATCTATGAATGAAATTCATCCAGAGGTAATACCATTGTGAAATAGAAAAAATAAATAAATAAATTCTATGAGAAGAAAATTATTAATTATTGGAACCATGATATCATGAATCAAGATACCTTTATTATGAAGACATTTCTCATAGGTGCTCAACTGATTTGTCTCAAGAGAATACTAATGAATAGATGATCTATCTATTAATTATCCCCACCCATATATTCATGTCCAAATAATTCCTAATATATCTAATGATTTATTTAATTCATGAAAATATACCTTATAAAAAATTGTATCGAGTATGGAATTAAATTAACAATAATTTACCCCGTCAATCATATAAAATTAAAATTAAAAGAAAATATATATATATATGATATAAAATCTAAAAAATATTCATTACCATGAAATGAAATATTGATATTTAGGACAAATTTAATTTGCAATGATCATATGAAAATGAATATTTCAAAGGAAAGTGAATGACTAAAAAAATAAATCCAGAATGTGAATATTAATAGTTTCCTTGGTAAAAATGATCAAAAACCATCCATATAAAGTAAATTTATGGTAATAATAAAACATATTCCGAGTCTAATATTTGTTATATAAATTGTTTATGTCATTGATAAATATAAATACAATAAAAATGTTATTAAAAACATTCCAAAAGAAAATATACATTTTTTGATTTTATTATTTTTAAATTACAAGTTCAAATTGTATTTTTAAAATAATTATATTTTAAATAATATTTAAAACATATAAAAATATATTTAAACCATTTAGTGTTCATGATGGTCATATATTGTTTACATATCGTACATATTAAAACAATGATTCTTTTCACATTTATTGTGAAATCCAAATGATATATCTTTCGAAAAAATCATGAATATATCATTCAATTTCTTTTGAAAAAAACTATAAATGGTTAGTAATGAATTAAATAATTTTTAAAATGTAATAAATCCATGTATTTTTTAGAAAACATGGATTTTCAAGAAAATCTATTTTTTATGAAGAGAGAAATAATTTTGGATTCTCATAAAAACATATTCTCAATAAATTTAACTTCAAAAGAGAGGAATATGATATTATTAATTGATAAAATCTTAAATAAACCAATGATAAAAAATTAAATCATTTTTTAGAAAGTGATCAAATAATTCTCTATAATGTGAATTAAAATGTAAATAATCTCCATTAAAATGATATCATGAAATAAACCATCACAAAGATCATAATGTTGAAGTGAGAATTAATAAATCTATAGATTAATTATATCAAATTTAAATAATCATTAAACAAGTTGAAATAAAATATGATATATTAAAAATTATTTTCACACATAATGTTATAATTTCAAAGTCAATTAATATTTAATATAACCCAATGAAAAGAAATCGAGTTATAAAATTTACTACCACCTGGTAATTTTTAAGTTAAATCCCATTGGTTGAAATAAATGAAATTGAAACTCATAATACCCTAATTTATTAAGGATTCAAGATATTACATTAAAATGGTTTAGTATATAAAACATATAAAATATGTGAGGTGCATAATATTACAATATGCCTCAATGAAGGGAAATTGAGATGAAATCCCTTACATCACACTTCCTTTTGGTTGAACATGCATTAATGTCCTATGTAATGGTTTTAATCATGTTATTAATTTATAATAAAACTAAATTAATATTTATAATATCATATATGATACTATTATGACATCTTATAACATGATTTTTATTAATATTTCATTATATTCAGTATTTCAGGTATTAATTTCATTATTTTCTTGAGCATGTTTTGTCATGAAAGTTATAGTTGTTGAACATATTATATAGTTCTATACTATAAACATTTATATTCTTCTTATAAATATAATATTAAATCAATATATACATTTTTATAATAATTATTTAAATATTTACATGTAAAATTAATCACATCATTTCATGATTTTAGTACGTTGTACGTATGCACGAGCAGCGATACAATTCCATTAACATGTGAAAGGTTAAATAATTGGGTGATATATTAATATTAAAAAATTGTTAAAATTTCATATATATATATATATCACATATTTTTAATAAATTTATCCTTATTACATTCCACATAAATCGTAAGTGAAAACAAATCACATTAATTCGTGAGGTTGTAGTCCTTTGTACACATGAAAGACATTATCATATTTTAAACAAAATGGTAAATAATATGGTATATATGTATTGTAATTCCAGAATAATTATAATATAATTTATATAATATAATTTTTTTAAAACCATAATTATATCAAACCTTTGAAGGTGGTGATGGAAAATGAATTACATTGGTTCGTGAGGAGCTAGTCTATCGTATGAAAAATCGATGGTTTTGTTTCCCTTTTCATGGAATATGAGATGCATATAGTTCCTTAAATTAGAATATTAAAATAACACTATATGAAATATACTATGTTTATTATATAATATCTATTTAATAGTTTTTTTTTGAGCTGGAATAATTTACAAAATAAAATTTTTTGTTTAAGATTGTTGCGCCTTCTTTAGACAGCTTCATTAGGTTTTCACCAAAAACCTTTCAGGGATGGATTTATGATCAGTAAAATAAATATAGTATGTTTTAATAAAATTAAATAATTTATTTTTTTGTAAGTTTCTGAAACAAATTACTTTTTACATTTTAATATCAGAGGATAGGGGGTGGCCTTTTATAAGAGCGACAGAGGACACACATAGAATTTTTGAAACGAATCTATTACATATATAGTTTTCTCTTATCAAAAGAAAAAGAATGGGTTATTGTCTAACCATATAGGTTATAAGGTCTAAAAATGGCCATAAAATTAGTTTTTTATTAGTTTTAACTGAGTTTTCATATTTATCATTTTTGTTTAACCCATAATAAATCAGTATTTACATAATCCTTGGTAATTGATTTTTTACTTCTTTTACTATTCATAAAGGAAAAAATTAAGTAATAATTATTATATAAAAGAAATTATTGTGAATAAAATATTGAACCATGAAGTGCCCAGATTAGTGTGAATCACTGAGAGGGGGAGGGGGTGAATTAGTGATCCCTTTAAACTTTTTACTAATTGATTCTTTATCAATTAAACCTCTATGGCTGGTTAAAGCCTCGATCCACTCTTCTTGTATCTCTCAACCTTTCCCGGATTATGCAGTAATGAAAAGGCACAGGACACAAGGATTTACAAGGTTCGGCACCAAAGGCCTACATCCTTGCCATGCTCTCTCAGCATGGATTCTCCCATTATAACTTGTTAGAATTACAATGGTCGATACAACATCCCACTGTATCTCTCCTGAGTCCCACAGGAGGGTCTTTATACTGCGTCCCACAGTGTTACCAGAGTCCCACTGGCCTGCTCCAGAATCCCACTGAAGACTTCTTCTCCCTGAGTCCCACAGGGTCTTCTCCTGGCTCCTCGAGTCACACGAGTCTCTCTTCTTCACTTTAAGTTCTTCAAGTAACTTCAGCAGCCTGGGATAAAGGCTGCTGGCCTTGCTCTTCTTCTGATCACTTGTGGTGATCAGGGTCTTCTCAATCTACTGAAAACTCAGACAACCAATCTCTTTAACTTCAGTCTGGCTCAGTCTCAGTTCAACTCAACTTCATGCACTGAGTGCATGGCATCACAATATCTTCAAGATCTTCTGGTCTTGGACTCCTCAAATGCACACAACCTGATTTAGCTTTGTTCACGTGTGCACGTGCATGCATGCATGCATGCACTTCTCCTTTCCTCTTCTTGGTGCAGTAGACCCACAAAGGGTGTAATCAATTATAGCACACACCTTCTCCGAACTTCACACACTTTATCCAATTTGTTTACACACTTAGAGTGTGTTCTACTTTAGTGTGGGTCACTCCTTCTTCTTCTTCTAATGTGTATACACTTTTAGTGCACACACTAGGTTCGGCCAACTTCTCTCTTTTCACACACTTGTTTCATTTTTCACACACTTGAAACTTGGCCTTCACTTCTTCTTGCACATAAATGGCTACGGCCTCTTCACTTGTTGCACACACATAAGAGATGTGGTGGCCTTCCTTCTTTACTATGCACACACAAGAGGCAAGGCCTCGGCCTTCTTTGGCACACACACAAAGTGTGGTCTTCCACTTCACTTGGCACACAAGGCACTAAGGCTCGGCCTTCTCTTCCCTTCTTGCACACACACCCGAGTGTGTCCTTCCCCACTTACACACACACTGCTTGGTGTGGTCTTCTTGTTTGCACAGGGCTACGGCCTTTCTCTCCTTTTTGCACACACACTGCCCACGGTGGTTCTTCAATTTTGCACACACACGAGGCAAGGCCTCGGCCTTCTTTGGCACACACACAATGTGTGTAGATCACAAGGCAAACAAGCCTCGGGTCTTCACCTAGCCTCCGGGCGCGCAAGGTGCACGGCACAGGGGCGCGCAAGACCTCCTACCCGCGGGGCGCGCAAGTGCAACACCCGCGGGGTCTTCCTCTTGCCGCGCAAGGGTGCGGGCAGAGAGGGAACAAGCCTCGGGCGCGCAAGAATGTTGCGGCCACGAGCTCTTCCTGCCGCGCAAAGGATTAGCGCGCAGGGGACTTCAGCCGCGCAAATATAATTTGCGCGGGGCTTCAACTTCGCGAGGCAGAGGTGCACTCATGGTTCTTCGGATCTTTAACAAAGGATCAGCAAGCTTCCTCGAGGGCTCGGCCTCATTTTTATAGGCATAGGCTGCCTCAGATTATCCGCGTGCAATAAATCTTGAATCACCGAAATCTTCGGATCTTCAAAGATCTTTCGAATCTTTATTTTCTTTCCTCTGTTTCAACGCGGGTTTATTTATTTTTGTTCCTCTACGTGCATGCGACTCATAACGCATGCACAGCCTTCGGTTTAGGCTCATCCCATGCAAAACATCAACCTGGTGCCTCGGCAACTTCGTTTACCTCGGCTTCTTTCGAATTCTTCCAAACATAGCATGCACTCCCATTTTTATACATGGTTGTGTTCAGTAGGGCCGGACGAACTCATTGGAGCCTTCGGATCAAACAATGGTGGCCGGGAGCTCGAAAACAGGTCGTCGGAGGGCCTCTGGTTCAGCGGGGACGTCGCGGGTGCCTCGGTCGAGCTCGAGGGAGGAGACGATGCCGGGGCCGTCGGATGCGGTGATCAAAAAGGCTTCGACGGCTTGGATTAGATCGCGGCGCCGCGGATGGATCGTGCGGCGCAGATCAAGCGCGCGATCAATCGAGCGGCTCAGATTCGCTCCCGGGAAATTTTCCGCGTCCCACATCGAAACGGGGCGCGGTTTTCTCGCGGTTTATTACCCATCCGCTCCCTCAACCCCGCAATTGAACTTCCTCCTCCACGGTGCCGCCCCGCACCGTGTTCTCCCTGCGGGCGCACTCTGTGCCCACTCTCAGCTCCCTGCGGGCGCGCTACTGGCGCCCACTATGCTCCTCGGGCGCGCGGGTTTCACCACCGCGTGTCCTCGGGGGGCTTATACACGGCCCCCCTGTGCTCCTCCGGGCGTTCCCTAGGCGCCCATGCGGTGTCCTTGGGTGCGCCCCCTGCCTCAAGGTTGCTGCCCTGGCCTTGAGGGTTCCCCATGGGCGTGGTGACCTTGAGTCCCACAAGTGCCTTGGGTGATGACCCTCGGCTGGCCTCCTTGGTGGCCTATTTTTTGGCAAAGGAAATGAATAGGACTTTGTTAAGAAACAAAGTACTCCCAATATAAAATGCCAAATGCCACTTAAGCCATCCTTCCTCTTCCTATTCTTCCTTCTTCATTTCTTCTCTTCTCTTCTTCTTAAGAATTCCTCCATTCCTCTTCAACACTTATTTATCACTTTGTAATGGAATTCCCGAAGGTTCTTCATCTTCAACCGAATCTCTTGAATCTAATATTTCTTTAATAATCTTCATTGATCTAATCAGAGATCAATTGGAACATCTTCAAGTTCACATGCACTAAGTGATAGTGCATGGACTTCATTAGTGCACATCATCCACTTAGTAGTTGTGGATGGAACTCCTTTCAACTCCTCATGCATTGTGAAGACAATGCATGGTCTTCAATCATTGTTGTGACATTGTATCCAGTTGATACAAGTTCTTGGAACATTAAGAACAGCTCAACAATCGTCAGATATAATGATGCTCCATCATCATTCTTTCTTCAAGTGGTGTAACTTAGTATCATATTGATACAAGTATTGAAACATTAAGATCAGTTCTACAATCGTCTGATATACATAGAGAATGTTTCAAACCATCATCTCCTATGTCACTTAGTGAATCTCCTAAGTGACATGCATCTTAGTACTATGGTATTCTCCATTCCTCACCAACACCATCACAACCTTTGGAAATCACATCTTGACATTCCTTGAAAACTTCATGCCTCATTGACAACAAATGCAACACAATGCACTTCAATCTCCCCCTTTGTATTTGTTGTCAATACACTCCTTCAGCACATATGAATGGGACACTCCTTCAGCACATATGAATGGGTCAATATGTGTGCCAATATTTTCTCCCCCTTATTGGCAATCAAATGCAAAGGTGTGGTGTGGTTCTCTTTCAAAAATATCTTCCTCCCTTTGAATAGCATCTTCTTGAAAATCACTAAGAGAGGGATGATGCCACATGTTCTTCTTTAGCAAAGAACCTTTAGTAAATCAGCTCTAAGTCTACTTGGGCTAACCCGGTGTAGAAAACAAGAGTGATATGACCAAGGAATTCAAAGCTGTCCAAAATTCATTGTACATGTGAGATCATGCTTCAGGGGTTTGAAATTTTTCAGATATAACAATGAATTGCTAAATCCTGCACATACTTCACAAAACTCATTAGAAAGTTCAGTGCAAAGATAAAGCTCCCCCTTTCATTCATTTGTTTTCAATCAATACTCCCCCTTAATTGTCATGATGAATAAAATTAAGAAACAAGGGATGAAAGTATGATTGGAATACCTTCACTTTTCTCAAGATGGTATTAATCTAAGAATCCCATCTTCTTCAGATTGGCTCCCCCTCAAGGGGTGCACTCCGTTTTGTCCAAACCATCCTCCAGATGAGAATGACCATCATCTTCAATTCCCTACAATGTTAGCACATGTATATACCAAGAGTATAAGGGAATAAGATGGAACCTCCTTGGTTCATCAATGTGAACAACAAGGTTGAGAAGATTCTCTCAACCGAGATGTCCCATTTTCACCAGTCTTCACACTTGCACATTTGATCTTCATTGATGATTGTGCTGGTGTGGTTCTCAAAACATCTTCATCTGAAACCTTCTTCTTCCCTTTTGCTTTAGCAATTGCCAGAACTTTATCTTCAGCTCTCTGCAGATCTTTGGAAAGTTGCAACTGATTTGGCCATATGACAAGTAAATCATTTGGGAGAGTGGCCCCAGTTCTGGAAGTTCCACATGGTTCCTTAGATGCTGTCAAGCTACCTTTCTTAGGCAACTTGTTTTCAATCAATCCCTTCTTATTCTGGATTGATTGTCTTTTGGAGTTCAGTCTGCTTTTATTTAGTTTCATGGCTTCTTTACAAAGGTCCATGATGTGTCCTTTCTTTCCACAGTAGAAGCATGTCTTCTTGGTGGTCCTACTAGATGACTCACCCTTCTTGGACTTAGACTCCAAGGTTTTCTCTGCCTTTTTCATAATCTTCTTGGGAGCATCTTCCACTTTCTTCTGCTTGCTTCCCAAGGATTCCTTCTTAGCCAGGTTCAGTGATCTTTTCTTCTTTTGAGCTCTGGATACAGTTGGAGACTGACATGTATCTTTTTGAACACTTTTGCAATCATCCCAGATGTTGTCAAGTAATCCAAATCTATTTGCAGTAAACAGATGTCTCTGGACCTGTGGATGTTGCTTCCTTCCTTCTGGCTTGCTCCCCCTTGGCATGGGCTTCCTCTGTGCTTTGACATTCAGTGGATTGTTCCAACAATCCTTTGCACAGTGCCCATACTTATTACAACGCCAGCATTGTCCCATGAATCTTGACCTCTTCAGTCCTTCTGATTGTAGGGTACTCTTCTTGACCTGTTGTGCTGTTTCAGGAGAGCTCTGCTTCTTTACTGTCTTCATCCATATTTGTTTGGAATTATTCTTCCATCCTGCACTTTTTGTGGAAACACAATTAGAAGCATCAGTACAAGATGGTATGGATGGTACCTTCTTTTTAGAAGAAGTTTCCCTTTCATTATAGGATTTCTTTCTTTTAGAATCATCCTGCTCAATGCATACTTGAGTAGCAACATTTCTCCTTTCAGCTGACTGGGAGGCTTCAGCTTTGGGTGATTGCAGATTTTTCAATATCACCTCTAGTTCTAAGCATTTCATGTTAAGGGAGTTCTTCTCATCCTCAACAGTTCTTAGCCTTCCTTCCCATTTCTCTTCCAGCTGTTTTATCTGGTCTTCATGCACCTTCTTTAATTCTTGCAATGAATTGTCCAGCTCCTTCACCAATTTGACTTTTTCTTCAAGTTGAGCATCTCTGACAACCATTGATACTTTATGCCTCTTTTCCAGTGCATGGAAAACATCTTTGACCACAGTCTTAAAGAATTCTTTCTCAGAAAGGCTTCTTTGCAATTATTCACAAGTATCTTCATATCTTTCATTGCAAAGAGATACTGTTTCATCTTTAGCATTTACCAGCTTTCTGAGAGTGTTGGTTATGCCAACCCTTTTTGCCAATTGGACTTCGAGAGAATTGGCTTCATCTTCTAGCTGTAATTTTTCTTCTTGAAGATCAAGGAGGCCTGTAGCTATACACATTGCAACTTTCTTGGGGACTCTCTTCTGAAGATATTTGATTGCATTTAGAAGATAATTGTTTCTTCCATCTTCATCACAGCTAGAGCGGGCTTCATCAGAAGAATGATAAAAGGAATTGTCATCTGATGTGACTTTCACATTTCTTTCCATAGAAGGAGTTTCTCTGATTGCACCAGCCTTTTTCTTCATCTTCTTTGCCTGTTTCTTCATTCTGTTTTTCAGAGTCTTGGTAGATATCTCCATTTGAGGCTGTTCTTTCATTTCCTCAAATCTGCACTCCATATAGACTCTCTTGGATCTTTTAGAGGGAACCTCCCTCTGATACCAATTGAAGTGCCCAGATCAGTGTGAATCACTGAGAGGGGGAGGGGGTGAATCAGTGATCCCTTTAAACTTTTTACTAATTGATTATTTATCAATTAAACCTCTATGGATGGTTAAAGCCTCGATCCACTCTTCTTGTATCTCTCAACCTTTCCCGGATTATGAAGTAATTAAAAGGCACAGGACACAAGGATTTACATGGTTCGGCACCAAAGGCCTACATCCTTTTCATGCTCTCTCAGCATGGATTCTCCCATTATAACTTGTTAGAATTACAATGGTCGATACAGCATCCCACTGTATCTCTCCTGAGTCCCACAGGAGGGTCTTTATACTGCGTCCCACAGTGTTACCAGAGTCCCACTGGCCTGCTCCAGAATCCCACTGAAGACTTCTTCTCCCTGAGTCCCACAGGGTCTTCTCCTGGCTCCTCGAGTCACACGAGTAGCTCTTCTTCACTTTAAGTTCTTCAAGTAACTTCAGCAGCCTGGGATAAAGGCTGCTGGCCTTGCTCTTCTTCTGATCACTTGTGGTGATCAGGGTCTTCTCAATCTACTGAAAACTCAGACAACCAATCTCTTTAACTTCAGTCTGGCTCAGTCTCAGTTCAACTCAACTTCATGCACTGAGTGCATGGCATCACAATATCTTCAAGATCTTCTGGTCTTGGACTCCTCAAATGCACACAACCTGATTTAGCTTTGTTCACGTGTGCACGTGCATGCATGCATGCATTCACTTCTCCTTTCCTCTTCTTGGTGCAGTAGACCCACAAAGGGTGTAATCAATTATAGCACACACCTTCTCCGAACTTCACACACTTTATCCAATTTGTTTACACACTTAGAGTGTGTTCTACTTTAGTGTGGGTCACTCCTTCTTCTTCTTCTAATGTTTATACACTTTTAGTGCACACACTAGGTTCGGCCAACTTCTCTCTTTGCACACACTTGTTTCATTTTGCACACACTTGAAACTTGGCCTTCACTTCTTCTTGCACATAAATGGCTACGGCCTCTTCACTTGTTGCACACACACAAGAGATGTGGTGGCCTTCCTTCTTTACTATGCACACACAAGAGGCAAGGCCTCGGCCTTCTTTGGCACACACACAAAGTGTGGTCTTCCACTTCACTTGGCACACAAGTCACTAAGGCTCGGCCTTCTCTTCCCTTCTTGCACACACACCCGAGTGTGTCCTTCCACACTTACACACACACTGCTTGGTGTGGTCTTCTTGTTTGCACAGGGCTACGGCCTTTCTCTCCTTTTTGCACACACACTGCCCACGGTGGTTCTTCAATTTTGCACACACACGAGGCAAGGCCTCGGCCTTCTTTGGCACACACACAATGTGTGTAGAGCACAAGGCAAACAAGCCTCGGGTCTTCACCTAGCCTTCGGGCGCGCAAGGTGCACGGCACAGGGGCGCGCAAGACCTCCTACCCGTGGGGCGCGCAAGTGCAACACCCGCGGGGTCTTCCTCTTGCCGCACAAGGGTGCGGGCAGAGAGGGAACAAGCCTCGGGCGTGCAAGAATGCTGCGGCCACGAGCTCTTCCTGCCGCACAAAGGATTAGCGCGCAGGGGAATTCAGCCGTGCAAATATAATTTGCGCGGGGCTTCAACTTCGCGAGGCAGAGGTGCACTCACGGTTCTTCGGATCTTCAACAAAGGATCAGCAAGCTTCCTCGAGGGCTCGGCCTCATTTTTATAGGCAGAGGCTGCCTCAGATTATCCGCGTGCAATAAATCTTGAATCACCGAAATCTTCGGATCTTCAAAGATCTTTCGAATCTTTATTTTCTTTCCTCTGTTTCAACGCGGGTTTATTTATTTTTGTTCCTCTACGTGCATGCGACTCATAACGCATGCACAGCCTTCGGTTTAGGCTCATCCCATGCAAAACATCAACCTGGTGCCTCGGCAACTTCGTTTGCCTCGGCTTCTTTCGAATTCTTCCAAACATAGCATGCACTCCCATTTTTATACATGGTTGTGTTCAGTAGGGCCGGACGAACTCATTGGAGCCTTCGGATCAAACAATGGTGGCCGGGAGCTCGAAAACAGGTCGTCGGAGGGCCTCTGGTTCAGCGGGGACGTCGCGGGTGCCTCTGTCGAGCTCGAGGGAGGAGACGATGCCGGGGCCGTCGGATGCGGTGATCAAAAAGGCTTCGAAGGCTTGGATTAGATCGCGGCGCCGCGGATGGATCGTGCGGCGCAGATCAAGCGCGCGATCAATCGAGCAGCTCAGATTCGCTCCCGGGAAATTTTCCGCGTCCCACATCAAAACGGGGCGCGGTTTTCTCGCGGTTTATTACCCAGCCGCTCCCTCAACCCCGCAATTGAACTTCCTCCTCCACGGTGCCGCCCCGCACCGTGTTCTCCCTGCGGGCGCGCTCTGCGCCCACTCTCAGCTCCCTACGGGCGCGCTACTGGCGCCCACTATGCTCCTCGGGCGCGCGGGTTTCACCACCGCGTGTCCTCGGGGGGCTTATACACGGCCCCCCTGCGCTCCTCCGGGCGTGCCCTAGGTGCCCATGCGGTGTCCTTGGGTGCGCCCCCTGCCTCAAGGTTGCTGCCCTGGCCTTGAGGGTTCCCCATGGGCGTGGTGACCTTGAGTCCCACAAGTGCCTTGGGTGATGACCCTCGGCTGGCCTCCTTGGTGGCCTATTTTTTGGCAAAGGAAATGAATATGACTTTGTTAAGAAACAAAGTACTCCCAATATAAAATGCCAAATTCCACTTAAGCCATCCTTCCTCTTCCTATTCTTCCTTCTTCATTTCTTCTCTTCTCTTCTTCTTAAGAATTCCTCCATTCCTCTTCAACACTTATTTATCACTTTGTAATGGAATTCCCGAAGGTTCTTCATCTTCAACCGAATCTCTTGAATCTAATATTTCTTCAATAATCTTCATTGATCTAATCAGAGATCAATTGGAACATCTTCAAGTTCACATGCACTAAGTGATAGTGCATGGACTTCATTAGTGCACATCATCCACTTAGTAGTTGTGGATGGAACTCCTTTCAACTCCTCATGCATTGTGAAGACAATGCATGGTCTTCAATCATTGTTGTGACATTGTATCCAGTTGATACAAGTTCTTGGAACATTAAGAACAGCTCAACAATCGTCAGATATAATGATGCTCCATCATCATTCTTTCTTCAAGTGGTGTAACTTAGTATCATATTGATACAAGTATTGAAACATTAAGATCAGTTCTACAATCGTCTGATATACATAGAGAATGTTTCAAACCATCATCTCCTATGTCACTTAGTGAATCTCCTAAGTGACATGCATCTTATTACTATGGTATTCTCCATTCCTCACCAACACCATCACAACCTTTGGCAATCACATCTTGACATTCCTTGACAACTTCATGCCTCATTGACAACAAATGCAACACAATGCACTTCAAACCCTTTTTTCAAATTTAATTCACATAAGTGTAAAATATAATTTAATATTATACCCACAAACATGATGAAAATTTGGGTTTTCAAAGAGAAACATCTCATAACGATGAGAGGTTTTAATATCAAAATTAAATAATAAATTGATTGTAATGAACTAAACATGTTATATTTTAATAAAAGTGATCTCATGATACTTTAATACATTTTTAAAATATTATTTATCCTTGATAATTATTTAATGAAAAATTTAGTGTTTGTTACAAAAAAGTATTTTTCATAATTCATTGAAAAATGAAAATTTGGATCATAAAAAATCACCCTACTGTAATTTTAATATTAGGATTATAAAAATTAAGTTAATTTAAAATAATAAATTTTCCATTATTGGTAAATTTATTTTAAATTATTTTTACAAAGCACAACAAATACATCATTTAGAAAATATAAAATTTAACAAAAACATATTTTTTATTTTAAATGATCATTATTTTATATATAAGCAATAGACAACCATAATAATCATAATTTAATAAATAATATACATAAATTCAAGTTTAAAATATTGTTCATAAATTATACTATATTAAAGTTCATTTAGACACATCATTGAACGTTCTTTAAGCTATCAATGAGATTGAATTCAATGATATTTATTTCATGTGTTATTTGAGCTTGTTGTTTTGTGTATCATACACAACTCAATACAATGTTCGTATTTTTAATTATGAGGGGTTAAATTATCCCCGACTTAAATAATTTTCATTCTTGAAATTTTACCTTGAACTTACATATCAAGGTGTAAATATTTAGAAATTCATTAATTGGAAACCCATATTCTAAAAAGAGTTAATAAAATATTAACTTAAAAAGAATGAAAGGATAGTAAAAATGTCATATTGAATAACTTTTAACTATGATTATTTGTAGGATAATATTGGTGGTTTTTTAATATATGAAAATTAAAGAAAATATAATTATTTAAACAGAGTGATAGATGTCATTGATTCAAATAAAGTGAATTATTAATGAAAAGTTTAGGAACCCAGAACCATAAATTTGCGATGATTTAAAAGACCATTTGATTCATCGAATATGAAGGTAATAGGATGATTTTTTCTCTTGTTAATTTTTATAATATTGAGAAATTATTTTACTATATAATAATATAATGAAATATACTTACTTGATATATTTCTATTTCAAAAATGAAATTTCATCATTCTGTTTTACTATGATCAATTCCTAATTCAACAGTTACTCTATGAAATGAATATCCAAATGTTAAATTTTTATGCCTAAAGTAATAAAATTGACTTTTAAAGGATCATATGATCTATATAATAGTTACAATCCTTTCTTTATGTCTCAAACAATGTTTACAATCCAATATGTCAAAAAAAAATTATCCAAAAAAATACATAAATCTCTAAACCTTAATAATAACACTACTGGATCATAATTAATATTTATTTTTCACTTATTTGATATAATAATTGGAATATTAACCAGGAAATAATATAGGGTTGTGGTAGGTGGTAAACAATTATTATCCTTTAGTTTTTAGTTCAAACCCTATGGCCATTCCATACATGATGAATTTTCACACAGCATGCACGTTGCCCTTTTTCTATAACTAAATTATTAAAATTATTATAATGTTCAAAAAAAATTGACCCAAATTTAATAAAAAATACAAGATAATATAAAACATGAAGTTTACTATAACCTTTAATCTTTTTTTCCAAAATAAATAAAGCCATTTTTTTCTCAAACAACTTTTTATTATACTAAACAGATGATATGTATTTCCATAAATGTTTTCCAAAAGTATCCGCAATAAAGTTATATCCTTGACACAAATGTTTTTAAAAGGAATTTTTAATACTTTGAACTTATGATAGATCATAATGTAATTATCCAATAATGTTATCCATAATTGTTAAGTTAATGAAGACATATTTTCTATTGAATTGTTACATAATCAATAGATGTTTTATAATTCTAATCACTAAAATACCATTGGTAAAAATACTTATAAAATGTAATTGTTGAATCCCAATTCATAAATAATTCATCCATTTTATTCGAAAATAAGTGTATCTTAGTTATATGGGTTAACCATTAGAAGAGGGAATTTACAAGGATAATTTAATGTTCCCCACATGAAGACAACGAACTATAATTAGATCCTTTGGATGGGATTTATATCTTTACATCGTACTCTTAATAATTTATTTGAAATTAATTTCTTTATACTCTACTTTTTCACACATTTATAATTTTCCCCTTCCTTTGAGATATATTTTTAGGTATCTATTTCAACATTTTTGATATGAAGGAAGTGGATCATTCTTTCCTCTATGGTCTCCACAACTCGATCTCTTAGCGAACACCATCCTTCTCTTATTTAGTGGGTCTATAATTTGGTTAATGAATAAGTTATTAATCATATTTTATGATAATTGATTAAAAAAATCATTATGTCATTCACTCCTACCATTATCTCTTTTGGTTTATCATTGTCACTACTTTTTACTTCATGTTAAATTTGACCATAATTCCTTCAAGTTATAGAAATTTAATAAAACCAAAAAACATTTTGGGTAAATCATCAATCGTAGAGTGAAACCAATTAAATTATAAATAATCCTTTATAGGATGCCTAAATCATGAAACAATTTTTCAATATAAGACACCTTTTGTTTAACCTAGGCCATTCATTGTCATAATCAGTTTAAATCATTCATAATGTATTATAAAAAAATATTAATTTATTATTAATCATATCCCTTTAGATAATCAAACCTAGTGAATAGTAAGGAACATTATTTTGCACCAAGATATGATTGGGTCAATACATATTTTCTAATTTTAGATTGATTACCAATATGAATGACTATATTAGAACCATGTCCACTTTTTGTATTTAAAAAGTGAGGAATTTCAAATAAAAACCTCGAAATCATTAAATTAAAAAAACATTAGGATGATCAACTATATTTATCATCAAAGTATATATTAGTGTTATATTACCAAATATATGTTTTAATAAACCAAGTTCCCAAGGATTCTACTCAATATCCTCTAATACCAACAATACTGACCCCGAATCCAATTACCCAGAGTTGTTTTCTTACACTATTACATTGGTATAATATATACGGAATCACATCCTGAAGGATGAAGTAGTTGAGTAGTCTTGTAAAGTAGATACATACATTATTCCCATGATACATTTAAAACAATAATTACAAGTTTTTCAACAATATCATTATTCCTTCTTACATATCTTTTCATATCATTCTTATTACTCTTTAATGATTCCTAGAAATAAAAAAATTAAGGGAGGGATCAAATTATCCATAATGGTTAATTAAATTGGAATCAATCATGAATCAATTGGAGTAATACTAGTAAGGTAAATAACTGAACAAACATTCCATTTAAATAATTTTACTAGCATAATAAATATGGAATGATATATAAACAAAAACACAATCCATGTAATCAATAACATGAGAATGAATTGCATCTAGAGATAATATATTTATGAAAAAATCATGGATAATAATAAATAAATTATCATGTATGGAAATTCTTAATTATAGGATGTCCTGATACCAGGAATCACAATACCTCTATAGTAAAGACCATTATCAAGATTTTTTAAAATTGAAGGGTAGGTATAAGACCAAAATACATTTAACAAATGTTAGATAACTTATTCATCACATGAGACTATATATTCATTGAGGGGATATCTATAATTAGTACCCACCCATATCTGCATGTCCAACGAATTCCTCATATTTGAAATAATTGATTAAAGTCATGAACAACACGACTCATCAAAAAATTTCTTTGTAGAGTATGGAACACTGATTGATAATAATTTCCTCATTTAATTATATTACTTTTAACGTAAAATAAAATATATATTAATGATCAATAGTTTGAAAAATAATAATTTAAGTGATAGATAATGTGGATATTGATGGGAAATTTAATGTCTAATGATCACAAGAAAGTTGTTTTTTCAAGAGATAGTTAATGACTATAAAAATGAAAAATGAACTTGAATTTCAATAATTTCTTAGTCAAAATGATCATAAAAAATACATTAAAATAATTAGTTTTGTATTAATACAATATATCCATAGTGGATTATAATTAAAAGAAAATTTTAATTCTTTTAGTGAAATTAATATAATAAAAATATAAGGAAAATCATTTTTGGGGAAAATAACATTTTTTCATTGAAAATATTTTCTCTTAATTTAATTTTATGAAAATATTTTTAAAATAGTTTTCATTGAAAATAACTTTTAAATATTATAAAATAAGCTCTAAAACATGAATTGTTCATGATGGAATGAAATTCCATACATTTTATACTTGTTAAGACAAATAATCTGACACTATTTTTAGTAAAACAAAAAATGAGCCTTATTTTGAAAATGACATGAATTTTCCTTTAATTTTTTTTTAAATTGAAAATGGGTAAAAATTTATTTAATAAAACTTTTGAAAAGGGAAAAAACCTTATTCATTGAAAAATTATAAAATATTGATTTTGATGAAAAATTATTTTCGACTGAAGAGAAAAATAATGTCACATTTTCTTAAAAAAATATTCTCAATAATTTTAAGTACCAAATAGATGAATATGACAATATTACTTGAAAAATAATGAATATATAGAGAATAAAATTAAATGGTTTTATTATACAATGATCAAATAATTTCCTTTGATTTAAATTAAAGCATAAACAATCCCTATTAAAATGAGATTGTGAAATAAAACCTTATGATGATCATAATATTGAAGTGAGAATTAATAAATGAATTGATTATGAGTATCAAATTTAAACCCATATAAAAAAGTTAAAAAATAATATAGTACAAATAATTTTCACACATAATGTTATAATATCAGTGGAAATGAAGATGTAATATAACGTAATGAAAAAATTAAGTTATAAAATTCAATACCACTTGGAAATTTTCAAGTCAAATAAAATTGGATCAAAATAATTGAAATTGAAATGAAAAATACCATGAATTATTAAGGACTCATGATAATAAATGTAAAATTGGTTGTATATATCCCATATAATGTAATTTAGATTCATAATATTACAATATTCTTCAATGGAGGGAAATTGAGAAGAAATCCCTTACCTTTTTCTTAATTTTTGTTAAATGAGCCTTAATATCATGTATAATTATTTTAGTATTTTTATTAGTTAATATTGTAACAATATTCAAATTTATAATATCAAATATTATTCTTTTATAATATCTTACCACCTGTTTGTTTTCAATCTTTCAAGATTTTCATTGTTTCAGTTGTTAATTGCCATGTTTTCTTATTCGTGTTTTTTCATGAAAGTTATGGTTATTTCATATATTTTATAGTTACATCATCTCCATATTTATAATAAATTTATATAAATTATATTTAATAATTATATAAATTTTTATAATCATTCTTAAAATTTGGACATGAAAAAAGTATCGTATCGCTTCATGGAGACGGTAGACCATATGTACGCAATAGCAATGATATCATTCTCTTAATGAGTTAAAAGGTAAGGAACCGGGTGATATATCAATTTAAAATAATTAATATTTTTTCATATATATCACATATATTCATTAATGTTTTCATTATTATTTTCCTTATAATGTTTAATGCAAAAAATTAATTGCATTTCTTTGTGAGGTGGTTGTCTGACACACACTCGAGTGACATTATCATAATTTAAATAACATAGAAATTAAGAAGGTATTTGTTATATTCTAATTATATATGTTTAATAAAAAAAATTATATCATATAAATGTGTTAAATACATCATTATATCCATCTTTTAATAATAGTGATGGTCTATTAATTATATATGTTCATCAGGCAGTAGTCCGTAGTACATACAATCAATAGTTTTTCACATTTGATGATATAGGATATAGTTATAGGTAATTAAATTAACATAACATCATATTGTGATATGGAATTTACTGAGTTTATTATATAATCTTGGTTTAATAATATTTTAAGGAGGTTGGAGAAGAAGAAAAATAAAAATAACTGTTTATGAACATTACCTATAATTCTGAAAACTTCTTTATTATTTTTCCAAAATCCTTACTTGATTGGATTTATGATCAATCCAATAACTACAAGATTTTTTATTAGAGATTTCTTTTTCATTTTTAGGTCTTGGATGATCCAAATGGAACTCTAAGTGTGATGAGGGGAGTAGTGGGGATGGCCTTTTATAAGTGTTAGAGGGGGAACACATGGATTCATTGAAAATGTTCAATCACATTTATGTTTTTTTATAAAAAAGCCACCAAAATGGGTTATTATTGACCCTTAGAGGTGATAAGTTCTAAATATTTCCTTAAAATGTGGTTTTAAAATATTGGTAGCTTATTTCAACTATTATCATTTTAGATTACCACTGGTAAATCAGCTTTTACCTAAAAAACTGTAATTACTTCTTATATATTTTACAATCCATAGTGTTAAAAAGATAAGATAAAATTATTAGATAATATAAATATTTATTATTAAAAATATGGAATTCATTTTTATAAATTCAATTCCTATAAGTCGAAGAACCCATTTTAAAATTATACCGATGGACGCAATGAAAAAGTGGAATTTCAATGAGATAATTCTCATAAGTATAGATGGGTTAAATATAAAAATTAAAACATAAATTATTTAAAATGAAAAATATAGTTAAATTTTAATATAATTTAACTATTTTTACTTTATAACCAATTATAATTTTTATTTATCCTAGTTAATTTTTTAAATTAAAAGTAAATTTTTAAAAAAAAATTGTATTTGTCACTACTCATTGAAAAATGGAAAATTTCAAGAAAATAAAAAATATATACCTTAAGATAATATTTATAATATGATTTAAAATATGAATTTATTTTTTTAAATAAATATTCTTGAAATGGTAAAAGTTAATTTCAAATTATGTTCACATAGTAGAACTAAATAAACTTTTAGGAAAAAAAAGTTTTTCAAAAAATAATTATTTTATTTTTTAAATGATTGTTATTTTATTACTTATCAATATATCACAATAATATTGAAAATTTATTTATTACTATTCATACCCACCCATTTAATATCTATTTTATAATGGTATACTATTTTGCAGTTCCTTTAGACTCTGGGTTATGTGTTTCGCAGGCTATCAAATAGATTAAATTTAAAGATATATTTTTCAGGTGTTTAATTAGCTTGGGGTATTAGGAAACATAAACTATTGAATATAGTGTTATTCATTGAGAAATTGGGGGTGAAAAATTTACCCAATGTTTAAAAAAATCATCCTAACCATTTAATCTTTTGATCTGAAATGAAGGGTCTCATATTTGAAATTTATTTTTTGAAGGCCCACATTATAGAACGGTTATTAAAATATCCTCTTAATAAGAGAGAAGGGGAATTAAAAAATTTGTTATATGGAATAAAAAATTACTAGGCTTATAATTAATATAACATTGGTTTAAGGTGAATATATGGTTGTGGAAGAAAAAAATATAGAATTATAGAGAGTGATTTAGGACATTGATAAGAAGATAGTGAATGATCAATGGAAAGTTAATGAAATCAAAAACATAAATCAGTGATTTTTTAAAATACCATTTGATTCATTGGATATAATGATAATAAGAATTTTTTTTCTAATAAACTTTTCCTATTATTGAGTAATTATTTTATTATATAATAATAGAAGGAAATATAATCACTTGATATGTTTCTATTTTATAAGAATAATTTCATCCTTTGGTTGTACATTGATCAATTTCCAATTCATCACTTAATCCATGAAATGAATATCCAAAAATGATTTTTTTACACCCAAAGCACACAATTTCACTTTTAATGGGTCATAAGATCCCTAAAAGAGTAAAAACTATTTTATTCTATCTCTAACTTTTTTACAAAACCAATATGGTTAGGCAAAATTATCCAATATAAAAAATTAATCTCGAAATCTCAAAAAAACCCATTAGTTTTATTATTAATAATTATTTATCAAATCCTTTACCAATAAATAATGAAATATTAACTAAGATATCATGAATACAAGTGATAGGCATTAAACTATTATCATCCACTAATTGTGGATTCAAACCCCATGACCACGCCAGATGTGAGAGGTTGTCACTTGACATGAAGGATATAAATTTTCTAAAACAATATTAATATAATTCTTATAAAATATAATCATTTTTTACCCATAGTTACTAAAATATATAACATAATATAAAAATAAAATTTTTACAATACATTTAATCTTAATTATAAACAAATTAAAATTATTTATTCCTCAAATAACCTTTTTATATACTAAAATAATGGGTTGTATTCCCATAAATATTTTAAAAAAGTCTATTTAATCATGTTATATCCTTTACAAACATGTTTTCAATGGGAATGTTTAAGAAATTCAACCTATGTCCAACATTAATATCATAAAACCATGATAGTAATGGTAACTCTTATGTTTACGTCAATGTATTTTATAGAAAAAACTTTACACAATACTTAGATGTTTCATAATTCTTCTCACTAAAATACCATTGGTAATATTAATTATATAATTTTATTGTTTAATACCAATATATAAATAAGTCTATGATTTTATTTAAACATAATTCCATCCTAATTTTAGGGTTTAACCATCAAAAGAGGGATTTGACTCTGATAATTTTTAGGTCCCCACATTTAATTCAACAAAATATAAATGGATCTTTTTTATGAGATTAATTTACATCCATTTTCTCTACATTTTACCTTAACAATTATTTGATTTAGGCAATTATTTTCCACATATAAATTATTTTACCATTACCTTGAGAAACATTATTGAATGTATCTTTCCACATTAATAATATGATGGAAATCATTCCTTTTTTATCGTGACCTCCACTGCTCTAGGTCTTAGAAAACTTCATCATTCCCTTCATTGGTGTGAGTACAAGAGTTTGTTAAAGTGCCGATTGTTAGTTTTATTTTAGGATTACTGTTTAAGAATACTCAATATATCATTCTCGCATGTAATCATCCCATTTTTTTCATAGTCACTACATTTTACAACATGTTCAATGATTACATGATTACATAAGGATCTAGTGATTGACTAAAGCTAAAAATAATTATATGAGAAAACATAATAATAGTGGGAAACCAAATATTCATAAAGGATCTTTTATAGGATTTCTATATCATGAAACCATATTTTTAATCAAATATACTGTAATATTAGCATAATTTATTAATTTTAATCATCTATTCAAATACTTCATACCTATTTGTAATAAAAATGTGATTTATTCAATGAATATCCACCAATACTGTAATACTCGGTCCTCAATAAGTCCCGTTTTCATGCATCTGTTGAATATTGGGTGAAGCATAATTTTTTATTTTTAGAGTTATTTACCCTAGGTTTATCTCTTCTTGAACCTTGTCTAATTTTAGTATCTATACTGGGATGAATTTCATAGAAAAACCACATAATATTTACCATAAAAAAATTAATGGTGTTCGTATATACTTATCCTAAAAGTCTATTATAAGGTTATATTCCCTAATCCATGTTTTTACTAAATCTAGATCTCAAGGATTGTACTAAGGATCCTATGATAAAAAAATTAATGCCCAAAACTCCTGTAACCTACTTCTAGTGTATTACTTCATTTCATTAGAATAAGATACAAGGAATCACATCCCAAAGGGCCAAATAATTTAGTTGTCTTCATAACTAGATACACAGATTATTCCCATATTAAATTTGAATAAAATGAATTTTTAGAATATAATTATCCCCTCATGAATATCAAGGAATATAATTATAATTACTCTTCTTAGATTCCTAGGAATAGAAAAAATAAGGGTGAGCCCTAATACTCAGTAGGGGTTAAGAGAAACGTAATCTATCATGAATCAATAAAAAACAAGGCAAGGTAAATAACTATACAAAAATTATATTTAAATAATTTGAATATCATAATAAATATGTAATTATTGAGAACTTAAAATTCCTTCCATTTAATCACTAATATGAATATAGTAACTGGATAAGGAATAGTCAATATGGAAAGGTAAATAACTGAAAAAACATTTCATCTAATCAATAATATGAGATTGAAATACATCTAGAGACAATATCATTATAAAATTATCATGGATAATAATAACTGAATTCTCAATTATGTAAATTCTTAATTATTGGACGTCATGATCTCATGCATCCTGAGACGTCTTCTATCAATAAATTTCTCAAGACAGTTTAAAATTGATTGGTAGTTATACAACATAAACTAATTTAACTATGTCTATATAATTGATTCATCTCATGAGACTGTTGATGCATCGAAGGGATATATATTACTAGGACCCACACATATCGAAATTTACAAATAATTCATCAAATATCTAATTATCGATTTAATTCATGAAAAATATTAGTTATAAAAAAATTTCCTCATCCAGTAAGAAATATGAATTAATAATAATTTCCCCAATAAATCACATAACATTAAAAGTAAAATACAATATGTAAAAATTTTATATATTTCAAATATTATAAATATCCATGATTAATAATATGTTTACTTAGGTGATATTTAATGTCCAATGATCATAGGAATGTAAATATTTAAAGGTAAGGTTAATTAATAGAAAAATGAATCAAGAAAGAGAATATAAATACTTTACCTAGTCAAAATTATAATAATTAATCAATAGAAATAATAATTATTGAATTAATTCAAAATACCCCCTTTATATTATAAGAAAAATTAATGTTGTATTTAATTGATTAATAGAAATACTATAAAAAGGTCATTAAAAAGATTCATTTGAGAAAAACCTTCTTACTATGATAATATTTTCAAAAATAAAAGTTCTCATAATATTTTAGATATAATTATCTTTAAAATTTACCCTCGAATTATAAAAAGGAATATTTAAACCATTGAGTGTGCATGATGGAAGGAAATTTCATTCATTTTATACATGTTAAATAAATTTCTATACACATTTTTGGTAAAATTTACAAGATAAATTATTTCAAAACAACATCAATATACCATTAAATATATTTTTTAAAAATAGGAAAAATATTACATTAATAAATAACTTTAAAAGTTTAAAATAATTATTGAAAACATTTTTATAAAATATGGATTTTGATGAAAAGGAATTTTTGATAAATGAGAGAAATAATGTTGTATTTTCATAAAAACATTTTTTTTCAATCATTTTAATAACCAAAGAGAGAAATATAGAACTATTATTTAAAAAATTTGATAATAACTATAGGATAATAAAATTAAAGGGTTTTGTTTTAAAATTATCAAATAATACCCTTGAATGGAAATTCAAGTATCTAAAATCCCGATTAATATGAGATTATAATATAAACCCTTGCAAAGATCATAATGTTGAAGTGATAATTAATAAATTATCTAATAATGTGTATAAAATATATATCCACATAAAAAAGTTTAAATACAACATTATATAGTCAAATGAAATTGAACACATAATCTTAAAATGAGAAACAAAATGAAGAAGTAATATAAAAAATGAATAAAAATTGTGTTTTAAAATTCATTACCACTTAATTTTAATGTAAATTCCCCTAGAATAAAGTAATTTAAAATGAAATTAAAAAATCTTCAAGAAAATTTCCTTTCTTATTCAAAAAAAGTTTCGTTTCATAAAACACTACGCCATTGTAAACGAAATTTTCATGGGTATACTAAAAAATTTATTTCTTTTAAAATTGTGAAGTCTTTTAAGTTATTTTCTTCTTCTAATTCTTCTTAATTTGTTTTCCCATACCAAAGTAATAACTACAGTATCATACATATACTGAGATTCAATTATAATCATGGGACCATCTAACTTGGATGGGTATAATGATGGAAATAATAAATATATTCGATTATTAGATTGTCTCAAAGGGACTAGAAAATGTTTTAAGTGTGGAAAAGAAGGTCATAAGAAAGATGGGTTCCTATATAACGGGAAAAAGATATAAAATGATGTGAATATTGGTGAATAAAATTACAATATGCCTGAATGAATGGAAATTGAGACAAAATCACTTAGATCGCATTTCTTTTGGGTTGAATGTGCATTAACATCATGTATAATGGTTTTAAGAATATTATTTATTAATAAAAAACATTATCATATTTACAATATCATATATTATCCTCTTACAAAATCTTATGACATATTCATTATCACTTTTTCATTATTTTCATTGTTTCATATGTTAATTTCCTTGTTTTTCAATGCATGTTTTTTCTATAATTTTTTGATTATTGCACATATTTTGTTGGTACATCATATCTTGAGTGATATTAATAATATTAATATCATATTGAATAATTGTATGTATTGTTATAATCATTCTGGAAATTTGGATATGGAAAATGAATCACATCATTTCGTGGAGATGGTGGGTTGTACGTACACATGAGAGACCATATCATTCCATTAAAGAGTGAAATGGTAAGAAACTGAATGATATATTAGTATAGAATAATTTATATCATTTCATATATATCACATATGTTAATTAAATTTATTCTTATTACTTTACATGTAAATAGTATGTGTAAAACAAATGACATCGCTTTTCATGGTGATAATCTTCCTTACTCACGAGTGACGTAGTCATATTTTAGAAAACATTTAATGTAATAAGGTATATGTGATATTACAATTAAATAAAAATAAAAATATAATAATTATCATATAAATTTTATAATTACAACATTATTTCCATCCTAAAAAGGTGGTGATCGAAAATGAATTACATTGGTTCGTGAAGTAGTAGTTTGTCATACACACGATCGATAGTTTCATTTCCCATTTGAGGAAAGAGGATTTGGAAATAGTTCATGAACATAACATAATGAAATCTCATTATGTTTAATATATTTATGTGATTATAAAATAATGGATTACTATAATTTTAAGGTGGTGGAAGAAGAAAAAAGCAAAAACCCTAATTTTAGAACATAACCTCTTCATTAGAGAACATATTTAGGTTTTCAAAAAAATTAATCCTAGGATAGATTTATTATCAAAAGAGGAATATAGGATGTTATTAGTGGATAAAATATGTGATTTTGTTTGTGAGTTTTTGAAACAAATGTCTTTTTAACAGTGAATAGGGGAGGAGAGGGGGTGGCCTTTTATAAAGGGGGTGACACACATGGAATTTTGAAAATTTCATTTACAACAATTCTTTCATCATGAGAAAAGAATCCAAAATGGGTAATTGCTGATCCTTAGAGTATATAATATATTAATATTTTATAAAATGGTTTTGGGCCAGTTGGGAGCTCATTTTAACCCTTATATTTTTTGTTTAACTCCTGGTAAATTAGTTTTTTTACATAAACCATGGTAATTAATTTTTACCACTATAACTATTCACAATTGTAAAAAATAAATTTAATATTATTAGATAAAAAATATTTTCTTATTATAAATATTGAATATATTTTTCTAAATACAATTAAATTAATTTTCAGAAAAAAATTTAAAATTATACCTGTAGATGTGATGAAAAATCATTTTCAAAGAGAAAATTCTCATAAGAACCGAAGGTTTTAATGTCAAAATCAAATACAAAACAGATTCAAATGACCTAGAATATTTACATTTCAACATAATTTATCTAATTTTAATTTATAAAAAGTGTAAAATGTAATTTAACCTCTTTAATTATTTAAATGAAATTGATGTTTTCAATCAAAATTATTATTTAACGCTATTCATCAAAAAATGAAATATTTCAAAAAATATACCAAATATTAATCCTATGATAATTTTTATATTATTAATTAAAAAAATAAATTTAATTTTATATATTTTTTTAAATTTTAAAAATTAATTTTGAGATATATGTGAAAAGCGTAACTATACCATCATTTAGATAATTACAGTTTTCAAAAAACATTTCACATTATTAAAAATGATTCTTATTTTATTTCTAATATATGGATAAAATTAATATTAATATTTTATTTAGTTCCATTCATACCCACCAATTTCACAGCTAATTTATAATAGTATACTATATTATAGTTCATTTAGACTTAGGGTTCCCTATCTTGCACCCAATCGAATAGGTTAATTTAAAAGATATATATTTTTGGGTTGTTTAAACTCAGGGTAGTGTGTCACATATTCTATTAGACACAATGGTCCAAATTTATAATTTCATGGTGTCAAATTCTCCTAAAATTAATAAATTCAACCTTTCAATTTGATCTTTCATTAAGAAATCAAGGGTTTTATATTTGAATATTCCATTATTGATAACCCACATTATAAAAATTGTTAATAAAATATCCACTTAATAATTGATAAAGTGAAGTACTAAATCCAAATGGAATAAAACATAACTGGGTTTCTATGTCTGAGAACATTGATGGAAATTGAATATATATTCAATTAAAAAAATAAAATAGATTTGTAGAGGGTGATAGGGGTCATTGATCACTAGAAAGTGAAAGATCAGTGGAATGTTATAGACCTCAAAACCATAAGTTTGTGATGATATAAAATACTATTTTATTCATGGGATATGTAGGTAATTGGATAAAGTTTTTGTATCAATATCATTTTCCTAAAGTTCAAGAAATATTTTATTATATATAAATATAAGGAAATACCCTTACATTATACGTTTCTATTTTATAAGATCAATTTCATCATTTGATTTTACATAGATAAATTTCTAATCCATCGCTCACTCTTAGAAATGAATATCTAAAAAAGAATTATTCATTCAAAAACACTAAAATTTATTTTTAGGGGATCTCAAGATCTACAAAAGTGTGATTAAGTTTTCTATTTGTCTCTAACTATTTTAATAAACCAGTATAGCAATCTCAAATTATCCAATATAATACATTATTCTCTAAATCTAAATATTAACAATACTGATTTATTATTAATATTAATATTACAAATATTTATACTCATATAATGACATACTAACTAGAAAATCATGTTGGATAGTGGTAAGAATTAAACCCTTATATTCCTTCGATTGTGGGTCCAAACCCCACAACCTTTCTAGAAAAGATAGGTCATCACCCAGAATACAAGATGTCCTTTTTATAAAATTATATTAATATAATTCTTATGAAATTAAAAAAAAATTATGACCCATAATTACTATAACATTAATGATAAGATAAATCATAATGTATACCAATAAATTTAATATTATGTCTAAGAAAATTATATTCATTCTTTCTCAAGTAAACACTTAATATACTAAAATTATTGTTTGTATTACCAAAAATGTCTTCCACAAGTTGAATTTCTCATGTTACATCTTTACCAATTTTTTTTCTAAAGTTATTTTTAATACTTTGAAGTTATTATCAATCAAATACATAAAAAATCGCGATGGTATCCATAACTCATATGTTAATAAACATATATTTTCTTCTTTAAATTTAAACAATCCTTAGATGTTTCATAATTATTATTAAAAAAATAAGATTGGTAAAAATAATTTTACTTCTTAATTCATAAACCCCAATAAATAAATACTTCATCCATTTTATTAAAACCTAACTCCATAGTTTTTCTATGGGTTAAAATTTATAATAGAACATTTAATCAGATAATTCTCATGTTCTGTACATTTAAGACAACAAACTATAAATGAATCCTTAGGATGAGATCAATTTACTTCCATTACACTCATTATTTTTTTTCATAAATTCTATAATTTATTCCCTTATTTTCCAAAAATAAATAATATTCCCATTTCCACATCCCCACAAAGTGTACCCTTTAAGGTTGACAATTTGAGAAGAGAGATAATGACCACTTGAGTCTCGCCTCCAGTTGGCCCTAGGTTAACGACTAGCACCGAGGTTATAGTAAACACCCAAATGAAAGGAATTAACCTCTAAAAGAAAAAATGTGAAATAGAGAGACAATACACACACAAACCCAAACCTACTCAGACTAAAATATAAAATAATCCCAATTACATGTATTTAATGTCAAGAATAACTACTATAATTGAAAGTGTAAACTGATAGTACAAAAATAAAGTAAAAATAGTGGCAACGTAGAAGAGAAAATAGCTCCTACAAAACCCCAATCTAGTAGTAACTAGACTGATATCTAATCTCCTCCCTAATAAATAGTTTATATATTGTAGGGTGAGTAAAATAATATGATAACTTGGATCCTCCAAAGTTCTTATCATGAAAATGTAAAGAAATCATGCTAAAGCATAGTGAACAACAAGTGAAAATAAGTCATCACCTAAATATGTACACTATGTTCTCATTATCACCATGGATAATCCCATTATGTATCACATAAAAGAGCATATAATATAATAATTAATGTCAATGGTACCCCCACCATCACTTCCCCACTGGTTTTCCTTTTTTCCGAAATATTACTTGTCCATAGCATCTCTCCCTATAAAGGATATCCTGAAGACACATGGGAAAAGCACCACAACATTCATCTCATGTGTCCACATACACCTCGTACAACTCACCACCAAAACAACATAACCAAAAGTTATAGGTATTTTTCGAGATCCACTACAACCCACATAACGTGTATTAAACATCGAGCATTATACCTAAATGCATCCTATCCCATACGTCGAGTAAGAATCCTCAAGCCATCACATACTATACATGTTATACCTATAGTAGCACTGAGGAAAATATATCTAGAATACATGTGTGTTAAATAACCATAAGACATTATATCCTCCTACACAAATATATAGGGAAAACTAACCACCATTCATTCCAGCACAAGTAACTATCATGATAAGAGATCAAGGTCAAAGGGGGTATTCAACCATACATCCTCCCACTATGATGTTGGGGAAAACACCTCCCAGTGCTTAGAGTCCCCAGGGTGTCAATATCCCAAATCAACATTGTGGGGAAGCATACCGAAACACAAAAAATATAAGATATAATATAACTTATTACCAAACTATGGGAAAAACTAAGTCTCGGACCCAACTATAGCTAACATATCTCAAACTCTTGATTTCCATGGGAAAGACTAGGCATCTAATAAGAAAAGAACCATTTAAATTGTTATAGAATACTACTTTATCCTTTTTTACCAGTTGGGATTTACATTAATAAATTATTTAACTATTAATTAACCATTTTAATTTACCACATTTTATTTCTTTATCATCACAATAGTGTTCCATTCCCTTCAAGAATAACCAAACTGAGTCCATAGTTCCTCAAAAATATAACCTCAGTATTACATCCCAGTAAGCTCCAACCCCATTGGTTAAACATCATTTATTTCTTTATTAAAAACATTCACACTGTCCATAATTCCAGGTATTCGATGAAAATCATTATTAGATAACAAACCCATGGAGATTAACACAGTGAGTAGATAAACAACCAGCATAGTCTCTTCCACCAATAGTAGGAGGATAGACCAATCTATCCTTGATAAGATAAACACGAAAATAATGTGGAATACCCTGTTTATACTTTTCTACATTAGAAGGATGGTTATAAAAACCATCTACCTAAAGTTGTGGGAAAAGTAAGGAAGATAAAAAGATAATAGATTTAACCAGCATCCAACTTTCATTACAATGGGTAATCCCAACTTCAACCCATTATATCAACTATGATTTCCTCCCTGACATGCACATGCATGAATCGATGCATCTTGACACTCTAGGAATCAATTGGTACCACAAACACTAATCCTCACTACCCCCATATACCACAACATCTATCTAGGCTTAGCCGTCATAGGCTCACATCACATCTGGGACTCCCTACCCCTACAACCATAAGTCTCGTATCCAGTGCAAATCCCATGTAGCCAGAAAAAATATTGAAATAGGGTCTCTTCTCCAAATAAATGAATTCATCATTTACACAAAATGATCTCTCATGGATCCAAATGATAGGAACTTGTCCTTTACCAGAAGGCGGGTAATATATCACGTGCAAGACATTAACATTTTCACAAAACTAGTTTTTATTCCACCCTGAATTAACTGATTCATTATTCATAGGTTCTAACTATAGGAAACCTAATAAACAATCTATCTTAATATATCACCAAATTAGTTAAATAATAAATTTATAATGACTTTAAATATTTTATCAACAAGTATAAATATGTGTCAGTTTCATCAACCAATTCAATTAAACATGCATATTTATATAAATTTGATTGTTATAAAATTAAAACAACAACAACTAGATTCATCATTCAGGACTCTTTAATTATTTTTCAATTTAATAATAAATTATTTCTAGATTTATATTCTTTATTAATTTCCATCAAGAACAACATTATAAAAAAAATAAAGTATAGACATCACACTATATATAAAATCAAGAGGCAAACCGTTTTCAAGGTACAATATATCAATATTTCCATGTGATCGATACAAATTTCCTTAATCTGATTAACGTACTTAATTAGTTAAATTACATTTTGATCCAGTGGGAAAAAGCATGCCATCTGTATGATTTAATGTATGTAAATAGAGAAGTAATGATTCCCCTACATCAAAAGGTTTTCAATGGTCTTTTTTTGAGAATGGATCAACATAAAAAATACCTATTACCTTTCACGTAACTGTTGCATCCACCTAAGTAATACGTGGCATCAACACACTAAATAAATTGATAAAACCTCCACTAGAACCATGTATATCACATTACATCACATGTAAAAGATAAATGGGAAGAAATGGATTGAAGAAACCTCAATAATAGAGGTATATCTTACCTAATATCGAAGACATATCGAATATGGATTCACGTAATTGATTCTCATTAAAGGGATCTCTAAAATGCCACAAAGGGGTCTACTGGGTCACCTTGTACATGGGGGAGGGGTGCTTCAGCCATACGGTTTGAAAATCCAAGAGGCTGAAATGTTTTTAAAAACATACAGTAGTAGGGAATTGCATGATGTGTAATGACCTTTCACATCGTGTAATGCCTTGATGTCCGGTTCCCCCCCAAAAATGTCTCTTCGACATTTTATTTATTTTTAAAACCCCAAAATACTACCCATCATGAATGACTCATTAACGTCTTGTAATAGCATTTCACGATGTGAAATCTCTCATCATCCAACATGCAGTGACCAAACGTGTCCAGTCTTCCTCTAAGCCTCCTCCAAGCACTTTGATCTTTTAAACACACCAAGGGTCAAACCATAGGGATCTGGGCCCTTATATCAGATACCTCTCAAAACAGTCTTATCCTATAGAATCCAAAACCAATCCATGAAGGAAATATAAAATCATGATTGTAGAGACCCAAATATTGAAGTACATTTAAAATACATTACTTTTGTGGAATACATAATACATTACAAAAACAGACACACAAGGACTGTAATAGTTTAGTGTCTTTGGAAACTCAGAACAAAATCTTCTAATTGTGGTGAAAGATCTTCAACATCTCCCATAATGATCTTCCCCTTTTATTTTCTTACCTAAAAACATTCGTTAAATCCTATGAAAAAGAAAACATAAAAAAGGGTGAGGTCAAATGTTCTTTAAGGGAAAACATAGAGAACAGAAAAAAATCCATAAACATTTGAAAACAAAAACTTGAACATGAAATTTAAACATCAAAATCTTGAGCAAAGACATAAATCATGTAAGTACATAAGGTATATATAAAAATGAAACATAAAACATGATATAATATAATGGTAATAAAACATGTAATTATGGTAACCATTCAACACATGTTATGATTTCCATAGTAGCCAAGGCATTATTGCCAAGACCATCTTAGTGGACAAAGTCCCTTTTTGAATCAAGTTCACTCCTCGTTTCAGTCCTGTAACACTGAGATGGATTAACATACCATTTTAGTCATGTCTATATAATGAGATATAAATCATAACCCATTATATTGGAGGGAGATATAGGTCCCACCCATCTCATAATGAAATCATTCTTTCGTGTGCCACATAATCATAAATCATACATCATAGCATAACCCATGTAATAGAATGGGATTCTTAAACATCTTTCCATATTAACATAATCCATATAAACAAATGGATATCATTTAATCATAAGAAAAATAAAACCATATAAATAATGGAGACATTATACATTAAACATAAACATATTAAATAATGTCATTATAGATGGAAAATAGTTTTGAGAAAACACTTGAAATGAATTCTTGAGGAAAATATCATTTCTTCTTCAAAATCATTTTCTTTTCACAAAATGCCATGCAATTTTAAAAGAAATGTATTTTTTTGAAAATAATCATGAAATCTTGTAGAGGATGCTTCATGAAAATAAGGAGTTATGAAACTGTAAAAATATATTCACACCTTATAAGTTAAAAAAACATTCTTCTCGTACTATTACTGTTAAATTCAAAAAGTACATCGTATGGTAGACAAAAAAAGATTCATTACATACCATGTAGTAAAAGAAAAAAATGGGTAAAATGAATTTAAACATACATGAAAACATTTTTATAAAACTTGGACATGGGTGATAAATATAACCCTAGTAAATACTTACGTATAAGCAGTCTTAGATAGAAAATAATTTAGATTGCAACATTATCCCTTACCTTAGGTCTGATATGCTTAGTACGTATCCAAACCTCTTGTATAATGATTTAAATAATTTCATTGAATTATTACAGAATCATATTCATTGTTATGATATCATATATGGTTCACTTATGACTTTATATTACCCATTCTTTTGTAAATTCATGTTAAAGTAGTGTTTTGGGTAAAATCGTTTCATTTATCATCCGTGTTTTGACTTGTAATTATTAATATGATTACTTAGATAATGATTACTTAATTACATAATTTAAAACATGATTTATATATAATATATATTTAGAATATACATATATATAATATATTGATAAAGGGAGAGAAATACACCGTTCATGGAGACGGTAGGTCGTACGTACGTATGAATGCTGTTTTCGTTTCCTTATTGAATTGAATGAAATTAAGTAGATGACATACATATATATATACCTAAATACAGTAGCATTATTATGTCATATATTTCATGATTACTTATTATATATACTTTATAATCCTTATTGAACTGTTATCATTAAAAATGAATCGCATCGCGTCGTGGAGACGGTAATCCGTACGTACGCATGAGCGATGATATCGTTCGCATATTTATTGAATGGAATTGGAGTGGATGATATAATATTTTAGAATCAGTATGTTATTATAATAATCATATATATTTATTCTTTACACTATTATACCCATCCAAGTAAGGTGGTGGTGGAAAAAAAGATTACACCACGGTGTGGAGACGGTATTACGTACGTACGCACGCGTTGTGATTTTGTTTTCCGTAGTATGGATAGAAGGTGAAATAGGATTGTTTCATATTTATAATAACATATCCTTATATGAGTAATAATAATGTTATTACTTCATAATGAAACAACTAAATAATAAGAAGTAGAATAAGAAAGAAATTTGAAAGAATTGGTAATGGATATTACCTCTTCTTCGATATGCCTCTTTGAAACCTTCTCTTAGGGCACTAGAATTGGTTTTTGAAGAAGACCAGGACCTCTAGTATGTTGCTAAGGAGGTTGATAAGTTAAATAGGCACGAGATGGATAATCTTGAAGGCTCAATGTTGTGTAAATATGAGAGGGAGGAGGCACCCATTTATAAGGCAGGAGAGGGGCACCTTTGGAAAGTGTGAAAATATTATTTTATTATAAACTTTTCATCGATTTCAAAAGGTCCAAAAATCATTAAAGATAAAGATAAGATGACTCATGGTAGAAATAAAATCATCCAATCAGAATTGGACATGTTTTCAAAAATATTTTAATCATTATAATCTTATTTATTTAAATCATTTATTAATGAGGTAAATACTGCATCATTATTGTGTCATAAATAATTTAATTTATTTGATATCTAAAAATTATAAAAAAATATAATGATGTAGGAAATATTTTTAGCTTTCCAATGAATTTTTATTGTCTAAAAGATAATTTATATAAACCCTTATAAAAATTAATTACTAAAAGATTTTTGTTAATGTCAATTTTGTCTTTACATTAAATTAATTAATCCAAATTGTCATTATCACTACCAAGTGGCTCAATTGGGTCCCAAAATCGACTCAAGGATGCCCATGGTCGGCCCTACTCATCCAATAAGGTTAGGATAAGTGTTAAGATAATTTTTAATTATTATAATATTCTTTTAACCTTGAATTACACTATTTACCTCTAACTGCGGTAAATAAGTCAAAAGTTACTATTCACCAAAAATTATTTTCATCTTAATGAACCACATTTTACTTCTTGATAACAACAATGTATGTCGGATTTTTGAAATTCAATTCATATAAGTGGTAAAATTTCATTTAAATGAAAAATTCATTTTTTTTAACTACCACTAAGTTGTGTCACTATTCATTAAAAATTGAAGTTTTTCAGAAAAATACCAAAAATTCAGCTTTAGCTATATTTGATATTACAAATTCAAAAATGATCTTTATTTTTACAAATTCAAAACATATAAGTGGAATTATTTATTTTTAAAATTAATTCCCGTTATCAAAACAAATAGCGTGTTTTTAAGAAACAATAACTATTAAAAGATTGATATTTTTTATGTCCAATTTCAAAGTGAAATTAATTAAAATGACCAAAATTGGATTAAATGGTAAAAATATATTCTAATTAAGCTTTAAAACCAATTAAAAATAAAATATATCCATAATAATTATTGCAATGAAAAAAGTTGTTTTTAATTAAATTATATCGTGTTTTTACTATTAATTAAAATATGAAAGTTATCAGAATAATATGAAAAATTTGTCCAAATTAAATTTTTATATCCTGATTCCAAGGAATAATTTTATTTTTTCATATTGAACTTATAAAAATTTCAACAACTAGATTTAATGTGGGTGTGCCATCAAAAGGCGGCAAAACTGCATTTTTTTTAAAAATACTTATTTTACCCGAAAAATTTATTTTGTTCTCATACCATGTTTTAAAAAATGAGTAAGATGAAATAATAATGTTAAAACATTCAAAATTAAGTTAATACTATTCATAACTGCTAGTTCATAATAATATTATAACCATATATCGTTGTTTAGTGAAACCCTATATTGCGTACAACACACGCTATCGAGGAAGGTCGTGATTGCGTGTAATGCAAGCCAAGTCCTGGTTGCGTATACTACAAGATAATATGGTGTTTCGTATAGTGAAAGATTATCTTGGTGTAGCATACAATAGAAGACATCAATGGAATTAAAAAGAATATCTTTCATTAAATCTCAGGGTGTTACATTCTACCCCCCATAAAATGAATTTCGCCCTTGAAATTCATCGGGGTTATAAAAGGTTTACTACTTGAAAGATTGGTTCATATAAATCCACATCGTAAAAAGGAATACTAAAACTTCATTTTAAAAAGTGGTATATGAAACAAAATAGTTACCCAAATTAACTCATCACTGGGTTTCCACATAGGAGAACATATGTGAAAATATGGATATGGAAGAGAAATCTAACCATCAAGTTCGGATGGAGAGTGGTAGAGAACATGGCCATAAAAAATCCAACAATCACAATGCTATAAATTTGTGATGATCTTAGGTACCATCTTATTCATAAGATATAAGAGCACCAGAACAACATTTTTGGTATTCAATATCCTTTCCCTAAAGTTGAAATATTTTAATTAGAAGAAATACATACTTGATTTTGGTAAAATCTCACTGTTGTTTGTTCCTTGAACAATTTACACTTCATCTCTTAAATAAATGAAGATGAATTCATATTTTGTGAAGTGTTAGTAGATCATGTGATTTAATGATTGGTCATTCCAACTGTCTCAAACATAAGGTTAGCAAAAGTTATATACATAAGTCCATCTATGGTGAGATTAATCATATATGGTTCCTAAAATGGACTTATACTTCATATATCATACCGCTTAATATAATAAAACTAGTTTCTACTAACCGGGGACTTCCTCTAGGCAAGTGGTAGGCGATAAAGGCATGTCGCACTTCGGTTGTGGGTTCGATTCCCACAGCCTTGTCCAATGCGATGGGTTGTCTCCCGTCCTGCAGGTTGTCCTTTTTCTAAAACTACATTATTATAACATTCCTACAATAATATCGAAAAAATTTCTAGCCTTAAACAATACTATCTTATGAATAACTTAATTCATTCCAATAATGAGGCTTATCCAAAAATAATTCTATCCAAGATGATAGTATAAAGAAAACAATTTCTAGAAATGTCATCTACCGAGCATGTGAATACCATCATTTATCCCCCATATATCATACGATATATCTTGTTGGTCACATTCCAAACATGTGAATACCTTAATCATGTAGTCTCTTGCAAGACGAATTACCATAGAACCTTAGTTTAAAACATGAATACTGTCAAACGTTTTCTCTTTCCACATTCCAAAATCCCAAAAATTCTTTATACTCAAACCATGATATCACTTTGTCCTTATATTAGTCATGAGCTCATTAAAACCATCAAACATCTCATTATCTCCTAATCCATTCAATATGCGCATATCATCTACTTTCCAAAAATATCTGAATAACCTTTCATGGTTTCCGGTACCATTCAACATATACATTCAAATAATTTAGGAAAAAAATAGTGTAACAATCCTTATATGTTTCTTTATTCCATAATACCATTAAATTACCCAGACAACAGAACTCATTATAAACATACGATCATACCAATACCTTCTTAAACCATTGACCGATCTTGAACAGTTATTTTATCTTACATATCATTTGTAGTCTCTTCATCATCATCAATATAAATAACACCCATATGACCATGCTGATTCTCTTCATGAGACTTTCCCTTAGGGAATTTGTTTGAATAATTCATGTACATTCAACATTTAAAACATTTAACCATTGTTGATAGCAAAGAAATACCATTATCCTATCCATGGGGTTAACCAACCCTTTTCCTTTGCACTTACCAGCTTTGTGTCCTTATTTTCCACACCCAAATCAACTTCCAGTTCCTTTGTAACATTCTCCCAGATGCCTCTTGCCACATGATTTACATGAGGGGAATTGAACTTTATTTCCACTATGATCATCATGAAAATCAAACTTTCTCTTATTAGCTGAGTCGGGATACTTTCCAAAGTTGAGATTATTGATTATATTATGAGATTTATTATTTGGCATAATAATGATATGTGGACTTACAGATCCAATTTCATTTCATTGCTCATGAAGAATATCATTCGATTGTCCATCATACCCTCCATTATTTTGAATCTTCTGATTTCAAGCCATTTTCTAAGACCCAAAAAGAATAGTGTGAGAGGAAAAAATCATAATCAAGGGGAAGTAACTTCAAAATATAACATATTAGGTTTAATTATAATATTGTTACTGTAATTCTAGGACTATAACCTATACGTATACTTATCCTTTGGGACATCCCAAGACATACCATTGAAATATCTCTTGGGATCTCAATAAAGTTTTCGCATCCTAGTTTCCAAAGGTTAACTAAACCTTTCCTCTGATACCAATTGTAGAGACCCAAAGCTTGACGTTTATAGACATTACATTACTTTTTCGGAATACTTAATACATTACAAAAACAGACACACAAGGACGGTAATAGTTTAGTGTCTTTGGAAACTCAGAAAAAAATATTCTAATCATGGTGAAAGATCTTCAACATCTCCCATAAAGATCTTCCCCTTTTATTTTCTTACCTAAAAACATTCCTTAAATACTGGGGAAAAGAAAACATAAAAAAGGGTGAGGTCAAATGCTCAGTAAGGGAAAACATAGAGAACATAAAACAATCCATAAACATTTGAAAACTAAAACTTGAACATTAAATTTAAACATCAGAATCCTGAGCAAAGACATAAATTGTGGAAGTACGTAAGGCATATATCATAATGGAACATCAAACATGATAAAATATAATTGGAATAAAACATGTAATTGTGGAAACCATTCAAAACATGTTATGATTTCCATAGTAGCCAAGGCATTGCTTCCAAGACCATCTTAGTTGACAATGTCCCTTTCTGAATCGAGTTCACTCCTCATTTCAGTCCTATAACACTAAACCAGATTAACATACTATTCTAGCCATGTCTATCTAATGAGATATAAATCATTACACATTTAATTTTAGTGATATATAGGTCCCACCAATCTCTTAATGAAATCATTTTTTCGTTTTCCAAAAAATCATAAATCATACATCATAGCATAACCCATGTAATAGAATGAGATTCTTAAACATCATGCCATCTTAACATAATCCATATAAAAAATGGATATAATTTATCATAAGAAAAATAAAACCATGTAAATAATGGAGAAATTATACATGAAACATAAACATATTAAATAATGTCATTATAGATGGAAAACAGTTTTGAGAAAACATTTGAAATGAATTCTTGAGGAAAATATCCTTTCTTCCTCAAAATCATTTTCTTTTCACAAAATTCCATGAAATTTTAAAATAAATGTATTTTTTTGAAAATAATCATGAAATCTTGTAGAGGAAGATTCCTGAAAATAAGGTTTTATGAAATCGTAAAAATCTGTTCATGCCGTATAAGTTAAAAAACATTCTTCTCGTACTTTTTTCAGAAAAGTCAAAAAGTACCTCGTATGGTAAACAAAAAAAAATTCCTTACATAACATGTAGTAAAATCCAAAAATGGGTAAAAAGGACTTTAAAAATACATGAATTTTTTTTTATAAAACTTGTACATGGATGATAATTATAACCCCAGTAAATACTTAATTATAAGCAATCTCGGATAGAAAACAATTGAGATTGCAACATTATCCCTTACCTTAGGTCTGATATGCTTCATACATATCAGAACCTCTAGTATAATGATTTAAAATATGTCATTGAATTTTTATATAATCATATTCATTGTTATGATATCATATATGGTTCACTTATGACTTTATATTACCCGTTCTTTTGTAAATTCATGTTAAAGTAGCGTTTTGGGTAAAATTGTTTCATTTATCATCCGTGTTTTGACATGTAATTATTAATATGATTACTTTGATCATGATTAATTAATTCCATAATTTAAAACATGATTTATATATAATATATATTTAGAATATACATATATATGATAGATTAATGAAGGGAGAGAAATACACCGTTCATGGAGACGGTAGGCCGTACGTACACATGAACGCCGTTTTCGTTTCCTTATTGAATCGAATGGAATTAAGTAGATGACATACATATATATATATATAAATAAATCCTGTATAATTATTATGTTATATATTTCATTATTACTTATTATATATACTTTATAATCATTCTTTAATTGTTATCATGGAAAATGAATCCCATCACGTCGTGGAGACGGTAATCCGTACGTACGCACGATCGATGATATCGTTCCCATATTTATTAAATGGAATTGGAGTGGATGATATAATATATTATAATCATAATGGTGTCATAATAATCATATATAGTTATTCTTTACACCATTATACCCATCCAAGTAAGGTGGTGGTGGAAAAAATGATTACACCACGGCGTGGAGATGGTATTCCGTACGTACGCACGCGCAGTGATTTTGTTCTCTGTAGGATGGATAGAAGGTGAAATAGGGTTGTTTAATATTTATAATAACATATCAGTATATGAGTTATAATGTTGTTATTACTTCATACTGAAACAACTAAATAAGAATAAGTTGAAGAAGAAATAAATTTGAAAGAATTGGTAACAGATATTACCTCTTCTTCGATACGCCTATTTGAAACCTCCTCTTAGGGCACTAGAATTGGTTTGGGAAGAATACCAGGACCTCTAGTATGTTTCTAAGGAGGTTGAGAAGGGAAATGGGCATGGTTTGGCCGATCTTGAAGGCTCAAAGTTGTGTAAAGATGATATGGAGTAGGTGCCCTTTTATAAGGGAGGAGAGGGGCACCTTTGGAAAGTGTGAAAATATTATTTTATTATAAACTTGTCTTCGGTTTAAAAAGGTCCAAAAAACATTAAAGATGACGATAAGATGACTCATGTTCGAAATAAAATCATCCAATCCGAATTGGACATGTTTTGGAAAATATTTTAATCATTTTAATCTTATTTATTTAAATCCTTTATTAATGAGGAAAATATTGCGTCATTATTGTTTCATAAATAATTTAATTCAATTGATGTAAAAAAATTATAAAAAAATATCTTTTAGTTTTCCAATGAATATTTATAGTTGAAAAGATAATTTATATAACCCCTTATAAAAATTAATTATTAAAATATTTTTGTTAATGTCAATTTTGTATTTACATTAAATTAATTAATCCAAATTATCATTATCACTACCAAGTGGATCAATGGGGTCCCAAAATCCTCCTAAGGATGCCCATGGTCGTCCACTACTCATACAATAATGTTAGTACAAGTGTTAAGGTAATTTAGAATTATTATAATATTTTTTTTAACCTTGAAGTACTCTATTTAACTTTAACCGTGGTAAATAAAAGTCAAAAGTTACTATTCACCAAAAATTATTTTAATCTTAATGAATAAAAATTTTACTTCCTGATAACAACCATGTATGTCAGATTTTTGAAATTTAATTCATAGAAGTGGTAAAATTTCATTTAAATGAAAAAGTCAGTTTTTTTAACTACCACTAAGTTATGTCACTATTCATCAAAAAATGAAGTTTTTCAGAAAAATGCCAAAAATTCAGCCTAAGCTATATTTGATATTCCAAATTTAAAAATAATGTTTATTTTTCCAAATTCAAAAAAAATAAGGGTAATTAATTAATTTTAAAATTAATTCCCATTATCAAAACAAATAGCGTATTTTTAAGAAACAATAACTTTCAAAAGATTGATACTTATTTATGTCCAATTTCAAAGTGAAATTAATTAAAATGACCAAAATTGGATTAAATGGTAAAAATATATTCTAATTACACTTTAAAACCAATTAAAATGATAATCTATCCATAAAAATTATTGCGATGAAAAAAGATGTATTTAATTAAAATATAGCGTGTTTTTACTATTCATTAAAATATGAATGTTATCAGAATAATATGAAAAAAATTTCCAAATTAAATTTTTATATCCTGATTCCAAGGAAGAATTTTATTTTTTCAAATTGAACTTTTAAACATGTCAAAAACTAGATTTAATGTGGGTGCGCCATCAAAAGGCGGCAAAACTGCATTTTTTTAAAAATACTTATTTTACCCAAAAAAATTATTTTGTTCTCATACCATGTTCTAGAAAATTACTAAGATGAAAAAATAATGTTATAACATTTAAAATTTAGTTAATACTATTCATAACAGCTATTTCATAATAATATTATAACCATATATCATTGTTTAGTGAAACCCGGTATTGCGTACAACACACGCTATCGAGTAAGGTCGCGATTGCGTGTAATGAAAGCCAAGTCAGGTTATGTATACTGCAAGCTAATATGGTGTTGCGTATAGTGAAAGATAATCTTGGTGTAGCATACAACAGAAGACATCAATGAAATTAAAAAGAATATTTTTCATAAAATCTCAGGGTGTTACAATGATCATCCGAACAACCACCCCGTGAGATACCTCTCAAATCTCTTGCCACCATAGGATCTCAACCACTTCATCAACGTAACAACACAAAACCTCAAGACAACCAAAAACATTTCCTAAACACTCTCCTAGGGGAGATACCTCTCAAAAATATAAATCAATAAGGCAGGACAAGATAAATCTATCTTATAACAATAAAAGGTCCACAACCATCAAATGAATAGAGTTACAAGAGACGAGATAAACATCAAACATATTGGGGTACTGAGTGTGTATATACGACCCACATTCCCAGGTACTCTCCTCCACACCATCATTCCAACACAAGACACAAACTAAGGGGATAAAATGCCTACACAACACATTCTCCTTGTGGTCTGAGATCATTATAGGACACTCCTCGAAGGTTTCATCATCGTCAACATCAATCTGGACCCAATCGATGATGTGAGATTTGTTATGAAGATAATGATGGTGCTGTGACACATGGAAAACATCAACTATCTTTATCATATGTGGGGGAAGTGCTTATTGATATTCTATGGATCCAACATAAGATAATACTTCAAAAGGCCCAACAAGTAGGGGAGAAATATTACTCCCATGACCAAATCTTCACTACCCATGATAGGGAGTCACCTTCAAATACACATGATCCCAACATAAAACTATAGAGGACCCCTCCAATGATCTGCATAGCACTTCTGACAATCTTACACTGCCTTCATTCACTTGAGAATCACCTGAACCATCTCTGTCATATTCTGAACCAATTTCAGCCCGATAATTTCTGACTCTTCGACCCTAGTCCAGAAAAATAGAGAATGGAAAGGTCTCCAATGCAATGATTAAAATGGAGCCATACTGATGGTGGAGTGGAAACTACTATTTTATGAAAACACTACCATGGTTAGCTATCTCATCCACAAACCTCAAAAGTCCAGCACAAAAGATCACAACAAGTCTTCAGGAGTCCGGATAGTTAATTCGGTCTGGCCATCCATCTACAGATGAAAAATAGTGCTAATTGAAATATTAGAACCAAAATCATGTTGATACCACTCCCCACCCTATGGGTAAAATAACTATATCAATCAAAGATGATCATCCTCGAGAATCCATAGAGTCTCACCACCTCATCCAGATACTACCTTGACAAAACCTCTACTGAGCTTCACTCCTTGATCACTATATAGTGGGTGGATTTCGTTAAAAAATAAACTACCAAATTATAGAATCATAGCCTCCCCAAGATTATGGTAAACCAGTAATAAAGTCCCTTGACATGTCCTCTAACTTCTACTAAGGAACATATAACGGTTGGAGAAACCCACTAGGATCACAGCGTTCGACATTCACCCTAAGGCATACTAAATATCAAGACACAAAATCTGCAGCTGCTTGTTTCAAACCAAGCCACCAAAAATATCTCCTCAATGCTCGGTACATTTTTTCCACACCAAGATGTACCACTAAAGTATAAATATATAACTTTCTAAGAACCATATCAAGCGAGATGAAAGGAAATTAAACCACCCCTGAAACAACATCGAGTGTTGTCCATACTCAGACCATCCATCATGGGCCTCTCCAAAAAAACTCAATCTCTCATATTCTCCTCCTCAAGATACCCCAACTGGAACTCTTCTACCTGCTACACCAGAGATGACTACATCATCATATAAAAAGACAACCTCTTCCCCCAACTTCTCCCATATCCATATGTAATACTTAAAGTTATTCCATAACCCTCTAGGAATCACCATATTTATGCACTGCATCACTAAGAGACTTCTTGCTCAATGCATCAACCCCAAAATTCCCATTTATAGGTGTATATGAAATTTTGAAATTGTTTTCTTGTACGAACTCTATCCACCCATGTCATTGGAAGTTCACGTCACACTGGGAGAAAACATACATCCAGATCTTTTGAACGATGAAGATTACAAAATTCTCAGTGATGAGGTAATGTCTTCACAACTTCAGGGAAAACAAAACTTCCACCAACTTAAGATTTTGGGTGGCATAGCTACATTAATAGGGATGAAAATAGAAAGACCTATAATAAATGGCAGATCTCTACTACATCAGAACATAGTCTAACCCCAGATGAAAAGCATCTTAGAAAACCTCAAACTGAAATCTTTATACTGGCTGACAAAGGACCTATGTACTAACCAAATTCTCTTTTAGATACTTCAAAGCTTCATAACACTGATCAATCCACACGAACACCTAATCCTTCCTAGTAAATGTTTTTAGTGGAGTCACAACCCAAGAGAAATTGGCTACAAACACCATATAATATCCTACGAGATGAAGGAATCTTCACTCTTTTTCCACTGTCTTGGGGGCTTCCCAAGACACAACTAATTCAATATTTGATGGATCCACAACTTCTCCCTTATGTGATACAACATTCACCATGAAATAGAATTCTTGATCCCAAAAAATACACTTCAACAACTTCCCAAATAGAAACTGATGAAAAATAACTCCCAAAACATCATGGAGATGCTACACATGATCCTATTAGGACAAATATTACAGAATGATTTCTTCAATGAAAACCACTAGGAACTTATCTGGGAACTCATAGAATAGAACATTCATCAACCCCATGAACACAAATGGAGCATTCGTCACACCAAACGACCTCACAATAAACATGTAATGCCCATGATGACAATAAAAAGTTGTCTTTAGGATATCCTAATACTTTACACACATATGATGATATCTTAACTGTGAGTTGATCTTTGAGAACCAAAATTCACCCTTAATTTGATCAGAAAAAATCATCAATCCGCAAAAGAGGATAGTGTTTCTTCACTATCATGTTGTTTAACTGATGATAATCGATACACAATAGAAAACTACTATCAACCATCTTCATGAACAAAACTAGTGCACCCCATAATTACACACTTTGATGAACAAAACCACATTGCAATAGAATATCAGGTTGTATTCATAGAGCTTGCAACTCAGAAGGTGCCATCCTATATGGAGATATCAAGATAGGAAACACACATGGTTCTAGCTTGATCCTGAACTTGATCTCCCATAGAGGGGGTAAAGCTACAACCTCTTCTAGAAAGACATCAAGGTACTCTTTAAAAACCCTAGGAAACACTGACTACTAAACCTCCGATGAACACAACATCAACTCGTCAATTTAGGATGACAAGGATGGATCATGCCTCTGACCCATCCCGAGGTATTTCTCGCTAATCAACACTATTGGATGTTTATCAGCATAGAAGAAAACCACCTACCTCTAGATGTAATACAAAATACCCTGCACTGAATAAAACCAATCCATACTACTAATGACATTATATTGTTGCATTCTTTAACATAATAAATCTCCCCAATAGTGGTGCTTACCCAACACTAACTAATGATATTTACATACTTCAAACAAGTCATCTGGACCTCCAATTGGCATAGTCAACACCAAGGGTGCTAAAAATCTTCTCAAACTCATGTCTGAAGGCATGGAAATGGGAATTTGATATGAAGTAGTGCGTTGATCCTAAATCAAACTAGGCATGGAGCATAGTAGAAAAAAATAAAAGGGCACATCGACCGACATTTGACTCACCTGGCGCTGGAAACACTAAATAATGAAGAAGAACAAGGCCAGATAGATGGCCTCTCTAACTCTTATAATGACAAACTCCATGGTCATTCTCTGCTCTCTGAGAATGGGGAGTATCCTAAGGATGTCCTCTGCCTACCCCACCTACTATCTGCTGATAAAAAACTGGTGAAACCTACTAATGATTCCTCAGCTAGAACTGCCTCAATAGAATAACCTAATGTGGAACACCTGATGCACGTTAACTAGTTAGAAATGTTAGGCACTCATGTTGTTGATGACCTTATACTACACAAGGAAAATAAGTGACTAGTCCCTTACTATAGTCCCGAGAGATGTTACCTTCATAGAAATGAGATACTAAGGGCTTGGACCTACCCCCAGCCTAACAAAAACTCTTCTTCCATAAAAAGTGTGGACCTCAAACCAAAGATCCACTTCTTGTGGAATTCTGATGACTCTTATATCATGTTTATTCAATTCTGGTAATGACCTATCGATGACCTCTTCTATTACCAACACCTTGAGATACTTCATCACTATAAACGAGGTGACTTGGAGATAGATCTCTATATTCAAATCCTACTCGAAATTCCTCACCCTGGAATCCTCATTTGGAAATAAGCCCAAATAATATCATACAAGGTTCCAAAAATGGACCTTGAACAATCGCACACTAGAGATTCCTTATTGAAGGGTAACCAGCTCGTAGAGACTGGATGCCTTTAGAGTCAAAGAAAGAAACTCAGATCTGACCTACTCTCGAGACTTCTCCCATGAGAATGTCAACTCATAATGATCCTTGTGGTAAAAGAACCACCACTACATTGATACCCCATGAAGCATCATCAAAACCAATGATACCTAGTGCTCCTTTCGAACATAGATCATACTAAAGTCTATATTAACCTCCCCTAACCAGTTTTTGTGACTGCATCTAAAATGGATCCCTCATACTTCTACTGAATCTAGCAATGAAACTATCAATGTGTCCTCCTCTAAGTGTCGTCATCGTCAACCTCTAATCTCCAGTGATCTGTGGGTGCAACCTGATGTACATCTTCTAGGAAATCCTACTGAGGACATCGACCTGGAGCCATACCTACAAAAGAAAAAGTTTAAGAGCCCCCAAACCTTAATATAGAAGATATTAACATTAATTATTTTTTTATTTTATTTATTTTAGGTTAACCTATCTCAAGGTCTAACCATTCAAACATAGGCACAATGTATAATGATGCATGATCCTTTCCCAGGTCGCTACCCTAAAGCAAGTAACACCTCATTTAGTAGCCACTGTAAACTTAAATTTCCATGCATTATATTAATGTGAGGGCTAAATACCCATGTATCAATTAGTCTCTATTTTTTACAATGCTTGATGAACGTGAATGGCACCAATACCCTACCAAACCCTACTACATCACCTGTGAAAAACTCCAAACTCCATCCTATCTCTTAATTAGACCTATGATACCACTATATTATTACCCCCTCCCCACAAAGTGTACACCTCCTTTGACATTAATGTGATAAAATTAATAATGAACCCCAAGTACCACCTCTAGTAGGCCCTAGGTCGGAGACTAGCATCGAGGGTATTGTAAACCTCCAAATGGAAGGGATCACCTGTTGAAATAGTGGGTTCCCTAGACCCAACTATTATGTGATTTTGATTACCATATCGTGTATAGAGTTAACTATGAATGATTTAATCTTACCATTATAGTGTAGAATTTTTTGAATCCACTATAGAAATAGTAATTTCCAAAGATTAATTATCACATTGAAAGATTATAGCAGTTCCTAGGCTATAATGAGAACCTCTAGATACTATGAAATTAATCTTAAATATATTTTCTATGGTCTAGATACATATTACTAATTGTACATAGTAGATGTCTGACCATTAGGTGATGGGGGCTCATAAGCATTGAGACTTATTCCAATGAAGTTTTCACTTAGTGATCTGTAGTAGTGAGATCATGAGTACTGGCCCACCAATAGGAACTCCAAATGTTTTTGGTGTCATTGAACATTCCTATCTATGATAATGTGTAATGGTCTTATGACTTGAGATCGTTACCAATGTATGTCATTTGATTGCGTACTTTGATGCAAAATGAAAACCAGGGCGATGAAGTCGTGGCGAGGTAGTTGGTGTTGGGTGCGTCGTTGGTGGCATGACATTGGTTTAATGGTCAAGAAAGGATTTGTCACTTACGGGTTATCGAAGTAATATATCTCAAGCCATGTTGATATGGATGGCAGTACCTTTATAAGACCATGGCCATGGAAGTAAAGGGTAAATCCATCCAGTTAAATCAACAAACTATAAAGTAAGAAATGGGCGATGACACGTGAGTGCGTCCGACATTATGAGATATTACGGACAAAGAGATTATATTACACAGTGCGTTTTCGTAGGTTTGTTGTTGCTGCTGTGACAATCCTTATTTCTTCATGGGCCGTGATGGGTTGCTAGATCCCACTCTTGGTCTGTGAATACTAGTCACGACTATCGAAATAAGGTCCTAGAGGGTCACACGTAATAGCGTATTCAAGAATCTGCTCTATTCAGTTGAATAAGAGTTTTGGACAGGGTGGGCCCCACCACAAGGGTCCAGGATTTGTCCAAAGTTAAACGATCACTAATGCAATAAAAAAATTCATATTATTCATGTTTAGAATAATAAATAATGAATTTATTTATTAAATGTATTTATGAGTTTTAGTAAATACATGAAAAAATATTAATTGATGAATATTAAATTATTCAAGGTCCAATTAATATTTATGGGAGCGACGAGTCGAGCTAAAGACTTAATTATTATCAGTTAATATATTTTAATATATTACAAGTAAGTTATAATAATATTTATGACTTAGAAAAGTAGTCGTAAAATTTCGTTGATAGTGCGTTAAGTATCCGGGGCCAGTGAGGAGATACCTGGTATTTTAATTAAGAACTATAAATATAAGAGGATGGTATTTTGCCAAATACTATTCACGGAGCTTCTCTCTCTTCTCCTCTCTCCCACACTCTAGATAGAGATGCTCTGGATCCAAGGAGCTCGGATGGAGCTCTCTCTCGAGCATCGCTAGCGAAGCGATGCAGTGATCATTGGAATGTCGAAGACATCATCGGTATTCCGCGCTAGCACTCGGACTACAACAAATTTCACTCTTGCAGATTCCATGAAGCATATGTGGACGATCTAGAGGAATTCAGCTTCAGAATCATCGAGCAGCAATCACCAACGATGAGCAGATGTCATGCGCGGCTTTGGATCTAAACTAGGAATTTTACGATATATGTTTCTACTTAAAATCCTCCACGCGTGGTCCTCGTCTAATACCAGGCTACTCTTCTCCAATTTTGATAAGTTTACGTCAACTGTCGGTGAGAATTTTTTAAAAACCCACTATTTGGGGCTTCCGCGACATGCATGGTTCTAACAAGTGGTATCAGAGGGAGCACATGTCGGTTTTAAGCCAAGAAAATTTAATTTGTATTAAAATATAACGAGGGTGTCAATACGGTCACAACGCCGCAGACGAAATCTAAATCAGACATCGGATGGCCAGTCTGCATCCATTCAAAGTTTTGAATTCAGATTAGAGATTAAATTTCGGTCATATTTCATATTTTGACTGGAAATCCCACGGCTGAAATACTCACCGGAAAATCAATTTTTTATATTAACTTATTAAATTAATTTTATTATTATTATAAGAATAAAATTAGTTGATATAATAATAATAATAATAATAATTTTATTATTATTATATTTTTATTATAATATTAATTTTATCTTTCCAAAGCCTAATATAGGCTTTAGATATTTTTTTTAAAAAGGCATGTAAGACCTGTAAAAGGGTGGGGAGACCTCCAAAAGAATGGGTAAGGAGAAAAGAAAGACTTAAAAAAGTAAGTCTATTTTTTTAAAAAATAATAATAATAAGACTTGAAAGGGGAGGACTCTAAATAGTGGGTATAGCTGGATAAACAAAAAAAAAAGAGGGGTGCGAACAACCGGTTAAGATTGTTTAAAAAAATAGAATGCAAGGGTTGCTGAGCGGCCACGTCTCCCATGTGCAGTGGCTATAAGGCCGCCTCCTCCCTCCTGTGATCTCTCTCTCATTAGCCTCCCGGTACGGCTCCCCTACCCACATCGAGCTGCCTCTCTCTTCCGCAGTCGCACTGCGACCTAGACCCCACGCCCCGTCCCTCTAAACTAGCTTGGGCCCCTCCTTCCCCCAGGCTGCAACGGAGCCACCCTGCACAGAACCAGACCACCACCCACTGGTTTCTCTTTCTGCCAACGTGCTGTAGCAGATCCAAGAAGAACCTGCTCCACACCACCAAGATGGTGAACCCGCTGGCGTAGACCTCTCTTCCTCTTACCGGCATGGGTCTCCCTTCCGCCACCGCTCAGCCGTGGCAGTGCTACCAAACCTGGCCTCCCTTCCCGTAGAGGTGAAGTAGGGAGATGCTCCACCCTTTCCACTGAATTTGGCCTCCTCCCAAAGCACACCATGTGGCCTCGCTTCCGTCCATCCAACTCCAGTGCAACCCTTCTCCTGGTGGTCTGCACAGTTGGATCTCCCCTAAGTCGCAATCAGCGGACAGCCCGACCCTCCGCCTCGCCGACCTTTCTCTAGCCGTAGCATGGCGCACACCGTCGTACTGTAACCCCTAGATGACCGGGGGTCTTCCCTTCAAGGAACGAGAGTGGGCGGGACTGCTCGGTCTAGAACAAACCCACATAGGGTCGACACTACCCAGGATGGGCCGGCGCAGGTTTTCCCCAACCCACGCAGGCCCTGCCCGGGGTTTATGGGGCCTGTGTAATTTTATTTTAATCAGAAATTAACTAAAACAATTAATTTAATTACAGTAGATAATTAAATTAATTAGATATTAATATTTAGTTGCTGCAACATAATTAATTAATTGGGAAATTAATTAATTAATTTAATTTTTTGTTTTCTTTTAAATTAAATTAATTAAATCAGGACTGAATGATGTTAAATTGAATTAAAAACAACGGTGATGTTTTTAATTCAATAAAATGACCTCAAGTTTATTTTTAATGCCAGTTTAATTTTATTATGCATTTATTTTATATACGTGAGTTTAATGTGTATATGAATGATCATGAGTTGAGACATACCAATCCATGTCTGGTGTTGTTTTATTTATTTAATTATTTATTTAATTATTTCATGTGGTATTGTAATAATTATTTTAAATAAAAAGACGATCTATGTGTCGTCTCAGAGTCATTATATGTATAAGGGTCTGCGCGCCCATTCTCAGAGTTGTATATTTATACCCCGAGACCCCCTCACCTGCATACGAGTACAATTGTATAATGACGAGACAACCAGTGAAACATTGCGCACCAAGTGATGAGGACACACCAGACAAGAGTTGGATGCAATGGATGAGAATGCGTTGCTATTCAAGTTTCACGGCACTCGACTAAAGGTATTTACCCCTAAGGTTTTGGTTTGTCTGTTATTCACTCAATAGATCAACCAATAGTACCAGCTCATGATCGGGTGTTCATTTTATTTCTGTATGGTTTATTATTTTTGTGAATGTGTAGTATAGCATGATCACCTAGAATAATTATAAACAAGAATGCAAGATAAAATTAACATGTGACGCGATGAAATTTCTATTTCTTGTACGGTCAGTTGTGAGTGAGATCACATAGTACATGCTTATAAAAATAGAAAAGGATTTCATTCGTCACACTAAAAATAATAAAACCCTCAAAGATATATTAAGTCTAAACAACCTTCCGTCATTCAAATTTGGAAAAAACCAGTTGTTTGAGGTGCCCTTCAGGCCTTAGATGAGGGTGCCTCTTAATACTGGGGAGTCCTTATAAGAATGATGGGTCGACTTAACTAAAGTTCTATTAATGATTAGCCATAGCTAAATTGCTATCATTTTAGAGGCAAGCATTGAGTAAATAAAATTTTGACTTTAAGAAGCTGGGACATCACTCAACAGATCAAGGAACCACTAGTTAAAGTGGTCGGCCATCCAAAATCCAACCTAGAACCCTCCAAGTAGTGGCGTAGCGTTAGCTTGTATACTATGAGGGGTGGTTTCAGGATCCTTGCCACTAGAATACTCAAGAGACAGAGTATTCCGATTCTAGCACAGAGGGTTCCTAGAATCCGATAAAATAGTGGGAGACATAAAATGATTTAAGTAATTAATAAAAAATGTATAAACCGATAATCCATGTAAAAGGCACTCATCTGCTAAAGTTTATTTTTGTAGAAAAATGGCAAGTTATAACACAATATTAAAACTGTGATATTAAAATTGAAAAAGTAAATTTCCACACTAACATGAGTGTCCATGAATAGTATAGGCGCATGCGCATAGTACTATGATATAGGAAACTCAAGGTGTAAGTTTCCTTAACACTGTTAAATGACCTCATGAAGCAAGAGTGGAAATTGATTACAGGAGACTAATGTACAAAGAATATGATAGTTATATCATTATGCTTTCATCCACATCTGGTGTTAGTTGTGGTCGCTACACCAGGACATAGATGATATAACATAAAGTCTCATCTCCGAGAAGTTTGCAAGGAGAAAACGAAGCAATGATATAGAAAAGGCTAAGTTTAAATCGATATGTGTAAATTTGAAGGTTGATCATGATCATTAAATATCATTTTCACCACATTACTCAAGTTTCATTTTATGTTACAAAACAGACAAGTATTGAGTGAAGGTTTCATTACCTATCTATGTAAGGTTTGCCAAATTAATAATAATAAAAGACAATTAAGCTTTAATTCTTATGGAGGATAAATTGAAAGACAATTTTAAAAGGTCAAATGCATTTAATGCCAATTACATATTCACAACATCCTTCAATTAATGAGGTATTAATAGAGGTTATTTTCATTTCATATAATAAAATAATACTATAGAAGTTTAAAAGCAATAAACTGATTTAAAGAAGCAAGTTTCCGCTTCTACATTAGGAATATTCATCAATGTCATGTTTCTTTTTTCTACATGGGTATTAAATAAAATATGTTGGTAACATATGTCTATTCTAATACGATAAACAAGTTAGTATAGAATCATTATTAGATGTCAGGTGTATTTTCTAAATAGGCTATGAAAGGGTGATATCTAGGTCAGTGGTGATGAGAACATGACTTCTTAATTTCGAAGAGAAATATTTTCATTGAAATATTGTTGAGTATAACCACAAACATTAATCTCATGTGTCCTTGGATTCAAGGAGACATTCTTTCAGTTTTTGGAATGAATGTTGTTTTTGGTAAACCCAATCACTAGTTTAGTGATACATGAATCATAGGAAATTAGTGATGAATATAAATGTAAGACTTATACCCAGTTTTGAAAGGATAATTATTTTTCAAGTAATACTAAAAATGTACATCATGAATATACCAAGTATGGTATTTAGGATCGATACAACTAAATACTTATGGTATTATCGATGTCTTTAGTTTGGACAAAGGAGCCCTTAGAAATAAAGGTACATCACAAAGATTTTGGAAATAGTTCAACATGAAAGTGAGAACTATTCCAAGTATAAGCTAGAGGTATATATACTTCATAAGATTCTTTTAAGTAATTAAGGAACATCAAAGTGAAGTATTTGCATGGTAAGGAGATATGAGTTTCTTTGGGTTGGAATACTGAAGAATATCTCGACCAAACATTCATCAATCATGATAATATACCGTGGAGTAATTCCTAAATTCACATTACCTTATCGACATCACAAAATTGATGTTAATGAAGAGGATTGATGATCAAGTCTTACATATCCACATTGATCAATGAACATATAGCATGGAGAATTTCCTAAATGCATATGTTATACATCAAAATATTGATGTAAGTAATATCAATGTTTCAATTAGTAGAAACTTCTATTGTATTTTATGAAATGCTTTGCAAATAACAATGATATCCCACAACCATATGACAAATATAATGAAAAATGGATATCATATGAGTAATAGTATGATATAAATCCATTATTCCATAAGGACATGTGTTTGGATGCAAATGGTTTATTCGGATACAAACAAACTTGCATCAAGATAAACACATTGTGTATCTAAGGTACTTATCCTAATGATTGCATAAGATATTACATAAATCCCTATGATAGAAAAGTTGTAGTCAAGTAAGGGACTACATATCTATATAAGGGTGCACATCTCTAATAGGGATAGTGGGAGCTATAATGACTTGTTTTTAGTCAATGCTCAAGATGCAGTAAATAGTTGGCACAGGAACTGGTTCCACAAGTGAATGTGGAACAAAGTATGTTCCAAGGACACATACTATGTAGGAAGGATAAAACCATGGTGATGGTTTTTATATTCACTACGGTCAGTGATCTTTTATTCAATGTGAATAAAATTTCCTACAAGTAAGGAGTGTATCGACATTAGCTAAAATTGATAAGACCAACTAAAATTCAATTAATGAATTCCATGTATCAAAGTGAAAAAGGGGATATTATTTTGAATATTTTAGTGGGTATTTATGTGAGTTGAAACATGGATGCTACGAGCTTAGTACCAATAAGGATCTACTAGTTTCACCAAGCTGTTATGCCTAAATCTGTTAGAATTTTACTTATCATAGCTAATATCTATGATCAATTTATTTATCATTGGTTGTAATGACCACCAATTGTGGATGGTGTCTATATGATGCAACCATAAAGGGACAGTCACATCACAAAATGCTAATTAAGGTTGCAAGTTACTGAAATCCGGTTTACGATTAAAGTTAGCAACATGATCATAGTATATACATTTAAAACAAAAGTTTTCCATGTGTATACCAGAGGTTAGTGGGAGTCCTAAGGTTTTTCAATACAAAATATGTTCAGTAACATATGGAAAATAGACATTGGTCTAACAATTTTTTAAGGCCAAAAAGAAATTTACTCCCTAATGATTGAATTAAAGTAGCAACCTATGTTCTAGGGAACATGATCTACTATGGTAGATCTATAGGTTGCTTGGTCCTATTCAATCGTACATATAGCAACATTTTATTGAAAAATACATGTTGGAACAATTCAAGAGAGGAATTATTACCTATTTCAGAGGGCATAATCTCTCCATATGGAGCTATCCGTGACATGTGAAGAGATAAATGTGGTGAGTTGAAATCCATATGTCAGAACAAAAGAACAATCACGTATGCCATGATATGTACAAGAACAGATATTTCCAAGGCATATTTTACAATATGAAAATATCAGTTATATCTAGGAGCACTGAAAGGGATGTAGTCAGAACAATCTAATTGTACTTCGGCAAGTACCAAAGATATGTACCTGGTAAGTGGAGAAGAAAGGATAGTAGTTTTTTGGGATATGAACTTTTCTTCCATAGATCAATGTGCTCTAGTATTGTATTTAGGCTAAAGGAGATGAGAGAGTCAAGATCATATCTGCCGGTGGTGGCCATACCTACAAGACCGAGTATGTTGCAGCTTCTAAGGCAGCTAAGAAGCAGATACACAACAATTTGTTCTAGTTCTTGGAATCGAACATGGTGAGAAAAGTGTTATCATAATCTAAATTATGATAGTCTTACTAGCCAAGATGTCATATTTTGACAGTGGAAAAAAGGAATATACTTGGGATACAATCTCTGGGGAAGTTTTAATCAAAGGGATGAGGTCTCTATAGCAGAATAGCCACACGGAGGAACCATGGAAGACCCAGTATCTAAGGACTTTATTCACCAGAAACATGATGCTTATCATGTGAGTAGTTAACCTGTTTGGTTAGCAAGTTGGCTCTAGATCAAGTGGGAGTGTTGAAATAGTCGGTTCCCTAGACCCAACAATTATGTGCTTTTGATTCCCATATCATGTATAGAGGTAACTATGCATGATTTCATCTTACCATTATAGTGTAGACTTTTTTGCATCCACTATTGAAATGGTAATGTCCAAAGATTAATTGTCATATCAAAAGGTTATAGCAGTTCCCAGGCTATAATGAGAATCTCTAGATACAATGAAATTAATCTTAAATATATGTTCTATGGTTTAGATACATCTTACTAATTGGACGTAGTAGATGTTTGACCATCAGGTGCTGGAGGCTCATAAGAATTGAGACTTCTTCTCATGAAGTTTGCACTTGGTGATCTCTAGTAGTGAGATCATGAGAACCGACCCGCCAATGGAACTCCACATGTTTTGGGTGTCATTAGACGTTACTATCTATGATCATGTGTAATGGTCTCCTGACTTGTGATCATTACCAATGCATTTCATTTGATTGTGTACTTTGATGCAAGACAAAAACCATGGCGATGATGTCATGGAGAGGTAGTTTGAGTTGGGTGCATCGTTGGTGGCATGACATTGGTTGAATGGTCAATAAAGGATTTGTCACTTCTGGGTTATGGAAGTAATATATCTCAGGCCATGTTGATATGAATGGTATTACCTTTATAAGACCATGTCCATGGAAGTCTAGGGTAAATCCATCCAGTTAAATCAACAAACTATAAAGCACGAAACGAGTGATGACAGGTGAGTGCGTCCTACTTTATGAGATATTATGGACAAATAGATTATATTACAAAATGCATGTTTGTAGGTTTTTTGTTGTTGCGGTGACAATCCTTATTTCTTCAAGGGACTTGATGGATTGCTAGATACCGCTCTTAGTCTGTGAATACTATTCACGGTTGTCGAAATAAGGGCCTAGAGGGTCACACACAATATCGTAGTCAATAATCTGCCCTATTCAGTTGAATATGAGTAATGGAAATGGTGGGCCCCACCACAGGGGTCCGGGATTTTTTCAAAGGTAAATGATCACCAATGAAATAAAAAAATTCATATTATTCGAGTTTAGAATAATAAATATTGAATTTATTTATTAAATGTATTTACAAGTTTTAGTAAATACATGAAAAAATATTAATTTATGAATATAAAATTATTCAAGGTTAAATTAATATTTATGGGAGTGACGAGTCAAGCTAAGGACTTAATTATTATCATGTAATATATTTTAATATATTAGAAGTAAGTGATAATAATATTTATGACTCAGACAAGTAGTCGTAAAATGTCGTTGATAGTGTGTTTTGTATTCAGGGCCAGTGAGGTGATACCGGCTATTTTAATTAAGCACTATAAATTGAAGAGGATAGGATTTTGGCTAATACTTTTCATGGAGATTCTCTCTCCTCTCCTCTCTCCCACACTCTAGAGAGAGATTCTCTAGATCCCAAAAGCTTGGATGGAGCTCTCTCTCGGGCATCGCTAGCGAAGCGATGCGGTGATCATTGGAACGTCGAAGACATCATCGGTATTCCATGCTAGCACCCAGACTACGACGAACGATGCTCCCATAGATTCCTTGAAGCGCATGTGGACGATCTAGAGGAATTCGACTTAAGATTCTTCGAGCAGCGATCACCAACGACGAGTAGATGTCGTGCGCAGCTTCAGATCTAAACCAGTTATTTTACAGTTTAGGTTTGTGCTTAAAATCCTCCACATATGGTCCCCGACTAAGACCGGGTTGCTTTTCTCCAACATTGAAGAGTTTACGTCGACCGTCAGTGGAATTGTTTTAAAACCCCACCTATTTGGGGCTTCTTCTACATGCCCGGTTCCAACATTACCATCTTAGAAAACACATGTGAAAGAGAGATATAATATTTCCACTAGCCAACACCTAATCAGACTATAACATAAAATAAACCCAATTACAAATATGAAATGTCATGCAAAACCACTATAATTGAATGGGAAAACTGAAAGTACTAAAAGAAAGTAAAAACAACAATGAACACAAATCCCAAACTACTCTAAAAAAACTCCAAGCAAGTAGTAACCATATTGATCTTCGATCTACTCCAACTAGCCTGAAAAATAGTTTATATATCATAGGGTGAGTAAAATAGTGTACTCATTAGGATCCTCCACAGAGCCTCTCTTTAAAATGTTATGAAAGAATGCTAAATCATTGTGAACAAAAAATGAAACAAAATCATCACCAAAAAATGTATACTATGTTCCCAACCTCACCATGGATTGTCTCATCAAGTATCCCATACAAGAGAAAATAATATAATGAAGAATGTAATGGGTACCCTACCACCACTTCCCCTCTTCTTTTCCACTTTTCCCCAACATTATACGTCCTAAGAATTTCTCTCCAAAAAGGCTAGTCCAAAGACACTTATAAAAAGTACCACATCAGGAATCTCACAAATCCACATGTACCTCCTGAAACCCACCACCACAAACACATAACCATAATTAACCAAATAGTTTTTCGGAGCCACCACAGACCGAATAACATGTATCAAAAATTGAGCATTATATCTCAAGCCATCATAACCCATACACTGAGTAAGAATCCTCAATACATAATAGCCTATACACGTTATACATATAGTTGAACCAAGGAAAATATATCCTGAATACATGTGTGTGAAATAACCACAATCCATTTGATCCCTCTACACACATATATGTGGAAAACTAACCGTAATGAATACTAGCTCAATCAACTACCAAGAGAAGGGAGTGTGGCCAAAGGGGTAGTCAACCATCCATCCTCCCACCAGGATGTTGGGGAAAACACCCCTAGGGGTAAAAATATCTGAGGTGTTAGTCACCCTAACCGATAGGGTGGGGTATCATTTAGAAACATAAAAATTAAAATATATAATTTAACTTACAATCACACTGTGGAAAAAACCTAGTCTCAGACCCAACTACAGATAAAGTCTCTCAGATTCCCGCCTGCATTTTCTAAGACTAGGTTTCTTATTATCACACAACCCTTTAATGAGATATATTAAGTTTCTTTATCCCTTTTTAATAATAGCACTTTATGTTAATTAATTATTTAACCATTAATTTAACATTTTATTTTACCACAATGGATTTCATTACCATCACAAAAAAGTTCCATGCCCTCAAGGAATAACCCAACAAAGTACACAGTTCTTCATAAATAAAACCATATCATCACATCCTAGGAAGATCCAACCCCATAGGTTAAAAATAAATTATTAATTAGTTAAAAAAATACCACTTTAAATAATTCAAGGTATTATAAGAAAATAATTCAAAGATACCAAACATAATGGGTTCAACACAATGAGTAGATAGACTACCCATAAAGTCTTTTCAACCTATAACAGGAGCATAGACCTATCCATACTCGAGAAGCTAAACATGGAAAGCACATGGAATACCCCACACATCTTAAAATCATTTAGAAGGAGTGTAAGAAATACCATATGACTCATGATGTTTAGAAAGTAAAAAAGATAAATAAACAACATATTCAACCAGCATCAAACTTTCATAACAACAGGTAATCCCCACTTCAACCCATTCTGTCAAATACAATGTCCTCCCCAGCAACCACATGAATAAACCAAGGCATATCACCACTGTAGGAGTCAACTGCTACCACAACCACTGGGCCTCCCTACACCCACATACCACAAAAACCATCCAGGCTCATGCATGATAGGCTCACATCACATCAGGGACTCCCTGCCCTCACAAACACAAGTCTTGTATCAAGAGCACATTATAAGGAGTAGTAAAAAAACATTAAAATGGGATATCATCCCCAAATAAAGGAATTAATCCTTTACACATAATGATATCCCACTTCTCAAAATAATAAAGACTCGACCTTTTCAATCAAGCATGAATCTCATGTCCTATACTATATTAACTTTATCACACAACTTTTTCTTATTCTATATTGAATTAACAAATTCAATATTTATAGGTTCAAACTTTGGAAAACATACGAAATAAGATATCACAATCTATCACCAAATTAATCAAACAATTAATTTATCATTCCTCTAACTCTTTTTATCAAAGAGAATCAACATTACCTATGTCCATCAACCAATTCAATTAAACATTCATATATGAATCAATTTTATTATCATCAAATTGAAACAACTTCAACAACCAGATTCATCATTCACGACTCTTTAATTATTTATAAAATTAATTTTCAATTAATTCAAGATTTATGTTCTATAAAAAAATTTATAAATAAAAAGTTGATAAAAAATGAAATCATATATATCACACTATCTATAATATCAAGAGGCAAACTGTTATAACTGTACAAGGAAACAACATCACCATGTGATCAATAAAAATTTCTTTAATCTGGTTCAAGTATATAATAAGTCCAATTCTCCTATTAACATACAGTGAAAATCGTACTATCTATAAGATTGAACCTAAGTAAATATAGAATAATTAAATCCCCTAACTCAAAAGGTCTTCAATGTTATTCACTTGAGAACAGATTAACACAACGGATCCTGATCACCTTTTGTGCAACAAGTACATCCACCTGAGGATGCTGCAACACCACCACACCAAAAAAAACCAAGTGAAAATCCATTAGAAACATTGATATCATGTTCCATTTTGTGGAAAATGGAAACATGAAGAAAAAAATTGAAGAAACCTATATAAGGGAGGTACATCTTACCTTATATTGAAGACAAACTGAAGGTGAAATCCCATGATCAATCTTTGTTAATGGGATTACTAAAAGGACACAAAGGGATATACTGGGTCACCTAGGATGAGGGAGATGGGAAATTTAGTTATAGAGTTTGAAACCCAAGTATTTATTATGTTTTTAAAAAGAAATAATAGTGGGGCATTACAGGATGTGTAATTCCCTTTCATGGCATGTAATGCCTTGGGGTTGGGTTCCTTTGAAAAAACCATCTCCTAAGTGTTTTATTTGTTTTTTAACTTCAAAATTCTTCACATCATAAATTACTCATTCACATTGTGTAATATTCATTCACAATAAGAAATATCCATACTTCTAGGTTCCATCGACCGAACTCCTCCAGACGTCCTCTAAGCCTCCTTAGAGCACTTCAATAATCAAAACACGCAAAGGGTCAATCTATGAGGATATAATACCTTAAACCCATTCCATTGAGACATATTTCATTGTGTATATTTCCACATTAATAACATGAATAAAATTGTTCCTTCATTCCTCTATGGTTTCCACCACCTGAACTCTTAGTGAACTCGATGTTTCTCTTCTTTTTCAAGTCTTAGAATTGGTTAAGTTATTTGTTGTTAAATATTTTTTGGGACAAATAATGAGAAATAATCATGATATAATTCAGTAGAGTAATAATACCATTTATTTTCTCATTGTCACTACATTTTCCTTCATGTTCAATGTTAAAATGATTCGTTTAGGTTTCAAATATTGACTGAAAACCAATAATCCTAGTGTGATAAAAAATAATATTAATGGGATACCACATAATCCTAAATAATCCATTAATGGACATCTAAATCCTAAAAAAATATTTTCAGTCTAATAAACCTTGGCTTTACCCTAGATCATTTATTATTATCATCTATTGAAGTCATTCATAATGGTTTCTAAAGAAAATGTGAATTATCTTAAGTAGATGCCTTGAAAGTTTCAAACATGGTGCACAATAAGGATCATTGTCACACACCATGTGATGATCGAGTTAATCAAAATTATCAATTTTCATAGTTATTACCCCTAGTTACATTAGTTCTAGAATCATTTCCACTTTTAGTATTCATATAGGGATTTATTTCTAGGTTAAACCATATAATCTTTACCTTACAGAAACATTAGGATGTTATTCTATACTTATCCTCCACGTGAATCATATGGTTATTTTCCCTAATCTATGATTTCATAAATATAGTTCCCAAGGATTACACTAGACTTTATCTAATACCAATCATAATGAAACCAACTATAGTAACCCAAAGTTCGTTTCATATATTATTATATTGGCATAATATTCAGGGAATCTCATCACGAAGGGATGAATGGTTTATTAGTCCAAGTAACTAGATACATACATAATTCCCATATTACATTTGAAAACACAAATTAAAACATTTTTTTTTCAATAATAACATTATTCCATCTAGCATATAATTTCATATCGTTCTTAGTACTGTTCCCAGATTCTAGGGAAATGAAAAAAAAGGGTGAGCTCCAATGATCAGTATGGTTTAAGTTTAATAGAAGTTATCATGAATCAATAATCATAATCATGGAATGATAAATAATTTAACACAAATTCCTTTTAAATATTTTGATTGAATAATAAATATTGAAAGGTTACCATCCGAAAATACATCTATTTAACCAATTACATGCCTATCATAACTTGATAATAAATAGTCAATATGGAAAGGTAAATAACTGAAAGTACATTCCATTTAATCCATAATCTATGAATGATATTCATCTAGAGATAAAATCATTATGAAAATCACTTGGGATAATAATAATAAAATTTTTAATGAAGGAATTTCTTAATTATTGGAATTCATGATATCAGGTATCATGATACCTCTTCTCTGAATACCTTTCTCAAGATAGTATAACGATGATGGGTAGGTATAAACCAAAGATACATTTAAATAAGGGAAGGCAACTAATTTATCTCCTGAGACTACCAATGCATTTAGGGACTATCTGTAATTGGGACCAACCAAATCTATAGGTCCAAATAATTCTTTTATATACTAAATGATTGTTTTAATTCATGAACAATAATCATTTTTACGAAATGTTTGTATCAAGTAAGGAATACAGATTAATAATAATTTTTCTAGTCAATCACATAATATAAAAAGTAAAATAACTTATATATGAAATATATATGGATTAATAAATAAGCATATACATGATCAATAATATATACACTAGTAGAAATAGGACCTATACCAATGGTTTTGGCCAAACTGTTGGTAAATATCACTAATTTTGACCTATACCAATGGTTAAGAAAAAACCGTTAGTATATGTCACTTCTATGGGCCTATAAAAACTTTTTTGGATTAACCGTTGGTATAGGGTGGACCTAAACAAACATTTGGGCCAAAAACATTGGTATAGCTCCAAAAATCAATGAACTTATACCAACGGTTCTCAGAACAATTGCTATAGGTCTTTACCAATGGTTTTGAGAACTGTTGGTATAGGTACATACATTCTTTTATAAATTCTTTTGTTAAATAACATTAAATAAATAAAAAGTTAAAATAATTATTAATTTACATATATATATTTATAAAATTATGTTCACAAAAGTCATGTTAGGTTAGTGGTTGGGTCATTGGATTATAAAGAGGAGGTGCTGGGATCAAAACCTAGAAAGGTTTATTTTCTTTAATTACCTATACCAATGGTTTTATGAAACCATTGTTATAAGTTTTTCATATGAACTATACCAATGGTTTTACCAGAACTGTTGGTATAGAAAAATCCGCACACCAAACCAACCAATAATTCTCCAAATCATAGGTATAGGCTATACCAACAGTTTGGAGACCTACAACTAAGGTTCCAAACTGTTGGTATAGGGTATTTTTCTTTTAGTGGCATATAATGTCTAATGATCATAAGAAAGTGAATATTTCAAGGTAAAGTTAATGGAAACAAAAAAGAACTAAAAAAGTGAATTTCAAAAATTTCCATGGTAAAAATGATCATAAAACATTCATATAAATAATATGGATGGTATTAATACATCATATCTCTAGTGTGTTATAAGTATAACAATTGGATTAATTCATTATTGAAAATATATAAAATAAAAATTTCTTTAAGAACATTGTTGAGGAAAATAAAATTTTTAATTTGAAAATTCTTTTTTATAACTAAATGTTGAAAAAATATTTTGAAAATAATTTTCCATTAAAATAAAAATTTAAACTTATAAATCAATCTTTAACTTAATTATCGGTCTAAATCATGAATAATTATTTAAATTCCACACATGTTAAAATAATGATTATTTACCCATTATTGGTAACATCCAAATGAGACTTATTATGAAAATTATATAAATATTTTTGTAATTTTTTTTTGTAAAAAATAGAAAATAGAAAATTAGTTTTAATAAATCATTTAGAAAAGGTTAAAAAAATTCATGAAAATAATTTTCAAAAACATTGATTTTGATGAAAATGGATTTTTGACCGAAGAGACAATTAAACTTGGATTTTCATTAACATGCTTTCTAAATAATTTTAAGTAACAAAGAGTGTAATATGGAACTAATAGATGAAAACATCATGAATAACTAAGTGTAAGAAAATAAAATTTATTTTTTATACAATATTCAAATAATATCCTTCAATAGAAATTCAAGTACAAACAATCCTGATTAAAATGAGATTGTAAAATAAACCAGTATGAAGATCAAAACATTAATGTTAGAATTAATATATGGATAGATTATTTGTGTCAAATTTAAATCCAGATAATAATAGTATAAATAAAATATTATATTGTAAAAATTATTTTTCGACACAGTGTTATATTTTTTATGATAATGAAGAAGTAATATAACCGAATGAAATGAAATTGAGTTAAAGAATTCTTTACCACTTGGTAATTCTCAAGTAAATTCCACTTTGATGAAATAATTTAAATTGAAACTTGATATAATATTAAATATTAATGTTTCATAATATTACATGTAAAATGGGAGGTATATACAACCTAGAAAATAATTTAGGTGCATAAAATTACAATACGGATTAATAAAGGGAAATTGAGATGAAATTCATTGCCTCATGATTAATTTTGGTTAAACATTATTTAGAATCCTTTGCTATGGAATTATGAATCTTATTAATATTTTCTAGAAACAAATTCATATTTATAATATCATAAATTATCCTCTTATAATGTATTATCACCCGTTCATTAATAATCCTTCGTTATTTTTATTATTTTATGTGTTAATTGACTTGTTTTCCCATATATGTTTTGTATTAAAAGTTATGTTTTTTTCACATATTGTATAGTTACATAATAAAAATAATTATATTAATGTAATAAATACAATATTGATTCATTATATAAATTTGTATAATCATTATTTAATGTTGTACATGGAAGATGAATCACATCGCTTGGTGGAGACAATAGGTCGTATGTATGCACGAGTGATAATATATTTATCTTAATGAGTGAAAGAGTATGTAATTGTTGATATATTAATATTAAATAATTTCTATAATTAAATATTTGTCACATATATTTAATATATTTATCCTTTTTTACTTTCTATGTAAATTGTATGTGAAAAATGTATCCCATCGCTTTGCGTGGAGATAGTCTACCGTACACACGAGTGACATCATCATATCTTAAAGCACTAGGAAAGAAAGAAGGTATTTGTGATATTATAATTCCATTAGTATAATAATTTCACAAATTTTATATACATGTGTAAAATTCGGCATTAAATCCATCCTTGAATGGTTGAAATGTAAAATGAATTATATTTGTTCATGAGGCGATAGTCCACTATCTAAATAAAAAATAGTTTCATTTACCTTTTTATGGAAGAGTAGAAGGATGTAGTTAATAATTGTAACATAATAAAAATATAATGTATTTATTAAAACTAGGATATTTCATAATCATGTGTTTATAATATTTGGAGGTGGGGGAAGATGAAACAATTTAAAAATGCTTGTTTAAAAATGCCACCACTTCATTAGAAAATTTATTTATGATTGCCCCAAAATGATTTATAGGTTTTATTTATGAAATTAAATGGTTTCAAGTAAGTTTTAAGAAGATTAAATGTGTATAGTTATTGAAAGAAACAAATAGCTTCAAATGTGTGAAGAGGGGAGAAGATGGGGGGACCTTTTATATGTTCGAGAGAGGACACAAATAGAAGTTATGAAAATATTGGATTAGACTCACGTTATTATCATTGAGAATGCCTCCTAAATAATTAATTATTGATCATTAGAGGTTTAAGGTCCAAATATGTCCCAAAATGGATTTTAAACAATTTGGTTGGTTCTTTTAACAATTATCTTATTAGTTTAACCCCCGACTAAATTAGTTTTTACCCAAACCATGATAATTAACTTTTTTACAACTTATTTTTAATAATGGTAAATAATTAAGTTAAAATTAATATATAATTAAACTTATTCGTATTAAAAATACTTAATCCATTTTTCTTATATTCAATTATCAAAAGTGGCATAATCTAACATCAAATTAAACATACAGATGCGGCGAGAAAACATCTTTTAAAAGAGAAAATTCTTATATATATAGAAGGTTTAAATATCAAAATTCAATATGAAATTGATTAAAATGAACTAAAATAGTTAAATATAAATATAATAATACTAATTTTCGTTTGAAAAAACTTAAATTTAATTTAACGTTATCAATTATTTAATCATCATGGAAATATTTAATAAAAAACTATATTTTCACTAATTATAAAAAAATAATACATATAAAAAAATATTACTCTAAGATAATTTTGATATGATTATATAAAAAATAAAATACATTTCAATATCTAATTTTTCTAATATTTTTAAATTTTCATTTTAAATTATGTGTGCAAATAATGACAATACTGCCTTTTAAAAGAATAAAAACAATTTTTCAAAAAAACATTTATTTTTATTTGAAATGATTTCTATATTATTTCTAATAAATAGGTAAACATAATTTTCATAATGAAGTTAGAACTATTAATACAAAAAATTTTAAAAATAAGGTTATAATAGTAAACTTTATTATGGTTCATTTTGACATGGGGTTCTACGTTCCATAAACTATCAAAAAGAATATATTTAAAGAATTATATTTCGTGGGTTTTTTAAACTTGGTGTTGCATGCCACCTAGGTTATAAAATACAATGTTTATCTTTTAGAATATTTGTATGTTACATTATTAAGAAATAATAGTGATATTTTTCACATTTTACTAAGGTATATAATCATATTAAAATAGAGTACGAAGAAAAAGAAAAAAGGAGTTAAAAATATAATATTTCACTTTTGGTAGGACGGTAGTATGCGCACATTCACCAATGAATTACTAGTATTCCATAGATCCAGAGGATTATATGGATTTTTTACAATTTCATAATCATAAAGATTTTACAAAAATCATATCAATCCATTAAAATCACTTTTGGACCATCTATTCATGGAAGTGATGAAAAATAAACACCTCATTTATTGGCGTGGTAGTTTCCAAATACAGATGTCAACAATTAATTTTTGTAAGTAAAATGTAAATAGTTTTAAATTAATATTCCATAATAATATTAAAATTTAATTATATTAATTATACCAATATAATTATAATATAATATATAAATTATTTCATTTGGAAGTTCAAGAAGAATGGAAATAGTTGAAATAGAAAAGGAGTAACTAGGAATTAATTTACCTTACTCTTTCAAAAATCCTTTGAGAAAGGGATTAACCAATTGAATGATGATTTTTTAAATAACATAAAACTAGTATGAATCTAGTAATTTTTTTGATTTATTTTTTTATAGTTATGTTCTAACTAATTGGCATTGTGTATTTAGAGATGTAGGATTGTGAAGGCTCCTTTTTTAAGTAGAGAGAGTGCTAGTTTTGTAATAATATAAACGCTATGGTAACTAATCAAAGGTATAATGAATCTAATAATGGAAAATAATGTAGTTTAGAAAGGGTTACGTAATATCAAGCATCAACCTTATAGTTACACATATTTGTTTCAACTCCTTAACAAATAGATTTTTCACTTTCACCCTTTTTGGGTTTTATCATGGTAACTAATGTTTACATAAGTAATTTAATATTAATACCTAAAATTAAATTTCATTTAATATATAATTTAGATATAATAATTCCAAACATGAAATAAATTTAATCAAATAAAATATCGATATTAAATAAAATAATTAATTTTAACAATAGTGCATTTAATGCTTGAAAACCCATTTTTTGAATAATTGTGTTTTTATTCTTAAAAACTATGATTGATATAAAATAATAAATAATTTTTATTACATTGAAATTAATTGTTTTATTTTTAATAAAATTTTATTTTTATGTCTACCAAATCAAGCTATAATAAATCGTTATCAAAACAATATTTGATTTAAATAAAAGGGAGAAAATATTTCTATTAGAAAATATTACTTAGGAACATAAAATGTTAATCAAAGGTTATATAAATTAAAAAAATATCATTGAAATATAAATTAGTAATTAATAAATATTTATTTTACCAATTCAAAGGATTTATATGATTTTAGGTCATTCTTATATAATGATAAAGTGATAGAATGTCCAGTTTGTTTTAAAACTATTTTTTTTCAAAATATTCACTTCACAATATATTATTTCATAAATTTTATATATATTCAAACTAAACAATTTTATCCTGAATGATTAAAAAATATATATCATTTCATAAAATTAAAATTATAAAATTAATTAATTTTTCTTTAAAATGAAAAAAATTAAAATATAAAGAAAAATTATTCCAATAGAAAGACAACATTTAAAGATGAACTTTTCTTAATATTATTTCATATCAATTTAAAATTATATATTTTTTAACATATATGTTAAAAATATGAATTATTATTAATAATTTGTTTAAAGATTATCATTTTTTTTATTTTAAAAATAAATTTCACTTAAAAAATATATTTTTAAAAAATAATATTTTATAATATTTATTAGTTCTAGTAACTTTTAATTATTTCATAAATTTATATACCTTACATATGATAAATCATAAATATAATACATAATGAAATTAAATATATTTTTTATCATAATTGTTTTTATATTTTCTATTTTCTCAAGGATTTATTTTTTTAAAAGTTTCTTATTTTTGTTTCACACCATATTGCATTATTTTAATATGGTCTGTCATGGTTATTTTTAATTTTTTTATGCTTGAATTGGAAGATATTTAAAATAAATTTTAATTAAATGAAATTTCATACTAAATTCCACGAGAAATACATTCCCCACCCAAAATAATATCTTTATCATAATTAAATTCATTAATGAATGATGAAATATTCTTATGGATCTAAAAGACACTCATAATATATTTTCTATTAAGATATCAACATCAAAATCTTATATACTAGGAAACTAATAATTTCTTATATAATTTTTTTATTTATATTTTCATTTATATCACTAATATATAAAAAATAAACTTCCATTTTCATGTATGAGATACTCTTTGGAAAAACCTTTCACCACATCATTTTCAGGACACTATTCCAAACCAAATGTTAAAACTAAAACCATTTTGTTAAAATATAATAAAATTGGATTAAATGATTATATGAATATGAAAACTCAATCTAATGATGTATTCTCGAATGAAACCTTCATTTCAATATATGGTATTCCTGGTTAAATAATTCCATAATTAAATCAACTTGTATTTTCTTTATTCTAAAATTTGGTTTCCAGGGTCATATTATTATTTGGTCCTCTAACCAAAAAAGTAATATATTAATTCTTAGTATCCCATTTAAATCTTTTTTAATTGTTCATAAAGAGTAAACGAACCCAAAATAATATCCCCTGATAGGGCCAAGCATGGAGTGTCATATTAAACCCCCTCATTATGATCCGAGTAAACATTGAGTTTATATTCATCTAGAATTTTGAGTTTTATTTCCCAGAGGTGAATTTATTTTATAACCACATCTACTTTATAGTGTTTAGATAGGAATGTAATATCTAGTACATTATCCTAATAAAAAATTACCAAAATTACTACAATTCATCCTATACATATACATATATTTAGTGTTTTTATAATATTCCCTTGTCCTATTTAGATGAAATAACTAAATTAATCGTTAAATTTAATAAATCCTACCCTGATACCAACTGATGTGTCTCAAAATTGTACTTCTTGAAATAGGGTAAAAAATACAATATATAAACATTTTAGTTTTTACAAAACATGAAAAAGATATATTAATTAACAATATTTTTATAAGTTAAACACTACATCTCAAAAATTTTTCTCAATACCAATAATGAAAGGTATAGTGTATTTGAGGATCATCGACCTAAGAAACTTATTCTAATCCTTTTGAATGTTTCTCCATAATCTAACCATAAAATAATACCATCTATAATTCTCACAAGTGATACTCATATTAATTAACAAGGGAATTGAAACTTAAGGAAGGGTGAGGTCAAATTTTCAGTAAGGGGGAAAACAAATAAACATTTAAACAAACGATAGATCATATAAATATAATAAATCATAAGTATGGGAGATATATTTTATTAAAAAAATATGTAACAATAATATTTTTTCATAAGTCATGTTAAAAGGCCATGTAATCTAAAATAAATTATCATATACCATGGAAAATAGTACATAGTCATGAGATAATAAACACGATACATAAAGAATAATCATATAAATAAGGTACAAGAATGTAACATTCCTTTGAAATATATAATGACAAATAACATTGGCACAAACATAAAAATATAGAAATTATATGATTTTTAGGAAATTCCAAAATTACCACTCATTAATTTGTGAGCAATTATAATGTTCACACATCATATTGTGTAAAAAAAATATATCGATTCTCAACTTAATTATCTCACATGACATCATACTTTAACTAAGGCATTGGAGAGTGTTAACAGACCCAAATCATCATAGGTATTTATCCAACCTAAACTACCTTAATGTATTTATCTAAAAAACCATCATAGGGATTTATTGGACTAATACCATTTTAGTTCTTTATGTCTCCAAAAACATCTCATGTATTTATCAAACCCAATCCATCATAGGGATTTATTAGGCCCAAAGCCCCATAGAGATTTATCAAGCCCAAACCATGACATAATAATAGTACATACACATGTTTGTCACAAAAAAATGATTATAAAATCATAAATTGAAAACCCCATTGAATGAAAATCGATAAACTATATTTTCTAAATAGTATCACACAATCTTATATCAAAGGTAGATTGATTGGAACCAAAAATATAATCACAGAAGAAGAATATTTCATAAATGAATACATAAGGTTACTTATAAAACATAAATCCATAAGAGTATGATATTTTAGTGTTAAATTTGAAATTATGAGACAAAAAATATAAAATAATTTAATTCTAAAAAATCTGAAGAAATATACCTTTTTAAATTATGGAAAACACCTTATGTATACCATCTATTAAAATAAATAATATGCGATTGATATTTTTTTTAAAGAAATTTCAATTTAAAAACATAATATAGTCTCAATAAAATTATAATTGAATGATTATTTAAAAATCATTCTATGATATTATATAGAAATGATAAAATTTTATTTATTAATAAAGAAATCTATTAAAATCCTATTTAAAATTATGAATATTATTTCCTAAATATAATTTTATATAAAAAATGAAAACAATTTATTTTTACAATACAATTATTATGATATAGAATCATTTTTAAAGACATTTTAAAACATGTAAAGGAATAATTATAATATATAACTCTAATAATAGTAAAATAAAATATAAAATAACTTTTAAAAAAAGTCTTTACTATAGTCATAAATGAAAAGATAAAGGTCTCATTACAAGGTCATTCTAAAAAAATTGATGTGGAGTTTTTAAAAAACATTGATTTTAAAATGAATATTCAATAATGGATCCTTATAATATACATGATGGTTATTCCAAAGTAAATGCGTATTATAAAAAAAATTACAATTTGGAATTTAAAAACCTTTTCAATATTATTTTCAATACAACTTTATTAAAACCCACATCATAGTGATAGAGATAAATATTTCATTTAATAAGTGGTGATCATATTTTTTACTCAATAAAAAGAAATAAAACATATATATATATATATTAATGTAAGAAATTATCACACTGGACAGAAGAGTGAACATGTATGTGGAAGAGAAAGAGATCATTTGGAGAGAATTATAACTAATCTTAATTTCATCAAAATTTATGAAGATTGAAATCCATAAATTTTATTGCCCATAAAATAAGGAGGAAATGTATTTTAATGTTATCATATAATTTTAAAAAACATTCCAATAAAACCATATTCAAATAAGAATCATTATCACTCAAGAACAATGGTAGTGTCCTGAAAAAACCCACACAACTTAAAAAATGTTTTAATAAAACCCCAATGAATGTGTGTTCTCAAAAATGTACAAAAAATAAAAAAATATTCCATGATATTATATATCTAATATTTCTTATGCACACCATTTAAATGAAATTATGTTCTTGAAACAAAACAAGTATAAATGAAAGTAAATTGAGACAAAACACCCTTAAATTATTTTTATCTTTAAAATTAAAAACCCATAAAATTTATAAAATTAGAAGGATTTGTAAATTTCATATATTTAAGAAAAAATAATATTTTTAAATAAATCCATGAGAAATATATACACCAAAAAATTAAATAAATTCATGAATACACATTATATCTTAATGAAGAAAAATTGAGATGAAAAAACCATTTACACAATTTCAAAATACCATGAAATCACATTAAACTCATGTATAAAAAATGAATATCCTCATTACCTATTTCAATAAATTATTCATACCTATTAACTTTTAAAAATTTAATTTATAATTATTTATTACCAATATATTAGTTTGTTATATTTTATTTTCATCATTTGATTTTGTTATCTTGGATATTTTATTTAGTAATAGTTTCATGATGATGGTGTCGATTTTTGTTTATTGATTTAAGTTTATAATTATATGATCATTATAGGTAATGGAATACATTATTTACATTTTATTTAATTTTCTTATTTAATTTCATAATAATTTTGGTTATGATTTATGATGATGAAGTCGGTGACAATCTTGTTTCATTACTTTTTAACGAATAAGGGGTGGTATATTAATAGTAGTTTATATATTACCATTAAAATTATACAATAAGAAAATTTACTTAATTATTATTTTATAAGATAAACTTAAATTATTTTCCCTTAGTTACCCAGGATATAAATTTATAGCACTTTTCATATAGGTTGTTAAACCATCCAAAAAATGAACATGCTACAATTTATGGGTGAGTACTGTTATGAAAGTGATTAATTTTTTATTATATCTCTATTATAATTGGATACTGATAAAATTTATATTTTATTAATGATTTTAATCAAATTATAATAAATTTGTATAAATGGTAAAATTATAGTATGAAAAATGAAATATATCACCTTCATAGAGGCGATAGTCTATACATTTGCACGTGTAACACGTTCATTTTATATAAATTTGGAGGAATATATGAAATGGTTTATAATTCCATAATTACAAAAATTTCAAAAAGTTCATGTTAATCAATTTAATATACCATTTTAACCAACCATTCATGTTGGTGATGAAAAATCAAACATGTATTTCATAGATGTGGTAGTCTGCACGTATAGATGAATACATTTTTTATTTTCTATGTAAAAGGGAATAACTATTTAATTTTTATTCAATCATAATAATATAATTTTATTATATTATTAATAATGATTTAATTATAATATAATTTATAAAATATATCATAATATGGTGTATGAATAAAGAAAAAAAATTAAATTTAAAGAGGAGTAATTACGAATTTTTTTTACCTTACTCTTTTTAAAAAAGAATTAATTCCCATAAGAGTGGTGTTTTGATAATATTAAAACCATGATAATGTCACTAGGAATAATGGGGAGGTATTAAAGTGGATTTATGGTCAAACTAAGTGGATTTGTGTGTGACGAGAGCCAACGTTTTGAAGGATCCTTTTATAAGTGGAGCAAGTAGAAATTTAATAATAATAGAAAAGAAAAAGTCACTATTTAATGGTCAAATGGTTCCAATAATGGAAATAATGGAGTGGGATAATGGTTTAAGGTCAATAAATCCTCAAATTTACATTTTGAAACATGATTCAAACATGTAATTATGTCCTTTATGAGTATATTTTTCACTTTTACCATATTTTTTATGGTGACTAATTTTTAAAAAAGTACACTAATATTAGTAAAAAAAATTAAATTTACATTATTAATATGAAATATTTTATTTCAAATTAAATTAAAATGTATAAAAAATTTAATTTTTAAATTACCAAATGTAATGTGTGGAATCTCAAATTTAGTAAAAGTGTTATTTTGTACTTAAAAGTTATGATTCAAATAAAATTTTCAATATTATTGATTTACTTGAAATTAATTGGTTTATTATTAGCCAAATAATATATATGTGTCTTCTAAACCAATACATATCCTAATTTTAGTAAAACAATATTAATTCAAAATAAATGAAAAAATTTGTATTTATTTGAAAATACTACTTAAGTCATTAAATTGTAATCATCGGTTTTCTAAATTCAACATAGTATTTTTTAAATGTATAAATTTATATATTAAATACAAATTTTTCCAACTTAATTGTTTTATACATATCTTATTCATTATTATATAATGATATATTTAAAACAAAATTTAATTGAGAATTTTTTTACTATGCACCAAAAATTAAAAAATTAATGAAAAAACCCAAAAATGTTAACATAATATATTTTTTTCTAATTATGAAATAAAACATTAATTCTATTTCATCAGATTCAATTTCTAAAATTTATGACTTTATAATTTAAAGGAAAAAAATAAAATATTAAGAAAAACTATTCATTTTAAAAAACCTAATTTAAACATTAAATGTTATTGATCTTATTTCATATCAATTTATAATCGAATAAGTGTTAACATATTAGTTGAAATATATATTATTGTCATAATCATCCTTTTAATGAGATAAAATTTACTTATAAGGTAAAATATACACGACTTTTAAATAGTTTTTAAAAAAATATCCCTTCATAATATTTAATAGTACTAATCACGTTTTATTTATTTTTTATTTTATAACCTCAAAATTGAATCAATAATACTAAAAGTATGTAAGAAAGATTAATATATTTTTTCATAGAAATGAAAAGTTTTATCTTTTTATTTACATTATTATTTACTGTTAATCTTATTTTCTTATTCATTTTTCACTTCATATTGCACTATTTTGATAATGTATATTGTATTTAGCTTTAAACTGGTGTTTCATACATATAAATATTTTCAAAAATATTTTTAATAAAAGGGATATCAATAATAAAATATCAGGGTGTTATATTCAAGCATAATCGTCTCTAAGAATAATATTTCTAATGATATACCAATTAATTAAAACCCAACATGCTTAGTTTGTCATTGGTCACTTCTAAATTGATTGGTTTATTGGTATTTAGGATTGATTTCATTATTAGTGTGTATTGTGAATCACTTATATTGATGTATGGATGAAAATATAATTAAATATGCTTGGAGTGTGTTATATGATTTTAATTGCATCAAAAGTGATATTGAATTAAATAAATGATTGAAAATGATTTTTACCTTCCTTATTAGTAAAACAAGATATCACTTCTTTGATTGAAATTAAATTTAGTGATAAAATTCATGACCCTAATAGTTTATAGACCATTTTATTATGAAATTTCAATGAAAGAAAAATTGATCATAGGGGGTGATAACACAAGTTTAAACCCTACATGATGTTATTTCAGTTGATAATGGAATTATATAAAAAAATAAAATATGTAGGAAGGTTGTTTGTTTTACAATATTAAATTCTTTCAATTTGTGTTCTTGTGTTATTTATAGAAATTGATCTTTTAATTAATTTATATTAATCTATTTCCATTAATAAAGAGGCCTAAAGTGTAACACACTAAATGTATATATAATTTAATTAAATTTTATTGAATTTAAATTCAATAATGAATTTACTCTCGAGTTGAAAAAATTGTTTTTATTCATGGAACATATATTCACAGAAATTGAATAATAAGATATTCATGTTTAGAATATGTAAGTTGAATTTTATCACTTGTTTAATAATTCATAAGGTAATGAATATAATATTAATTTATTTATGTGTTTAGTGAATAAAGTAAAATTAATATTTAATCATGTTATGGAATATTAAATAAAAATATTAATTTATCATTTTAGTGAATATAATATTTTTTGGGAGGATGTGGATTGAGTTTAATGATTTCATTGAACTTATATATTATATTTAATCCCGTTAAAATATATCTTACATTATTTATTTTATAAATCTTATCTGAATAAAAACATATCATGGGAAATTTTATTAATTTAATTATTATTATATTTATTGTGAGGGTAACATCTAGTGAATAAATAGATATATTTCTTTACTTAGTTAACATTAATTAACCATGACAATATATTCTTAAATATATTAATTTTCATAAACATATGTGTTTCAAAAATGAAGATAACATATAGAATTCTCATAATCCCTAAATTGATTTTCTTCCCCCCTCTATCTCTTAAGATCCCTGAGTGGGTAGAAGATAACATTGTTGACATCAAAAATAAATAGTTGAAAGCCATTTATTCCGCTATGATAGCACCATAGTTATCAAGAACACAAAATAAAAAATTCTTAGAGAACATGTAGACAAATTTTGAGGAATTTTATCTAGAATTGTACATTACATTGATATCATAAAAAGAGTATCTATTGAACTATGATCATGAAATGAATACAAAAAATGAGGAAATTATTTATTTAAATAATTTATTAAATAAATTTTCATGATCCTATATTAGAATCTATAAGGTGTTTTCAAGAAGTTATTTTGATTTATCAATTTATATTGATGGAAAAAAATTATTCATCCTCAAAATGATTCAGTATTCCGTATAAACTTTATGTGGTATTAGAGTAGTCATATTTATAATTTATTTGACTAATATTGTGTGGTTATTTATGAGTATTCATGTACATATTTTTATTTTTATTCTGATGGTCATGATGATGTGTTATTATGGTATCATATGGTGTAGAACAAGCCAAAAACATGAGAAGAACACTTGAGGAACCCATGGAAATGAGTCAAGGATGCCGACTACATGACACAATTACATGAAATATGATGGAAAAGAACATTCCATGAAATTAGTTCTACCCTATGAAAGGTACACTCCACACAAATCATGGTGCATTGTGTTGGTCATTAAATGTAGTCATTATGCATTGTGTATTGGAAACCAACATGATACATGATTTGACAAGTAATACATGGAATGTAGCTTGTTTGGACACATTATGTAACCCCATTCAATGTACAAAAACATACATAATGGTTTTTTGTGTTGGATAATTTCTAATATCATTACACATTATCAATTAAATTTTATCAAAAAATGTGACATTACATATATTAAAAAATGTGTAGCTAGCATGCACATTGTTTGACATGTGCCACTCCACACCAGGTACACGCCAAAGTGATTTTCAATATATTATAAGGGTAAACACAATTTTTAATTACTCATTGTGAATTTAATTTAATAACAATATGTGTAAACATCGATTACACATTGTGTGGTGTATACACATTAAAGTGATACACACAATGTACATTAATGGAACGTCTTGTGGTAATACATTTCAGGAATACCATGTGGTTTGACTATACAAAACTAAACATCGTGTTTATCATGAAACATCATGTGGAGTTACATGTCATGTAGTATATGGTAAAAAACATAAACATCATGTGATATATAAAATTTCAAAAGAGTGGTTTCATATTTTCTATAGTACACATCGTGTTGACTTTGAATAACACACAAGGTATATTATTATTATTAAAAATAAATAAATTTATTGAATTTATTTATTGTAAATAGAGTTTATTATTAATATGTCTCTAAGAATAAATTTTTTAACTATTATAAGTTTAAAAATTAATAAATTAATTGAAGAAAAATTATCTGAAAAATAATGATTATAAATGATTAATGGAAATACAAAATGTGGTTATTATTACATGTTGTGAATGATCCTGAGCATTGGACAACTTTTTTTAGCATTAGATTTATTTAATTAATTAATTTATTTACTTTATTTCTTATTATGAAATAATTTTTATAAAATTGAATATGATTATTTATCAATCATCCCAAACAACATTATTATATTTTTTACGTATTAAATAAATAATTAATACCAATATAAACCTTTCATTCTCTATGTATTCAAGAGATTATACATCTATAAAGGATAGAGATCCTATAAAAAAGATTAATTTCAGTAACCATGGAAAGATGAATACAAATAATGAGATTTATAGGAGAAAGGGGAAATAATGTAACTCATGCCAAGTAAAGTGTCAAGGAGTTATTTTTCCTAAATTCAATATTTATTTATCACAAATCAATAAACCAACTATTAGATAATGCTAAAAATTATTTCACAACATTATTTAATTTTATTTTTTCATAATTAATTAACAAATTATATGATTCATGGTTTAGTAAAATGGTCAAATATGAGCACATATTTCAAATAAATTAACAAATATTCTTAAATAAAATAAAATAAAATATATAAGATTATTTTATCAGGTATATTAAATTAGTGAGTTAAGTTCCCACATAGAGTAATTAATAAGTCTATAAAGGATAAAAATAAATCTTATACTACCAAATATAATACAGATAAATTATTTTATTAGGTATTGTTAAATATTTATGTAAGTCAAACATAAAATTAACAAGAATATAAAGAATACTATATTGGATGCTAAATAATATTTCAATAAAAACCCTCATCATAAAACGTTAAGTTATCAAAATTCCTTCAACTAATTAAGTTAGAACACATTCATAGTTAAAATTATTGGTCAGAACCTCATCAGGGTACTATAAATTTTTAGGGAGTTTTAATGAAATTATTTGGTCAATATTATATAATTATCATGAAGAGTAGGTTTTATAGTAATACATGGTTTATCCTAGAAGAAATAATTATAGAAATATGAGTTTAGGATATCAGTATGGAAGAGTTCACATAATAGATCATGGAGTTGTGGGTGAATGTAATTAACATTAAATTCCACCTAAATAATTTTTGAGTAATATGATAAATACTTTATCAATGTTTTGGGAATGTACATATTTAATATATGAAATAGAATATATGAGAGACTTGATATTTTTAATTCAATGGTTTTAGATATTAGAATTTGATAAAATAGTATGGTGATTAATTGAATTACTAATTACATCATATCTAGTAATCGAGATAAATTAATAAATTTTATATTTTATTTTCTATTGATAGTTTAAAATAACTCAACCAAATCACATTACCAATGATTAATTATAGATAAATAGAAAATACTAACTAGTTAAAACTTATAGGATTGGTATATGTTCCTATAAATTATAATATGAAAATTAAGGATGTTTAATGTATTAATGTCCAGAGTTCTTACTTATCTATCCAATTAGGCGAAGTAGTGTAGATATTGTCTTCTGGAAACACATAGATGATATATTATATTTTAAATTCTACATGATACTATCCATGTATAGAAATAATTTTAATCTTAATGAATAAATGGTTGTTTACAAGATGTTGCCTCATATTCACAAACTTATTAGTAAAAATTTAGACAATTGACTTATGAAATCATCAAGTACCTTTTTATGTTCTTGTTATAAGAAGGAGTCAATAAAGTAACTCATGTAGTCAAGTCGAGTTGATGCATTTTGTGTGTAGAGATTTTGGTATTTTTTTCATAGAGATGTGTATAGTGCCGATCCTCTCTTCAATATATTAATTCTAAAAAAATATTATTAATTTCATATAAAATAATGTAGATAAGATACTCTTAAATATGGAGACATTGATTATATAATGGGATAATTTCACAATGATATAAAATCCTTATATCCTTATAGTAAACAATTAGAACAGAAATAAATTGTTGTTTAAGGTATGTTTTAAATCAAATTAATTATTTAAATTTACTATAAACAAATAGAATATCTAGAGGGATATTTAAGAACTAGATGCTTTTTTATTTAGTATGTGAAAATAATTTCCATAGTATAAAAAACTACACCATAATGAAAACGTAGGGGTAATATCTTGGTACATTCACCATCAAGTAAAATATTTCCATTTATATAATATTTTTTATCAAACATAGCCTACGGTTTCCATATATATATCTAAATACAAGAATCATGTATATTCCCAAAGATAACCAAATGTGAGTTGAATCTTTAAGATGAAAATTGAGAAATATTATCTAAACTAGTTATAAGAGACTACCATATCTCATTAATGACAAGAATTGTTTTATATTTTAATACCTATTATTGTGTCACTATAGTAACAAAAAATATTAATTTCAATTTCATGTTTCGAAATGTATGGTTTTATTTTCATGATTATAATAAGAATGTGAAAATTTTATAAATATAGAACATATTATGGTATGAAACATGTTAATAATTTTGTGATAATAAGGTTTTAATGAGTTTTAAGAGTTCTAAAAAGTAATATGTTACTAATTTCATTATATAATCTAAGAATATTTCAATTTTTTTATATATTTAAGAAGTAGTTCATATATGAAATTTTATCGAGGAATATGGAGTTATACCTATTAATACATATCTTATTACTATATATTGTTATAATAATGTAGTATTTATTCTAGTTAATGATCTCATATCATATTGATGGATGAAACATATACTTTATAAGTATTAAATAATGAGAGGATTTACTCAGATAGATAAAGTCATTGTTAGAAAATTATCCTTAGAGGAATGGTGGAAAACCAATTTACTAAATTTATACCTCAGCAAAAGCACAAATATATATTTTGAGATATAGGGTTAATATTTCTTCTAACTTAGCTATAGTGTAAGTGGGAGTCCATTTGAGTTGGTTCACATTATATATTTTTTTACCAGAATAAATATTTATGTATTATCGTCACATATACTATATCTCCTATATATAATTAGTGTTGTAATGCCCTATAAATATTTTTTCACATCAATGGGATATATGGAATCACGTTATATAATGAAAACCTAGAAATGTGATAAAAAAATTATAAATTAAATATACTATATTTCTTAGATACATACATCTTATTGAAAATATATTATTTTTTATTATCATGTATTAGGGGCTCACAATTACTGAGACTTCTTCTCTAGATGTTCATATTTGTTCATCAGAAATGAATTTCATGATGATATTCTCTCCAAAAAGAATTCCACATGTTTTTTGGTGTCATTGGACATTCATATATATAAGAATTCATATTGGTCCTTTGATATGAGGTTATTATTTATGTTTTTTAGGAAGTGTGTACTAGAATGTTAGGATGGAAGTCATATGAAAAAAATTAAGTGAGGTAAAATAAATCATGTACATCATATGTGATATGAAATTAATTTAATGTCCATGGAATTATTTTTCCCTTTAATATTAATGGAAGAATATATCCCAGGCCCATTAATTGAAAAGGAATTATGTGATGAAATCCATGATGATTAATGTTTATATACTAGTTCATTTAAGAATGTAATAGAATAATAAATCAATCATATTGGATTATAACACAAGTATGCATCATCTATAGTAATAGATCTATATGAAAAGGGATTATATTACATAACAAATTTTATAAAAATGTTTTTTTGTTTCTATAATAACTTCTTTATGTATCATCCAATCCCCATATATCATGGAGTTGGCCTCTTCTACTAATTACATTAGTATGATTATAAAGAATCAAGACCCTAAGGACTGAAGAGTTTAGTAGTCTTGGTAAACCATATTCATACATGAGTCTTTTATTACAAAACAATACACTAATTACATCATATTATTCTTCTTATATCTAAAATATAAATAATTAACATCAAGGTTAACTATAATCAATTTAGTAAATCCATCCATATCATTCATAGTACACTTCATGGATACATAGTAATAAAACATAATACAAGTTTGTTGAAATTATCATTTATGGTAATTAAAGTTGAAATAATAATTTATCAAAAAGAATAAATTAACAGGGTAATGAAAATAAATAATAACACATGTCATTCAAATAACTAGATAAATAAATATCAATATAGAAATGTAAGAAACTAAAACACTTTCCATAAAAGTCAATATACTAAGAATAAACTGTATCCATAGATATATTGACATAGAATCTCATAGATAAATTAAAATTAATGACTAAAAATGAAATACACCCATAGATATGTCAACAAAAACTCTAAGGGATGAATAATAACTGAATATAAATGAGGGAAATACTTTACTATTATACACCATGTTTCCTAGGTACATGGTACATTTACTATCATGATCTTTCACAAGATGGTCTACATTATGATGGGTAAAAACACAGTAGAGGTATCTATCCAAATGACTCATACCATGAGACTAATGATGCATTAAGGTTATATATTGGACCCCACCCATGTCATACTAGTCAAAAACATTCCTCATATATCAAATAATCTATTTAACAATGTGTCTTATCAAATATCTATATATAGTAAGATATATAGATTTATCAATATTTACCAAAATATTAAAATAACATTCAATATATACACCATATATACAATTGTATACAATTTAGGAAATAGTAATATCCAAGAAAAATGAAATGTACAATTGGGTGAAATTCAATGTTCAATGATCACAGGATATTGAATATTTCTATGGGAAAAAGAAATCAACGATGTGAATTTGAATACTATCCTTGGCCAAATAAATCATCAAACATCCTTTGGATGATTAAGGATAGTGTCAATACAACATACCCTATGTGAATTAAAATAAAGGGTTGTTGTCTTTTATGAATGAAAATATTATAAAAAGATATTTTAAAAATATTATTGTGGAAAATATCCTTTTATTCTGAAAAATATTTTGAAAATGTTTATATATGAAAATTAATTTTAGTAAAATTTTCCTTAAAAATTATACTCTCAAAAATTAAATGGAAGCATCAAAGTAATGACGACCGATAAATCCATATATGTTTTACAAAGTAAAAATAACATTCACTTTTCACGGTAAAAAGGTAAGAAAAATTCCTTATTTGGAAAGAGATAAGAAGATTCCTTTGAAGGAATCAGTAAAAGAAAAAAAAGGTAAAAATATATTTATCAAATCATTTTAAAAACATTTTTGAAAACATTTTAATAAAACATGGTTTTTAAAAGAAAACATGTTCTCTAAATAAAGAGAGATGTGATGTCAGGTATTCATTAAAAAAAATTAAAACACTTAATGTACCAATGAGTAGAAAATTGGTACTAATACTTGAAAATGGTAATGCATAACCAGAGATGAAAGAAATGGTTTATTGAACATGGTTATATAATTTCCTCTAAATGAAATTCCATTGAAATATCATTAGTATTAGTTTTTATGAAAATTATCATTAAACATACCAAATTATCCCATAACACTTTGAAACATTTTAAATTATAATCCTTTGAAGGGATGATATTAAATGAAATTATATGATTTCATGAATGTAAAAGGATTAATTATATAATATATCAAATGAGGAAGTAGATATACCACCAAAACGATTCATGTGTTGAACATGTCATTTATATCATGGAAGTAAAAAAGTGAGATTAGAATCCCTTACCTTGAGTTTCCTTTTAGGTGAACAACAATTAAATTCATATATAATAAAATTATATTAATTTTATACTTAATTTAGATCCATTTTCTTTTTTATCATTAATTTATTTCACTTTTTACAATGTTTTATACAACTTCCTAAACAATTAAGTTTACATCGGGTGTTTGGACCAAATTGTTTTATGTGTCTAAAATAACATTGGTAGGTCAACTATGGTCAAAGGGTACTTTATGTAACACATATATAATAATAACATGAAAAAATTATAATAATTATAAATTAATTACACTTTTAATATAAATCATTAAATATGGTCATGAAAATCCATTCAACGTTATAATCATGGAGATGATAGGCTATACATACCCATGAGTAACATTCAAATTTTTCAATGATCATTAATGAAAGAATATAAGTGACAAAATATCTCTCCAAAATGATATTTATATAATTAAAACCATTTTATTTTTAAAAAATAATTATATATATATAATCCTTTTAGGAAAAAGGAATAACATCTTGTTGAGGAGGCGGTGGTCCACACATCCATGAATAACATTATCAATATTTAAATGTGTTAAAGGGTAATAAAGAAAATGATATATATATATTTACAGAATGGTAATTATGTCATGAATATAAAATATATTTTATTTATGTATAATTTTCTTTATGATAACCACAATTTATACATTCCATGTATCGGGTGAACAAATCAGATCGCATTGAGGAGGCAATCATCCACACTTCCTCAAAAGATGTTATCATATTAACATAAAATAGAATATATTAAAGGTATGTGTTACAAAAGGATTAAATAAGTATAAATACATAATAAATATCATATATAACCTTATAAAATAGAGTGTCCATCTTAAGGGCCACCATTATTGGTGGTATGGAAAAAATGAACAATCATCATTTCGTGAGGTAGTAGTTCGCCAAACACAGAAAAAACTTGTTTATTACCCATTAGAAGGAGGTTTGTGTATGTTTTGTTAGATATGAAAAAAAATCGTCATATATTTAGTATAATGTTTATGTTATTTAAGAATATAAAAATATGATCATAGGGAGTGGATAATTGAAATGAAACAATAAGGCTTGAGTGAAGACGATACCTCTTCATTAGGTAACTTATTTTGGTTTATACAAAAATGATTACTTGGAAGGATTTATTAAAAAATAGAGGATTAAAGGTCTAGAAGAGGGATTTTATGAGAATAATTTGTTATATAATATCTGAACCTAAGTGGTTTGAGAGGTGTGAGGTATACGAGGAGGTTTTGGCTTTTTTTTAAGGAGGGAAATAGTCTCACTTGGAATTTTTGGAATCAAGTTATGTCTACACATGATATTACATAAAAAAGTCATAATAAACCAAAAAAACAATAATTTAATGTTAGTGTCCAATAAATATCCATCAAAATTATTTTTGACATGTTTCTAGGTCAATTGGGCCCTAAAGTTAAAGGTTTAGTCCTTTATTAAGATTAATTTTTCCTTAATTATTATAATTAATTTTAATCACTTTCACTAATATGATTGGGAAAAAACTAATTTGAAATTATTATAAATGATATTTTATTATAATTAAAAATATGGAATCAATTTTTCAAAATTACAATCATTTAATTTGTATAAATTATTTCAAAATTCATCCCATATGCATGAAGAAATTATGGGTTTTTAATATTAAAATTTGCAAAGGGTTGATAAACGTTTACATTAAATTTCAAATTTAAATTGATACCAATCACTTAAATTATATTAATTGATACAAATATGATCTAATTATACATTAAAAGAAATATAAAAAACAATTCAACATTTCAAATAAAATTTATCAAATAAATGTTTTGATCTAAAATTTAGTATTTTTAACAGTTTATTAAAAAAATTATATTTCCAAAAAATATCAAAAATTTACCCTACTCTGATTTTTATGTTTTTATTTTAAATATGAAGTTCATTTAGACATATTAAAACCATTAAAGTGTCAATATTTATATTTAAAATGTGTTCTCCATTAAAATGCTGTAAAATTGCCTTTGTATACATATATGATTTTATATGTAAAATATCATTGGTTATAATATTATGCATATCAAACCTAATCGATAAATATAAAATATATTTTATTGAATATATAACATATATATTTCAATAAATAATTTTAATTAATTATTTTTATTTAGACAAAACTCATTTGGAAGCATAAATATAATAATATTTCAATTTTATATCCAATTGGTTCTTATTTTCATTTCACATTTATTGGTAACCGATTTATTAACTTTATATTTATAAAACCATAATTTATATAGGTTATTTAATACTATTTATAACCACTAACATAATGGATATGTTTTATCATATTATGTTAAATAATAATAATACATTTTTATTTGGTGAAACTCGGTCATGCATATAACACATGCTATCAAGGATGATCACTTTTACGTGTAACACAAGATATCGAGGAAGGACTCTCTGGCATGAAACACAGTATACCTCATTATTGCATACATTGAAATATATAAAGAATCTATTTGTAATTTTAAATATATTATAAAGTATCCAGATATTATATTCCCTTACATGCTTGGTGTCACGTGTCATGAATGCTATCAAATTCAAGGTTACTACTTTATAAATTTGGGTTGTTACATTCTCTGCACCTTAATTAAATTGATTCATCACAATTTAAACTCTTTCATGGTGATATGTTGTTTAATTGTACCTACTTTGAAGTCTTACATCATGAGAGGGGTTTATAAAACATCCTCTAGAAAAGAGAGAATGGGAATTAGAAAGGTCACATGAAATACCATGTAACTAGGTATATAAGTAGGAGAACCTTAGGGGATATTAGAGACACATACTTAATAGAAAAGAATAATTTTTATAGGGAGTGAACGAGGTGATAAATAAGATACAAGTGAATGATAAATGGATTGTTGAGGACCTCAAATCTATAAATATTTGATGATTTAGAAGACCATTGATTCAATAGAAATTAAGGCACTAAGTAAAACATTTTATTTCTTAGTCATTTTCCTAATGTTGGGTAATTATTTTACTAAACAAGAATATAAAAAAATATTCTTACATGATATGTTTTGATTTCATATGAATAATCCTATATACTATTTGTGCTTCGATCAAATTCTAATTCATTCCCTTACTCCTTGAAATTAATTACTAACTATTAATTTTTTTAATGCCTGAAGCACTAAAATTATATTTTAATGGATTGTAAGGCTTATAAAAGAGTGACTAGTCTAACAATTTGTCTATAAATTTCTTAAAAACCCAATATCATTAATAATTTAATATTTAATCCTAAAAAAGTGATATTTTTAGTTCATCATTATCATTTATTCTTCAAATTTTTTAACTGAAATAATAAAAAAATTGACTAGGACATTGCATTAGTTAGTTGATGGTGTGAAACCATTATAATCCTTTAATCATAGGTTCAAGTCTCATGTCCTTATCAGATTTGATTGGTTGTCACCTGAATTACATGTTTTCATTTTCTAAAATCATGTTAATATAACATCCAAATATAAATATTTTGGACATACTTGAAATAAAGTTAATCACTAAATATCCTTTTAACTAAATTTTTCAATAAAACCTGAATACATAAATACTTCATCCATTTATTTCTATAACAGTCCTTCCATGCTCTAGATTTTATCCATAATATAGTTGTTAGTATTTATAAATCAGGAAAAACTATCCTCAATCTAAAATATTTAATTCTTAACCTAGATTATTCATTTTCATTATCTATTCAAATATTTTTTAATGGTTTGTAAAGAAAATGTGTATTATAAAAAGCGTATCCCTTAAGAGTGTTAAAACAGGTGTGAAGAAATTCCCTTTGTCATGTACTGGGATACCCTGCGTCAGGCCCAAAACACCTATTCAATGTTATTACACCTAGGTACATCTATTTCAGAACCACGTCCCCGTGTAGTATATGGATGTATTGTTAGAAAGACACACATAATATACACTTTACCAAAACTCAAGAGTGGTCATCTATAATAATCCTCAAATTAAACCTTAGGTATTTGTTATCTAATCTATGTTTACCTAAATCTAGATCGCATGGTTTCTAAAAAACATCCTATAACACCAACTGTAGTGCCCCAACCCCAGATAGTCTGGAGTCGGTGTCTACTAGTAAATATATTATAATGATTACAAATAATCAAGCCCCGAAATACTGAAGACATTAGTAGCCTTAGTAAACTAGATATATAAATAATACTTTTATTATAAAATAGTACACTAAATAAAACATATATTTTATTATTTTATATAAAATATAAATAAATAACTTTGAGGGTAACTCTAATCCGTTTAAGAAATATATGCATATATTTCATAGTATAATTCATGGATATATAAGGAAAAAAACATAATAAGGGTTATCTTAGATTCTTATTAAGGGCAAGTAATGTTGAAAAAAAATGTATCAATATGAATAAATTAAAATAGAAAGGTAAATAACTAACAATACATTCCATCAATTGAACTAGATAAGGAAATATCAATATGATAATGTAAGAAACTGAAACTCATTCCATCAGAGTCAATAAACTGATAATGAAATGTTTCTATAGATATGTCTATGAAAAATCTCATAGATAATAATAACTAAAGGCTGGAAATGAAGTGAACCCATACATATGTCAATGAAAAATCTCATGGATTAATAATAACTAAATATAAATGAGGTAAATACTTTAGTATTGGATTCCAAGTTTTCCAAGTACATGGTAACATTCCCGCCAATATATTTCACAAAACGGTTTACAAAATGCTGGGTAGAAACAGATAGAGGGGGGCAATCCAAATGACTTATCCCATGAGACTATCAATGCATCAAGGTTCTATAGTGGGACCTACCAATGCCATAGTAGTCCAAAACATTCCTCATATATCAAATAATAGATTTTGAAATATCCCTTATCAAATATCCATATTGAGTAAGAGATACAAATTTATTAATATTTACAAAAATAATAAAATACTTTTCATATTATACACCGTATGCAATATGGTGTACAATTTTGCAAATAGTAATATCCATGATAAATGAAATGGATAATTAAGGGAAATTCGATGTTCAATGATCATATGAGATTGAATATTTCTAGGGGGAAAAATCAATGAAGTGAATGTGAATACTATTATCAACGAAATCAATCATAAAACATCCTTAGGATGATTAAGGATAGTGTTAATAAAAAACACCACATGTACAGTAAAATTAAGTATTGTTTCCGCGGATGAATGGAAATATAATAAAAATATATTTTAAAAACATTCTAAAGGAAAATATCATTTTCTTTTGAAAAAACTTTTGATATTTTTATCATAGAAAATTAATTTTAAAAACATTATCTTTAAAAATAAAACTTTCAAAAATGAAAAGGAAGATTTAAATGAATGACATGGGGTAAATATGTACCTTCTATACAAGGTAAAAATAACATTCCATTTGCACGGTAAAATGGTAAGAAATATGCATTTTTTTAGAAAGCAACAAGGGCATACGTTTAAAAAATCGATAAAAGAAAAAAAATAGTACAAATATATTTACTAAAAAAATTTAAAAACATTTTTCAAATAATTTTAATAAAAAATGGTTTTTAGAATAAAACATGTGCTCTGATAAAAGATAGAAGTGAAGTAGTTCTTTCTTTAAAATGTTTTTAAAACAGTTTGAGTAAAAAATAGTGAAAAAAAATACTATAAATTAGAAATGGTCATGAATAATGAGATATGAATGAAAGGGTTTATTGAAAAATTATTATATAATTTTCATGAATGTAAATTTCATTGAAATATCATTAGTATTAGTCTTGAGTAAAATAATCTTTAAAATTCCCAATATGTCCCATACCGATTTGAAACATTTTATATTATAAATATTATGAAGGAATTATATGAAATTAAATTCTATTATTCCATGAAGATAAAATTATTAATGATATAATATAAAAAAACTGTAGTAGTTACACTAAACCAAATATGTATGTGGCGTACATGATATTTATGTCACGGATTAAAAAATGTGAGGTGAGAGTCAATTACCTTGAGTTTATTTTCTAGTGAATAAACGTTAACTTCCAATATAATAAAAATATGTTAATTTTAAACTATCTTGATAAAATTTTCCTTGTTTATTATTATTTTTACTTAACTTTTTACTATGTTGTATAAAATGACATAAACAATTATGTTTATGACTTGTTTTTTGACCAAATTTGTTTATATGCAAAAAACAACATCTATAGGTCATTTATAGTCAAAGGATTCATTATAAAAAATCTAAAGAATAATAACCATGAAATAATTATCATATTTATAAAATAATTATTCTTTTAAAATTAATAATTAAATATGTTTATCAAAAATGAATCAAAGTTACAATAATGGAGACAGTAGGTCATACGTACGCATGAGTTACATTCCCATTTTTCTATGATCATTATGGAAAGAAGGTAAGTAACACCATATATTTCCATGATGATAATTATATAAAAAATATCATATTATTTAATCATACATTAATATATATATAATTATTGTGATGAAGAAGGAGTCACATCATGTTGAGGAGGATGTTGTCCACACATCCACAAATAACATTATCACTTTTTAAGTGTGTGAAAGGGTAATAATGAAAAATATATATATTAATTCATAAATATAATTATGTAATTAAAATCATATATATTTTGTGAATGTCTCATATTTTTAATTATAACCATATTATATAAATTCCATGTATCATGTGAACATATCACATCGCTTTGAGGGGTGGTAATCCACAGTTCCTCAAATAGAGTTATAATATTAGCGTAAAATATAATGTATTAAATTTATGTTTTATAAAAGTATTAACGAAGTATAAATACATAATAAATATCATGTATAACATTAAAAAAAGTGTTCCCATTATATTGGCCACCGTGAAAGGTGGTAAGGGGAAAATGAACAATCATCGTTTCTTGAGCTAGTAGTACACCAAACATAGAAACAATGTTTTAATTACCCTTTAGATAGAGGTGTGTGTATGTTTAGGAAGAAATATTTTCTAAAAACATACTATTGTATTGAGTATACTTGTTTTTCATTTAATAGTATAATAATAATAGGATAGGGTGCAGTGAATGGAAATGTAACTAAAAATATTGAGAGAAGACGTTACCTCCGAACCGGGTAAATTTTTTTAGTTTATACCAAAAGGCTTCCTTGGAAGGATTTCTACCCAAATAGAGGATTATAAGTTGAGGGGTGGGATTTTGGGATACTACTTGGTGAACTATTGTCCGAACCTAATTGGTTTGAGATGTGTGAAGAATTAGAAGAGGTTGTGGCCTTTTATAGGGAAGGAAAAGGACTCAATTGGAATATCTGGAAACAAGTTAGGTGTACACATTTTATTATATTAAAAAAATACATTCAAAACAAAAATAAGTAAATAATGTAAGGTTCTTGGATGATAAATTTCGGAAAAATTGTAGTCTAACAAGTGTCCTGGTAAATTATCTCCTTATGTTAACAGATTATCTTGATATTAATCTTAATTTTCATTTAATAATTATAAATAATTTTATTCCCTTTAAAAAATATTTTTGCTCAAAAAATAATATGAAATTATTATTAATTAATAATTATTATAATTAAAAATATTTAATTCATTTTTTAAATTGCAATCAGTTAAGTGGCATAAATTAATTTAAAATTCATCCTCTGGGTGGGAAAACAATGCAGGTTCTTAAAATAAAAAGATCTCAAACATTGATAAGTTTTTAAATTCAATTTCAAAGTGAAATTGATCCTAATCAAATAAATTTTATTAATTGATAAAAATATGATATAATTAAAATTTAAAACCAATATAATAAACAATTTATTCTTATAAATAAAATAGAACAAAAATTATTTTTTTACTAAAATTTTGTATTTTTAACTTTTAATTATAAAATGTTATGTTTAAGAAAATATAAAAAAATTATCCTAAACTAATATATATATATTTATATATATATTTCAAATACAAAATTTATATTGATATATTAATTAAATTAAAGTGTCAAAATTAATATTTAAATTGGTTTCTCAATTAAAAGGCGGTGAAATTTCCTTTACAAAAATATAGGTTTGATGTGTAAAATAAGGATTGTTATAATATTATGTATATCAAACATAATGGATAAATATAAAAAATATTTTATTTAATATTTAACATATATATTTCAGTAACTAATTTTAAATAAATTTTTCTATTAAGACAAAACACGTTTTGAAGCCTAAATATAATAATACTTATTTTTTTATCTAAATGGTTCTTATATTCGTTTATCATTGATTGGTAACGAATGTATTAATTTTATGTTTATATAAACCATAAATTTTCAAAAGTTAGTTAATACTATCCATAATCAATAAAAAAATTGAAATGTTTTATCATATTATATTTAATAATAACAATATATTGTTTTTTGGTGAAACTCGGTCGTGTGTATAACACACACTATTGAGGAAGGTCTCTCTTACGTGTAACATAAGATATCGAGGAAGGTATATCTTGCATGTAACATATGCTAACTCATGAATTAATACAATTAAATATATAAATAAATTATTTTAAATATTAAATATATTATAAAGTATCAAGATATAATATTCCATTACAACTTGGTGTTGCGTGTCATGCATGCTATCAAATTAAAGGTTCTTAATTTAAAATTTTGGGCTGTTACACTTTCTATTTAGGTGCTGTGATGTGTTGTTAGATACTAATATTATAATTTAAATATGATTGTATATTTTTATTGAGAATGGGTCCTAGAGGGTCACAATATTTGTTTATCTAGAATCTCATTGTATTTTAATGAATCTAAAATACAAATGAATATATTACCTCATTTATAGAATAGAATATTTCAAGAAAAATTTAATCAATGAAATTCAATCACATGATATTAATGTTTAGAATATATGAGTATAATTTTTTATGTAATTTAACAATTCACAAGGTAATGAAAAGAAAAAAAATATTCATCAATTTAGTTAATATAGCAAAATAACTTTAAATTTAGGTTATATAAATATTTATTTTAAATAATTATTTTCTTATTTTAGTGAATTTAATATTTTATTAGAAGATTTGGGTCATGTTTAATGATCGAATAGAAATGATATATTTTCTATAATTTTATTATAATTTATGGTTAAATTGTTTACTAAATAAATTATATTAGCATAAACACATTTAATTTTATATAATAATAATAATATTATTATTTTATTTTATTCAAGGGATAATATAGAACGATAAAACGATATTTTATAAAGTTAAAGTATTATGGTTTAATTTTTTTTATTTTCCAACATTTATCATTTTTTAGTAATGATCTACTGATAAAACATTAAAAATATCTAAAATTATATAAATCCCAAGAGTGATTTTCTTTCTCCCTATTTCTCTCAAAATCATGGAAAGAAAATTTGAAAAACAAGGTTATGAATAATGATGAAAAATTTAAACTAATTTATTTTTTGTGATAGAACCTTGGATATAAAGAATTTGGATCATGGATTCATGGAGCATGTTTTGATACATCTAGAGGAATCCTTACTTTGCTCATTCATTGTAATGAAAACGCAAGGAGAGTGTAGATAAAAAATTGATCAATAAAATAATTACATGGATGATATATTTATTTAATAAAATTAATTATAATTTAAATTATAATGATAATATATTATAAATTTCAGGAGTATTTCATCTATATTACAAAGTATTTTATTGAAATTGATGACATACCAAATTGGGTGCCCACCTAATACTTATTCTGTATCTTCAAACCTTCAAACAGGAATCTCCACCCACTATATGATCTTACCTCTCCTTTGATATCAAAATATATCTCCCTTTGTTATCTTAAATGTGATTTTTTAAATTCTATATCTATTATTGTGTTTTCTGAATCAATGTGGAGGTGAAATGGTATCATCTAGCACAATAGGACAGTTCAAATTTTGGTGTGCTGATGAGACTGGATACTAGTGGAATACATGGATTGGGTGGAATGGTGAGGGTATCATGTAATAGTGCTATTAACAGATGTTATAGTGAGTTTCTTGGGTCAACTAGTTAGTTTTATGTTTTATAGTGACATTGGTATGCATGGATTTCTAGTAGGGGTAAAATTTGGGTTTCACCATAGTTGTTAAAATCATTATGGATCATCTTGTGATATATTTGACACATGTTGTGTAGGGTGTATGTAGCTAATGGGTCAAGTGTTATCCTAGAATAATATTTCTCCATGTATTTTAGGTTTCAAAAAAATAGCTTAATTTCCTTTTTCATTTAACTGGGTGGCGCTAGTGGGTGGGTTTGGCTATCTATCACAACCTGACCCAAATGTGGTGGGGTATGGCCCATAGGCCGCAATCCCTAAGTGAACTAGCCTTACCATATTACAAATTTGTGATAATAGTTTATTTCCTGTCTAGATCATCCTTATGGTAAGGTGGATACATATGAAATGTATAAGATAGGAACATGCTCTGACTATTGAATTACATTACCAAGATAGATAAGTATATGCTGAACTCCCTCTAAGGATTTTCCAAGCATGTCAACTGGAGAAAAAAATGTCTAATACAGAGAAATAGTTGTGAGTAAAATGTTTACAAAAAACTGAATTTAAAATTAGACATGTTGTGTTAGTTATATCACATTTCATGAACACCATTTTGTTGTGTGTTTTTATATTTTATTTTTGGAGTATTAGAATTATACAATTTAATAGTCTATTTCTAGAATTTTTATTTTTTAAAATGTAATAAAGGTACTCTATTCACTATCAGATTTCATTTGAGAGTTTTTATTATAAATTTTAAATTATTTATATGTGTATGTGATATATAAAGGGTTAGGGAATGTTTTATCTATTATAATAAATGGGTTATGAACTACATTAAGTGCTTGTAAAATGATAAGGCATGATTCCCTATAGGAATTATGGTGTAAACAACTCCCACATTATATGGGATTTAATATCTCCATATTAGGAGTTGGTAATAATTTTTTTGATATTCTATCTATAATGAGGTGGTAGTCCTATATAGTGGGTTTTTATTATTTTAAAGACACACATAGCTTATAGGGTCATTTTTAGCTTAGTATAGGTTCAGATAGGTGACATAATTTTATTGAATCTTAATTAAATTAGTTTTATGAGTGCACTGGTGTAATATGTATCCCTATTTCCCTAAGTAGTAAATTCTTGATGGAGTTAGGCTAAAATTAATAGGACATTTAAATATTCTCAGTTACTTTCCCCTAAATAATTTATTAATTATATACCTTTTATATATTTTTAGCATAATTTTCTTTCAATCCTTTCTTTTTTGCAGATTGCCCAACTAGATATTTTTAAACTCACTCTAGAATTAGTGGTTATTCCCATTGATACTATGTCTATATAGAAGTTTAATAGTTCAAATAAAAAATTTGTGGATGTATATTTATTATATTTAGTGTTGAGTGGTACAAATTAGTAACATCTATTATTCATTTTCATGTTTAGAGTTGATGTGATTCGGTGATTTCAGACCACCTATTTTAGGTCTCTCATTACACAATGATTTTGGCCACATGTATTTTCCATAACTTTAAAAAAAATTCTCTTCCATAATAGTTTAATTATTTTTTAATAGTGCATTAATATTATAATATTTATTGAAAGATAAGTGTCATATTTAATTAATGAATATATTTTTATGGTAGGTTAAAATTTGTGGTTTCTTTTCATATTTATTAGGTTATGGCCTCTAATATATGATATGTTGTTATAGTGTTGGTTACCAGCCCTAGCCTATTGTATGAGGGTTTGAGGAGACATACATAACCTACTTATATTTAAGGAAAGGTATCAGTGGGTTGGGTTGTGTATGAGATTTAAAGAATATATTTTATTTTGAAGATATAAAATTTGAACAATAATTTAAATAATTTATCTTTATAAAGTTAGTATTATATAGATATAATTGAATAAGAAATATATATATATATATAAATAGATAATATATATATATATATATATTCACACATAATCATTGATCATATATGTTTGCAATATATATATTTTTAATATTTTTACATTAAAAAATAACAAAAAAACACAATGATAAAAATATATATTTAAATATTAAATTTTAGGAACATAATGTATATGGGAATGAAATTAAATTTTAAAAAATAGATGTGGATGGTGGAAGTAATTCTAAATAACTACTTATATTTCCAATATATATAGTCTTATATATATGTGTGTGTTATTAATAATAATAGATAAAGATATATAAACTTGTTTTTGTGGGCGTATATATATATTATTTATATATTCATTAGAAATGAAATAATGTTTTTTTCTATATTCTTATGAATGATATAATAATACTGTTATAAAACATGGTATTTTTTACTATATTATTACATGATATAATAATCATAAGATCAGAATACATATTATAATTTTTTTAAGAATTTGAAAATAAGATCAACTTATTACAAAAGTTCTAAAAGAGTAGAATTATTCCATCTATTTACATAATTTTAATAAAGGTTAGAAAATAAATCAATATTCACTAAATTTAACTATTAGTTTAAAAAAAATGGTAATGTTCTATTTTCATAGGTTTTTAGACCCATTTTCTAGATTCTAGACCATTGAAATTCCTAATTTTCTATTAATAGTTTTTTATGTGATTTATTTACTTGATAACATTTAGTTTATTTTAGAGAATTATGTGGTTAATGGATATGTACAAAGGTAAACATGTGATGATGACACAATTTATGGCTATTTACCATTTTCTATCAATGAAAATTATGTTTTTCATTTTTCTAAATAGGGATAGATAACATCAATAATGGTTATTAATCCCCAAGTGGAACAATTTCGATGAAGATAATAGATCTTCCATATGTTGACATTTTCATTCATGTTAATTTACTTTCATATTGGAATATAAAAATGATTCTTGATGTTTTTTACTTAAATATAGAGAGGTAACACACACAAAAGATCGTGATATTATCTTGTTTTGAACTATCATGATATTATATCTATAATAATAGTCTTTGGAATTTACTCCCTAAACTAGACTAAGAGGTGAAACATAATTTTTTAGAAGGGAGAATTATTCATGTTGTTATTGGATTATCAAAATAATTACAGGCAGATATTGATCATAGTTTCATGAAAACATGTTTAATTATTATATTTGACATGGAAAAATATTTCAATAATTAAGAATTTAATTTTAGTGAGAAGGTTAAAAATAAATGTTGTTTTTCAGAATAGGATGGAAACCTCTTATTTTATTTCTATTCTTTTCCTCGGTTATTGATATTTCTCCTGGTGAAAAAATGTTTCTACTTTATGTTGATGTGATCCCTATATAAAGGATATCCCATCTCTTCTAGAATTTTTAATATCTCTGAAGATGTTGTTTGTAGAAATCTTAGTAATTAAATCACTGACATGTAAAACTTTCTATTTATAGGAATATACTGATTCATAGATCCTTTACACAAATTATTCAAAGATGATAAGATTTTCCATATTAATGGGAAATATCATTCCATTAGGAATATTTTAACTCCATTAAATATTTTTTGGTACCTATAGTGGATAGTGTATTATCCCAACAAAAATTAGCCTATGCATATTGATTTCATCCTAACCAATATGATCTTGGATTATTTAAATTTGAATGGGATTTTCCCAAAATCACAATCACTTATCTTACCAAAGAACTATGCTCTTCATAATAATGATCAATATCCATCATTTCTATTATATGATGGAGAGAATTATAAGATGGATTATGAACATTAAAATATTCCTATATCCCTTTAGATATAGAATCACACTGATCATGAGTGTCCTCACATCTATGATGATAAATACTATATAAGTCAGCATATGAATGAATTAATTTTTTTACACATCTTGTGATTCATGAAACATAAAACAAATCTAAATAATTATTTTTTATAATAAAAATTTAAAAATATTACTAGATACTTAAAAGAAACATAATAGTTCTTTAACAAATTAAAATAATCATCAAAATATTTCTTTGGGCCTCTCATAATTAAGGAAAAATATATTGGGCTATCTTTTCTCATTTAGAGAAACCCATAAAATTGTGATGTATGAACATCCAATGTAATAAGGAATGACTATAAATAATGTAAGATCATTAAACATGGAATTACCTCATTGGATATTCACTATGGTTGAAATTAATACATTCAAAACATTTGAGGATCCTAGATGGGTTACATTGAGTTGGGACCTCAATTTATCAGTTTTAGTGGAGTCACCTGGATATATTTTAGATTATCCTTGAGAATTTGTGGGAGATCTTTTTTTATAGAGATATTTACTTTTTGGTTGACAATTTTTTGAGACAGTTTCTTGATATTTAGGAGTACCCAATAGTGAATATGATTTCTAGAGATTCTTTATATCAACACCTGATATACTCATTTATTCCCAATTTGGAAAAAAATAACTTAACATCAATCATTATTATAGTACCCAAACTAGACCGGTGTGTCTTCCCTCCTTCTAGCTCTGACCACATGTACTCTTAGGAATACTATAATGTGGTTCATTCCAAATAAGGTTTTTATTATTAGGAAATTTTTCTCTTTAATAAATAAAATTTCTTGATTTTTTATATGGTACATAGAAATTTATACATACTATAAAATCAAAAGAAAAATAATTCTTTTAGATCTAAATGTTATGGTTGCTTTAACCCCATAATGAAACCAAAAACCACTGTTTTTAAATATATAGAATGAGAATAATTTATCAGGATCATTCATAGGTATTTCATGGGGGTTATAAGTTTCTTAGGTTGTATCAGCTAATTAATTACCATATAGTTTTCTAATTCGGATAAGGGTTTTATTAAATTTAGGGTTTGTAGTTCAACCATCAATTTTGGTGTTTGGAATTTACCAGATGTTTTTAATGAAGTAAAGAAAATGGGATATCAGACTAGTGTATACTACCTTATGATAAAGGATATATGTATAAATAAAAATGAATTCACTATGGTATGGTAGTATTATAACTAACAAATCAAAGAATCTATCACATTTATTCAAATTCCCCCCCCGGGATAAGAATGTCACGGTATACGGTGACATTGTCAATTGAAGAAGTCCCAATGTAGGCCTCAAGAATAGTATTGATGTAATATATGGTAAAAGCATTATTCATGAGAAAATTTTCATTTGATTCTATCCTAATTTCATAAGGGTGGTATTTAATATGTTCTATAAGGAGGGGAACCCACTCATTGTATTGTTCTGGGTCGTGATACTTGGTATCCTTTTTGGGCTCTATCACTTAATTTATGAGATAAAAATTATGTTTTTATCATATTTTATTTGTAGATATGATATCTAATTCACTATTAAATTACTTACTTGGTCTAGTAATGAAAGATAATCATGGATATTGATTTGGTGATTCTTCATACTTGGTTAAAATGCATCAATGTGACTAATGACATTAATTACATAGAATGTTTTAATAACCCAATTATTTTATTTTCATGATTATGTTCCCTTACCATGGATTGTAGGTATATTGAGCATTAATGTTTCCTTGGTTTCGAATAATTTTTCCCTGCTATATCTCTTCTTTTCAAGTATCTGAAATAAATTTAAATTTTATTTTGTTAAAAAAAATAATAATGGGATACCCAAATATCCATTCATAATCACTAACATAGTTATTAATTTATTTCTTTCATTAAAAAAATCACACGGGTTTCTATCCTTTACTTATATAAATACAATTGAGATACCATTTATGGGACCATCAGGATGCACTATTCTAATTCTCTCAACCTTATCATAGTTTAAGGATCTATCTTATTTACGATGACAGTTCTATTAGTTATACCAATTTCTATTCTCTTGAATATTATTTAATAATTTTGGATACTTATAATGGGGTTACAATAATAGTTGATCTGATAATTAAGGATATAGATTAAGGATAGAAAATGACATGATTAAGGGACATTGATTATGGTATGAGGATATATATGTTAATTAAATGTCTTTTTTTAATAATATAGATCATTTCATTTCAAAATGAAAATAAAAATTTATATAACTAGATGGATGTAACCTAACATCCATGTAGTGAGTAATTTACCATTAGTTTAACTCAATAGGTATACATTATATTCCACCCATTTAGTTTCATGTTTTAGATTATTGGATAATTGAACATGGGGCTATTGTATACAATTTTGTAGGATTTGGACTATTAGGTCAATTCAATTATTGAATTTTATAGTGTCTGAATATATATATTCTATGTTTTAGTTATTAAAATTATGGTGATTGTTAAAGGTATATCCTTCATCAACTATTTTATTCGAGTTTTTTGGTTGAACATTCCAAAAATAAAGTATAACTGAGTTTTAATCTCAGATTTACAGTATTATTGTTGTTTACAAGGCTATCCTATAAATTTAAGCATGTTTCCATAAAATACATCTATATAACAACCCACTTTATTTTATATCACATACAAATTTAGTAGGGTAAAAACTGACGATGAATGGTATTGAATGAATCTGATTAAATTTATCAGAAGCTATATTTAATTTATATGATCATGCACACATTTATTAAGGAATATCGTTACCAGTGCAAGGGTATGTGTGTTTGGGTATTAGTTCATATTTTAAGGCATAAATAAAGGAAAAAAAGAGTATAAACCACACATTAAAGCTATATCAAAGAGAATTAAGTGTAATTTTAGAGGATCTTATCTAATTATATAATCACGTGATGATGTTTAATATCATCCAAGAAGGTAAATTGGGTTATATTGGAGTTTAATTTAGAGAACCCATCACAGAGTCTAAAATAATGACCGAGTTAGGATGCTACTACCCTAATAGAATATCTCTATCCCTAGGGGATATTTACTAGCACTATGGTTCTAATGTAAATGTTGGGGAATGATTTATACACTTATACTAATTGTGTATGTCATTATAGGACATCCCTAGAATTCTAACATGATTTAACAAAAAGTTGTACATTCCCATATATAATTAAATACACATTCTGTAATAATAAGAGAATAAAAAAAGGAAAAGATATGTGTAACTTTATGAGTTCAATACAAATCATAAAATGTTTCAAAAAATATATAAAAATATGAAAAAATATTTCATTAGGGTGAAATAGTTCCCAAGACATAAAAAATAATGAAAACCATAAAATTATTATTGATGTGCCAAAGTTTTTTCTAACCCTCTATAACACCAAATATCACAGAGTAGAACTATACATATCAATAAAAATTCTCATAAATATATCAATAAAAAAACATTCATCATGAACAGGTCTATCATATAAAAAACCATACCAACTAACATAAAATACATTCATGGAACTATAACTATCATTATTTTTTGAAAAATGTAATCAGATTCGCTCATACATATCAGTATAACATAAATCACATGAAAATGTATTGAAACAAAAATATGATAAAAAAGTATATAGATACTAAACCAAAAACGTCACATGTCATGGAATAAACAATTCTTTAAGAAACCATAGTGAAAAATATTACAAACAACGATTTCTAGTAACAATTTTTTTGATATTACTAAAATAAAATCCAAATAAGTATTTAATTAGAACATGGATAATATTTTTTATTCATAACTATGTAAATTATTATGTATAGTGTTTTACATAAAAAATACCTACCAACATTAAACTGAATTGAAAATTACTGAAGAAAAAAATGTTATATTGAAATATAAATTAAAAGAAATTCGTTTATGAAAACATTTTCTTATTTATAACTGTATTTTAGAAAATTATTCATATATATAAAATCATTTATAAGCTAGTATACCTGGAAACATTAAATTTTATTAAATAATAAATAAATAAAAAAAATTATATATACTTCTAGGTATTATTAAAATACATATCAATGATTATGTTAATAATAAAGAAGTAATTTTTAGAAATTAGGCCACTAGTTAAAAATCATAGATCAAGTAAAGGTAATTTTTTTTATTTCATTCAAATGGGACAATTTATTTTTTATAAATTTTATTTTTAGTTTTTGTGAAAATAGATATTAGCAACCGAAACATGAGTAATATATAATTTCCTTCCACCTTGCTATCATATTTATTACATCCAAATTTATTTACATCTAAAATATGGTTTTATTTGGACAATTTTCAGAAAAATAATTCTAGATAAGGGAAGAATAAGTGATAAATTTAATGGAATAAGAAAAAATTGAAATGAAAAGCTTATTCCAAGGTAAAACATGACCATACTATTTATACAATAGTGTTAACATTCATACCATATTCACAAAAAGAATAATATATAAGGTTATAATAATAAAAATTGAATTTATTACTTACTTCATGTATATAATACTATGTCATTTATAATCATTATATTACATAAAATATCATAAAAATGGTTAAAAATAATTTTTAATGTGATCTCACCGTGAGGATTAACAAAGTCATGTTTTATTATTTGTCAATTATTTATAAATATAGAAATGATGGAAAGTCAATATATGTTATATTGTTCATTTTTCACTATAATTATGAATGAATGTTATTGAATATTTACATTTTGTGTGATGAAGGATGAATCCACCATATAATGGAAGATAAACATATTTCCCATGAATTAATGGCTGAAGAATAATAGAGTTACATATCATTGTAAATCCCAAGGACAATTTTGTTAATGTAAATCATTTAAAAAGGTAATTTTAGATGAAATAAATGCTTCAAATTGGATGACTTGTGAGATGATTCTAATGTCAAAGAAAGGAAATGATATGAGGGAGTATCATCTATAATTTTTTACAAGTACTGGAGAAGATGAGTAGAGTAGCTGGTAACTGATCTTACTAAGATGAATAATTTGAAAAGTGTAAATTAAGGAATAATTTAATGGAAGTATGAAAATTAGCTAAAATATAACTAGATTTATGGTGAAACAATAATTTTATTTTCTATTTGGGATTATTTTATTCTTAGTGTTAAACATCACATGGATAAAGTAAGAGTGTGAATGATTTTGATGATATTGTTAGAAATGTAGTGTAATCTTTGGGAAAACATCAAATAAGAGTACAAAATAATCAAAAACCTTTTGATACAATCTATAAGGATATATGATTATTCTAATAATTACTATTCTTATTTGAATCTATTCTTAGGAAATTTCATGTGATAAATAATTCCCTGAGTGGATATCAAGTTCCATGGAATTGATAAGTAGAATTCTTGAAATTATATCTAGGAATTTAAAATGGATAATTATTTAACCCAATATTTATTATTATAGGTTTCAAGTAGTTTATATGGTTTGTTGTTTAGTAATCATAACATTACCATAGTTAATAAAGTTTAGATTTTTATACAAAATAGTTACATATCATTATAAGGTTTATGTTTCTTCATAAAGTTCTAACTTTATAAGGTTAAAATATAATAAGGTTATGTACATCCCTTTATAAGGCTCATGTTTTATCATCATAAGACTGTAAAAATTCATAAGGTAAAACTGTATCACTTTTTTGAGTTTTTTATCTTCGTAAGGTATATTAAATCTTATTAGGGTTAATCAGAAGTATGATTTTTTTGATTTCTGAAACCCTACATTGATACATAATAGAGTTCACCTATAAGATAACATAATACTGTAACGAAGTTGAATTTTATAGATTTATATAGTTGAAATATTTACAGAGTTTAGCTTCATAGAGTTGAACCCAAATCAATATTTATTTTTCTACCAACAAATTAGTGTTCAATACTTGTTGAATATTTTTGAAAATGGGGATTTACAAAAAAAATTAATAATCTAAATTATTAAATCCACGTGATACTCGAGCTAAAATTAGGTCATTAAAAACACACAAAAATAATTTCAATTTATATAAATTATTATTAGGATGATTATTGTTTTGAAAAGTTTGATTTACGACTGATGAATTTCTATATATTTAAAAAACATTGAAATGAAGATATTTTTATAAATTTATTTTTTGAGGGATATTAATTGAGATAATGTATATGTTTTTCTTCAATGATTTAAATATCATAGTGTAAATTTTGATTCATTCTGGGAATGATAAATTCAAACTAAGATGTATTTTGAGAATCCAAAATTCAAGATGAATGCTATATTTATATTTTAAAATTCAACAATTTCATGATGAAAAATCACATTACAATAGCTGATGTTTTATAATTTTATTATAGAAATAGAAACTTTTTATTTATGCAATTATGAGGAATTATTTATAAAAAGTGTGTATTGATATTTCTAGAAGAACATGAAGTGATTTATTTTTCTAATAGAAAATGAGGAAAAAAAATAAAAAATTGTATTTTTTAAAATGTTGTTCCAAATAAATTTTGGATGCATGAGGAATAATTGTTCCGTCTAAGAGGGGATTAAATACAATGATAGGGGGAGTGAACTAGGGTAAGATTACTTTTTAATGTCCTAAATTTCCTAGTTTATCATGACCTGATAATTATAAGAGTATTCTTGATTTAAACTTTTTAACTCATTGACCAAATTACATTTAACTTGACTAGACTTTAAAAAAAATTTCCTTTTGATTATCTTTAGAAGTTATATATAATGGTTATGCATGAAAAGTAAATCAGAATAATAACAAGTACATGTGTATTTTTACTTTTTTCCCGACACAAAGTTTTTCCATGAATAGTGCTACTATCATTGTGAAAGTTTACCAAATGTACTAAGCCATGTACTTATTTCCTTAGGCTAGGTTACTCTATTCTAGGATCATATTCATACAATGGTTCATAATAGATTCAATATATAATCCAGATCACTTCCCTCACAATTCCTTCATATGAACACTACTTTAAAAAGAGTAATAATTAGAACAAAAACCAAAGAAAAATATCATTTTTTTGTTTTAAAGTTGATAAAATATAGATTAATTCCTATTTAATATCCACTTTCTCTTTAACATGTTTTTTTATAATCACATTATTAATATTAATTCCATTATAGTTCATTGAATATTTTTATTATTTGGTGATATATTTAGGATATGAAAATAATTTTTCATTCTAGAGAAATTATGGATTTCTACTCTCTTTTAATAAAAATAATGTAAAATATCCACTTTACTGGATCCAAAAATTCTTGTTTTATCCTATGAATAAAGATATTTCAAATGGATATATCTTTATCACTGTCTTTATATATAATAATTTATATTGTTTTCAAAAAAATTTATATTCATTCACCTCATAATTTTGGTCATCTCATGCTCCATAATCCATCACTCCATATAACTATTAAATTAGGAGTCATAAATGCATATTAAATTTAAATTATATATCTAGTTGTAACTGTAATGAATAATTTCAAATCCGAAATATATAAATTTAAAATAATATCTCTATTTAGAAAGCATGTATTTCCATATCATTATATATGGAAAACCAAATATTCATAACACTATGACTGTGGTATTAATCCTTTAATTCAGTAAAAACCCATGATAAAAAGATCCATTATTTGATGTTGTTGGCAGTTCATTTATGATTACCACACATTATAATGAGTTTCATAGTAGTTAAATACTCTTATTATTATATCCATTAACAACTATTGTACACTATGATATGGCTACTAATACCATGGTGTAAGCACTGATGACATAACCAATTGTTACATAGTGCAAGCTTCTATTTTTAAATGAACATGTATCAGGATCAAAACCATTTATATATGGATACCATAATACCATAATATAGAATTTAATTTTATGGTGTTGTATAATCCATGCACACAATACAAAACCACTTCTACATTGTAGCAATTTATCTATGTTTGGTTCATCTCTCCAATGGTAGAACACAAAAATATATTCCCAACAAACCATTATGGCATAGAAATAAGTTCCATGGTGATAATTTAATACTCTTATGATGTGGATTTTAATTAATGATCCATTAATCACATTTAATCCATTTCAACCATATCCCATGAAAAAATTTCTATCTTTGTAATGTTTCTAAACTCACAACATCTCTACTTAAGAAGGAAAATATCATGGTAACTTATACTAAATTGTAAATGTAACTTATTTGGATTTACTGTGGAGTAATCCCCAATACTATAGCATATACCAGTAAAGGATAAGAGATCCAATCTGTATTATATTCCATTTAATGAGACCTTCTATGGATCCTAATCAATGATACGGTTTGGACATCTCATCTTACATTAGAATATAGTGAGATGATTCTTCCTACAATGTAGTGAGATGTCTGGTATTCTTTAGTGCAACATTGATAATAATTTTTTATCCATATCCAATGGTGGAGAAAGTTTTGTTGGATATTTTTTGTTAAAGTAATACATTCTTAAGTAAGTGAATATTTCTTAAATCTCCTGAGTCCCACATAAAACATCAAATTTTTAGTGAAGTGCATAATAAACATTTTTTCATCTATGACACTCCAATTACATGTAATGGGTTCTACTCCCAATCTCTTATGTGAGGCTTCCCTACAGGGTGGGAAACTTATACCATGTGCATGCCTATTCTATTGTATGCTCCCGCCTGGTAATGCTCTTTTATGCAATGCCACAACTATTCTATCCACCCTTATTCCTCTATGTGTCACCTAACTCTTGGTTGATAACTCAAAGGAAATTTCTGGTTAGCTAAATCATTGGATTTTCATTCTAAGGTTGGCCTAATTATTTATATTTAAGTATCTCATCCCTTAAAGAAAAATAGAACTACTTAAATATATATATCCCCATCATCATAATAACACATAGAAAAACTATATCCAACATGTTTTCATTCTTTAAGTACATTAACCAGAATTCTTCTAATTCAGATATTATTAATTTAATGAACCTATAACTATCCTCCAGTCGATTATCAATAAATCCAATATTTAATTGTTAACAGTTGCTTGATCGAATATTTTCAACAGTGATCATATATGGTAAAAAAATCCAATCCAAACTCATATGGGTTCAACAACCCCCCGATGGATTTACATTCCAATATCCCCTTAAAATCCAATCCAACTAAATTTGAATCTCCACCTTCAATTTTAATTAATGATATTATATTATTACATGTTTTTCTGCTACCCCTAGTCTTCTATATTTCATAGGAAAATCATCTTTGATGCAAGAATGTTCTCCCCTTATATTAATAGATTCATTACATCATTTAAAAATAACAAGTAAAAAAATATTCTAATGGAATTTCCAAATAAGGATCACTTAACTTATAACAATTTTAAAACCATTTGTGTAGTAATTTATTCATCACAATAAAAAGAGATATATAGATAAATATTTACAATTATAAAATGATACATTAATAAATTCTTTAATACCTTTAATCTAGGGATTGTTGTAGGAAACAAGAGTCACAACCAAAATCTACAAGGCTTTACATATAATTAACATGCTCCAATAAATTCATATACGACTTAGTATTACATTCTATCAACCAATTATATTATCAAAAAACATAAAAAATGTTGAAACATAATCTTTTAAACATAATTAACAAATGAAATTAAATTTGAAATAGTATTTATTATACTTTTTAACACAAACAATATAATTCCTTGTTTTTTCTAAGTTAAATATTGTGATACTTCATTGTTTTATTTCCCATGTTGTCTATATGTTCCTTCAAGGGGTTTATCAACCTTAGAGTTCTTCAAATCATGAATAGACATCCCACAAATTTTTTTACAATATTAGGGAGCACTAATACTTATCTTTGACACCAAATATATCCTTATCCTTTAGTGGGAACATATAAAAGAAGACATATCCTTGGAAAAATCAACACCAATTCCTTCTTTACTTAATCATTGTTTATTTAAAATTATATTCATTTTTTTCAGGGAAATAATTTTTCTAGAATAATAATTTTTCAATATATTTGAATAAACTGAAATATGACACAACTAATACAGTGTATTAAAATATGAACAAGTATACTCTTGATACATCCTTCATACAACCTTAGTCAAATTTCTTATCTTAGTGGATTAATAAAAATATCCACATAAAATATTGAGCACAATTGTGATAATAATTGTGTCCCCACGTGATTCGTATACTTCTTAAAACAATTTTTAATATTCAAAAATTATAGGGAGATGGGTACCTCGAATATCCTAAATTGGAGGAATGTGGATGGTCAAGATAAAACAATCCATTACCTTCCAAATTTCATTTTACCTTATTAATATTTTTTGTGAGGAATATTATAATATATTCATGTTCTTAATCATCTATTATAGTAAGAAAACTCATCCTCTTTCTAAATGATTTCCCTTGTTTGACACCACTTACTCACTTCTATTCATATATATGAACATTCTAATACTTCTTTGGTATAGGGTTTTCCATATTATGGAATTGATCACTCTTAACCAATAATTTCAATGAGTATCATAGGTAGTTTATTTCACTTATAGATTTATTATCCTATAAATATTACTCTTTTTTCTCTAAGTGGTTTGTTTAATACCACTTTGGAAAAAGCTATCTTGATGGAAAAAAGATCCATTGTGGAATATATCTTCCTTGGTGTATTCAAGATAAAATTATCTTCCAACTTCTTCAAAACTAAAAAACCTATTTATTTTTGTTCTATATTTTATTTGTATCCTTATTTTCATTTGTCAAATTATTATACCACACAATGTGATTAAGTTTAGAACACATAAATCATTTACTATAATTCATTAATATTTTAAATGTGGAACATCATATTCAATAGAATATACGACAAAAAACACCATGAAAATAAGATAAAGAAACAAAATGATACTTTATGATATATCTATTATTAAATAAATTTATATACTTCTATATCTTATGATGAACACAACATTGGGTTTAAACGAAATGTGATAATTTATTAGAAAAATTAATATTTAAACGTGACCATTATGAATTAAAAGTTAAGTTGAAGGGTATGAATATGAATAAAAAAATTATGAAAATTATATGGCATACACATTCATAAAAAAATTCTATGGTTATCTATCAATTAGAAATAAAATAATAATCATTTAAAGAAAGAAATGTTTTCTGAAAAACAATATTTTTATGAAAAGTGGTTTAGTCATCCTATCCACAAATAATTTGAAATTATTTTTTACGAATTTTAGAAAAATGATTTGAAAATATGAACACAATTTATTAAATCTATAAGTAAAATTTATATTTTTGGGAATTTTTGTCTATATTCATTAAAAGATTAATTAGTTAATGAATAGTACAAAATGCTAGTTTTTATTCGAAATTCCCTTTTTGTTTTAAACAGTTATAAAGTTAAATTATTTTATAAATTGGTTTTTAATGTCAAATACGTAAAATAATATTTATATCTACCTCATTTAGTTACTTAGAATTAGTTTCATGTTGAATTATGATATATAAACTTTTTAAACATTTGAATGTATATCTTTGGCGAGTTTGTTTTTTCACCACATTTGTGGGTTTTATTTTAAATTTAACTTTGGAAAATATGTGAATTAAATTTGAAAAAATGGATTCTATATATGTAATGAGAATAATTTATAGCATATAATGAGTTTAACATAATCTTTGTCCTTAATGAATAGTGACCAATAACAATTAATTATCGCAATTAAGGAAAAATGGGTTTATTCCGGGGGTCAAATTAAGAAGATAAGGGTTAAAATAGCCTAAAACATTACCAATACCCATTTTATGTCCATATTTATAGTATATATCCTATAAGCGTCAATAATTACCCATTTTGGAGGCTTCTTACGTGATAAAAAAATGGTTTTCACTTTATCTTATAAAATGACTTCTTCCACGTGTGTCCTCTCCACAGCTTATAAATGTTCACCCCATCTCCTACCCACTTCACACATCCCAAACCATTTTATTATGCCAATAAATATCCATATTTCATCCATAATTCGCTCCCCAAATTATAGATTCCTTAAATTGAAAAGAAATTTGATCTTGGATGTCTACAGGTATAAACATAAAAGAGTTGTTCAAATAATAAGTAAATTTCTAAAACTGCATATTTATTTTTTTTTCATTCACCTCATTAAAATTTAATTCAATAAATTTAATATAAAGAGTCTATAATTTCCTATATACTATGTTGTTATTTTTTAAATGTAATTACCTAATACATATTCACTACCAACAAATGGAGAATGAAACTGTCTATCATCTATATATAATAGACTATCGACTCATGAATAGATGTTATAAATTTTCAATAACCACCATTAAAGGATAGATATAATGATGTAATTACCATATTTATATTATAATTATGATATTATTATATTTAGGTAATTATTATATCACATATACCTTATTAATTTTCATTCCATGGTGGGATATGATAATTTTGCTCGTGTAAATGTCAAACCACCACCTAGAGAAGCGATGAGATTTTTTTTTACTTAATATTTACATAGTTGTTGATAAGGATAATGTTAATAAAATATATTGAAAATTTATTACCTAAAAATATTTATGGAAATATAATATCATATCTAAATTTTTTACCTTCCAATCTACTTGAAGATAGTAACATTGCTCTTTTGTGCCTTTGGACTACCACCTCCAAAAAGCTATGGGAAATATTTTTCATTTTATTTTTACATGGATTGAAATAAGTATAAATTTAATTAATACAAATATAATATATAAAATAATAATTAATGTGAAAATATGAATCAATATTTATTTTCCTTTCGTTTAATCTGTCAATAAAAAAATGTTCATGTGTATGTGTGTCCTACCATCTCCCTAAATGGTGTAATCCATTTTCTATGTCTAAATTTTATATTTTAATAAAAAAACATATATAAATAATATGAAGTATATTTATATAATGGTTAACATTATGGATATTATGTAACCATGATAAATATAAAATAACCAAAATGACCAAACAAAAATTTACAGGACAAATGAAGAAATTGTTACCTGAAACATTGATTTTAACAAATAATTGTCATTAAAGAGAAGGTAAAAAATATAAGAAAATCATATATGTTATGAAAAATATTATCATGGTTTTGAAAAATATGTATAGTAAACATATATTTATTATATAGGAATCTCGATCACATATGAAGGAATTCAGATATGAGGTAAGGGTTTCTTTTCTCACTTTTACTTTCATGAGAGATATGCACTATTCACAACTTATTCCATTGTGTGGTGTATATTCTACCACTTATGATATAATATATTAATAATATATATTTTTTTTATGGTTTTTAAAGTTCCATTTGAGGTTATCTGTTTCATGTGGTCTTTGATTCAAAAGTAACTAAAGTGGTAAATGATTATTTCACAATCACATCATTATTTAGGGTAGTTTATGATTATGTCTCCAATAAGAGAATTATTTTTTATTTATTTTATAATACCAAAAAATTTAATTATCCTATGGTTATTTATTATATATTAAATTAATATTAAAATTTTCCACTAATTGGTAAATATAATAATTGAGAAATTGTTTTTAATAACTTTTGACTTCATTTCCCTCTTCAGTCAATAATCATTTTTTTCAAAAAACATGTTTTATGGAAAGGTTTTAAAAAATATTTCTGACATTATTAATATGATAAATTAAAAATATTTTTAAAATTTTAACAAAATTTTCATGTCATTTTCAAAACAATGATCGTTTGAATTTTACCAAAAATGCGAATTAAATCGCTGTTTTATTGTAAATGAGATGAATTAAATTTTCACCATTCTAAAAAATAAATGTTTTAAATATTATTTTAAAAGTTTTAAAATTTTATTTTGAAGTAAACATATTTTATAAATATTTTTTTATTTTTTTAATATTTGTAAACTGAAAAGGTTATTTTACATAAAACAATTTTTAATGATATTATTATATTACCTCTGTACATCAAAGACATCATCCCTTTATTATACAAATGATATAATAAGGATATGATGTATTGATATCATCCATATTATTTAATAGGTTGGTTATAATTAATTTTAGTAAGTATTCATAATTTTATTTCCATTCTCCATATTACACTGGATGGGTTATGATTTTTTTACCTTATTGGGATAAGTATTATCATTTCTTAGGTTAGTTTTTCAATATGATTGTTAATATTTTTTATGTTTTACACATTTCATATGAGTAATGCATTGAAATGAGTAAGTGATGGGTGGTTCCCAGTTATATATAGCCCCTCGATATGTGGATAAGTCTCATGAGACAAATTAGTTGGACAAATTATATGGGGTTTTACACATAGATTGTAATTTACATGGAAAATGTTTTGAAAGTAGTTTTCATATGTAGAAAAAGTTGAATTCAATAAATTTGAGATATGTTATTTACTTCCATGTGATTTTTTTATTACATATAATATCCATGGATATGTTTCAAGATCATGTAATTTTAAATATGGATTTATTTGATCATTAGTTATTTATTCCATATTCAAATCAAGTTATTATTTAAAAATCAAGTGTTCTAGTAATTTACATTTTTATATTTCTATGATTAATTATTAATTATATATTCTTATATACTCTTACCCTTAATGAGAATCATCGATTATAACTTTATTATATTTTATATCCATAGGACACCAAGAAGTGTTTTGTGATTGATATATAGGGATATGGTAAAAGAAAATATGAAACTCTCAAAGAAAAAACATTTTTTATTTTATGTTTTATATTTTAATGTAAATTTAATTAATGTATAATGCTTACCAAGACTACTAAACAATTCATTTTGTTGACATGTGATTCCTTGTATCTTATTCTATGTAATAAAATAACTACCAACTCTAGGCTACTAGGGTTGAGGTCTTAAAAATGGGTATCGATGTAAGTTTTACAAAACCTAATGAATGAGATTTAAAAAAATATAGATTATGGAATATAACACAATGAAATAATTTGAGGATAAATTAAATGATAAAACCTTAATGTTTTGAAAAAGTATAGATTTTTTGTCTTCCCTCGAAATACATCCCAGTATGGATACAATATGTGCACATGGTTTTGGTACATATGTACTTAGGAATACTAACTCTGAAAATCATGTGTCGATCATTAATCATGTGTTACCTAGTACATGGAAATAGTACATAATAATCACCTCATTTGACACACTCGGAGAATATTATTAAGTTAATTAAAATTTTCATTATAAACCAATATCAGGATTTTAAATTATTTTTTGATTATGAAACATTCCCAAAGAAACCATGCTTATGATTATGAGATTATCCAGGCATAAATTTTTCAATCTACATTAAGTGTTTTAAAAGTTTTTAGATTATAAATTAGAATAAATAATTTTATATTCTAATATAGTGTATGAAATTATTTTTAAATGGAACCTAGAATAATGAATGGGAACTTTAAGAAAACTCGTGAACCAAAGAGTAAGAATGTCTTCTCCTTAATGAGTTTGTTGTAATATTTCTATAGAAACTAGTCTCCCAAAAATTGTCATTATATGAGGTCAGAGTATCATGTTATATGAATCCAAAATAATTATCTATGTATTATGGAATTTATGGTACGAAAGAGAGAAAGATGAGGATAAACAAAAATTAGATAAGGGGGTGAAGGGAATGAAGGGTTGTTTCACATGTGATAATTATGAAAAGAAACACCTGGGTACTTTATTTAAGGGAATAAGTGTTTTCAATATGTATTGAAAGAAAGGACAACATTCTGATGATTTCAAGGGGATGAAATAAGTTTAAATGACTAGTGTTTCAATAGTAAGGATATATGTAACATTAAAAATTAATTCCCCTAGAATAAAAAGAATACAAACTAAAATAAGTTAAGCGATCAATGTTAAGATTAGAATATTACAACAGATTTATTGGAATGATTAATGAGATTTTTTTTCATTCAAGAGTTATATTATTAGAGTAATTTATCAATGATATTAATTTTTTAAAAAGGATGGGGCTGAAGCCTTATTTATTATTTAAATAAAAGGCATATTTCAAACTGCGTAGAGAGAGACCCATTACCTAGCCCGAAGTACCAAGACCAAGTGGTATGAATATAAGGCCCAAATGCCCATTTTTTGGCCCAAAGGGACCTTTGGTGAATTGAATTTCCATATTACCTGGGATGGTACAATACCTTCAATAGTACTTCCCCCTCTATAGTGACTCCACCGCTATAATACCACCACTTCTATAGTTTCACAACTACTACAGTACTACTACAGTACCATGGTATAGTGCTGATACAGTATTTAGAAATTCATCCTTGCCCAGATTCGATCCTGGGTCTTTTTTGGACGCCAAACAAGAGCTTTACCACTTTGGTATAGGATCATTGAAATTTAACAATGATATTATTTTTATAAAAGTATTAGATGTATAATAATTTTACTTTGGTACTTTTTCATTTTTGATTTGAGATCATATACTGAATGGTACCAATGAGCAAGAAAAAAGACTGAATGGAAAGTTGAAATTCATAGAAAACACATTTTTGGGGAAGGTGAACATTAATATGTTCTCTTTGTTAGGATAAAAATGACAAATATTTATTTATGGGATATTATTGGTGACCCTAAAATTAGTGGGTTATTTTATGGTTTATATTTTCTTTTCTTGAGATTTCTAAATTTTTGGATTTATAGAATATATTTTATAATATGGGATTTAAATTTTTGGAATCAAGAATTTTTGTAATGTTTTATAGTGATCGAGGTATTCTCATATTTGGAATGTTTCCACAAGAACCACTTTATATTTTCTAGATAATATAACTTTATTTTAGTTAACTTCAATCTAAATTTTTTGGTTTTTATTTCATATAAGAATATTTTGGATGAGTATTAATATTAACGATTTATGAAATGTATTATTTTTAATTATTAGAGTAACTATGTATGTATTAGTGATTAATGTTTTATATTGGATAACTTGTGCTAGCCATTTTGGTTTTAGTAATGATAGGATTACTATCTTGTTATTGTTTTATGGATCTTATGATAAGTTAAAAGATAATTTTAATGATTTAATTATAAAAAACATCTTTGATATAAATTTATTAGAGTAAAAAATTACGTACAACCAAAAAACTATAATATAATTAAAAAGTAGTTAATTAAATTTTGATATCTATTATTATAGTAAAAGAAATCAAATAGTTTTGGAAAAGTATCATGAAACCAAAATGTCATCTTATTAACTTCATATCTGATTAATCAAATATAATTTTAACACATCACCAATTTATGGTTTTGAGTTCATTAACATTCCATTAATAATTAAATTTCTAGTGATAAATGATATATGTTACTCTTTATAATTATGTATTATTTTCTTCCATGTACATATATTCACTTCACACTAATGTTCTCTTACTTAGAAACCTAGTTATGTGTTATTCTGGATGACCATCATAAATACCATTTTATATTATGAATAATATTTTTTATTAACCCTTTTGTTGATTTAAGATCCCTAAAAAGGTATTTCAAAATTTGAAACACTTAATCTTCTAGATAATGAATAAATTATAAGGATGCAATTTATTTTAGGGGGTGCATAGTGATATTAAAAGATTTACATAATCATTAATTGCCTTTATGAAGCACAAAACCTACCATATAAGAGTATTTAACGCATAAATACATTAAAATATATTTATATTTAAATAAATTGAGACTCTTTGATAACTTATGATGAATGTAATACTAAGTTAAAAAATCAAATACTCTATTAAAATATTATTCTTTAAACACGACTATTATAATAATGTCATTAAGCTGGTGGTCATTAATATGACTACTTAATTTATAAAAATTATATGTTTTAATTATGTATAAAAGAAATTCAATGTTTACCTATCGATTGTAAATAAAATAGTAATAATTTCAATGGAAAATTCATGTTTTTTGGAAAACAAAATTTTTCTAAATGGCATTTTTCATTCTTTACAAAAATATTTTATAATATATTTTTACCACTTTTAGAAAATTTAGTTTAAAAATTAAATATAATTTCTGAAATCTATAAATAAAAATTATCTTTGGCTGTTTTATTGGGATTTTTCTTAAATCATACAATTTTTGGAAGAATAGTTAAAATTACTGATTAAAAAAATCATTTTCATTTAAAATATTTACATGGTTAAATTATATATATATATATTTATATAAAGTAACATTCATATAATTATATTAAAATTTAACTATTTTAGTTCATTTGAATCAATTTCATATTGAATTATAATATAGTTTATTTAAAATGCAAGTATATTTTTCTTAGTAAAACCCCCCTTTTGATCTATTTTTGTGTTTTATTTTAAATTGAATTATTCTATAACCATGAGTTAAATTTGGAAAAGAAGAATCCATATTTTGAAACATAATAATTCATATTATCTAATAAGGTAAACTTCATTTTTTTCCATAATTAAAAGTAAACCTAGTAAAAATTAATTACGCCGGTTCAGGTAAAAATGGGTTTTCTAGGGGTTGAACTAAGAAGATAAGGGTTAAGAATAACATAAACCTATTCAACAACCATTTTCTATCCATATTTCTAATGACCAATTTTGGAATAATATTTCGTGATAAAAATGTGGGTAAAACTTTATCATTTCAAAAATTCCTTTTGCGTCCTCTCCCCACTTATAAAAGACAACCCCCTATACTCCCCTCATCATGCTTCAAAAAGCCTTTGGTTTATCTAATAATTAAAAAAATATATTCTTTATTTATCTTCCAAAATCCTAGAGGCCTTATATTGATCTTGAATCCAAATAGGAAGGCTTTAGGTATTAATATAAAATATTTATTCCAATCAAAGTCAAAATTATTAATGTGTGTATTTATATTATTTCTTCTTCAACCTCCATAAAATATTATTACATAATGTTAGTATAATAATTCTAGTTTAAAAAAAATAATTATATCTTATTATGTTAATGTAATAACCTATATCTATCACCACTTCCATTAATAGGAAAACCATATTTTGGATCATGTGTATAGTGAAATACCTCCACACAAACCGATGTAATTTGTTTTCCATAACCACTATTAAAGGCTTGATATAATGATGAATTTCAGATATTGATACCATATCTAACACATTATTATATTTATTGAATTATGATATCACATATACCTTCTTACTTTCCATTTCATGTTGGGATATGATAACATTGCTAACATTTATGATAGACTATCACAACATGAAGTGATGTATTTATTTTTTCACTTAATCATACATATGTAAATATAATATAACATTTAAAATAATACATTATTTGTTTTGGAAAATAATAATTTCACCCTTGATTAATTGTGAACAAGAACCTCCACATAGTGATGTGGAATGTTATTCAATTTATTTTTACATGTATGGTAATAAGGATTGATTTGATCAATATGAAGAATATATAAAGCATAGTAATAGTTATTAAAAATGTGTATTAATTTTTATTTTTTGTTTGATCTAATGAGAAAAAATGGAAACATCTTTCATGAGTACATACGACCTACTATCATTTTTAGAAGTTTATTACATTTTTCATCTCTAAATTTTATAGATAACTATAAATACATATAAAATGAATATATATCATATTTATATCATGGTTAAAAATATGAATATTATTTAACCATGATCAATGTAAAATAAAAAAAAATATCAAACCAAAAAATACACAAAAAATGAATCAATTATCACTCGAAACTATGATTTTAACAAAGAATTATTATTAAATGGGTGATAAAATAATATAAATACATCTATTATGTTATGAAATATATATTATAGTTCTATAATAAATTTATAATAAACGTATATTTACTATAATATATGATCAAACATTTACAAAAGAAATCATAACTGAGGTAAGGGAATTTTTCTCACTTTTACTTCCATTGAACATATTATATATTCAACCTTTATTCCGTTATTTTCTGTATATATGATCTTTTTTGAGGTGTTATATATTATGTACATTTATATAAATGGTATTTAAGTTTTATTTAATGTTATTTCATTCATTTGTCCTGTTATTCAAATTTTAGAAAATTATTAAGGGTTTATTTCACAATCTCATCATTATTCGATATTATTTTTTATAAGTATCCCTTTGGGGAATTTTTTGTCATTTTTATCACAAATTAACTATATTTTATTATCCCCTAGAAATTATTGAAATTTTCAAGTAATATTATAACTTTTTAACTATTTGGAACTTGAAGATATTGAGAAAATAATTTTAATAAACTTTTTCTTCATTTCACTCTTCGGCCAAAAATCAATTTTTTTATAAAACCATGTATTCAAAAAATTCATTAAAAATGTTTCTATCATTTTAATAATGAATTATTAAAGTAATAATTACCCATGTTTCAGATTATAATTTTTAATGGAATATTAATGTTATTTTCCAATCAAGGCTTATATATATTTAACCAAGAATTTAGAAGGAATCATTATTTTAACATGGATGACATGAAAATAATTTTCCATATTAGTGACTATTCATTATTTTAAATTTTACTTTCCATTTTTATAGGTTATTTAAAAATAAAATTAATCTCAATTTTTTAAGCTATTTTTGAGAATGATTTTCAAGGTAAAAAAGTTTATTTTCCATAATAATTCTATTTATTACATTCATATGGTACTTCTATTTATAAAAATACCTCAAACCTTTTTTACTTATGATCCAATAGTGATATTTTTTATAAATAATATTTTTATTATTTATTAGGATGGTTTTTAACTACATGAATGATGATGTAAAATTTTATTTTCATTCACTATGTCACTCTAGATATTTTAACATTATGTTTATTAGATTGGGGTATGTATTATTATTTCATATGTGTTTTTTAAATAAAAATACTTTTGTTTAGTATCTTTTAGACATTTTGTGTAACGAATGAATTGGAATTGGTAAGTGATAAGTGGGGTCTAGTTATATATTGAATATCAATTGGTCGAAAAGTCTCACTAGATAATCAGTTTTCAAAATTAAATGGGTTTTTTACATATATTTTAATTGTATTTTGAAATGTAATGATAATATGTTTTAGATGTCCTATATTTTTCATTCCATTATTATGAGATTATTTATATATTTCTATTGACTCTCCTTTTTCCTCACATTTTCTAAACGAATGGAAAGGAAAATGACTTAGCACAAATTGATACATCCTTTGAAGAAAACATCAAAAATTGACAAAGCCATGAACGAGGCTTCAAATGCACAAGGGTCGCACAAGTTCTATCACTTTAGTGCAAGTATACTTGTGCACCACATAATGGTCACACAAGTGACTTGTATGCCCTAAAGGATAACCACCTAGGGTCTTCTCCATCCTATAAATACCCTCGGTGGGCCCCTCATTTCAGGAGGAATTTTTTCCAAAATTCACAAACAGAGCTCTGAACGCCCAAGTCTCTTCTTCAGGTCTTCCGAACTCTTCGAAGGTAATTATTTACCTAGAATGGAAGGTCTAAACAGGAGGAGTAAGGTCTATGTGTTAGAATTCACTAACACTTGCGCGCCTAAGTGTTTTACCCTTAAGGGAAATGAACACACTTGCGCGCCGCCCTACTTATTCATCAGATTTTGCGCGCCATCTTCTGAATATACTCTAGGGATAATACCAAGGTTTTGAGCCAAGTCTCGCCCATGTATTACTCAAAGACTGAAAATCTTGCAAGTACCCATGTGTCGCGTAGGTATACCTACGTGACCAGGACTTGCGCACCCACGTAGTACCTGCGCGCCTGCCCAGACTTGTGCGCCCCTACCTTTTTGGGTGCCTTTCCTTCCCATTTCACCCCTCTTATGTCATTCCACCTCTCCTATTCAAGATTTAGTCTTCAAGACCTTCTTCAAAGCCATTTATGGCATGATTTCTTAATTTGGCTTCCTTATATGAAAGGAATTCCATGGAATATCTCTCAAAATATATTGATTTATAGATCTTTATGTCACTAAATATTGAGATTTCATTCATTCAACCTCATCCTTTAAGATGAGAGAATCCTTAATATGGGCTTCCTTTTCAGGAGTAAGCCCCAATCTCAAATATGGGCTTCCTTTTTAGGAGTAAGCTCCAATCTCAAATATGGGCCTCTTTTTCAGGAGTAAGCCCCAGTCTCAAATATGGGCATCCTCCTCAGGAGTATGCCCCAAGTCCCTTAATTTTTCAAGTCCCTTAAACAGGGCCTCCTTTTCAGGAGTAAGCCCCAGTAATAATTTCTTTTAACCAGTTCTAATTTACTTTTTATTTGGGATTTCTTTCTCAGGATTAAAAGCCAATCATAACTCCACTCCTAACTTGGGCATCTTACTTAGGAGTAAACCCCAGGATTAGAGTATCCAAATATCCATAAAGTACATATACCTTTATAGACCATATTCTTGGATTTCTTCCCTGAAGTAAATCTTAATCCTCATCTATTTTGGGTAGTCATAAGCACATAAGCCCCACATCATTGCAACTTTCGTGGCACAATTGTCTGGTTTCACCAATACCTCTTGTTTCTCACACCGATCATGACTCACAAGAGCTTAGATTGTAAAAGTAATAATGGATTCTTTCTTTGAGCCATCAATCATGCATAATAATCATAATCTCTTATTCAAACTATGTGGGTTATGATTCCTTTTCCAAAACAAAGGATACGTAGGTAGCCCATCAACGGGTACGATCCCAATTCTAAAATAATCCATGTCATCTTGAATGACAATAAACTTCAAGTGCCCCGCTGGGTGGCTTTAAAACTAGCATGGTCATCATATTGACCAAGATACTTTTATGTATTTTAAGGATACTATCAACAAAGAATATCTAACAAATACAGAGGATTCTTCATCGATAAAGAACCTAGAAGACATATAAAAGATTCTCTAAATTTCTTATATATCAATCATTTATTGTCAAACTAAAGGAAAGATCATTTTATACTTGGTAATGTAATAAGGATTCACGAACATAACATAAATATCTAAAGAGAGTCTCGGAGTAGAAAATAATTCCCCTCAAAAAGGTGTGATGAGTCTGACCTCCCATCATCTCGACCAATGAAAATTATTAAGCCTCATCAGTTCACAACTAATGAGTGCCTACCTTTGGAAAGTAGGTCCAAATGGATATGGAATCATTGGATGTTTCCAGTTCTACGAACAAACCCATTAGAAACCAATTGGAATGTTTGAACCTTCAATCAACGAGGTCATCCTTGATTCCATAGGGAAACAAAAAATGGTGAACCCGACGTGAATCCTTTACAAAATTAAAATGTTGTTTTTCTTATTTGTTAGGCCCCTATTTAAAACTCAATGAGAGGTCCAATAAAACAATCATTGACATATGTACTCATCCAAAAGATGTAGTGGTTGAATTTATCTTGATTATGTCTGTTACATCAAATAGGCACTCTTTTTCAAGACTTTCTGCATTTTAAGAAATGGCTACTCTCAAGTTCACACTTATGAATACCACTGCTGTGAATACCGCTGCTGCAAATGCCACTGCGGCTACTCCTGTTGGATCATCATCTGATCTGAGGATGACATCACATACTCAGCGTCTTCAACGCTGGGTATCAAATGTGCTAGTTAAGGAGTACCATCAACATGGTACCATTCAAACTCTAGAGGCTGCTCGACAAGCCCTCCAAGTGAACAATTCAACCTGGTCGTCTAGACAACGACGACCAATGATCAAGAAATAGGCAGTTCTAACTACCGTCTCCAACTGTTTCGGGTCGTTATCTCTGGAACACAATCACCATTCACTCCCATACTTTGGGGAGGTGAATGAGAAGGTCCCTCAGGGCCTTAATTCAAAGAAGCAGGAGTCCTTCCTAAGGACTCCTATCAAAAATCACCGCAAGAATCATGTGGCAGTACGCCCTCAACATGATGTGGGTACCGACTCCAGGCGTTCGGCTCATGTTCCTTGAACCCGAGCAGGAAAGATGAACCGCCATAGGAAGAATCCAGTCAACAGTGAGCAGGTTCTCATCTTTGCCATATCCAGAGAAGTCTGCCAACCTAACATGGTCGAAAGAAACGAGTGGGAAAATACACCTTCCCATTTTAATTCCATTGTCCAGCAGCCTCGTCTGGAAGCATCACATCAATCCCTCCAGGAAATTCTGGTGGAGAACTGTAGGCAGGAACAAACACTTTTTTATACATTATTAGCTATTTATCAGGCTCGTTTGACTACATATGATGGAGCTCGTCAACCACGTTTGGAGAAGTGCAATCAGAAAGCACATACACCTGCTAGTATTAATCAATCCTACCAATAGTCTTGCTTGGTAGCACACAGAGAAGTCATTCGGAAAGCTCTGGTGACAAACAGGAGGCAAACTCAACTCTCTGCCCCCACACTTGAGTACTGCCAGGATTCACTGACAGGAAAAGGAGGACAGGAGCAGGCACATACATCTACTCCAAGCACAGAATGGACATATATCCCCGTTCCGGCAGCTGAAGTCACAAGACATATTTTATCAATGGTGAAAGAGAAGAAGAATATCCCTACTATTATTCTGGATGCTTGTTAGGATATTATAACAACTTTAGTAGCATCTCAGGGAAAGTCACATAAATCTATCCCTACCAGTGGAGTGACACATCAACAGTTCACTCTGGAACAGACACACACATCTGTTCCAGTCCAAGAGGGTTGTAGGGAATACTCTCTCATATCATACGGACAACCAAGTCAGGCACATACACCTGATTTGAGTGGAGATCGTCATCCTAACTTGGCCATCTTTCCTGATCAGGCACATACACCTGCTCAGAGAAGCCACTTTCGTCAACAAGTGGTTTCCAAGGCGAGTAAGAGGGCGTCTAAGAAGAAGTCCCACCCACCACATTCAAGAGATCAAGATCCAATCTGTAACAAGGCCTTGCTCGATGATGGATTTCTTGAAGCCCTTATATAGTTATCTATTGGAATTCAAGATCCCACTCCATCATTTACCAATATTGGGAACATTAATTCCAAAGGTCTTCAACAGACACTTACTCATGAGGGCTTGCTTCATGACAATTCGGTCAATCTTGAAGTTTATTCTTCAGATGAGATCCACATGAACCCTTTGTGTGGTCAGAAGACCAAGGAGCAAGAGATCTCATCTTTTGTTGTAACCCATAATTGTTTTCCTCCCCATGATGATGAATTTCTCTGCGAAAGTCCTCTCCGTAGTAGTGATGCATATTGCCTAGAAAATTCTCCAGTGGACAATGTAGTGCTGAGAAAGCCCTCTTATCTTAGGGCACTTGAAAATGAGAAACCAATCATTTCTGATGCTTCATCGCTAGCAGGTGAAATACTTTCTAAATCGGAAGATATCCCAGGGTGTAGGTCATTCTATGAACGACCCCTAAGTCATGCATCTTTTAGTTTGATCAGGGATTTCCCTACCAATCTTATTGAATCCGATGAAGCAACAAGGAAGTGCCAACTCTGGTCAAATCAGGTTGAAGAATATTCATTGAATGATAAAGAGGAAATACTGAACATGAGAAAACAACTGAAGAAAGGTGAAGTGCCAGTTATTTTTTGGCCTTTGGCTGACTCTTAGTATAACATTACAGAGATGTTAACGGAAGATGGAATTCATGATATTCATCTCAAAATATGGAAAACTATTTTTCAGTTGAAAAAGAAAGTATTATCTTATGATGAATATGAAAATCATCTTAAGATAATAGAATTGTTACAATGTTAGATTGATTTGGCATCTCTATCAGTCTCTCGATATCTGAAGGCTGAAAAGTAGCAGAGAGCCCTTCAGCGTTCATTCCCTAGTGCACTAAGTAGATTGCGCCAGTTAATTGCCAATGCCCCATCTGGTATTCATTCCAGAGGATGGGGTGTTCATAGAGCACTACATTTCACGGTTCTCTCCAGTCAGCAAAGCCCGCCGAAAATAGTCTCATGCAATGTTATTGCCCATGGCCGGCCACAGTCAATGGGCTTTGTTTGTAATCAAAATCTTTCCCAAGAACACGACTCAACTAGTTCCTCTCCAAATCAAGAATATAGAGAAAAATTTGTTGAATTACTCATGCATCAAGAAAACAACAATATTGAACATGCCTCTTTTATGGAGCAAGAAAATCATCAAGTGACAGAAGTGTCAAAAATAATCCAACGGTCTTTCGAACCGGGTGATAAAAGTGTATACAGGTTGATGCATCCAGCTAATTTCCAGACTAAGGTCCGCAAGATCAGGTGAGATTTTAAGAAAGTATTAGACATAGCATGTCAAGAGCCACTGTAGCTCTCCAGACTGGGGAATATTTTAAGCCAACCATCAGAATCAACAAATAAGAATCAATGAGTTGAGCAAAGATAGCAGGAATAGCCCAAGTCCACCAGACTGGGGTCTTTTTCAAATCATCAATCCCTTCCTTATAGAAATTTGGTCTTTTCTCGATCGGGGAAGAAGCCTCAAGAGGAACTAAGGGCCAAATTATCAAGATATTCTCTGCAAATTACGGTTCGTCAAGAAGTTCCTAAGGGGTTGAGTCAACAAAAGGCAACGTCTCATCAAAGACATAGATGAAGATAATATCACAGAAATGCTGATAGAAGGGATTCGATGCGTTATGCATCAATCAATGTCATCAATTCCATTGCTGCTGATCCACCAGATGAGGCTCACTCAGGGGACTCAGTTGAAGAGGTTCTTGCTCAGGAAGTTGTACGCATAGACACAAATGAAGAAGGTGTGCGTACACGAAATCAAAGGTTTACACAGAATCTAGGTGTTCCTTCAAATAAACCACTTCCCCCTCTCCGAAAAGGATCAAACAAGGGGAAGAGAAAGAATTAGGTTACATATACTTCCTATGGAGAAGGCCAATCGCTCTCACTAGAGAAAAGATTTGCACAACAGGAGGAATAAATGAAATAATTGAGGAGGTTGAATGCAGAACTACTTCAAGGTAGTCTTCCTCATAAGCATGCTAGAGTCAGTCAGCCAAGGGTGTTTTTTGCAGCTACTGAGATGGATCAAGAATATCCTCCTTTATCAATACACCCTCATAGGTCTAATCCTATGGGTCATGTGCAACAACAATTGGCAGTGCTTCCATTAATTGCAGTACCAGCTTCAATACCTGTCCAGACTCCATTCATTCTACCTGCCCATGTCCAAGTTCAATTGGATGTTTCTCAAAAGTAAATAACTACCATTGAGTCATTAACAGTTTTAGTAGAGACTATAGAAGGTAAGAATGCACAGGTTGAACTGGAAAAGAAAGCTTACCCTGATTGGGTAGATTAAATCTCTCCCCCATCAAATTTTGGGAATATTGTATTCCCTATTTTCAATGGATCAGGTGACCCTAAACAGCATTTGACGCATTACGTATCTTGTTGTGATCCAATGATGGGAACTCCAGAATAGCAAGAAGCAGTGAAACTCAGATTCTTCGTGCGAACCTTGAAAGGAATAGCCTTTTTCTGGTACACAAGCTTGAAATCCCGGTCAATTACCGGATGGGAAGATCTCTATCAATGATTTCTTCTTCAATTCGGCTCAACTCTGCCAAGGACAATATTTTTCGATCATACAAACTGTAAGCAAAGGGAGAATGGAAGAGTATCTTATTTCATTGCTTGCTGGAAGGGATTGAAATATTCCCTAAGCTTATCACCCTCTCAAGAGGAACTGTTGCAAATCTGTGTGGAAAATCTGAATGACAAATTACGCACACCACTGATCCCTATGAATTACACAGGAGGGTTTCTATACCTTACTTCAATCGCTCAACAAATTGAATATTCTATTATACAGACTAAGGATAAATCTCTTGTAATTCAATCAGATCCAGGAAAAAGAATGGGTAAAGCAGAAACTGCTACAGTTATGCTTAAACAAGCACCTGTACCTGCTTCTACCTCAAAACCTTGATCTTTTCGAAGGGCTCCACCTCATGAGCACCAACAACAAATGCCATTTCGTCAAGACAATCAAAAATATCAAATATGAAAACAATTTAATGATTTGAATAGAAAAACATACTCATTATAAAATAAACAAGTTCTTGGTTACTTCATTTCGGCCCTAGAGAATAATTTGGTTCAGCTTCCAAATCCTAAGAGGCCAAACAAGGAAGGAGTTGAAGACCGTCCCAATTATTGCCTGTTTCATCAAATGTTGGGGCATCCCATCCAGGAATGTTTTGTTTTCAAGGACCTCCTGAAAAAGCTTTTCAACTCAGGACAATTCAAACTGAAAGGCTCTTCATCCCAGGTAGCATGTGTCACTACTACAGTTCCAGAGGAGGAAGGCGAGTAGCAAGAAGTAAAAAGAAAAAATGCACAAAAATATTATGATTGGATGGTCAGAAATATGATCAATCGAACTCATGCTATTTTGTGAACACAATTGAAGAAATCAATTGTACCTTCTGCCATGAATGCCACAACAAAATCACTTTCAGAGGGAAAATCCTCAAAAGGGCGACATAATTCCAAGAAAGAGAAAGAATCAGAAGAAGATGAGTATGTGTCAAATCCTAAGTTATCTTTGACTCTGGTGGAATTCATTCCATCTACTTAAAATCAACAGGCACCGCCCCACCAAACGGCACAACCTAAATTTTCAAGTTAGGCAGAATCCTCATCAGATGAAGAGTTGATTTTTGGTTCTGTTAATATGATTCAATTAACAGATCCATATGCCAGTCACAGTTTCAATTTTGATGATCCTTAATTCCTTTTATCAAATAGAGGAATCAGAGGAAGTTCCAGAGGCTCAAGATACAGGGGAAGATGAGGATCTTTTAGATGCCACTATTCCAATTCTACCCCTTCTAGAACTGTGTACGCAGCAGAAACTCGTGATAAGCCATTCAGTGTGCTCAGTAAGAACTACCAAGTTCTTCTACCAATAACAAATTTAGTCCTAGAACAGTTATTCTGGAAGACCAGTTGAAGGTTCCATCTTCTTCCTCTAAACAAGTGAATGGATCTAATCAGTATAATCTTCCAAAACTAGGAATATTGCCAACTCCTATCCCAATACAAGATGCATCAACTTCCAAAGAATCTTCTTCCAAGGTACCTGCTAAACCACATGTTCCTGTTGGGAAACGCAGACCACTGGATCAAAATTATGATTTACTGAAACACTTGGCCCATGTACCGAAAATGTTATCAATTTTGGATTCTTTGAATCTATCAAAGGATCTTCAGGAGGCACTCATCAATGCTTTGTCAAGTCCTCAGGAGTTCAATACTGAAATTGATGCAGCTGAAGTCTATCATATAGAGAATAATCCTACAGAATTCCATGCAATAAAATATTTTACTGATTAAGATGAAGATGATGTTGTGCATGGGAATATTATACCTTTGTACTTATCTGGAAAGGCCAAAGGCATAGACATCTGAAGATCTTTCATTGACAATGGTTCAGGAGTCAACCTCATGACCATTCGTACACTTCATCGATTGGGCCTCACAGAATCTGATTTATCTCCTTCTACCATGATGTTACAAATATATGATAAAAATGAACAAGAACCACTAGGCAAAGTTTCACTCAGAACTTAGTTTGGAGATCTTGTATCCAATTCAGATTTCATGGTTTTTGATCAAGACTCAGCCTTCAACATCCTGCTTGGAAGACCCTGGCTACATAAACATGCGGCTATCCCTTCATCATACCATCAATGTCTCAAATTTTGTTTTGATGGTCAAGTTGGGACATTGTATGGTGATAAGGCCTCGTTCAAGACATGTGAGTCTCAATACATTGAGGCGGAATTCTATCACATGAAGGGAAGGGAGAAATCCACAACAAAGGATATTACCAAAATTAATGCTCCATATGGTTTGGAAAAGATTCTAGTAAATCCATTTGCACATGTGAGTAAAGATTATGTGTTGCCTATCAGTCAAATTGATAGAATATACCCAAATCAAAATACTCTTATGGAAAGATCCATAATGTCAATTACTACAATCAATCCAGACAACATGGGAGAAATTGGTGATTCTCAAAGCAGTGATGAAATCCCAAATGGCGACGTCTTCATTTCAACTGTTGAAATCCAAAAAGTCTATACTTGTCCAATTAGGCCAGAATAATTTATGGCAACATCGGAGGTGAGCAATGATGTCAATTCTCAATCCATCATCTCTTCTTTATTACCCAAAGAAGACCTGTAATCATCAATCGGGTCAGAAATGGAAGCTTCTTCTTCAAGATGTGCAAATTTTGACATCTCTTATGATCATGAAAATTCTACATTATCATCTACTATTCATGTAGAAATGGAAGAAATAACACATGATAAAGAAGAATAGGAAGATCTCAGAGTTGCTCCTCCAGAATTTGAAGAGGGTATCTCTACCAACGTGGATGAACTCAGAGAAATAAATCTGGGTATAAAATAAGATCCACACCCCACTTTAATCAGTGCGGCCATGACTCTTGAAGAGTAGGAGATGTATATTTCATTTCTAAAGAAAAATAAGGATATATTTTCTTGGAACTATACATAAATTCTCGAGCTTGATCCAGATGTTGCTACTCATCATTTGGGTTTACCAGAAGAACATCGAGGATTTAAGAAAGCCGTGAGAAGAACACACCCATATTATGCTTCCAAAATTGAAGCTGAATTGGATAAGCTTATCAAAGATAAATTCATCATATAAGTTCAATATCCCAAGTGGTTGGATAATATTTTCCCTTTAAAGAAGAAGAACGGACAAATTAGAGTTTGCATCAATTTCAGAGACCTTAATCGGCATTATCCTAAGGGTGATTTCCCAGTTCCGATTACAGAACTTTTAATTGATGCAACAACTGGCTATGAAGCACATTCCTTCATGGATGGATATTCCAGATATAATCAAATCCGAATGGCCTCATAAGATGAGGAATCCATAGCCTTCAGAGCCCCTCAGGGTGTGTCTTGCTACTAGGTAATGCCCTTTGTCATAAAGAACGTGGTTGCTACATATCAGTGTGCCATGCATCATATCTTCAAACCCTTTCTAGGGACGTTTTTTGAATTCTAGGTAGATGATTTGGTGGTTAAATCCAAAAAACATTCTAATCACTTGGCTGATTTGGAATTCATATTCCGCAAGCTTCGACAACATAATTTGAAGATGAACCCCTTAAAATGTGCTTTTGGGGTAACCTCAAGAAAATTTCTCGGCTTTTTTGTATGCCATCGTGGTATTGAAGTTGATCCTGAGAAGACAAATTCAATCCTTGGTATGTCACCTCCTCGAAATTTGAAAGAATTAAGAGGACTTCAAGGAGACTTAGCCTATATTCAGTGTTTCATCACCAATTTGGCAGGCAAAAGTTTACCCTTCACCAAATTGATGATGAAGGGAGTCACTTATCAGTGGAATGAAGAATGTCAATAAGAATTCGATATTCTCAAGAAATACCTCTTGAGTCCACTAGTACTCATGCCACCAGTTGAAGGAAGACCACTTATCCTCTACGTGACATCTCTAGAGCGATCATTGGGTGCCTTTCTTGCTCAGAAGAATGACGCTGGGAATGAAAACAACCTCTACTACCTCAGTCGGACTATGCTTGAAGGATAAACCCGGTATTCAAGTATTGAGAAGTGCATCCTAGCATTAATCTTTGCAGTTCAGAAGTTGAGACACTACCTGCAACATCACGAGGTCCAATTGGTATCTCATAATAACCCGCTCAAATTCATCCTTAGTCGTCCAGTGCTTACAGGACGTCTGGCAAGGTGGGTAGTAATTTTGCAGCAATTTGATATTCAGTAAGTGTCTTAAAAGGAAATAGAGGGCCATGCTTTGGCTGATTTCTTGGATGAACACCCTTCAGTGGAAGACACATCTTTAGATATTGAACTCCCTGATGAGGAAATCTTCTCTATTCAAGAAAGTCCTCAGGCATGGGAAATTTATTTCGATAGTGCTTCCAGAAGTCCAACAGGGAGGAATATGGAAAATCCTAAATTCAACAAAGTTGGCTTAGGAATTGTGCTCATTTCTCCAGAAAAGGCAGTGTTACCTTATTCCTTCTTATTTTGGAAAGGTGGTACCAATAATGAAGCAGAATACCAAGCTCTCATCGCAGGCATGGAATTAGCACTTCAAGCACAAGTGAATCACTTAAAGGTTAAAGGTGATCCAGACCTGTTAATCAAACAAGTCAATGGGGATTATGCCATCAGAAAAGAAGAACTAATCCCTTTGTATGATTATGTCAGATAGTTAATGGCGGAATTCCCTTTGGAACCAACATTTTCTTATGTCCCGTGATCACAACATTCTTAAGCTGATGCACTGGCTAATATAGCCACAGCTCTGGAAGATCCAAATTGGGACGAGACAACCATCAGTATTTCCCACCATTGTGCAATTTCACATTATGTTCGAATCAGAACAGAGGAAATTAATGAAATTAGTCCCATTCATAAATCGTATAGTCATTCTACAGGATGGATGCCACCTATCAGGGAATACCTTCAAAATAGAATACTTCCACCTGATAGTTCCAAAAAAGAACAATCCGGTGACGTGTGGTCAATTTTACTCTTTATGATAGACCAGATCACCTAGAGAAAATTCTCTACAAACATGGTTTTGATGGAGTTCTCTTCAGATGCATTGATGGTGAAGCGACAATGGCTGTCATGAAAGAAGTGTATGAAAGAGTCTATGGTGCCCACTAGTCTGGACATAGACTGTCTGATCAGTTTCGAAGGCTTGGATACTTTTGGCCTTAAATGATACAAGATTGTGTCGAATTCACAAAGAAGTGTCATTCATGCCAAGTACATGCCAACTTCATTCATCATCCTCCAGATTTGCTTCATACAGCTAAATACTTGTGGCCATTTGCCACATGGGGAATGGATGTGGTGGGACCTTACCCTTCAGCTATGGACAAGTAGCTTAAGTATATTCTTACTACTTTTGATTTCTTTTCCAAATGGGCAGAGGAAATACCTCTTAAGGAAGTCAGTTCTAAATGCATTGTTAGCCTCATCAAGTCTAACATCATTACCAGATTTGGTGTCCCTCATACCATATTTATGGACAATGGAACCAACATCTATTCATCTTAGGTGAAGAAATTATATAAAAAATACAACATCAAATCCAACCATTCATCTCGGTATCATGCATCGGCCAATGGGAAAATAGAATCTTTCAACAAGACTCTATCAAATATACTACAAAAGATGGTGGATAACGATAGGAAATCATGGCCTGATAAACTCTTTTATGCTTTATGGGATTATCGGTCTACCACCCACACTGTAACTCGGTCAACTCCATATTCATTAGTATATGGAATGGAAACAATCTTTTTAATTGACGTTCTACTACCCTCACTCAAAGTTTCCATTTGTGATCAATCATCTACAGATGAACAATCTCAAAAGCGATTGAATGAATTGGAATGGTAAGATGAGAAAAGATTGTGCACATTGCACCACTTGGAAGTCTATCAGAATCGAATAACATGATATTTTAACAAAAAAGTTCATCTTCGTTCATTCAATCATGAAGAATTGGTATTAGTTCATATAACTCCAACGATACCAGGAAAGAAACCACCCAAGCTTGAGCCAAAATGGGAAAGACCTTACTCAATACTTAGGGTCTACTCCAATAGAGCTTATTCATTAATCTCGATGGATGGAGAACTCATCACTACTATAACCAATGCTATATTTTTTAAGAAATATTTTGTATAAACACAAAATATATCATCCATGGTTCGGTATGACCTTAAACTGCACCACCGTCCAACAAGACGTTAAACTGCATCATCAATGGTCCATGCATATGACCCTAAAATATTTGCACATATGTCCAACATGATGTTAAACTGTGTTCCCTTCACCGTCCTTGCTATATAATGTTAAACTATATACTAAAATTCCATGCATGTGACCTTAAACTATTCGCACTTTCGTCCAACATGACGCTAAACTTTATCATCCCTTTTTCGTCCAACATGGCATTAAACTATGAAAACATCCCTTACGTCCAACATGACGTTAAACGGAATCATCAATGGTCCATACATATGACCTTATACTATTTGTGTTACTTTCGGCCAACATGACGTTAAACTATGAAAAAAGTCCCCAATACGTCCAACATGACGTTAAATGGTGTACTCTTTTGTCCTTACTGCATGACATTAAACTACATAGTCATCTTTTTGTCCAACATGACATTAAACTGTGTTGTTTCCATCGTCCTAACTATATGATGCTAAACTATACAGAAAGTCCTTTGATACGTCCTACATGACATTAAACTATACTTTGTCCCTGCTACATGAAACTAAACTATACAACACCAATAGTCCTAACTGCAATACTTTAAGCTGCATAATCCCTTTATATGTCCTACATGACATTAAACTATGCATCGTTAAGGTTGTTGTTACCTCTTGTTTCTCACACTAAGTATGAATCACGTGAGCTTAGAAAAAAGTACCCAATACGTCCAACATGACGTTAAAGGGTGTACTCTTGTTTCTCACACTCTCTCTAGGCTACTAACCATGTGTAAGTCCCAACAACATCATTTTTTTGGTCATTGTCCCTAAGAACAACTTGATCATTAATTCATTCTTTAATTGAACTATGCAGACTTTGATCATTGCCTTCCAGGCTGGGTACGTAGGCAACCTCCCAAGGTTCAATCCCAAAACCAATCTCTTCACATCGGTTCAACTCCATCTCATATGATGTTGATTAATGAAACTAGACCTAGAATCAATATCTTTACATTGATTCACTTTTGTCCTTGCTATACGACGTTAAACTATACAACACTGTTTTCTCCAGTACGAAAATAAACTACACATATTCTTTGATACCCTCACCTGAGAGGGAACCATTATTTACATTGATTTTTCAATCATGTTTCATTTCAAAGACTACATGCATACATGGAAATTCCTATAACTTTTATCTTGCGATAAACCATCATTGCACTAAAATCCCTTTTTACCGTTCACGTGTACGAACAAAATTTGTACAGACGGTATTTCTAGAACTACGTGGGCTTGATTCCCATCTTTATAGGATACATAGGAATGTTCGAGTGTCCCTCGAATCTAGCCCCAAGTCTTTGGGTCTAACCCCAAATTCCACTTTCAGTCCCTTGGCTGAAAAGTCCCCATGAAAACACACACTGTGTATTTTTTATAATGGTCCAAGCTCTATGACCCTAAACTAAGATCTCTAATCCTTTTGTCCCACATAACGTATAACTGTAGTTTAAGAACTAAATATTGCTTGATTCCTATCCTTATGGGATACATAGTGAAGTCCAACATTTCATATCAAGACCCAACCACAACATGATTATGGTAAGCATTGATCTGTGTATCTCTGTATACATTGGGCAATTCCTGTGTTTATGTGTTATAATCCTAACCATAAATATTTTCAGATCTTCATAACCCTTTTCTTGACTTTTTGTCACAAAAAATGTCAAATTTCTGAGAGTTCTTTTACCTGACTATGAAGTACGTTCCCTTAGGCGGCCTTGTATAGAGTCTCCATAATAGATTTTTTAGCCAAATGATACTATTATCTGACTATGTAGCCAATGCCCTTAGGTGGTCCTACATAATTCAACCCCCTAACAGGTTTGTCATATATTGGTAACTTCATTCTTAATAAGAAAGAATCTTTTGACCTTATTGGTCTTAAATGATAGTATGTAGTGATCCACAAAAATAGCCATCCTTAACATATTTGTCAAATATCCTTTTTCATGATATGAAAGTATTCAAGTCTATGGTTTATATTCTCCTTCCCTATGTTTGGGTCAGACCTTCGTAGGAGTGATATTCATCCAGTTCTTCGATAATCTTGTTTGGAAATATCTTCTCCATATTCAAGTACCTCTTTCTATATAGCAAACTCTATACTTTGGAAAATTTGAATCTCCATAAACTTTCACTGGATTTTTAGAACTAGGAAAGAAAAATTCCAAGAGTTATTTTTCCTGACTATGCGACCTGTGCCCTTAGGCGGCCTTGTATAAAATGTCTAAAAAAAAGACTTGTTAGCCAAAAGATTCTATTTATTTGACTATGTATCCAATTCCCTTAGGTGGCCCTACATAATTCAACCCCCCTAACGGGTTTGTTAAATAATAGTAACTTCATTCTTGGAAACTACTTCTTCTGATTCCTTTTAGATCTTTTTTATATCATTCCTCAGATTCAAATATTCTTAAGCCATAGTTTACATATTTTCCCTCATACTTGAGTATGGTAATATGTTTTCAGATAAATTGTCAAAGAATTGAGTCAATTCTAATTCATTCTCTCAAAGAAATTTTGGACCTTAAACATTTGCCTCTGTATGTTCGACATGCGTGACTTTAAACTGCCAACAAAAGTCAAAGGAACACTGAATAAAAGTTATGTTCTAGCTCAATAAACATACATTTTGTATGATTTAGGTAATATTTAGAAAATTAAAAGATTCAAATTTTGTAGGGTTATTTATAATAATCCTAGTAAAAATCAAACTATGCTTACTAGGCCCATTAGACTAGGTAAAATTTAAAGCATGTAGAAAAAGAATGCAGGTACAAATGATTGAAGATAAAAGTGTTTTTCATTGATACACAGGAGATAGAAGGACATCCACAGACTGGAGTCTCTTCTCTTTTTCAAGAATTACAAGAGGCTTTCAAAATAACTCTTCATTTGATTTACGGCATCCCAAGATTCATCAGTAACCACCTGGAATTCATTCATTCAACTGGATACAATAAGAGATGTAGTGATACCAGCTCTTCTTGGAACAATTGTAAAAGGATGTTCTTGAGTGCGGTTTGAGAAAATTTTCTGCTGATCAAATAGTGACTCTATTTTTGTCCAAGAGACTTGGAAGATGGATACATGGATTTTAGAATGGAGCATTGGTAGTAAAGAACCATTTGGAGAGTGTACTCTTTTCAGATATTTCTCAAATTCCATGTTTGTCCTCTCTCCACCAACCGGCAGTGGAAAACATTTCATCCCATGGGTCTTCTATTTTCATATCTTCAAAGAAATGGCATGGTAAGAAAATTTGAAATTTCACACCATTGTTGTTGCTCTTAATGCGCAGCATTACTGAAATAGAGGAGTAGAAGTGAAGCTGCATTTCAGGCATATAGTACTTTGCATCTAGAACATTGACTCCTTGCAGATGACCATGACCATACAGGGACATGTAGATTCTCTATGGGAAATTAAGATGATATTTCTTCAAGTACTTAGCCAAATTTTGGAGAGTGTCGTTGCAAATATCATAGTAATCATGGACAACAATGTTCATCTTGTCATCAATCTTCTTGCTTGCCAGTTCATTAGCCATTCCAATTCCCTTGGGAGCCATTGAATCTGGACAAAATTTGAATAAACTAACTCTTAAATGGGTTTATTTTTTATAAAATTTTTGAAGGAATTCAGAAAAATTGGCAAAGGCATTAAGGTGCGCAAGTCTAAACATGGCGCGCATGTGTTGGTGTGCCACACTAGTTTTTGATGCGCAAGTATAAATCACTCAAGTCTAAACACCTCTACAGCAGTGCGACAATAAAGAAACAGTGGAAAATAGAGCAACCTGCATGGCGAAGGCCACTTGCACGGTGAGGGCTCAAAAGTTTGAAATCCCGATGCTTTGTACGGAAATGGGGACACATATTTATAGGCCACATCCATACCCTACGCGCCAATGTCTGTACAACTAGAAGTTGCATGCCATATCTTGCACGTCGCATCCTGCGCGCCAAGTGTTGCGCCCTGAACACTTGCGCGCTGTCTTTCCTTTCATTTTCTACTTTTCCTCAGAGTCACATCCTCATTCCTTTTAGATCCAAATCTGAGGGGGGACTTTTTTTAGGCTCTTTTTTCATCACATTGTCTAAAAAAATAGAAAGGGAAATGACTTAGCACAAATTGATTCATCCTTTGAAGAAAACATCAAAAATTGACAAAGGCATGAACAAGGATTCAAATACACAAGGTTCACACAAGTTCTGTCACTATCGCGCAAGTATACTTGCGCGCCACATAATGTTCACACAAGTGACTTGCGCGCCCTAAAGGATAACCGCCCAGGGTCTTCTCCATCCTATAAATACCCCCAGTGGGCCCCCATTTCATGAAGAAATTGTTTCAGAATTCACAGACAGAGCTCTGAATTCCCATGTCTCTTCTTCAGGTCTTCCGACCTCTTCTAAGGTAATTCTTTATTTAGAATGGATGGTCTAAACAGGATGAGTAAGGTCAAAGTGTTAGAATTCACTAACACTTGCGCGCCTAAGTGTTTTACCCTAAGGTAAATGAACACACTTGTGCACTGCCCTACTTCTTCATCAGAACTTGCCCGCCATCTTCTGGAAAGCCTCTAGGGATAATACCAAGGGTTTGAGCCAAGTCTCACCCAAGTATTACTCAAATACTAAAAATCGTGCAAGTACCCAAGTGTCGCGCAGGTATACCTGCATGACCAGGACTTGCGTGCCCACACAGTACCTACACGCCTACCAAGAATTGCACGCCCCTACCTTTTTGGGTGCCTTTCCTGCCCATTTCACCCCTCTTATGTCATTATACCTCTCCTATTCAAGATTCAGTGATCAAGACACTCTTCAAATCCATTTATGGCATGATTTCTTGATTTGGAATGATATCTTGATTTGGCTTCCTTATCTAAAAGGAACTCCGTGGACCATCTCTCAAAATATAGTGATTTATAGATCATTATGTCACTAAAGATTGAGATTTAATTCATTCAACCACTTCCTTTAAGATGAGAGAATCCTTACTATGGGCTTCCCTTTCAGGAGTATGCCCTAATCTCAAATATGGTCTTCCTTTTCAAGAGTAAACCCCAATCTTAAATATGGGATTCCATTTAAGGAGTAAGCCCCAATCTCAAATATGGTCCTCATTTTTAGGAGTAAGCCCCAGTCTCAAATATGGGAATCCTCCTCAGGAGTAAGCCCCAAGTCCAATAATTTTTCAATTCTCTTAAACTGGGCCTCTTTTTCAAGATTAATCCCCAGTTTTAATTTCTCTTAACAAATTTGAATTTACTTTTGATTTTGGATTTCTTTCTCAGGAGTAAAACCCAATCATAAGTCCACTCCTAACATGGGAATCTTCCTTAGGAGTAAGCCCCAAGATTAGAGTATCCAAATCTCTATAAAGTACATATACCTTTATGGACCCTATTCATGGATTTCTTCCCTGAAATAAATCTTAATCCTCATCTATTTTGGGTAGTCATAAACACATAAGCCCCACATCATTGCATCTTTCATGGAACAATTGTCTGGTTTCACCAATACCTCTTGTTTATCACACCGACCATGACTCATGTGAGATTAGAGTGTAAAAGTAATCATGACTTCTTTATTTGAGCCATCAATCATGCATAAGAATCATACTCCCTTATTCGAACTACGTGGGTTCTGATTCCTTTTCCAAAACAAAGGATATGTAGGTTGCAAATCAATGGGTACGATCCCAATTATGAAATAATCCATGTCCTCCTAAATGAAAATAAACATCAACTGCCCCACTGAGTGGCTTTAAAACCAGAATGGTCATCATAATGACCAAGATACTTTTATGTATTTTAAAGATACCATAAACTAAGAATCTCTAACAAATACAGATGATTCTTCATCGATGAAGAACCTCAAATACATGTAAAAGATTCTATGAATTTCTTATATATCAATCATTGATTGTCACACTAAAGGAAAGCTCATTTTAAACTTGGTAATGTAATATGGATTCACAAACATAACTTAAATCTATAAAGAGAGTCCCAGAGTAGACAATAATTCCCCTAAAAAAATTGTGATCAGTCCGACCTCCCGTCCTCTCGACCAATGCAATTTCCTAAGCCTCATCAGTTCACAACTAATGAGCGCCTACCTTTAGAAAGTAGGTCCAAATGGATATGGAATCATTGGATGTTTCTGGTTTTATGAACAAACCCATTAGAAAGTGATTGGAATGTTTGAACCTTCAATCAATGAGGTCATCCCCGATTCCAGAGGGAACCAATTTCTTTGTGATTATTCTATTAACTCTAATATCCATGGATAAGTACCATGTTAATGTGATTAAATATATATGTTTATTTTATGATCAATTATTCAGGACATATTATGATCATTTTATTGTTTAAATGGAATGTGTTTTTAATTTTTACCTTTCAATAATTACTGTACATATTTATTCATGATATCTTCTATTGTATGCTAACACTTATTGAGCATATAAGCTAACCCCTTTATTATGTTTTATTTGCCAATGATACAAAAAAGTTTCTTTTTATTTTTATGGAGTGATATTCTAAGGGTAAATATGGTGTTCTCAATGAAAACACATGGTGTATAATATATTTTCAATTATAATGTGATTTTAAAGTATGTAACTTGTTTACCAATATTTAAAAACTATTTTTCCCTTTTCCAAGAGATTACTTATATCTTATTCCAATGTAATAATGCATCAATCAACTTTGGGTTACATGAGTCAGGTTCTTTAAATTTACAATAAGATTCAGAACTCCTTAGGATTCTCTATGAATTAGATGATGGAACTTTTGGAGTTCTCTTCACGTACTTGGGATTATTATATTTGGAACATCTACTCATAATGTTCCAAATTCTTATAAAAAATAAAAATTTTAGGGCATCCTTCTATTATATTACAAAACCTCAATATTTTCATTCAATAACACTTTACATCCTAATTGCAGATATAGATTTATATTTGTTTCTAAAAAAATTGATCAATATGTTTAGGGATATTTACCCTCTCTTTTAAAAAGTTCAACCTCTCTTCAATATCTCTAATCTACTAATATTTTTTGCATCCATTTTTGAAGCTAAAATTTAATCTTTGATTTGGATTATTTAGGAACTACTATATTTATTTAGATTTTACTCTTAGTAATTGTACACATACCTTAAATTTCTTCTCTATGGTAATTTGGTTTCTAATACCTTGGGAAATTTCCTTAAGAAAATCAATTTTATATTTAAATTTAAAAATAATTTCAAAAACATAATTTTTATAATATAATTTATATTGTTATATTATTTTATCCTCCTCAACTAGTTATGATTGGGGCTCAATGAGATCATAATTTATAGATTTAAAACATTGAACCATTTTTGTGTTTAGATTCTTCTCCTTGAAATTATCTTTGAGATTTACCAAAATTATATTGATATACTCTAAATCATCAAAATTATAGTTATTATTTTCTATTAGGATAGTATCAATATTATAAAGCCTTGAGTTTAGGATTTTCAATCTATCCATCTCAATTCTCAACACTTTATTTCAAATGTCCTAATTTTTTTTCTCTTCTTTTATATTTTGTTTATCTTATTTTAAACGTTAATCCAATTATAATGAAAATTGTAAAACTTTTGGGTTTTCTTCCTTAGGACTTCCTCATCAACAATTGTTTAAAACGTACTTGCCCTATCATCCTCCTCATTTGTACCTGAATGTTCATCGAATTAATAAATGGATTCATAATCTAGGTTTCTCATACCTATCTTCTCTATTTTATTGGACATACAAAATTTAAACTCACTCATTCTAAAAAATAGTTCCAAACCATGTTAATCCACCAAACATATTCTTTTTTTGGAATATTCCACTTTTTCCATGGTATACTAGATTATATGTTAAAAATGAATAATCAACATCAACAATTGAATGGAATAAGGAAAATAAATAAAATACAATAAATAAAAAAAACAATTTTAAAAAAAATTATGTCGAAGGATTGATTAAATAACTTGGAAGGATGGGGGTGAATTAGGGAATACGTACTTTTCAATGGTCATTATACCCTTAAAGATCTTTACCTCTCAATTATAGTGTTCACATTTACATTATCTTCTTGAATCGTTGAAATTATTACCTTTTTCATAACTAATCATTAAATATTAATTTTCATTATTATTATCAATATCAATAATATCTGGTGACTATTCCTGGTAATTAAATAAAAAATCAAAAGAAGACATTGGTTTTTAATTGGTTAACTATAATGGGATATTCCAAGAGCCTACATTAGACATTCTACCAGTGCACCAAAATCACTAAACTTGCCAACAATTTCTTTTGGATAGTCTACTCATGCTAGGCTCACAACATTATAATGGTTCAAGGGAGATATAATATCTCCCAATGATGACTTCCCTCACAATTCCCTCTTATTCAAATTTCCTTATAAGTGGACATAATTGGAACACATTTTATAGATAAATATCAACTATTTTTTTGTGATTTTAACCAACTATAGATTGGTACCCTTGACGCCTTCACTTTCTTATTCACGGGTTAACTATGAACATCCCCTAAAGAACCTTATTTCCATGATATTTCAAGGAATCTTATTATTTTTTGGTGAAATATTTATAAGGTGTGATTTAATTTTTTTATAGTGAAATTATTGATCTCATCTTAATTTTGAGAAAATTACTAAAATGCCCTTAATTTTATGGATTCCAAACTCCTCTTTCTTTCCCCTATATTCTATTATTTAAAATGAATTTATCATTATCAATTTTCTTATTTTTAAGGTATGTATTAATTTTGGAAGATCTTACAATTCCTTCTTCACATTTTTTTGGAATTTTTAGGATTCATATTCAATTATTCCGTATAACTATTAGTTTATAAGTCATAAAGGTATAATAAATTCACTATGCGTCTTGGGTTTTAATTGGATAGAATATTATCATTTATAAAGGATATCACATCATACAAATATCTCCACCGAAAAATATTGTATTTATATATATATATATATATAAATATGGAAAACTAAATAATACACAGCTCCTCAAAAATGGTCTTAAGCCATTAATTCAATATGACCCATGATGATAAATTTTCAATTAGATGGTTCTAACCCTTAATTTATGAATAATAGTATGATACTATGCATTTTAAAATAGTTAAAGACTACAACTATTTTCTCCTCCAACCATTGATGTACACTATAATGAGGAATGTTATTCGAAGGTGTAAGATCCTATGGAATAGCCATCAGTTCCATAGTGTAATATTCTATTTGAAAATGTTTTTATATTTTGATAAAAACATTTTCAACATGTTTACCATAAATATTTGGTATTTTATATACTTATATAGTGCAATACCCTCCATTTCCACAAAATTGAACCGCTTATTTGATGTATATATTTCCCTACATCATAAATATATATCAAATATATGAACACTAAAATAAAATCCCCACGTACCATTTAAATATATGAATATGTTTCATGGTGAAAATTCCATAATCCTATGATGTGGATATTTATTTATGGTTTAGGAATCACCATGAATCCATTTCAAACAACTCATACAGTGTAGGTCAGGGGATTGAGATATATTTAGATAAAATGTATCTCAATATGTGAAGGATTTTATTTGTGGTATGTTATACTACATCACATCCTTCAATTCATGGGATTTAATGTGATTTACTCCATTAAACTATGACATATCCCATCATAGGATAATAAAAAAATAAAATATTCACATATGATATAGTTTGACCTTCCACGATGCAAGATAAATGTTTCAGCGATGAAATATCATATCCCATTATATAGTGGGTAGATGATTCTTCCTAGGATTTAAAAAGATGGTAGTTATTATCATTTGTGATTTTTAAGATGATATGTGTGCCATATAAAATGGTGGAGCTTGGTCTATTAGAAAATAATAGATATTATATTATGTTTTAAATACATTAAACATTCTTATATCTCTTGAGTCCCACATAAAAATTCCCCTCATTAGTGTGGCTATTAATAAACATATTTTCTTCCTCAATATGCCAGTTGCGTGTTATAGTGTCTTCTCTAGACTTTCTCTATGCTTAAACACTACAAAACTAACATCTTATCCCATGTGCATTCTTATGCCTTCATTCAGGCCCTCATGTTTAAACTCGTTCATGATTTGATACATGTATTTCTTTATACCATAGTGCCTCCATGTATTGGATGAGAATTGGTTTACCACTCTTTTTCAATGCATGGTTGAGTGAATACTTGTATTGGCTATCCAATGATGACCATTTTTTTCTAAGTCCTTATCTCATACCTTATAAAAAATCATAATCCTCTACCATAAAATTACTTTGGTATATAATTCCTTCATCATATATAACTCTCTAAACATTATACCACAAAATAACTACCTACAACATATAATACTTATTAAATTACATCAACAAAAATTCATTCTATATTAATATTATTGATGGACTAAATCCATAACTATCCAACAGTTTATTATCAAAAAATATAATTTTTTATTGTAAAAAATTACATTATGAAATAATTTTAATAATAATAAAATATTGTTAACAAATCCATTCTAAAAATATATTGCTTAAACAACACCCATGTTATAATATGGGGAAAATTAAGTGGATAATTATTATATATTTTTTAATAAGGATTAATACACTATATATATAAAATAAATTCCATAATAAAAAAATATAAATATCTTGAATATAGAAGAGTATATGTTATTAGAACCGAGGATCATAAAAGGTAATATAACTCCTGAGAAGATGAAAATTCTCATTATCATAGTAAAAAGAGAAAAATATAGCCAATATTTCTGGATCAGACCAGTTATTCAAAAAAAGGTAGAAAACGAGAAGAATCTATGATACCCAATATTATATATGTAGTGTGAAATAATGATTAAATTAGAATATAAGAAATAAAATAATACACATTGTTGTCCAGCATATGTTGGTTCAATCCTTTAAGGAAAAGGAGTTTTTATGATCTTAATTATCATATTAAATCGAGTTTATGAAATGAAAGTAAGTAGATTATTAGAATGAACTTGGAACTATGAAATCTACAAAGATGAGGTTTCAGGATACTATCATTAAATATCTAATTGAGGTAAATGAATTGATATTGAGGATGAAAATTGGATTACTTTAATGATGTGACATCCAATATTGAGTGAAGATCAACTATAAGTGGTTGAATCTTGTTGCAGAGAACTGGTGATATCTAGTATAATTAAATAAACATAGCGTAAATTGTTTGTCTCTTTATTATTATAAACACTCACAAATGTAATATGGTGAGAATGATTTGGTAATAATAATAATTTCCCATATATAATTATATTTTATTATAAAATTAATTGGTGAAATCTATGATTTGGATGACAATGATCACATGAAGGAGTAATTGTATGATATTTGGGGAATTGTTGTAATTAAACTGTGTATTTCCCTTCCCTTCTATTTTTCATTTCATTTGGCGGTTGTATTGAGTGACAAAAACCTACTCCCTAATTTTTCTTAATTAAAAAAAGAAGGTTCAAATATATATGTGTTATAATTTTTATAAGTTTTATTTTTTATTTTCCATATTATTAGAAAAATAAAATTCACCCTACCCTTTAGGAGTCTTTTTTGATCCTATTTATATTACAGTGGTATCAAAGCATATTATTACCTTTAATTAGATAAACTTTTTCCTTAGCCTAGTATTTTTATCATAATATATAATGTTAGTGTTTAAAGACATCATTTAAAAATCTATAATGGAAAAATATGTATGTGTCCCTATTTCTTTATAAATGGGAGTTTCATTCAAGAAATTGAAAAAGGGGAGGAAAATATTGTCCAAAAGGTAGAAAAAACCATTAAATATAAATGTTAAATCCCAACCTGACTAATATTATAATTGTGGTATCTATTTTGATAAAATAAATTAAATGATTCTTCTTATGAATCATGATTAATCTATGATCAAGTGGGTTTTAATGAATCACTTATTGATTTATATTCTATAATTTATTATTATCAAATGAATTTTATTATTTTTTTCAATTATATATTTTCAAACATCTATTTAATTCATGATGAATATTTATCACTGGAGTTAGAAGAAAATTCTCTAGATGATACATTGTATAAAAAGGTTCAAAATAGTGTAACTCTTACAATTTTTTTTGTAGTTAAGGATTAATATATCTCAATTTGTAATGAAATATTTTCTTTTCATTAAATAATAGAAAATATTTATATTTAAAAATATTGGGTTTCAATATTTTTTAAGAAATTACTCCATTGATTTGAGAAATTAAAAAATATCTCTTTTAATTTCAATGAATCTTAGTTAGAGGTTAAAAACTAAATAAAAGATAAAAATAATTATCCATTTAAGACAAGTAAAAATTATAATGGAACAAATGGGAGGTAAAAAATAATTAGATGAAATATTGAAATTATTTTTCATTTATATGAATACACTCAGTATAAATTTCTTTAACCTAGAAGTAATGTTGAAAAATTTAGAATCAACATAGGTAGAATTAAACAAAACGGTTGAGAAAATATATTGAGTTAACTAGAATTAATCTTAAATGAGTATTCATTTTAATAAGACTTAATATAGTTGTAAAAAGTGTTTGAAATAAACTATTTAATAACCATCAACAATCTTATAAAACAATGTAACAAAATATCCTAACAAGAACTATTGTTCAAATGTGGATTTTATGGTTAGTTCATGATTAAAATTGAAATATAGACAAATATATATAGATAAAAATTATAGGAAGCTTATTATAGTTTCAATAGTGACCATAAGAACATACCAAAAGATAATATCCCCAAATAGTGTTTAAAATATGTGTGTTCTATCCATAAAAGAAAAATAGGATCTAAATATGTCTAAAATAAACAAAAAATAAACATAATATTGTTTTTAGGAATATTTTTTTGATGTTTAGACAAAAGACCATGGATTGATCGAGATATTTTTTATTAAATAGAAGCTATATAAGGTTATAATTTAGTGATTCAGGTCAAAATTTAAAACAAACCATTTTATATAGAAAAAACAGTCGAAAATCAAAATCTATCAATTATGAAAATATTTGAAAATATCAATAACTTCCTTAAGAAATTCAACAATAATTCCCACTTTTATTAATAGTTTAGAGATTAACATCCTTTTCAAACCAATATAGTTTCAGGATTATAAAACAACAACATAATAATAAAAAAAAAGAATGTAATTGATAGGTATACCTTTTTGTAAAATTATAAGAATAAGCTTGAACAATTTACAACCATGAAGAATGATGGGTATGATTTCACACCTAAAATGAGAAGGAACTTATATTATGTTACTAGATTCTACATAATGGACTACTATAAGATAAATATAATTATAAAGAAATTTATTTAGAAGAATTAAATTTAATGGTAATAAATCCAAGAGAGATAATATCAGATTGGTTTTATTGATGAATTCATCAATGATGATTTAGAATGATTTCCCAAAATGGGTTTTCCAAAGGATACAAGAGATTTCTATGAACGGTGAAAAAATAGAAACATTTCTAACCAATTCATGAAATAGTTTTATGAATAAGAATATTTATTGAAGAATATTATTGAATCACCTATGATTCAAAATTCTAATACAGTTTCTAATAAATTAAATACTAAATTAATATTGAAGAATAAAAATTTAGAAAAAAATTATTAATCATATGTCTTGAATAATTGGAATAGGATTGGAAGATAGATTAAGATAAAAATAATTGAAGTTCATGGGTTTTTAAAATAAAATCCATGACACCCATCTTGAATTTGAAAGGGAATACATGGATAATGTGATCCCAAAATTCTATACCAAAAAATAAAGAAGTTTCTAGGTTCATAAACAAGTCAAAAACCATATTTATCTCGCTATAAATATGATAGAAAGTATCCCTATTCCCATAATGGAATATTTTTTATATATTATGCAAGGAATTTTAAGTGGTGATTGAAAATGAAGAATTGGTAAATGTTTTGATCATTATATTGCCTGAATAAAAATTCATCATTGAATACATCAATTGGTATTATATTGTATCCTTTTAATACAAAATTTTTTATATCTTAATTAGCATTAGATATCAACTGGTCCCTAAAATATTGGAATATTATTTCAAAATATTTAACTGGTATTGATTAACACAATTAATGAGAACTATTGTGGTAATAAAATGATATTTCAATAGTTTTAATATTTATTTATTAAATATAGAATATAGACATCCTTTTAAAAAAATAATGTTATAAGTATAACGATTAAATTTTCCATATTGTTTTTGATTATATCATTTCTTATTATCATTAGGGAATGATTGTTAAATAATATGGTGGAAAATAAACTTTTACATGACTATTTTGATGCATTTGTTGAAATTGGTTGTATGTTTATGGATTTATTTTAAAATTAGTTTTTTTGTATCCCTTAAAAGGTTATGTTTGATTCAGTATCACATTTCCTTCTATATGGATAGATTTTTTTTTCTAAATTTATCACTCTTATTTTCAATTTTATGTAATCCAACATAGAAATAAATTTGACTATTTTATGAAATATTTCCATGATGAATGTGGGGTAATTCTTATCTCATGTGAGTTGAGAAATTATCTCAATATGGGGGAGAATAAAAGATGGGGGATAAGTAAAGGGGATAAGGTTTTCTTTGAAATAAGGATGTGAATAATGTTTTTTCTAGAACCAATACTTCATTTATTTTAAATAGAGGATAAGAATATAATTTCCTTTAAGAGATTATTGAGTATTGATAAAAAGTCAATATGGTTATATTTAAGTATCCAATTATATTGTTGAAAATAATTTTTTATTATTTTCAATTTTTTATTAATAATGTTATAAAGGGAAGTCAATGTGTGTTTAATTTTTTAGTTATATAGGAAGAATATACCCAACGATAGAAGATGAATGTGTCACCATGAGTTTATCGTAAAATTATGATGGAGATTTCTTTTATTGAATATATAAAGAGATATTTTTATGATTATAATGACCAAGAAACGAAATAATGCATGAAATGTGTCAAAAAAATTAGATGATTAGTGAGATAATGTTATTTCCAACGAAAAAAGAAAAATTTTATGTACTTTGTAAAATAGTTTAAAAGTAGTGTAGAAGTTTATAATATTAAATGGATGTTGAAATGAACATCTTGAATAGTTTGTTAAGATGTTATTGAAGAAATATGAAAGGAGGTTAAAATATTAAAGAACATCTAGATGGATTATTATATAAATCATCTATGTATTGTCTAACATATAAGATATTGTGTATAGGTTTAAAGATCACATGAATGAAGGATGGAAGTGAATGAGTTTTAATTTGATCATATAAGAATAGTTATTCACATGGAAAAATACAAAGTTGATAATAAAGGTTGAAAAATACATTAAAAGAAAATGAATGGGTTCAGATTTATTATGATAATTACCACGATTTTTTGAATTTTTTAAGGTGATTTAATGTGGTAAAATATCTATGAGTTGATCATATGTTGTTTTCAACTGACTGAATGAATTCTAGAAATTCTATTTAGGATTGGAAATTTTATATGTATTTAACTCTATCTTGATCTTTGTATGATTCAAAAAATTTATAGGGTTAATGTATCCTCTTTCATACGGTTTATATATTTTTTAAGGTTCATATATCTATAAGGCTTAGTTACATATCTTTCTACGGTTCATGGAACGTCCAATGGATTCTTCTTAATAATGCATAAGGATTTTAATATATTGTATAATACGTATTATGTTTATTAACTATTTTTCATGGCGTTGAAAAAAATTATTAGGTATAATTATATCACTTCATAAAATTATAAGTTTACATTGTAAGGTATATTAAATCTCTATAAGGTTAATGAGAAGAAAAATTTGGCAAATTCTTGAAGCCTATGTTGAGACTTCAAATATTTTATCTATAATTCAATGTACGGTTTATGTGGAGTTGAACATATGTTATTCATTGATTTCAAATTTTTTTAGATTTTAGCTCTATTGATTTAAGCCATATATTATTATTGAGTTGTATTATAACAACATATAGTTCATCACTTCCAAAAAATTTGAGAAAATCAGGATTTATAGAATAATTATTATTATGAAAATTTATAACCATGTGATGGTTGATCTAATCATTATTTATTAACATATATAAAATTTATTATTTTCCTATAAATGATTTAGAGAATGGTTCTTATATTATGAAAGGGAATATTAAAAAAATAAATTTTTAAGTATGTAAAAAATCTATAATTAATATATTATAAAATTTATATATTGTGTGGGAGATAAAATGTTAATATACATTTTAAATTACTCAATGTTTCAAATATTTAAATCTAACATTTGATTTAATATGGGAATGAGAAATACAATTTTTAATGATTTCTAGTAATAATACATTCATGATGAAGACTAAAAATTCAATATTTATATGATCTCATACCATAAAGAAATATCCACAATACAATAGATAATGTTGTATGATTTTAATAACGATAATTATATTGTTTAATTTTATATATATATATATGAAATTTTGTTTAGTAATGTGATGCTATTTCTACAAGGACAAATTATAGCTTAATTTAGATAAGATAATAAAATAATAATGGTTAATTTTATAATATAATTGGGGAAAATAGTTATGGTACAAATAAATAATAGTATCTTGGGAGCACTCCCATATAAGAAATTGATAAATAGTAGGTGGATAATCACTGTAGTAATTCAAATAAGACATTTAATTTTTAAAAATATATAATAGAATTCAATGATATAAAATTATAAAATGTTGGATGAGGGAAGAGAAGAGGTGGTCAAAAATAAGTAGAAAAAACTAGAACACAATGAAAAATATTTTGAAGAATAATGTGGCAAGTTTCAACAAATAATAATAAGAATAAGAATCAAACCTATTTTTTATTATATATAATGTTTGAAAGAAAAAATAATAAATGAAAAGGAACCCATGTTACCATGTATTATAAATGTTGTGAGAAATAAACTAGAAAAATAATATATAAGGGGGTGATTGATTCACATTTTTTCCACTATATAGTATATTGATCCTTACTAATTGAGTGATATTTTTATTTCAGATCATATAATATGGAGTGTGATAGAATCTAGTACGGATACTTCTTAGAAATATCTTGAAACTGTGTAATAAATAGAGATCGATTTTAATGTTATTATTCTTGAAGATCCAAATATTGTTTGAGATACATTATTGAGGAAGTATTTTAAATCAGTTAGATTTAGTGAAATCCAATTTTTTTGTTGATATCTTTATCAATAGGATAAATCAGGTTTTTGGGAAGTAGTGGTATCTAGTATAAATTATCCATGATATTGGGTACTGCTCATATGTGTAATATGGTGAACACTCACCTGTGTAATATGATGTGAATGGGTTTTTATTATAACTACAAATCTATAATTGAAATTAATTATAAGTTTATTGTGGATAATAGAAAACTCAAATTATACTAATAACACCAAGGTGAAAGTTTCTCTACTTGGACCAAGACATGTAAAATAATTATTACCTTTTTATTAATTTTTTTATTTCATGTTGTGCGCATTATTGATTCGAAAAAATAGATCCATTTTTTTCTTAATTTGGAACAATTTTTCAAATAAAAAGGTGGTAAAAAGTATATAAATGTAAATTTAAAATTGTTAATAAATTATAAACACATGATTATCCCCTATCTTGGATATCTTTATGGATCATACAATCATTTTAAAAAAAATTTGATACCTCAATATTTAGTAATTAATAAATAAAATTATTCAAAAATATAAAATAATATAACTAATACATTTATTGTAATTTTTTTTATCTTATATAACCAAGTATTTAAAGAAATGAAACATTCAAAAGATTTAAATTAAAGGTTCATATTTAAATCTTGTATAAAAAACAATTATATTTATTCATAAGAAATAATATTTTTGAGAAAAAATAATGTTATTCAAATATATTATTAAAATTACTTCCATCTAAATTAATAAAATTATATTTTAGTGTTTATTATCATATTTTCATAACATGTGGTATTCATGTCCTCGAAATATCTTGCAATTCTAATTTAAGGGATGAGAGCCTCTACTTTAAAAATTTATAGATTTTAATGATCCAATGATCACATAAACATATTAAAATTTCTAAAAAAACCTATTTTATATTATATAAAAATATACAACAAATGAATTCACAATATACCTCCATAATTGTTAAATAATGATGTCATGTTAAGGTAGCCCAGCCAAATAAACCATAAAATCTACCTAATATAAAAAAACCCCAAAAGAATATTCACAATCTAATTAAAACCGAAAATAATGAAAACCCTTGACCCTTTCACATCCTATTTAAATAATGACATATATTAATAGAAAAACCTTTAATTATTCCTTTACATAAATGACATATATGCCTAATTTTATGTTGGGTTCTCACATCACCCCCCAAAAAACCATTTTTCAAAATTATAAAAAAATGTAATCTTTAACTATCCAAAATCCCCAAGAAATAAATTGGGAAATAAAAAAGAAGAAATAATAAGAAAATATAAGGGGGATATTGAATTATTAATTTTTATTTTAAATAGATAGTCCTCCAGAATCATATGAAAATCACGGGGAAAATGGAAGAGGAATAAAAAAATGAATGAATCTATTAAAGGGGCTCTTATTTAGGATAAATAAATCATGTCAAATGGGAGTGTCAAAATAAATAGCAGTGTTTTATGGGAAATGGAAAAAATAATGGTTTCTAAAAAATTAAGGGTTAAGGGTACAATGATCCTAGATTGGGGATACTAGGTACTAGGTTGGAAACCCTAGAAAAAATCACCACTATGAGGATAATAGATTACCCAATACTACAAAAAAAAAATTATACCAATTTTATCTCTAAAGAGTAAGGGTTTCACTTCTTAACTTCACATGAAACATCAATATACAAACCAAACCTCAAACCATACCCAAAAACAACTATGAATTCATCCTCAAATTTGAAAATCCAAGAATGAATCCTAAAATTATAAATGAACAAAAATCAATAACTAAAATATTTAAATGATCTTGTGCTATCACCAATTTAAATTACATTGAAAACCAAGGTTTCCCTTTATTTCAATCCACCAATGACATGGGTAATTATAATCCTTGCACTAGAAGACATTTGATACCTATGAATTTCACGGATACTCTCAGTAAATAATTCATGATCCCACTAAATCTATAATTCATAACAAAATTACAAACACATTAACCCAATCATTCATCACTTACATGATACAAAAAACCTAAATTTATCCTAAATTATTAAATACCCAATCATTCAAACATCTAAAAAACATGTTTATAACTAGTATGATACCATAAATCCCAAATTAATCCCCATACTACCAATAAATTATTCACTAAAACAAATCAACTTCCAAACAATCTTTAAAAAAATCGTCACCCAAAATCCACTCAAACAGTAACTGAAAAATTCCTAATCAAAACATAATTACAAATCCAAAATTATCACCATGATTTTGATATAGTATTCTAGAATCATTAAAATTATCTAACACCCTAACACATCAATATCACAAAGATACACTAATTCCATTACAATACTTGAAGAATCTAGAAGCTAATATACAATTCCTCTTACTATGATCCAACTATATGAGTCAACTCAGGATTAACATTTCTACCGTACTACTGATTTTTAATTTATTAAAACCAATTATATTAAAAAAATATATTTATAAAAATAATTTTTTAATTTAAAAAACATAGAATAAATTAATTTTCAAAATATATTTATTTAGAAAACAAACTCATTTGATAATATATTTTTAAGGAAATATTTTATCATTTATAATTTTCCAAATAAATTTATCAAGAATGGAATTGTATTAGAATTTTACTCCCAGATCCATTATTAGAACATAATTTTTTTAATAATGAATAAAAAATTAAATTAAAAACATTTTATCTACCTTTATTTACATAATTAAAAGAAATTAATAATCACAAATATCATGAAATAAAGATAAAATACCTTACAACATAAAAAAATGATTTTTCAAAATATATCTAAATACAAAATACTATCATGGAGCATAAATTTCATATCATGAAACTATGAGGGAATAGAAATAAATGGGAACATTTCACAAAAAATAATAATAATATATTTCTGTAATATTCAAAAAAATTTATATTTTAACAATACTATGGAATCCATCCTTTTTATTACACAAATGTTTATTTCATTACACAATGATAGAATCTTTAAAGTCTACTGTCTTGAAATAAAGGTGCATAATACTTGAAAAATTAAATCATTATTCTATTCCAATTGAAAGGAATATTCATGTTTCAACCTATATACATTTATTTCATCTTATATACTGGGGTCATACATCAATGGAAAGGGTGAGGAGAAGGCCGAGTAAGGAAAAACAAGTGAAAACGTTTACCTGGGAACATGAGTGATATCAATTAGAACATGAGGAATATATTAAAGGAATGATAAATAGGCATATAATTGAAATAATAAATTGAATCCTAACTTGAAAATGTGGATAAAAAATTTAATTTAGACATTCATAATCATATCACCAAGTTTCATCGCTAAGGTGTCATAAAAATTACCAAGGTAATTCACAATGGTATCATAAAACTTGTCATCTCTAGAGTTTAATTTAATTAGCCAATATATTGGTGTACTATTAAGGAACACCATTAATATGTATTTATTTTCATGTGATACACATATAAAATAGTCAAACATTTCCTAAATAACTTATAGAGAATATAAGAGATGGTTTTTATATCAAAATCACTGTGTTTTAAAAAAAGTGTTTAAAAAAATGATCATTAAACCATTTATAACCTATAGAGAGAGAATGAGGGTTTTATGTATGTAAAATAAAATAATAAAATATATTATTTTTTTATCGTGATGAATATTTCTGAAAATGAAATAGGTTTGGGTATTCACATAATTAAAATAAGAAATTTCTTTAAAAAAAGAGAGAGATTTTGAGACGAAAATTCTATATCATAATGGCTATGAAACATGGTTTTACAAGACATTAAAAAGAAAAGGGATGGGGGTCCCCCATTCATAAGAGATTCATAATATATCATAAGGATATAATGATATAGAGATAAGAAAATATTATGGAAATTTTCAAAACATACCACATAAAAGAGAATTTGAATGAAAATGGAAGTGGAGAATTCCCTTATGAAAATTAGGAAACCTAACGATGTTACTTAAATTTTTAAAAAATGAGTTGAAGAGAGAGAAAATGGTATCTCATCATTTGGAAATAAAATTGAAATCAACAGGGATATATAATAAAATACCCCAATATAAAAAAATGTAAATTAAAAGACATAATATAAAAGAAGTCTCTGACTAAAAGAGGAGGGTGAAAGATTTCATTACCTTGAAGAGTAACTTCAAAAACTCAAAGGTTGGGATCTCCGGAGGATTGAAGGAAACTTGAGAGGACTCTATGAGAGGTAAAAAGGACATATATTTGTTGAAGATAATTTTCTAATGAATGGAATGATAGAATGGGTTTGTATTTTTAGAAAGAGTGAGGGAATATTTTATTATTTTCCACGGGACCCCTCATTAGTGGTATTTGAAAAACCATGGACTTTACCATGGTATTTTCCCACGGTTTTGTCCACATGGGAAACCTCATATCACATTTTACTATACAAAAGTCGACCATAATTTTATATTAATTATTACATCAATATGATGTCATTAAGTGCACCGAAAACTCAAAAACTGTATTTTTCCTATTCACCAAAAAACAAAACATTTTATAAAAATACCATAATTCACCCTAACCTAATATCAATGTTCTGAATTCTGAAATTAACTCTATTTTCAGAATATAATTTTTAAATTATGGGATATTTATTTTTTTTGTAAAATCACTATTTACCCAAAAATACTAATACTTAACTAATAATTTCTGAAACATGTATTTACTTATACTTTTCTATCAAATTACCATTCAAGATGACTAACTTATATTTATACATTCATAAGTGAGGTTACTATTCCATTGGTCGCATTACTATTCATAAGGGTAATATTACTATTTGTAATTAACTATTCATCAATGATTAAGTTGAAGATATTTGACTCTATATTTTGTAATGATCACAACTATATAAGACCATTGGTTGAAAATCATTCCACATTATTAATTATTTAAAGTATAAAAATATTTTAAAAAATTATCTTGTAATTTCATCAATAATATGAAACTTCTAAAAATTCCTTCAATATTTATTTTGACAATTGAAATTCAAAAATTTTACTATAATAAGAAATAAAAATTTTATTTATACAAAAAGATTATACAGAAAACCTAATTCCTAGTTACATATACCCTTATAACACAAGAATATGACCTAAGAGTAAGGTCTGAAATAGTTATAGATTCTTGGGGATGCTCAAACAACATTTCCCAAGTTGTGATTTCAATCGGATTGAAATTCCCCTGAAGGAAATTACGTACAAGCATAATATGTTGAAGCTCTGCTTGGGCTTAGTCCAGAGAAAATACCAATGATGCTACCTCCATCCCAATATCTGATATATGGGCTTCATATGTCCTGAGTCTACTAGATGAGGCCATCAAATCTTCATTTTGTATTAATTAAACATTCTCATTTGTATTTATAAACAATAATCATAATGTTTGGAGTATAGTTTCCAATGTCATATTGACTAATAATCAAATAATAGTCGAAAAAATGGTCTCATTTTAATTATAATCACTTCACTAACATATGTATATAGTTTTTTTGTGTACACAATAAGATAACACACAAATTTAGGAAATAAATATTATTCAAATGTTTCGTCCATTACATTCTTCCCCCTTAAGAAATTTTGTCCATGAAATTTCAACTCATACCCTCAAAAGAGAAAAGGTGTGGGTACTAATTCCCCATAGAGTCCTCTAGTTCCCACATGGATTCTTTATATTTTTGGTTCCTCCACAACACTTAAACAAGGTGGGTAGTCTTTTTGTGTCGAAATTGAATCAAAAAAATTACTTTCTTGATTGGAGAGAACAAAAATAGCACCTACCACCACATCATTTGGAGCTTTAGCATTAGCTTTCTTGATATAAAAATCATGGACTTGCTCCCTTGGGATTTGCTGAGGATTATGATGATTCCATTCCACTACCCTCAAATTTGTACAGTGATTGGAAAAGTTTCCAAGCAGTTCTCACTTGAAGAATTGGAATTTAGACAGGTCCTGCACCGTCTTACCTTTTTAATTAGTGTTGGGAATTTGGGGCTAGAACTCACTATAAACATTCCACACAATATGGACATCTCTTACACACTTTTAGAACTTCCCACTCCTGATATGGTAGTTCCCTTAATTCTTCTATCCACATTTATTACACATGGTAAGTTTCACTTGCATGCCTCCTCTTCCCTGATCAAAGCTCCTCACAAAGCTTGGATCGATTGATCTATTCATTTCATTGGATTTATGATACCACTATGTCTACCCGAACTCTAATTTGAATTTCCTATAACTCCGAATGACCCCTCATAACTATCAAAGTCTCGTTTGGATAGATTCTTCTAAATAAGAGGTCTTATTTCACCAAGGAATCAATCAACCTTCCTATGAGGATCCATGAAAAAGATTGAGGTATAACATGAAATCATTGTGAAGTTTATCTCATTGCTTCTAACAGATTCATTATCCTTCTACTTAAGCTTGATAAAATCCTTCCCTATTTTTGTTCTCATCAAATGAGGGAAATACATATTGAATAAGACCACTATGAACTATTCCCACTCCATAGAATAAACCCCAATCTTGGCCTCATGTTTTTAACTAGTTCCCACCACTGATCAAATTATCCCTCTAAGCGGTAAAAAACTAGGGTGACCTTATCTTGTTTTGAATAGAAGAGTAAAAAAAATATCTTCTCTATGGAGTTGATCCATTGTTCAGCAATCAATGGGTCGGTAGATCCACTATAGGTTTGTGGTGGTTGATGCTTAAAGTACTCAGTATAAAGTTTTTACCTTCAGGGTGAAATTAGTCTTTCAGCTTGATTCGAGTTATTTCCCATAACTTGAGTCAGTTGGTTCATCATTCTCATGAATGTTTCCTTTCTGGATTCCATCAAAGGGATGTCAGTGCATGATCCATTGCGTTCAACATTTACACTGTTCCTCCTATTGCCAACCATTTTAAAATGGAATAAAACTACAGTGAGAATCTTAATTCATTTATTAATGTTTTTAAAAATAAAATATTTTTTATGTCTCTTTTTACTATAATGTATTTTTATGTCTTAAAACATCATGTTTAAACATATTATTATTTAATAATAATTACATTTCTCTATAAATCCTTTATAATGATTCATCAAAAGATTGTGATTAAAATAACCTGTCTCCCTTGAGTGTTAATCCTAGAGTGCATCAAGACCTTATTTATTGAACCAATTCCCAATCAATCCTAGATTAAAGCAGTGTTTTCCGGTCTGGCCCCTAGATACATATGTTCCAGAGACACATCCACTTGTTCGTATCTAGAAAAGTATCTATTTTTTTTTCAGAAACCACTTACTTAATATTTCCACAAAATACCAGGAAGTTTCATATATTTAAAATTTCTATATTGTTATTCTTAAATTTTTCATAGCCTAATTTAAAAAAATAACTAAACTATCCTTTGAAACAAACTATGTCATCCCACCTTTATATTATATGACATTTTTTGATTTTCCAAACATAGGATCTTTAAAGTCTAGTGTCTTGGAAAAAAGTTACATAATACGTGAAAAATTAAAACATTATTATATTTTACATGATATTAGTTTTTATGCTTCATCATATGTAAATTTATTTAATCTCATAACCAATGGGACATACATCAAAGGAAATGGTGTTAAAAAAGGCCAGTAATAAAAAAATAGTGAAACAGTTTACATCTGAACATGAGAAATATCAATAAGAACTTGAGGAATATCATAATTAATGATAAATAAGCATATCATTGAAATTATAACTTGAATAATAACTTGAAAATGTGGATAAAACATTTACTTTATACATTGATAATAATTTCACCAAGTTCAATCCCCAAGGTGTTATAAAAGTTACCATGGTTATTCACCAAGGTATTGTAAAACTTATCTTCACTAGAGATTAATTTCTTTACCTAATGCACTGGAGATCTATCAAGGAAAAACCCTTCATATATATTTATTTTCAATTTATACAATTATATCACAGTCAGAAATTTCATAAATAACTCATAGATAATAAAAGAGATGGGTTTTATATCAAAATCATGGCGTTTAAAAAAAAGATTCTTAAAACATGATCATTATATAATTTATAACCTATGGAAAGGGAATGAGGGTTTTTATGTCAACTATAGAATAAAATATAACATTTTTATGTAGTTATTTATATCATTCTAAATTAAATTGGCTTAGGTATTCACATAATTAAAATAATAACATCTAATTAAGAAAAGTGAGAGATTTCGAGACATTCTGCCGCATAACAGCTATAAAACATGGTTTTAGAAATCATTAAAAAGAGAGGGGACATGGATCACCCATTCACAAGAGATTCATAATAAATAATAAGGATATAATAATTTGGGGATAAGAACATGGTATTGAAATTTTCATGAAATACCACATAAACAAGAATTTTAAAGAAAAAGTAAGTGGAGAATTCCATTATAAAAATTCGGCAACATTATAGCGTTACTTAAAAATTCAGAAAAATGAGTTGAATAGAGAAAAAGGATCTCTCATAATTTGGACATAAAATGGAAAATAATAAGGATATATAATAACATACCCCAACATAAAAAGAGTATATTAAAAGACAAAACATAAAATAAGTCTCTCACTAAAAAGGGAGGGTGAAAGGTTCCCTTATCTTGAAGTGTATCTTCAAAAACATGAAGAATGAGAACTTAGGGGGTTTGAGGGCACCTTTTAAGGACTCCATTTGAGGAAAAAAAGACTATATCTTTATTGAGGAGAAATTTGGAATGAATTGAATGAAGTAATGGATTGGTATTTATAGCCAAAATGAGGGAATAATTTATTAATCTCCAAAGGACACCTCATTAGTGGTATCAGGGAAACCATGGGATTTCCCATGGTATTTTCCCATGGTTTTGACCAAATGGGATACCTCATATCTTATTTTACCATAAAAAATTCTTCCAGAATTTTATATTAATTATTACATCATTATGATGACATTGAACACACCGAAAACTCAAAAACGATATTTTTACTATTCACAAATAAACATTTTATAAAAATCTCAAAAATTCACCCTAACATAATATTGATGTTATGAATTCAAAAATGAACACCATTTTATGAAAAAAAATCGAATTATGATATATTTTATATTTAATTAAAATCACAATTTACCCAAAAAAATACTGATACATAACTAATAATTTCTAAAATAGTTATTCACTTATGCTTTTACATCACATTACCATTCAAGATTCGTAAATTATATTTATACATTCTTAAGTTTGGTGACTATCCCAATGTTCACATTACTATCTATAAAGGTTATATTACGATTCATAATTTATTATTCAGTAAAAATTAAGTTGATCTTATTAGACTCTAAATTTCATACTAATCACAACTATATAAGACAATTTTTTGAAAATAATTTCATATTATTACTTATTTAAAGTATAAAAAAAATTCAAAATATTTTTTTTATATTCATAAATAATATAAAATTTATAGAAATTCATCCTATATTTGTTTTTAAATTCGAAATTAAATATTTTACTATAATTAAAAATAAAATTTTTATTTATAGAAAAGGATTAGACAATGTAACTAAGGTTTCGTTACATAACCCTTTATAAAACATGCATAGGACCTAAGAGTAAGATGTGAAATGGTGATAAAATATATGGGGTGGCTCAAGAAAATTACTCGGGTGTTGATTTCTATCAGCTTGAACTTCTCCCAAAGGTGATTACATTCAAGTTTAATATATTGAAGATCAGATTTGGCTAGGCCCAGAGAAATGTCCAGTGATGCTACCTCATTCCCATGATCTGACAGATGGGCTTTGTATGACCCGAGTCTATTGGACAATTCAATCAACTCTTCATTCTATATTAATTAACCATGATCATTTGTTTTTATAAAAAATAGTCATAACATTAAGAGTATAGTTTCCAATGGTCATGTTGACCAACAGTTATATAACAGTCAGAAACCAACAGCCTCATTTTAATTATACTCAATTAATTAATAATAGTATATAGTTTTTTTTAGTACAAAATAAGATAAGAAATTTTTTTTAAAAACAAATATTTTTTCAAATGTTTTCGTTGTTACAAATACATTACAAATTGAGAAGAAAACTGTGTTGTAAAAAATTAGTTTTGATGAAAAATATACAAATTTATTGCCTACCTCAGACATGAAACCTTAATAATTATACATATTGTTTGATTATTTTGTTAAATATTGTTTGAAAAATTATAATTAACATATATAAAGTATAAATCATAAAAATTTATCATAAAAAAATTAAATTTACTCCAAATATAAGGTTCTCAACATAATTATTGAATATAAAAAATGTAAAATTATCAATATCATAGTTTATTTAAAAATTAAAACAATACTAGAATAAAATGGAAATAAAAAACAAAAACAAAATTGTTCATACATATGAATTAATTTAATTAATTAGACAGTAACTAATATGGTATGCATAAAAGAACTAATTACATTATTTGTTTCACATTAATTAATTAAATAAATTCAAATATATTAGTTAGAATTATAATATAATTCTTGTGTCTTAATGTTTCATTATACCTTATGATGAATTAATCCATAAATAATTTTTCTCCTGATTGATCCAAAAACTCTTGTTGAGTTCTCTCTAATTATACTCGCGATAAAATTGTGGTAGCCTAGGATAAACCAATATTGAATTCTAATTGTCATCACATCACCGAATATCTTGAACTTTTGTTGGATTCTTGGTACACTATTCTCTTGTAATTTTATCTGGGTTTGGATATGGTGGGTTTCTGCCGATCACAATGAATTTTTCCTTATAGTTCTTGTACATTGTTCTGGTTTGGTGGCTTTTAGTGATGACTTGCTTTGGGTGATGTCGACAGCTATGTTGTGTAGTGATTTTTGGTCAACTTTGGATGATGTTCTATGTGTTGGATCAGGAACGGGCATCGTGATTCCAATTATATTTGATTGGATCATAGAGGATCTCATGGCTCAAGGTATTATATGATTGGTCACATGCTATGGAAGTTCATCATTTCTTCGTTTTGATTTTGAATTTTGAATTCATAAATGATAGTTGTTAAGGCTCATGATCCGGTGGCAACTTTCTGATGGAAATTTTAATTTCGAATTTATGTGGTCGGACAAATTTTTCTTGCTTCAGTTTTTAGTCTGCTTGTAATAGGTTCCCCTTATCCTTATAGTGGTTTTATTAGAAAATAAAAAAAATGATATTTGGAGGATGAACAATACGATAAGATGAAAATATTTAAAAACCAGATTATAATTTTTGAAATGAAATATCTATATCTTAATAAATAATTGGATGAATGAAGAATGATATACATAATAGATATTTATAATATATTTGAATGTTATATGATAGTTGGAAATATAACCATTTGATTAGTCACCATACTATTATAATAGAAATCTAACCACTTGAATAATAAAATAATAATTTGGAATCTTATAAATTAATAATACAATAAATTTAATTTCTAAAAATAAATAAAAAATAACATATATATTATAAAAAAGTAGTTAAAAAAGAATACTTATGTTTTTGGGAAAAAATATTATTTTTTAAAAAATTTATTTTTTGGTTAAACCTAAATATTTAAAATATAAATTTATTAGAATAAAATCAGTTTATGAAATAGTAATTATTTATACAAATAATAATACAATTTTATGAATTAAAAATTATGTTTTATATGGGAAAACAAATGTATCATGTCATAAAATTATTCTTATACAATAGATAATGACCTAAAAAAATTGAATTTTTCATATTGGAAAAGTATTTTGAGAAAATTTATTTATTTTTTGGAATCATAATATTTATATTTATAATGGGCAGACATTCAAATTGTTTCATAACATGTAAATTGAATATGTGAATAGTAAAATAATTTATAAGTATGTTAGTTCTTTATTGTGTATATGAATGAATTTTATAGGTTATATAAGATAGATGTATATTTTAATGTACCATTTACTATTAATCCAAAAATCAAATACAAATGAATAAAAAATTTGATCATAATTTAAAGATATAGTATTTCATTTTAATATATTATTCTAAAACACCCATCTCCTCCTCATCTTTCATTTTTTCATCAAATTTAACATATCCATATGGATAATACCTAGAAAAATAAATTCCAAATATCCCTATACACTTTATTGGGTTCTTGGAATCATCAATAGACTCAACCTTTGAAGAATAATTCAATTAACAAAGAAGGCATCCCAATGAGTATGCAAGGAACTCCAAATCACTCTTTTTCATTTATATTCCTTTACATATCTTCTCTATTGCCCTAAATTTGTGTTCCATGTTCCATTTTATAATATATATGATCTTATGATACTATAATGTTAACATTAAAAACAATATAATGTCAGATTAGTTGTTTTATAAACAATCATCAATTAATTCCTGCTATAACTTTCTATAAGGATGTTGTTGTGAAAAAAGTATCACTTCATCCATTAAGGATTACAATAACCCATATTGTTTTTAAATATAAAATTGATATTGATATTAAATTTTGATTCAGATTCATGAATTGGTATGTTAACATAAAATTGAATAAATCTATATTGTTTCATAATGGATTCTTAAACCATCTAAATTAACAAATTATTAAACAATAATATTTAAACATAGTGAATATTAAATATATAAGATTTATTTAATATTTGGAACCTTTTGAATATTTTTAATGAAATTGTTTTCATTTATCACACTTTTAGGTTGATGGAATCATTTTATATAAACTTGAAACATTATTAATATGTTTATGCGTCCTTCTAACCATGTGGAAAACTTCCCCCGGTAATTGGAAATAAACCAAATAAATAAATAAAATGACACAAAATGAACACAAACAAATAAAAACTTAAAATAAACATTAAAAGTTTCTTGAATAAAGTATTTCATAAATATAATTTTATTACTCTAGAGGTGAGGTTATTTACTAAGTTGAGTCAGAACTCATAATATGGGGTTTACATTTCTAAGACTACTTTCATATAATTATCTTTTCACTAAAATATATATTATTTTTTATGGAGATCTCAAAAATATTGATTATTAAAATTGATTTTTTCTAATTATTTTTCTGATATTAATTGTAATATGGACTTATATACATATTCAAATTTTAATTCTTATGTGGTTCGTCAGAGGTTTTACCAGCTCGTTCTCAATCATTATTATATATTCTTAATCACTCTTTACCTAATATAATCTCCTGTATCCCTGATTTTAATATTTTTACTTAAATTTATTAAAGATTACTTCTTCTTCGATATTATTTTATACTAATTTTATTATAATTCACTTCCTACTATTCCATTAAGTTCAACCATATGAGTTTTATATAGAAAACATTAAACCGTTTCATATATTATTCTCCCTGATTCATCAATTTTAAATGTATTTATATTTAAATTTCCCTTATTGAGATTTTTTATTTTTAAAATATTCATTAAATTCCTTTTATATTTTGTTATAGAAAGTTGTTATTGGATGTGACTCATTAATTTCATTAGTAAAATTTCCAAAAAAGTTATGAAATTATGTTTCTTGACTTCCATTTTATTTTCCTCTCTATTTGTATAGAGATCAATTTTTACTGTATTTATTTATATTATATGTTTAAAAGAATTATTTATTTTCAAAAAATATAATTCTTTTATTTTATAAAAATCTCTTTTTATTACCTTCATTTAAAATGAAATATTCTTTATTTACATCAATATTGCAGAAAAACAATTCCATTGTATTTATAAAACATATTTAATTTATTTTCATCCTGTAAAATATTATTTATTGTTGAAAATAATAATTTATATTAAATATATTTTATCATTTATTGTGTTTTATTTCCATGAATTGTATCTTTCGCAATAATGGATACCATGTAAAAATAATGTATTGATTAATTATTTGTTATTTTTTTTATGCATGGTATGGTGGAATTGAAAAAAATTAAATAAAAATGATACTTCACTTCCTTTAAATTTCTTTATCATCAAATATGAATAATGATATTGAATTTTCCAATGTATTTACTATTGTAATACTCTTTTAATTTTTCTTAAAATTGAAGGGTCGTGTCTAAGATACCCAGACTTTCAATTGACTATGTCATATAACTTTTACTCTATAAGATATAAATATAATTTACATCATTATATTTATTGAATACTACATACCCAAAGATGTACTTTATTTTATTATATGGACATTTTATTTTTATGGGTAAATCATGATATGACTTTTGATGCCTATATAATTGGTTTCATATTCTTGTTGCAAACAAATGTATAGATCTATAATTATGATAATATTTAGCCTCATTATTATATATACCTCAAATGCATTGGATAATGGTTTTTTCTAATGAGATAATGTTTACTATTCCTTGGTGATGATTCTTGGTCTCTGTTTCTGATGCATTGATAGTGGCCCATAACTAATGTATATGATTCCATATTGGTGATCCTTAGTGTGAGAAGAATGGATTGTATAAGGTTGGATTTTTTTCATTTACGTATTCCATTTTATTTAGGCTTCATATTGGATTTTAGGAACAATATGTTTGTATGGGTGACTGAATCTCTACATAAAAGAGTCTCAAGCCACCTATTCAATTTTCATTATGGAAAGTTTGAATTGTAATTTGATTGTTCAGACTCACAATGAAATAACTTGAAGTAACAATAATATCATTATAGTATAATGCATATGATTCATTAATTTTTTAATATAATATAATGGCCAGTTTAATTTCAACGTACAATTGGTTTTGAGTCTCAATGTGGTCCATCGAAAATTGTTGGTTGTTCACCCTAAAAAGTTTGGTTTCATTATAAAATTGATTTGAAAGGTGTATATGATTGGACTTTAATGAATGGTTATTTGAAAAATTAAATTTTATTTTGGAAATATTCATGTAGTTGATTAAAAATCACAACTATTATGAATGGTAGATTGATGACCTGGCCATTTTGAATAGAATAGCCAATTTTAGAGGCCAAGATGATCCTTGATATTAGTGAAGCCTACAATCAATCCAATACTTTTCCTTATATATTTTTTTGGAAACCATCCATTTGACATGGAAATGAAAAAATTAAAATTAGATAATTTTATTTGAATTAGAATTAGGAATTTATTAGAGAACTCAATGTAGTAAATATTCTGAGTCCTTTGTGTTATTTGAAGAACATTAATATATGTTTTCGTGTGAATGAAAAAGAATGAATGTTTATATATATATATATATATATTTCATTAGTATGTTTGGAAAAATGTGAAACTTTGTGGAATACTTCAGATTATATGGTTTTGAAGAATAACCATAAGTATTAGAAGAAGAATAACATCAAAAACTTATAGTATTTGGTGATTTATTAGGACCATTATTGCAAGTAATATATGAGCCCTTATTATTTTTAATACCTTTCCTAGAATAGTAATTGAGAGAATAATAATAGGAACTCTAGCTAAGATCAACAATGATCCTTTCTTAATGCAATATAAAAACCTCATCATAGAGTGTTATGACACTGGAATATAAACCCAATTTGATGTTTCATGCTTGGAATAACCATTTTTGTGTTTAACTATTAAAATATATGTATCCTCAATTTACATTCACTTCATCTAACATTTTATTTGTTTTTGAATTAATATATGGTTCACACTTTTTGTGCTAATTCGGGATAAAAATCCAAAAAGTAAAAATAATATCACATCCAAATTCCCCCACCCCTCTTATGGTGTGTTGGGTTGTGGTTTAAATATGTGGAATATGTGCCGTAGTTTTTGTAAACAATTTTTTCATAAAGTATTATATATCATGGAAAATCGTATGAATACTAAAGTAATTCCTTTTTTCGGTGGTTAAAATTTCCAAAAATTAAAAAAATATGATGATATATCTGCTTATATGACTTCTCTTAGAAGTTTTATTAATAAAAATTTATAGAATATAGGTATTTTACGCCATGAGAATATATATGATTGAATAATTCTAATGGATATATGACACAGATGAAAAAGAATCAAATTCTTTGGCCAATTCATTATACGATCTGATTTCTTAGAAGGTGATAGTTTGTTATAGTTCAAAATCTATTTCAGATAAACTTGATAGTATCTATGATGGGTAAAATAAATTGAATGTGTGAAAAATTCATGTGCTATTGTATATGTTTGATGACCATAAAATGGATTATGATTAATGTGTGTATGTTATAATTAATTTCATAACTAATGCTGTTAGTTCCATTACTAGTCTAGGGGATGTTATACAAGATGTAAAAATTGTGAATTAAATATTTGAAATAATTATACTTCACTTCAAATAAAATGTGACATCTATAGAAAAAGAAATATATCCGAGATTTCAGTTGATGATCTATACAGGAGTATTTTAGATTATGATATAAGAATCAAGCCTGAGTGAAATACCAAATATGTCTGTAATAAATATCATTTAAATTTAAAGTAAAACTGAACATCAATGATAAGGTAGTAGATGAAGAAGACATTGATGATGAAATTTTCTCTCTTATTTCAAGAATGATCAATAGGGGAAAAGGGGTACTATAAGATAGATTTCCCCTTATCTATCTTCAATATATTGAAGTGGTAAACACAATAGTTATTTATCCTAAGAGGTCTTATAGAGAGGAAGTATAAATTTATGATATGATAAACCAAAGAAGGATATTTCCTCCTCATATATAACTAAAATAAGGATTCTCTTCCATAATGAAGTTCTAAATTAGGATACTTGTAATAAAAAAATTAATAAATGTATGATTTTCAACAAAATGGAGAGGAAAATAAATTTATTTCATATGAGGAGGATTCTGTGATTGAAAAAATTTAAAATGTTTTATATAAACAGAATAAAATTGATGAAACCATGGGTGTTATTGAATTAAAGATAGAGTTAGAAAGATTTTTTAGTGATATTGATATTAAAAAATAGAAAAATAGATGAACTAGAGATGACCCACAGGTAGATGAACACCTCGCTGGAAAACCCTAGCACAGAGCCACGCTCGTTCACTGATGTTGTCGCCGGAAGATCATCGGAGGTACCGGTTGCGGGCCTTAAAGACAACACGGTTCTGGAGCTTGAAGTTAATCCAAAGTATTTTTGACACTACGGGTAGCCTATGATTTCCTTTTTAGATTTGGAGGTGAGTTCTCTTGCCTCAGATTTACACCTTGTTTTGGTTTGTAAATTTCCTATTCGTAGAACTTCTCTGAGTTTCCTTATAAGATCATTTTAAGGGATTGGGTTTTAAGATTTCAGCATCGGTCTGGTAAGCTCACACATAACTATCTTCCAGTTTGCTACTGAGGATGACTACTGCAGACTTTGGTCTAGAAAATCTTGGTTTTTTGGTGGATACCCCATGAAAGTACTAAAATGAACCTTGAATTTTGACCGATTGAAGGAATCATTAATTGTTCCACTATGGGTTGGTCTCCCAGGACTACCACTACACTTGTTCAACAACCTTCCCTCTTCCCAATTTCCAATCTCATTGGAACCCCATTAAAGATAGACTCGGCCACTAGGAATCTCTCAAGGCCTTCAGTTGCATGAATTTGTATTGAGACTGATGTTTCTAGGGAATTACCTTCTCCAATCTATATATAGAATGGTGAAATCGGTTTTTTAGGATGTTTTTTATGAAAATTTACCTTCTTACTGCCAATGTTGCCTTATACTAGGACATGCATCAAAGGAATGTGGAATCAAAGACATGTGTCATGAAACTAAAAAGAATATTTGGATTGAGAAAGGAAAGAGAAATCAACCCCTTCCTTCAATATCTACACCTAGTAGATTGCAAGATGGTGCTCAGACCTCCCCCAAAGAGGATCCACCTCCGGTTGTGGAATCAAATAGCCATTATAGTTCACCCCCACCTCTTGATAATGTGTTGGAAGTGCAAATACAAGATGATACCCAGGAGGATGAAAATGAAGGGTGTTAACCATTTGAAAATTGTGATTCACCTCATGACGAAGAAGATAAAACTACTCATATTGAGGAAGTTTATTTGTGATAAATGGCCAGGATGGAAAAAACCCAATAGTTGATGTTTATGGGTTCATCACCCCTAACCCAAAAAAATGAGGAAACACAAAGACCACTATCAAATTGGAAGAATCATATTCACACATTCATTGGAAATTTCAAGATAGGAAGTCTCTACTACTAACACAACTCAGCATGTAGAGGCCCAAAAACATACTAAAGGGGACAATTCGCATAATGTGCCTTGTTGTGGAGATCCTAAATCTACAGAGAAGGTTCAAGATGAAATCCTATATCAATATTTTAGAAGAGGATATATTTCAAAGGATACTTACTTAGCCATAAAGTCAGATATATTTAATGAAAGAATGAATAAGAAGTTTCAAAAAACTCCCTACCTCATCTTATTGGTCGGGTGGAAGCTAGAAGACCTTTATTATAGGAGTATATTACTGTCTTGATCTGATCTAATATTTGGAAATTTTTTTGAGATGATTTTTCTATTTATTATCTGGAAAAAGTGAATTTCTTCTTCTCTGTTCAGACTCTTTCTGGATGGATCCTATTCACGCTATTCCAACATAAGTGGTCCAGTACTAGATCTGTTTTTCTAGATCTACTTGATTCTGATACTTCGTAGCTTGATCATTGCACCGGTTCTTCGGTTGCGGATCTACCTTGCTGAGGAACTATCCTAGAAGTGCATTAAGAATGTGATTTATGCTCTACCATCCTGATTTGAAATTTGAGTTGGCTGGAATTTTGAGGATTTTGTTACCTTAACAGAATGAAGGTACTACAACCTCTTTATTAGTATTTGGGCTGCTTGACTTATCTCTATGTATCCCTATCTTTTTCCTGATGGTGTAATCTCTTTACACCCTGTGAATTAAATGTTACTTTATTTTTTTAATAAATTCCTTTGGGGCATGAATTTGGAGACTAATTCATGTTTATACCTTCAAAAAAATTGAAAAATAGATGAACTGATTATTTTTCAAACGAATCATTATTATATATGAATCTAATTGATATTAAGATTGATCAACTTCAAGGAGTAATATATGAACCAAAATTACCACATTCATGTTTTAGGGAAGTCATTTTTTGTAATATTTAGTTAAAGGATAAAATTAATCAAATTGAAGATCTACTCATATGTTAAAAGGAAATGGAAAGGAAGGATTGGATCTCTAGAAGAATTAATGATAAATTTAGAATAAAATATTGAAAAATGAATCAATTAATTTGTACCAGATAAGAAATTTTAATTTGGGGAATTATTGAATAAAGAACTCTAAAAAATTTCAAACAAGAATCTACCTATTTTTAATAAATTATAAAATACAAAAGATAAATATTCCCTATTAAGAATTATATTTTCTATATGAACATGTCCTCAATAACCAAAGAATTTATAATCATAAACAAAGAAAAACAAAATGATGAGAGATTTTTTAGACTCCCAATAGTTATGGATCAATGAAAATCATAATCAAAGATTGGTTATTTGAGGAGATATTGAAGTGGAAAATATTTACCTTTATGAAGTGACAGTTTTTTGGATGTCATGGTCACAAAATGACTTACTATCTAAAAGTAAGAATATATATAAAACGAGAATATCTTAATAGTAAATCAAGATTAATTTCACCATATTTCACATCTTTAATATTTAATTTTTTTATGTGTATTGATTAAATTTTTCTTACTTTTGGTATAAATCATGTGTTTGAATGAAAAGAGGAAGGAAAAAATGTGGATTATAAAAGAACATGGAGGATGGATTAAGCATTACCTCCCTCTATACCAATGACTAATGGTTCCTCTCTCTTTTAATAAGAGTTTTTATGTGATGAGTCTTCCTTTTATTAAATTTTATAAGATATAGGATCCATGAATATAATTCACCCCTCATGTGAAGATATTAAGATGAAATAAAAAAAGATAATCTTTTATTGCTTACACTCAAGGATTTTACAAATTAAAGAACATGGATCCTTGATGGTGGGTTCTCATAACACATGATTATAAATACTAACATATTGAATAATATAAATGAAAACAATGATTGTACTTTATGGTTTGGTAATGATGCTATATTTTAAATAATAGGGAATGGTATAACCATTATTTCTTGGGATGAACTCAAAAGTGATTACAACTTTCCAGTGACCTGTTTAAAGTATAATCTATTGATTTTGAGTCAACAATGTGACACCATATTTGATGTTACATATGATAATAAATAATTATTTATTAAATAAATTTGATATTATCACTAATTAAGGATTTTATGAATGAACGAAATATATATCTAGTTGATAGTAAGAAAAAATATGGCACATTATTATAGATGAAGAAAATTATCAATAACATTTTAGGATAGAACTTATTGGTAAAAAAATCATAAATAATATCTATGATTTAAAAATAACAGTAGATATTCTAAAAAAAATCAAGATAGGGAATATACATGTGATGCACTCATTAGAGGTAAAATTTCATGTAATCCCTATAAGTATAAAAAGAAAAGGGAATAAAATATTTCTAATCTTATCGAATAAAATGTGTGTAGTCCCATGAATATTTGAAGAATATATAGAGATATGTAATTTATAATTTTTATTAATGACTTTAGTTGCATAGATTTTATTATATTTATTTAGATAAAATGGTTTGTCCAATATTTCATGATGAGGTATAGATGGTGAGTTGAAATTGATACTAGACACACCATGAAGATGTTATGATTTGATAATAAGAATGAATATATCTATGCTGTGTTTTAAAATTATCCTAAAAATAATTCAATAAAGTACGATATATCATCAGTAAGAGCATTAAAAAATAGAGTATTTAAAAGAATAAATATGATGGTGAATAATATGATAATGACTATATTGAAGGTAATGTTCAAAATCCTTATTAGAACAAAATAGTGAAAGTTTTATTCTATACCCAGACATGGAATCTTCTTAGATTTAGAGATTAGTAAGCACCATATGAAATTTGGAAAAGTTGAAATCCATCTCTGGAGCATTTTAATGGGTTTGAAATCAGGTGATACATATTGAAAAAATATTATTTCCAAGGGAAATATAGCGATGTTGTATATGGAGGTTTCCTACAAGCTTATTAAATTAAATAAAAACCATACATATTTATCAAAAAAAAATTAGTAAGTTAGTTTAAATCAAAAATTTAAAAATTATTAATAAATAATAGAGGAAATATTTTGTAGGATACTTTTTAAATAATATGCATAAAATAAATGTTGATAAAGATGAAAGAACAGATGTTTTGGATGGTTAACTAAGAGATAAATATTTTGAAGTAGAAACTAATGTAGTACCAATGGTTGGAAAATCATAAGCTACATCATAAATAAGAAATATGTGGATTAATTTTTATCCATAAAATATTATTAGGGAAAAGTCTAAACCCATAGAAACATACATGATGAATATTATACTAAATTCATCCTAGTTATCTAATTTTAATCCAACAATGTTTAAATAAGATTATAAGGGTGAAACTTGGATGAATTCAATGAATGAGAATCATGATCAGATAAATAAAAAATTAAATTGTGGATTTTTTGGAAATAAATGAACATCAAAAAATTATTTAAAAAATTTGGTATTTTGAAATAAAAAGAATGAAATAGGTGATGTAATTTGAAATAAATACCATTTTAAAAATATAGGGTTTTCTCAAGTTGAGAGAGTTGACATTGATATACTTATACTATAATAGAATGAAATTAATATATCTTCTTGTTCTTAGTAGTGGATTTGAAAAGGACATAAAATTTTTTTCAAATAAAAGTTGAAACATCATTGAATATTGGATTATTGAAATACGATAATGGTGTTCTTGATTAGTGAAAATGCAAATAATGTATATAATTAAAAAATAATAATTATATCTGTTGAAACAATAATCATGTACTTTGTATTTTAGACATGACTCTTATTGGAATAAGGTGGTGTTTCGAATACGTTGAGTGGATCGTAACTTATATGTAAAAAATTCCACAGAATAGAAGTTCATAGTACTAATATATTTGGAGGAAACAAACATCAGTTAGTGGAGGAAATTTACAACGTTATGAAATATGTGTTTGAGATTTCTAGGATATATGAGATCATTTATTTTCTTGGATTAGAGGTTATTCAGAAGGAATGTTATACCTTTATTTAACTTGTTAAATATTCAATTCAAATTCATTATAATTTTATAATGTATGATTCCATACCCATGTTAACCCACGTAGAAACTGAAATAATGATTTTCAAATATGAAGAAGGGAAGTTAGTTGATATTAATTTTTATTGAAGAATGATTTGGAGTCTAAAATTTTTTATAAACACTCAAATTTACATAGAATATGCCACCAATTATGAACCTCGGTTACAAATATTTCCCAAATATTATCATAGATGTTTCATTAGAATAATATTATGATATATCAAGGGATAATATACTTTTGGTATTTTATTCTAAGAAGAAAATGTTCATGAGCTATTTTCTTTTTTATATATAGAATAATGAAGTGATTTAGTTGAAATCAATTCCAATTTTTGATGTTAATTATTTATTAGAAATTAGAGTGTATGATGACTAATAATGAAGCATGGGATAAAATACATAATAATGACTGAGAAAATATTTATCCCAATCACAATGTAATGTATAAATCTAGAAAGGATGAGACATAAATTAAAAGATATTTAATAATTGGTCAAACAACATATTTGTATCACTTGTTATTAAAAAAGTTCCATTTATTATATAAATAATTTATTTTCATCACTCTCAGACTTTGAACATAGGGATTTCATGTCACTTTATCTATAAAATCATTAATATTGAATTTTTACAAAGAATTTATTTGAATTGGACATGAAGTAGCTAAAATGTGGACAAAACCATTAGAAATCATAAAATTTAAAAAACATTAGGTAATTAATTATGTTCAAACACCCCCTTACAATTAAGATGGTTATGTTGTACTCCCATATCCCCTCATGTATATTTTTATTTTAGTGGAATAGTATTATTAGTATTCATGATCAATAGGTCTTTATAAAGAGTGGAGATGTTAGACAAGGGTAATATGATAAGAAGTAGAAGGATTTTGATTTAATTTTATAGAAAGATGTATATTCCCTTATATATTCAAATATTTTCTACACTAACTAAAATCTATTGTAGTCTTAGATGACATAGTAATTCCTACATTTTCATGATTTTTAATATTAGAGAAGTGGTTGTTAGGAGGAATCTATATATTTACCAAAATTTATTTTTCTTGTCAAAGGGGGAGAATACTTGAAGAATTTAAAGGACTTATTTAGGTTGATATTTCTGATGTTTTAATGTCCAGAAGGTGATATAGAGTTTGAAAAATATATATAGGGGGGTTATTGGAACCACTGATTACACAAGGTTGAATTTTTTCCAACTATGTATTCTTATTTATTGGTATTAAAGAAAGGAATACTAGAATATGATGCATGGAAGGGTTATTTAGAGATCTTTGTAGTGGTTTCTCAAACCTCATGGTTGATAATCATTGTGAAAGGTTATAATACTCATTTGGTTTCTTAGATTCACAATTTAATAACATGATGTCACTGTAAAGTCAGTCCTAGACATTTTTGGATTTTCCATTCATTAATAATTGGGAAGGCCTTGTCGGTCGAATTTCAACATGCAGTTAGTTGTTACTCTTCATGAAGCAGATCAAAAATTCATAGTAGACTGAACTATAAAATTTATTCTCATTATTGTGTCAATTTTATAGGCGAGGTTTATTGGACTTTATCATGAGATCAGTTGAAACATAAATTGTATCTTAGAACTCTTCTTGTGTTCGATTGATATGAAAAATTGGATAGAATGGTAGGTTGATGGACTATAATTATTTATATTTATTTTTGATCATATTGGCATGATGGGTACATGTATTTAATGGGGCATAAGATCGATCTAACACTTTACTTCCTACGAGTTCCTTTTGTTGATGCACCAATTCATGATAATGTGGAAAATTCAAATAATAGGGTTTATTAGGGATTAAAAAGTAGGTATTTATTGAAAAATTAAAATGAGGAATGAGTTAGAGTCTTCAAATATATTTAACAACCTTTTAATTGAGTTATTTATTTATTTTTTAATGTAATGCTAAAAATAATAAATATACTCCAAATTTGAAGAAGTCTATTTATGTATAAGATATATCTTGGAAATTATTGATATTTTGATTGAGATTCCTATGGATATTCTAAACGTATTAAAGGAATGTTTTTTAACATGAATATGGAAACTGTGTTGATTAGTAATATAAGAATTATAGATTCATTCTGGGGATAATTTTATTTCTAGATTTCAGATTAAGGATAACTACTAATGAAAAAGAAGGCTGGAGGGGATGAAAAAGTAACCTATACCATTGATTAATAGTAATTACTATGTATATATTTTTTTATTGAGGTAGTTTATAAAAAAAGAGACTCTTGGTGGAATATTATAAAGAACATTCTTTTTTGAGGATGATGTAGAAAAATTAGAGTGTCAACGCCCTTGATTTTTTATATTTTATTCATGAACATTCACATAATAATATTAATGGTTTTATATAAAATTTAATTCATTATATTGAACATTGAGAAGGATCCCTATAAGATTCATTACACTATATTTTAAAAGTAATCACTTCTCAAGGCCCTATGAAAATCCTTGTATTGATTTTTATTAACCAAGAACATCAATACAGTGTTGATGTATGCTCCAAGCACTCATCCTTTAACCATGTTTAATATATATATGTATCCTAACTTTACTTTACAAATATATCTATAGTATACTTTTCATGAATTGATAATAGGTTTGGACTACTCTTTATAACATAATAGAAACATCTAGAATGTAAGAAAGAGGATATCACACATTATTTCACCCCTCCACTCTTATGGTGTGTTGGGCTATGGTTGCTACACATGGTGTTTTTTATGATGTCTTAGCATTCAGTTTTGACCAATGAAGAGATGTTTATGTATGTGACACATTCCATTATTCCAATTTAGTACCACATTCTTATTCTATGTTCCCATGATTCATGATTATCGACTTATGATTTCACATTTGTATACCCTGTTATATGTTATTCATTCACGATCATCCATCTATATAATGTAAGACATGATAGATGATTATATTAACAATTATTATATTTCAATGATCTTATTCATTTAATCATTATAGTTATCTCATGATCCTGTATATTACATGTTATTATGTGTTGATAACCCTTATTTTTATCAATGACTATCTTTCACATGTTACTTACTATTTGATCTAAATCATTTCTTTTGATTCTCTATTTTCGTAGTTAGTCATTGGGGATAAAGATATTTTTATTAGTTATAAGTGGAAGGAAATATATTATTTTATTATCTAGATGGTATAAGTTAAATATAATGATGTTCTATATGAATTGTACCCAAAGACACTAAACTTTTGATCGTAGAATTTGGTGGTAATTCTTGTGATGTATGAAAACTATGTATGTGAAGATCCAGATCCATATGTACTTGTCTTGGTTCATCTCATTTAGTATCATAGTTCAGTTTAGTTATTTTTTGGGAACTAGGATTATTGAAATTTGGTCATTTAGTCTTAGATAGATAACCATTTTTAGTGCATTACGTTATATTTCACAAGTATAACCTTATAGGATCAACCATTCACATTTATTTGTGATGTTTCATTAACATTGATAATATTTAATTTTAAAATTTTGGAATTTTTATTTTTGTTCATTAATATAGGGATACACATTCATATGTGTTTATTAATGAGTTAAATTTATGAGAACACAATTTATTTAACGGGTAGAATGTAACATCCCCAATTTTGGTTGAATATTTCTATGAATATTCCTCCATAAATTATATATATATATATATTAATGTTAATTTTTTTAATTTCTTTTTTATAGTAATATAATATTATAGTACTTATCATTTATTTATTTTTCATTAAAACATTAAATTAATGTTTTTAAAATAAATATCAAATCATTAAAATTAATAAAATACCAAACATATAATGTATATAACATATAAAGAGACCATCAATATTTATTTCATCAAAATATAACATTAAATATGATATATAAATATAATTTAAGGAATTGAACATAGTTAAATGGGTCAATGGACATATGAAAATAAGAGAAAAATAATTTGATATTCTCATACATCATGATATCTCTGAATTATTAGTAATGAAAAAATTGTTAAAAATAAAAAAAAATATAAAAAAACAAATGAATTTTTGAAATGAAATTTAGATGACATTAATCGATAATTGTTTGAATAAATAATGATATAAAAAACTTGTATTAATAATATGTATAAACAATATATAACCATTCAAAATATAAATGTAAGGATTGTAACCAAACTATTATAATAGTAACTTAAATATTAGAATAGTAACATAGATTTCAAAATTGCGAAACAATATTTTGGAATATTACGACATAGAGAAAATAAAATTATATCATTAAAAATTTAATTAAAGTGTCAAATATAATTAAATTTTTTTTTGACACAAAATAATAATAACGTTTTTTAAAAAACATATTTGTTTATTTCATTATAATTATTTATATGATAAAATGTAAAAACATAAAATAGAACAATTATTTAATTAATTTATAATACATTTTTTTGAAATCATATTAAAATTTTTGTAATGGTAATAAAATCAGACATCTAAAAAAATTACTATTTTTCTATAAATATTTTTTTTTTAAAAAGAATAAATTTTATCATATTTTTAAAAATATATTCATAAATTTTATTTCAATTTTTAATTTAACACATCAAATTTGAAAAGAATAATCTGTGTTTATTTTTCATAAATAATATATTTTTTTGGTGAGAAGTAAAATACGATATGAGTAATACAAATTTTAAGAGAATATATGAAATAATTTTTAGTCTTTCTAGAAGATGTAGGAATATTTAATATTAAATTTACCATAATATATGAAGACCCATAATATTGAATCATTTTTTTGAACAATATTTGGAGAAATAATATTTTATTAAAAAACAGACCTCTCCTCTCATAATAAATACCACCCAATCTCCCCATTTATCCTCAAATATAATTCCACAATTTTCTAAATTCTAGATATAATCACTTACAAATATTCCTGTCCACATTCTATTGGATTTGATCTCCTCATAATACTTCCTTTAATTAGAATAATTCAATTTGAAAATGAGATTTCCTAAGGAGTAAGGTATGAACTCCTAGCCACATGTTTTTCATTTTCATTACATTATATCTTTTTCTAGAACCTCATATATCTTATACCTGGGATTTAGGTCATAAAATATTTTCTTAAATGAATTTTAAATATTAATATTAAAAGAATTATATTATATAATTGTTGTTTTTATAAATAAATCTTTATTCATGGTAGGTTTAACCACTAATGAGGATATCAATTTTTAATAACAATTATCACGTTCATGGATGGTTACAATGGATAAATTTATGTAAAAATATTATATTAACAAATCTATAATAACGAGATTCACATTCAAGAGTTTATAAATAATCATAAAATTAAATAAAATAATTTACATTTGTAATGGATGATAAAACCACCTAAATTAATAGGCAACTAAATAGTAGCATTTATACTCATTGAAGCAGTCATAGGTTGAAATAATTATAAAAAATTTGAACCATTTGAGCTTTTTAATGGCTTAATATCAATATCACCTTAATTTTGGAGTGACAGAATTGTTTGACAAGATCATTTATCATTATTAATACATATATTCGACCTTAGAATCATTAAATATATCCCAGAGATGAAAGACATGAGAAAAAATATTATATAAAATAATGTCAAATAAAAATTAAATAATTATAGTAAATTAAATAAACATTAAAAATGATATAAATTAAGTATTCAATAAATTTAATTATATTATTTAGGATGTAGATACACATACTAAGCTGAGTAATTACCTGGGGTAAGGGGTTTTCCTTTCCAAACTATTTTTAGATTCCAAAAATGTTTCCCTATGGTCTAAAATACATTTTATACATTTTCATAAAAATATTGAAACTATAAATTACTATTTTTCTTTTTCAAAGTATTAATTATCTCTTTTCATATAATACTTATTAGATGTTTAAACCTTAAAAGGTCCATATGGAGTCTTTCCTGCTCTATCTTATTATTGATTATATATTCTCTATCACTCTCTTTCTCTACTAGAAATTATTTTACATATTCTAATATGATATCTTAATGATATTTTTATTATACCACCTTCTATTTTTTTGGATACATGTGTCTTTATTATTCCCATCTTGTTTCTCTATAAAATCAAACCATATGATGATTATAACTAAAATTTTTACATTTTCTTTTTTTGTACTCTAGGTTTATCCTATTTAAAATTTATTTATTTAAAATGTTCATCTATTGGTATGTTTTATTGTTAAAATGTTATGTTAAATTCCATTTATCAATTTTATTAAAAATAATTATTGAATGTTACTCATTTTTTAAAAAAATATCAACAATCATTGTTGAATCTATTATCAAATATTGATTATTCATGAACACTCAAAGAAAGTTGTATCACTCATTTAGTGGAATAAATCAGATTCTATGAAAAGCATGAGTTATTTGAGACTTTGATAGCTATGATGAGATTTTATGTTGTGTCCTTAAGGTTTAAATGGAAATCAAAGACTCTCAGTGGTCTTAGGGGACCTAAGATAAAAATTATGAAATAAAGTTTAATATTTGGGGATGAAAGGATAAATTATATGATGGAAATAAAAACCATTATCCTATATGTCAAAATTATGGTAAGAAGTATAATAGAAACTTCATAATGGGAACAAGTAGATTCATTAAATGTGTAAGAGACATTCATCATGCTAATTTTTGTAGAAGGTTTTTAGATATTACCACTGATCTGGTAGAAGAAAAGAAGTTTCAAACCAACACTCATAATATAGTAGAGTTTTTCTAATTTAAGAAACATGGGAATTATTTGGGGAAATTCTCTAAGCCAAGTTTTGTTAGAGGAAATAAATAACAACCTCCAAGGTAGTAACTAAGTCCATATAATATAACTATTTATGAGGAGGATCCTGAAAATATTGTGGTCATAGGTACATTAATTATTTATTCAATAATAGAAAACATACTATTTCATTTTGGTTAAACATGTTATTTCATATAATGAATGTTTAGAAGAATAATTCAAACACCACCTCAAAATTTGGAGGTGGAGTTATTAGTGAGAAAAGAGAATGGAAAATTTACTAAATCTAAAGTATAAAACTCCTCCTGGGTTAATTTTTGTGGACTAAACCTCATATATAATCTCATCATACTTCCTTTGTGGAGTTTTATGATATATTGGGCATGGATTGACTATATTTATACAAATCCAACATCAATTTTCAATAAATGGATATCACTTCTAAAATCATGAGGCATCCTCCAATTCTCTAAAAGTGTAAAGAGGATGGTGAATATCCTTTAAAATAATATTATCTATTAAAGATACTATTTCCATAAGAGAAATCGTATATTGTTAAAATTATTGATACAAAAGATATATTAATACATGAATACATGTCCATTGTGAGGGACTGCACTGATGTGTTCCCTAAAGAATTTACTAGTCCTCCTCCTAACAAAGAGGCTGAGTTATCAATTGAACTTATTCTTAGATCTCTGACTATATCAAAGAATATTTATAGAATGGACACCATTGAGTTATAAAAATATAACAAGCAGTTAGAGGAGAATCTAGTCAAGGGTTTCATATACTTTAGTGCTTCAACGTGGGGTGCATTGGTTCTCATTTTCAAAAATAACGATGGATCAATGCACCTCTATATTGATTATCGTGATCTCAAAAAAAATCATTATAAAGAAATAATATCACCATCGATGGATATATTAATTTTTTATCATCAACATGCAGAAAAGAATTTCTCAATTGTGGCCCTTCATTCGAGATATCAACAATTAAAGGCAAAGAAGAAGGTTTGCCTTTAGAACAAGTTATCGACACTATGAGTTCAGAGTGATTCCCCAAAGACTCAATAATTCTCCTCCTATTTTCATTGTTCAATGAATAGATACTTTAGATATTACCCTAACAATTTTTTGGTAGTATTTATTGATGACATTATGATATGATCCAAGAGTAAAGAGAAACCTAAGGAGAATTTAAATATTGTGCTAATGGCTTTTCAAAGGGATAAACTATATGTAAAGTAGAAAAAATGTGATTTATTTATAGGGGAAGTATCATTCATGTGTGTTTTTATCAACATCAAAGGGATGTCTATGGACCCTTCTCAAACAATGGAAATTAAGGAGTTCCTCATAGAAACATTTATAAGAGAGATCTGTAGTTTACTTGGCTTAGCTGGATAGTATCGAGGTTTTGTGAGAATTTCTCATCATTTTATAACCAGTTAAATAACTTACCATGTAAAGAGGTAATTTATTTCTAGATGGAGTAATATTATGATTGTTTAAAGGAACCCAAGAATAGGGAAATCACTGCACATGGGAAAACATTACCAACTAGTGGAGAAGGTTTTCTGATGTACAATGATGCTTTGAAAAAGGTTTTGGTTGTGTGCTCATATAGATTGATAAAGTGAAAAAATACACCTCATAGAAGTTGATGATCCCTGTGTAGAACTACCCAAAAAATTATCTTGATATAGAGTATGTTATTTTTTTCATGAAACTAAGGTGGTACTACCTCAATATTGAGAAGTGTGACATATATATAGATCAAAAGAGAATAAATAATATATGCACAAAAATTGATATCAGTATATTTTAAAGGAAATGTTTAGAGTTAATCAAGGACTATTATTGATCTACTTACTCTCATCTAGGGAAGGAAAACAAGGTACTTAATTCCCTTAGCAGAAAAGAACATACTACTCTACCCATGATGAGAATTGAGGAAGACCCTGAATTCTGGGAAATTCAATGAATGGATGTTGAAATCACAATATTTGGGAATACATCTTACCTTGACCAATTTATTTCCCAAAAATTTATCGAAGAGAAAATTATCAAGGTAGAAAGGGATGATTTGGAGCTATAAAAGAAGGTGAAAGTTGTAATAGAAGGGAAGCTATATAAGTTCCACATTGATGATTGTGTGATTTGTTTTGGAAATAGGATTTGGGTTCCTTATTCACCTGAGATAAAAAATGTGCTACTGGATAATTATCAAATCTAATATTTCTCCATGCATCCTAAAATTACTAAGATGTATTTTGATCTTCGATGACACTTCTTGTGGGAAAATATGGAAAGGGATATTGTGAAGTATATCACAATGTGTTTAGTATGTCAGAAACTTAAAGTAGAGTGAAATAATTCCAAAGGGATGATGTAATCATTTCATATACCCATATGAAAATGAGATAATATCATTATGGAATTTTTTAGTGCTCTCCCTATAACATATAAAGTAAATAATGTGATATGGGTTGTGCTATATAACTAACCAAGACTGTCCACTTAATTTATATTCATGAATATTTCTCACTTGAAGAAGATTACATGTCATATGTAAGGAAAGTGTTGAGTTTTCATGGTTCACATATAAATTATCTTGAATTCTTCTACATGATTTGAGTAATGAATTTAATTTCATCATGACCTATCACCCCAAAAATGATGGATTATCTAAAAATAATATTCAGATGCTTGGGGACATGATGAGAGCCTGATCAGTAGAATTTAAAGGTGTATGGTATCAATTTCTCCCTTTGGTTGACTTCCCCTACTAAAATAGTATCCTTTCTAGGATTCAGATTGATCTATATGAAGCTCAATATGGGAAGAAATGTAGAACACCAAAATTTGGGGATGAATTTGAAGAACGAAGGCTACTTTGGTTGGGTCTTGTGTAAGAGATGACATAGAAGGTTTAATCCCACCAAAAATATATCAATGCTGGTCAAATTCAGTAAGATAGCTATTTTGACAACCATCAATGGGATTTGGAGTTTGATGTTGGAGACAATTTCTTCCTTAAAATATAAATATGGAAGGGATTCATGCATCTTGGAAAGAAATAGAAGCTTATCCAAAGGTATTATGGCCCATTTGAGATCCTTGATTGCATATGAGCAATGGCCTACAGTCTTGAACTTCCACCAAATATGGATCAAGTTCATGGCGTGTTACAAGTATATCTCTTGTGTATGTATATACCAGACCCCAGAAATGTACTAAATCTAGAGGTTCTAAAACTAGAGAATTAGCCCTTGTATGAAGAGCATCTGGTGAAAATCTTGGATTTTAGAGAAAATTTCCTACAAAAAAGATGAATTATATTCTCAAATTGTTATGGAAGAATCATTAATATGAATAGGTGACATGAAAATTTTAGGAAGTAATGAAGGAAAAGTACACTCACATTTTTTCAATGTAAAATGAAATTTTGAGGGAAAAATTTCGTAACTGCGGAAGAATGTAATAACCCAGAATTTTATCAATGGATTTTCTCTTATAATAATCATGTTATATCATATAAAACACAAAAAACACCTAGAAAACCTAATAAAAAATTATTATCATAAATTAATAATGAAATAATTAGTATTTATAGAAATTAAAGAATCAATACCAATATAATAGTAACCTGACTGATGGAATAGTAATATGACCATTAAAGAATAGTAATCCAAACAATAGAATAGTAACCTCACATATAAAAGTATAAATAAAATTTATGTATCATATAAATTAAAATATAATATATTTATATCAAGGTATAAGTAAATAAATGTTTTAAAAATTATAAATTACATGTTGGTATTTTTTAAAAAGTAAATGTGTATTTACAATTTTATAATAAATATAAATATTTAAAAGAATTTTTTTTCAAAAATTAGCTTCATAGTTTAAAATTATGTTTTATTATGATTATAAGATAATTTTATGATACATTAATTAATTTTTCATAAATTTCATAAAATGGATAATAATATTAAAATTGGTATTTTTTTAATAAATGATTATTTCAATTAAGAATTAAATTTCTCATACATAGAAAATTATTTTCCTAAAATAGAGTCCATTTTTCAAATCTACTGGTCAAAAATTGTTAAGGGGGGTTTTTGGGGTTTTTCTAAAATAGATGCATTTTTTATTGAATATTTAAATATGGTAATATATGCTATTTAACATTTTAATCCAAATACATAAATTTTTGGGTCATTGATGATGTAAGAACACATTATTTATAACTCACATTCCTAATTTAAAATAATTCATAGGAATAATAAACATTATTAATATTCTTTAACCAAAATAGTAAATAAATTAAAAAATAATAAAAACCACCCCCTCATCCCCTTATAAATATTATCCTAACCACCTCCTCTCCTCAGGCATTATAATTTTTGGATAATTATTATATTCTAATAAATTACTCTCCAAAACCTCTTTCCACATCTAGGAGCTTCTGGTCTCAACAAAAGACCAAACACAAGTTTCATAAGGAGGTTCTCAATGAGTCAATATTCAAGAGGTAAAATCACAAACCCTTATTTTTTAAATTATTTATTTCTTTTAACACATACTTTCCTCCATTATAAAAAATTACATGATAAAAAAATTATCATATATATATTGTAATTTAATAACGTTAATGAAATATGCATCACCAAGTCTCTTCTCTTCTCCTTTTTTCTAAAAAAGAATATATCATCCATGGGATGACGATTCACCACCTTCATGGACGATGGATTTTTGTTTTTCATTACCACCTTCAAGGAAATACAGAAAAATAATTACATAGTTTAACCAGATCATAATATGTTTATTACAACTGATTTTATTTTCTTCATCTATTATCTACAAATAATATTACCAAAAATGATACTAGTTTTTTATGGTCATAAAAAACCCTCAAAATAGACGAATAATTTTCCATTAACATTCTATATAATAAATCATACTCATGGAAAAAAATAAAATTATACATGGAACCATTTATATTTATATTATTTATTTGTTACCATATAATTTTTTTTAGATTTATTCTAATTTTTCAAGAACTTCCATGATTTTACACAAGTAAACTGACCATGAAGTAATGAAACGAACACTCCCAAAATGGAAAAATTAAACTTTATAACTCATTAAAATAGCCATAAATAAACATAATAAATTTATAATAAATAAAATATATGTATAATCGGTTCTTAATAAATTTATTTATTTATTTATTTTGATTATTCATGACATTAATTGCACATGCAAAACACTTTCAAACATATGGTAAGGGATTCTCTATGAACTTATATTTTTTCATCAAGTTATGATTTATCACTCTTTAATGAAATGTAATTGTTAAATATTATTATCTACACCCTTTATATTCTATGTGTATATTTTAAAAATATGCACCAACCTCAATTATTCTATCTTTTATAGGTAAACACATGTCATATAGGGATCTCTTTTAAATTCCTCCTGATAAGAAAGCCTAATTAAAGAGAACATCCTAATTTATTACCCATTATTAAGTATACTACATAATAAATTTTAAAGAACCTATATTTTATTGAAATCAATATTTTTATCATGAAATAATTTTTTAGTTCATTTCTAGTTTTACGCAAATATTTATGCTTATGTCCACTTTAAATTCTCATTAATATTTTCCCTTAAACCGCATTAAAGTATCACATTTATATAGTTTATTAAAATATTTTTTTATATATTTTCATTTAATTTGTACAAAATTTATCATGATATATGACTAATTTTTATTATTAATGTCCATGTATGATTTAAACCTATTTTTCATGGACACCATTATGATATTCCCTTTGGTTATTCTTTATGACATGATTATGATTCCCATTTATTTCCATGAAAAAACCATATGTTTATTTCTTTTGTTTGATTATTCACGTGTAAAACATATGAATAATCATGCTAAGATTGGTTCTCCAATATAGTACTCTAATGAAATATTTAATGTTTAGTCTTATGTGAAGTCATGTTGGGATATGGAGTAAACCTAATTCCTTAATTAGACCTTTTCCCTAATATAGTCTTGGATGTTAGCCTGGAATCATGTTTATGTCATGTTTTATGTGGTTTCCACATTCATATGATTCCAATATTATATTATCCCATAATCTATATGTTATTATTACACATGTTTATTCTTTTTTCCATTCATTTTTGTATCATAATGTTATGACTTCTAACTCATTTTTTATTCTTTATTTCTATGTTTATTTTTATATTGATCTTTTCAGCTCATCCGTTTGTTCATTAATTACCTAGGTTATTCTATGCAGATGTAGGAGCTCAAATGAAGTTAGGAGATCATTATAGAGTTTAAATAAAATATTTCTTTATTTTGGTTTTACATTTTCTAATTACGTACATAATCTTCCAAAGAAACTATAGATAATGATCCATGATTTTTATTTGATGTTTAAATATTCTTAAAATCATGTAATAATATGTATATAAGGATAAAATTTCTATATAAATTTTTTAAGATATTGGTTTAATATAAGAGTCTTGGGGTGTGAGAAGAAGTGGGGTGGTGGTGGATCCTTTTATAAGTAAAGGGTGTGGATTTTTTTAATAATATAAAAGATAATGTCTCTATTCCAAAGTTAATTAGATCAAATAATGTAAAAGACTGGGGTGAGGTTAGAGATATGGTTGATAAATCCTCATCTATACATTTCTAAAAATGTTTTGAGTCTATTACTATTAGATTTTTCACTTTTACTATCTTATATTTTTATTATCATAAATAAATTTTACCTAAGTATTTTAATCATAATGCCTAAAAATAAAATGGTAATTATTACAAAATTTTCACTTAATGATAAAAAATATATAATCTATTTTTTCAAATTAAACTTCAATGTTTTATATAAATGAATTTTAATATTTTCACATATATCATGTAAAAACATTTTCAAAAAAATGTATTTTTATACTCAATTATTATTTTTAATATAAATTTATAAATTTTGTTGATTTATTTGACATTAATTGTATTATTATTAACCAAATAAAATTCATGTAGATTTAAAATAAATCAAAAGTATAACTCCTTCTCATGTTTACTTAGTTAAAATAAATACCCCAAAAATTGTTTTCATTACTGTAAAATATTAAAAAAAATCCATAAATGATAAACATGATTTTTATAAATTCAAATTTTATTTTAAAATTATTTATTTTGTTTATAAATATATATTTTTTATAAAAATGGTTTTATAATCATCTAAATCATTCTTTAATTATGACACAATCCTAAAAGGTGAAAAATTGTCATCTTTTCACCATTCACCCCAAATTATTTTATTTAGATAAAAATAAAAAATTCATCCTAAGATAATTTTGGCATGTTTAATGAAAAAAAATAAGATCATTTTATAAAATTAAACTTCAAAAATTTATAAATTTCTTTTTTAAATGAAAATAAAAAATATAATGAAAAATCTATTTTCATTGAAATGACTTTTTAAGGGTTCATAATATTATTTCATAGCAATTTTTAATTTCAATAATGATTAAAATATTTAAAAGAAATTATTTTAATTTATTAGGATAAAATATGAAACACTTTAAAAAATGGTTTTTTGAGAAAGAATAATCCTTTTTACTATTAAATAATATTATATTTTTATCCATTAAATATAAGAAACATTATTTGACTAGTATCATTTTATTAACTATATATTTTATTATTATTAAAAAATTCATAATAATATTAATCTAATATGTCACATATCTTTTTAGTTTGGTGTTGTATATGGAGAAAGATATCCCACATATAAAAAAATTAGAGAAAATATATATTCCAGAATCTTGAGGTGTTACATTTTCTTACCCTAAATTAATATTGTCGAAAAAATTTTAATTACCACGTACTTGTGAAAATATCAAAGGGTGTTTAAATGATAGACCTGACCTAAGATATAATTCCTAAATCAAGAAATATATATTTTTCCTCACAACATGATTATCCCTAATATTGAGTTTCTTCCAACCATTTTAGTTAAAAATGAATTTTTTTTCGATATCAAGATTTATATTATATAATTTTATTCTAGAGGGTGTTCATAATCATCTTTAATTAAAAGAATATTAGGGGTTGATATGAAATTTTATTTCCTTATTATAATAAATAACATTTCTTCTAAGTATAGATAACTAATATATTTCTAAAAATAAAATAAAATTTTTCTAGGAGATATATAATAATATTTTAACAAGGAATTTTCCCATAAACTTCAACATGGCATAAAATAACCATAAAATTGAATGTTTTAACTCACAATACAACATCAAATCACTATATTTTTTATTTTATGCCCTTATAAATCATCTTCTATATATTAGACTGTCTAAAACAAAATCTAATTGGACATTTATTAATCTAGAGTGAAGGATTAGTGTTCTATACTCCACTTAATCATCAATATCCACTTAAATAGTAGTCTTTATATAGGATTTACCTTATTCTCTTAGAGTAAGAGGTTACTGAGGTTTATGATTTTTTATAACATAGATTTGGGAATCAATTTTCATAATTCCCAAATGACTCATATTTTAATCATTCAAAATTATTCTCATTCATTTCATTAATTAGTTTTTTTTTCCAACATGAAAATCATGAGGATGACTTTTAATCTTTATACACTTGAAAGATTTTATTTTTCCTTTCAGACATTACCATGGGTTCATATTCACATATTCTTGACATGTAGGATGTTGAATTTTAATCCTATTAATCCTTTATCCCAAAAAATTCATGAAACTTCATCCTTGTATTATTTTGAGAGCCTGGAAAATTGTTATAGTTATGATTTTTAATCATAAATCATGAAATCTAGGAAATAATAATGATAATATTTTTACCACAAGATTCTATTACATTTGATATCTCATTTGGAGAATCCCCACATTTTTCACTACTCATGTCATTAACATGGTTCCTCTTTGCTTCATCCATTAAAATAGATAAAGTAAAGTTGAGGTATAATAATAGTTAAATTAATAAATGTCAAAGGAAAAATATTAAAATAGAAGGAATAACTCATAAATGAAATATATAACCTCACTTAGGAATCTCTAGGTTTCAATATTGTTTATCCATAATAAATTTCCTATTAGGTAATATAACTTAATTATATTCAAATATCGCATAATGGTTCATAAAGATCTTGTGAATTACCAAATAATATCCCCCATTAGTGTTTATACAGGTGTATAATATTGGGCATACTCATCATGATCTGATTGATGATTGATTTTATACTCAACAATCCTTTTTCATGGTGATTAAACTTAGGTACATCTGTGCTATAACACTTTCACTTACCATTATCTATATGGGCATGTAACTAATACGAAACCACACAATATTTAATTTATGATTTTAGCATACAAATAGACTTATACCTAGGGTTTTTAGTTAAGTTATCTCATCCTAATCCTCAAAAATAACAAAAATAATCCTAAAAAACAACAAATCCTTTCTCAAATACCGACATGGGCTGTATGTGCCCGCACTCCTAGGTCTGGTGCTAAAAGAACATACTTTTAAAAATTCTTTTAATACTAAGTGATATTTCTTAAACTAAATGTGCATATATTTAAATAATTTAAACATTAAATCTCATAAAAATACACAATACTAATAATGAACGGTTTTTTCTTTCAGGATCAGCTACATAGGTAACTTATTTTATGATACTTAGGAACATTTCTATATAATTAACCCACAATAGAATACCTTCTATAATTATCATAATTTATACTCATATTAATAACTATGGAATGGAAATATAAGAAAGGGGTGAGCTAAAATGCTTAATAAAGGATAAATTACCAATATTTCATCAACATGTTAGATAATAATCATATGAGAAAACACATGCAATGGAGAAATATATTGTCCAAAAGAACATGGAAAATTAAGAGTTTTCTATAAGTCATGATAGAAAGACATTTAATATAAAGTTAATAAACATGTACCATGGAATATTTTTGTGAGATAATATACATGAGACATAAAGCATAAAATAATCATATAACATAGAAATATTTCATGGGAATAATCATAGGAAATCAAGACATTATGAACATAGCTTACCACATTGGTATCATTCTCAATATGGTGAACATATCCAATATGCATCGTTTCCATCTGTGTTCTTTTGAAAATAGCTAATATAAAATGTTTTCATACTTAATATTATGAATTTATCTAATATTCATCATTTTCATGCACAATCATTTGAATGTAGTTAATATGTATCATGTTCACGCTCAATCATATAAACATAGATATAATACATTATATTCATTCTCAATATCTTTATATTATGTTGTATAAATCAACATTAAATTAATTTTAGGGATATATGGGACCCCATACATCATCACCAATATATATTTGTGCCATAAGATTCCAATCATTCATCATATCATGAAATCCCATAAAAATAAATTGGTTTCGATTCATTTCAAAATGGTATCACATAAACATAAATCATGGATTGGAGAAATTAATACCAATATTAAATTACCCAAAATAATTATTCAATAAATTAATTTATAGGGTGGTTTATAAAACAAAATTCCAATGTATTTAGATTTTTAGAGAATAAATTTGAAATCAAACCATTAAAAGGTATTTTAAAAAGGACTTCTTAGCATTTTCATAATAATATGAGATTATTAAATGATTTAAAAATTCATTTTAAAAAATGTAACATGAAATTATTTTAAAAACATAACTTTAAAATTATTTCAAATAATTGAGCCTTGAAAAATACTTCGTGGTTCTTGAAAGAAAATGCGGAGTGGAAGATAAAAATATAAAATTAAAAGGAAAATCCTTTTAAATATTTTGAAAATAATTTTATTGAAACACATATTATAAAAATAGAGATAATTAATAATTTTTAAAAGAGTTTAAAATAATTTTTAATGACATAATATATAAAAAATATTTGGATTTCAAGTAAATAATAAGAGAACATCAGTTGGAATAGTGAATATGAATATGGAAGTAAAAAATATCTTTTAAAGATAATGGTAATTATTCTTACCATCATCTAAATTCATATAGAAATAAATACATCAATTTAATTCACCATATAGGGAGGGAATTAATTATATTATCATAATAAAAATACCATCTTGTAAAACCAATGTGAAAGAGAAATAATTATGACTCAATAAAATAAGTTGAGTTAATATAAAACCATTTACTGCTAAATAAAATTTTTAAAAGAAAATCTTTAAAAGAGAAAGAATGGAATTGATCTTAAATTTCAAAAAATAAAAGACAATTTTTTATATTATTTATCCTATAGTAATTATACACACCATGTAAATTAAATTATATTTAAATGAAAATATGCCATAAAGAAATGAAATTGCGATGAAACACCATTTTCATAATTTCCAAATTCCAACAAAAAATCACTTTAAACTCTTAGAAAACAGAAATAACTATCATAATCACATATTTAAAAATGATATTCATAAATATAGATTTTTATAATCATAATTTATAATCATTTATTACATAAATTGTTAGTTATTTATATTATATTTTTTCCATTGAATGTTATTAGCCTTGACTGTTTTTTTAATACTATTTTCAAAATGGTTGTAATGATTCTTGTTTATAGATTCCAATTTCACAGTTTTGAGATCATTATATGTTCTTTGATATATTTTTCATAAATATTTATATCTTTCTAATTTTATTTCATTATTATTTTAGTTATGATTCATGGTGATAATGTTGGTGATGATCTTTTTTGGTAATTTTTAACAAGTAAGAAGTGGTATCGTAATAATGGGTTCGATTTTAATTTAAACATTCCAAATAAAAATACAATATAATTATTTACCAATTATTATAAAATATCTATAGTAAAAAAAATATTTATCCATGATATAAATTCAGATTGTTGTCCATATAGGAGGTTAAAGTGGCCCAGAAAAGAACAGGCTATAATAGATTGGAGAGTATGTTAAGGTAGTGGTTATTTTGGAATAATATCATTATAACATAAGAATAATGATATTATTTAGATGTTTTTAATTTTATTAATCATATTTTATGAATGTTTTAAAAATAATAATATACTTTATGAAAAATTAAATAGGCTACTTAATGGAGGCGGTTGTCCGCACGTATGCATGAGTGAAACATATATTTTTATACAATGAGAGGAATATAGGGAATGGTTTATAATTTTAGAATATTAATAATTTTATAAATATAATATTTTTATATTAAATTCCCTCTTTTAACTATCCATGTAATTATGTTATTAAAAATAGATCATATTTCCTGTGGAGGTGGTAGTCTGCACGTAACATAAGCAAAATTCCATTTTTTGAATGGTTATGAAGAAGGTAGAAAATCGTTACACCAAAAACATATTAAAAATTATTAATAATTATGATACATATTTAATTAATTCAAAATGGGTGTATTAGACTCGTACAATGTATGAGATGAATGAATAGAAAGGAAGTTTAAAATGAGTAATTGAGATTTCTACCATACTCCTTGAAAGACCTCCTTAGTGAAATGCACTAAGGCTGTGAGAGGATGTATTCCTAGAAAAATAAGACCTATATATATTATATAAGAGTTTTGGGTTGTAATTTGGTTGGAATTTGATTTAATATAATAGGCTTGGGTGTGTGCAGAAGTGAGGTGGTGATGGCTTATTTTTTAAGTAAAGGGAGTGAAATTATTATTATAATATAAAACCTAAAGTCATTATTAAAATGTCATGGAGGTCTAATAATGAAAAATAATGGATTTTAGGAAAATTTAAAGTCGTTAAAGCCTCAGCTATTAATTTTTACAAAAGTTTTTAATTATTTTACTCTTTTATTTTTCAATTTTCCATATTTATTTTTATTGCGAAAACTAATTTTTACCTAATTAATTTTGTTTTAATTCGTAATAATAAAATGGGACTTGTTAGATAATTTTGCATTAATGATTCCAAATTGGAAATAATTTTTTTAAAATAAAATTTCGGAGGGAGATAATAATTAATTTTAATATTAGCACACATAATGCTAACAACCATTGTTTGAAAAGTATTATTTTTAAGCTTAAAAATTATGATTAAGATAAATTTATAATATTTTTATTTATTTTAAATTAATTTTTTTATTATTAAAATAAATATTTTTTTAAAATAAATCTAAAATATAATTCTTCCTCATAATTTCATAATTAAAATAAACTGACCAAAAATAGTTTTTATTAAAGTAAAATATTATTTGAGTTTCTAAAAATGATAAACAAGAGTTTTATAAATTAAAAATTTTATTTTTCAACTGATTTATTTAATTTTATAAATATATTTTTTTATATAAAGAAGTTTCATATAATTTAAAATCTTTCATTTATTATAATAGAGTCATAAAAGTGGATGTACATGTAAAATCATTAATTTTTTACCATTCACCCAAAATTTAACATTTTTAAAAAAATATCAAAACTTCATTCCAAATAATTTTGAGATGGTTAATTAATAAATAATATTTATCATATAAAATTAAAATTGTAAAATGTATAAATTTACACTTTAAATGAAAATAAAAAATCTAAAGAAAAAACTATATTTATTTACTTTTCATTTTTAAATGTTCATAATATTATTCCACATGAATTTATAATTTAGATAATGTTAATAATAATTTTAAAATGGTAAAATTTAATTTGATAGGATGAATTATAAAAAATATCAGAAACAATTCTTTGAAAAATAATAATACTTTAATATTTAATCATATTAATTATTTATCCTCTAAATAGAAGTAATTTTAGTTGATTAATAACATTTTATTTACTATAGATTTTATTATAATTAAAATATTCTTAATAATATTCTTTTAATATACCACAATTCTATTTTTTTAGGGGTTTCGTGTGGATTAAGATATCAAACATAGTACTTAATAAACGAAAAATATATTCCAAAATATAGTGTTGTCACCAAAACTATTACAAATAAATTTAAATTATAACCCAATAATTCTACCTCAATCATGCCTCGTAGAATTTCTCTCGTTCTACACAAGTTCATTGCATTCATGATATGTTGGGAATTATAATTTATCATCCCGTAATCATATGATTAATATTGATTTTAAAATAATAACTCACATCTTTAGACCACTCATGAATAGATTTAAGGTCTAAAATGTAACACCCACCCTTTCAAGAGATCATGTACTCTATAATATTAACTATTCCCTTTTTATAATTTCCTCAATTCACCTCAAATAAAATGAAAATATTTTGAGTAAAAAAGATAAAAAAATGAAAGAAAATAGGTATTCACCATTATATCAAATAATTTCATTTCAGAAAAAGAATAAAACATAGTCAATCAAAGATTCTCAAATCTTCAAAAAAAATATAGTCATCACAAGTTACTAAATAATGATCTTAACTCAACACAGGAGTGGAAAAAATCTATAATACCGAAGGGAAACAAACATGGAATGATCACTCTCAGTCCAAGATTTATCCCAGATTTCTACATTCCATTACATTTCATAAAAACCTCTCCAAACTAGATCACCAATATTTTTTCAATAATAAATCATACTCCCTATCTTATTTGTTAACCAATTCTTCCTTTATTTCATCATTAAATTATATAATTATATATTAAGTATTAGTTACTAAATGAAGAGGTAATAACCAATGTAATCACATTACCCTGTTAAACATTGAAGCACATATTAGTTTTTTTTAATTAAATAAATAGATAATAATTAATAATTTATTTAAATAATTTTATAATTATCAAAGTAGTTGGTATTGTATTGAAAATAATTTTTAAATTATAATTTTAATTTGAAATAATTTATTTAATATTTTTCAAAATATATTTATTATTAATTTATAAATGGAAAATGTACTATTATTTTTATATTTATTTATATTTATTTATTTATCTTTTATAATTATTTATTATTATTTACATTATAGTATAAATATATATAAATATTGGTACATATTTCTATATTTATATATGAAATTATTATTATTATTATTATTAATGTTGGTATATGTATGTTTGTGTTTGAACAAATTTATGTGGTTATATTGTTATTAGTATTATCAAGAATGGTGTTTCAATGATACTTATAGTTCATTTAGAAGTGGGGTTATGAGTTAGGTTGTATGAAGTGAACCTACAAGTCAGGTGATTGCATTGCTGAAGACAACATATTAGGAATTAAGTTTTCTAAAATTTCTAGGAGTATGAATCCCAAGTCATATCATAGTGAATTCAGACACATAAAATTCAACACAAAAATTTAAATTTTTTTAAATTTAAATATTGAAAATGTGGGATTATGAATAAACCAATATATCAGGAAAATTTAATGATTAGAAGATATTAATGATTTGATATGATGATCAAACTAAGAAAAAAAATTGATTCTCATCATTCATCACTATATTTAAATAATTTAGATCTTTCAATACAGGATTTTTATCACCTATAAGATTATGTTCATGAGTTTGGAATATTGTACCTCATAGTGTTTTTTTATAAACACAATGTTATTAACTATTCCTATTGATTTTTTAAATTTTGTATGACAATGAAACTCAAATACCCCAAGGAAACATTTTATTTTCCTGATTTTTATCAATATTTTTATTTTTTAGTGCATTATATCATTAACATAAACTGAATGATCATGAGTGAATTAATATGTAAACAATTAATTGATCCAATTCTAAAAAATTTGATATATAGTGGAATTTGAAGGATTGATAATGATAATATTAATCGTCACATGTGTGGGTACAACCAAACATGATCTTTTAAAGGATAGATTGAAATACCTATATATAAAATAATAATGAAAAAAGAATATTAAAACCCCTTAATACATGAATTTACAACATCAAATAATTAATATGAAGTTTAAGTAAGGTACTTAAAAAAATTCCCACCTGTTATGATAAAATAGAACGTGGAACTACATGGAAGGGGAGGAAGAAAATAATTAACAAATGGGATGTACTAAGATTATTCTTCTAACCCTTTTTTTTAAATATCCCTTTCTCATGTGTTGTTTTTGATTTTTAGTTATAATTTTGAATGTTTGATCTAAATAAATTCAATAATATATGGGTATAGGTGAACTATAAAGTGCATATTTTTCATCCATATTTATTTTCTTGGATTGACAACTTATATAACAAATCTTGACATGATTATTTTTTGAGTTCTAAGACTATGAGTTATCATTCCATATGAATAAATATCATAATAATAAAATTTGTTTAACCAAATTTATTATATGTTTAAAATATGTATATTCAATATATTTCTACTATAATTTCCGTACATTTCATAATTCAATTGGGAATATAGTATTTGGAATCTACGTTTAGATTAATTTTATTATTTAAGAAAAAAACCCATGTAATGTACCAAAAATTAAATTTTACAGAATATATTATTATAGGTAATATTATTATAAAAAAACACCGGTGATGTTCATTTGTTTTGGAATGAAATATTCTCATTTTGGGAAAGTCTTAAAAAAATAATAATAATTTTTTTATAGAATAAAAAAGAATATAATTATTTGATACTAAAACACATAATAAATTGAAATCATATATAAAAGGGTGGATATATATATATATATCTATGTGTGTGTGTGTGTTTGTGTTGAATTATTTTCTGGTCAAACCCCCACAACTAATCCTTAAATCCTATGTAATGTAAAATTTTATTTATTCCAGATAATTTTGATAAGATATGCATTAGATCATTATCAATCTGTGATAATAATATGAGAAAGTATAATTAAAATAAATAGTTAACCCCAATAGATTAGATAATAACATATCATAAATGGAATAAACTATAGCATTAATTCCACATGCCTATTTTTGAAAAATATTTTAAGATTGTATTTACACTCAATATTCCTAATATTCTGGTGGTGATATTTTTTGGTAATATATTTTTGTACACTAAATCTTTTCTCATTCATTTCAATAAAATTTCAAAATTGTAAAACTTATACATTCTTAGAAGTAAAACCTAAAGCCTGAATTATTTATAAACCCTTATATTTTAAATATCATCACTCCCCTAATTATATATATATTGTTTTTGTTGTGTTTACATTAAATTTTTTCCATAGATGATAAAAAATAGTTAGATAGAATAAATAGACACATGGATCAATGAAGCATAGTTATGAATTTAATCACATGTGAATAAAATGTATAGAAAACCATTCTTGACAGCCTTAAAAAATTAGGTAATTTTTTTATACCATTTGGTGATTAGGGAAAACTAACCAATAATTTTTTTTTAAAAAATTATCAGAAGATATTAAATGAATAAATTTAAAATTATAATTTCATAAAGAGTGGTGTCTAAAAATAAATGTTTTTACAAATATAAAACCAATCATATCATTAAATAACATTAATTTTTACTAAAACCAACAATTATTGATACATTTTCTCTCATAATTCACATTCTCCAAAAATAAATATATTTTTAAAAATAATGGTTGATTAAATTTAATTTTTATTTTTAATAATATCCAGGAATTTTAGGATAATGTGGGATAATGTTTTCATTTTTTTTGTTTAACTTTGTTTTGTTTTAAATATTCAATTCATAACTACATTTTGTTTACCCTACCCACTATTAACGTTATCTTAATTGTAATAATTTTAAATAATAAGATAAGTAAATAATTATATAATAAAGGTATAACTTTTAAATTTGTGGCATAGTTGGAATTCATAAGTTATAATTACTCAACAAAATACACAATAATATACTTATATAAGTGTTTAAACAAATTCCCATTAATGTTAAACCTTAATCCATATAGATCATATAAAACATGTATTATTCACAAAAGATAAACATGTGTAGTAGTATATGGACTAATTTATCAGGAATGAACCCTCAAAGGGAGGAAATTTTGACTAAAATGTTATATGAGGTTTTCCTCCTCAATATAGAACTTCTATTAATGATTCAAATCATCATGGATAGTGTTCATATTCTCTTTATATAACTAAGATATTTTACATTCATCATAATAAATATATTCTAGATACTTATTGTGAAATTTACTATGCTTACCTATATAAGGTAAATTCTTATTAGTTTTTTTAATTGACCAATATTCGTGGTTTTCAACATCTATAAAAAAGTTACAATCCTTTAAAAATTTATCAATATGAGTTGAAATTATGAATTTTTTATTAAAAGTAGCATAATATAACCACAATGTATTATCTAATATAATAGATTATTCATTATTGTTATGTTTTACCATTTTTTATAACATTTTCTTAACATACCAGTTTTAAATTTAATATATTCCATTCTTTTTGTGATTATATATAATGGAGACTTCATAATAATCATTATAAACATGATATCCAATATTATACTATATTAAATAGATATATCATTTTGTTAACCATTAGTAAAATCATATTGTTTTATTTTCTTCATAATACTTGGATGTGAAACTATAAAATTACCTTTACTATAACTATTATAGATTGTCCTCTATATCACATAACAATTTTGGGAAACACCATATATTGGACTCAGGGGGTCCATATTTTAAAAATAAAAAATAAAATCTATATTATTATTATAAAAAACAAAAATCAATGGAATATACATAATATACATAAAAATAGAATTATATGGATGAATTTAGAAGTTATAATAATTTATATTTACAAGGGTTTACTAGTATATTAGAATGTTAATGTGTCCATTGTAATAAATTTATAATAAAATAACCATTGTAATAATAATGTGACAATTATTCAAAAAAGTTTCAAATAAAATTAAAAACATAATTTTGTTAGAGTATAATTAATAATTGAAAATAAAATATATTGTTCAATTAATAAAAATATAATTTCATACTTATGTCTTGCATTAATAATAAAAATAATTTCTAAAAAATAACATTTCAATTTTTTTCACCCATATCATTATTTTGAAATGCACCAAGAGTTTTATTAATTAAATAGTGTGTTCTTACATATAAAATATTTTATAAAAATGGATTTAATTATCTAATCATCATCTTAAATGTTCATAAGTATTAATATTATAATTTTTTAAAATAGTTAATTTTTTAGTAAAATGATAAATTACAATATGCATGTATGATATGTATTATTACATTTTTATGTAAAAATTACGTATCAATTAATATAAATATATTCATTAAAAATATATGTTAATTTCAAAAAATAATATATTTTTGTGTCTGTAAATAAATTTCCTATACAATAATGGTCTTTTAAGTTTTCAAATAGAAAATTAGGATTTGAAAATAAGTCTTAGAGGAAAATGAAATTTACTTGGAAAAAATATTAAAAATGATGTTTGGTAATATATATATATATATATATATATATTTCTCCATTAATATCAAATATCATGTATGAAAACAATGGGGATTCAAATAGTCAATCATTTTCTATAACCATGTTTTCAAAATCTTAAGTCCGAATATTAATAAAAAAAGTATCTATCCTTGTCAATAAATACCCACCCATACTTCCATTTATATTAACTCTAAAACTGTTTAGAATTTTTCTCCTCACTGTTTCAGTATCAATATTACTCCAAATATTCTCTTGAAGATCTGGGTATTTATTTCCCATGTTTTATGAAACTACTTTTCAAGGTTAGGTATCTTAATCCACTCTATTAATTTTCATTTGAAATTAATTTTTTATAGTATCCTTCAATATTAAATTTAAAATAACTTAATTTATTTAATTTTACATTCATTATAATCTCTTTTTATCTATTAAAAATGATATATTAATCATTAAATTTCATCAGAATCATTTATTAAGTTGTTATTATACTGAATTAGGGGTCCTAAAATAACTCTTTTCATTTCATATTCAAAATTATTTTCTAGTCAGTTTAAAAATACTATTAAATACACTACCCTGATTTTATATCCATGGTATTATAATTCAGTTAATATAATATTAGATATTACTTGTTCCCTTTCATTACACTCTTTTAGTATGTCGTTATGATGATGAAGTAAGAGATCTTAATATCTTATGTTTCTTTATTTGATGTAACCCTTTCCCATTAATTTTCATTTAAATATAAAATTTTTATATGCTTCCTTGTTATAATTTATTTATTATAATGTGAATGATATATAAATTTTTATTCTCATTGTACCACCCTGAAAAGTCATTATAATGCTAAAATGCATTCATAGTTATAAACACCATTGTTAAAATACCTATATATGGAATATATTTCTATTATTATGGTAATATAATTTTTAAGCGGGGAATTTTCTTATTGATGGGTGATGGAGATATATATACTAGTGTCTCTTTTAGACCAATAGTAGATCAAACTTGATCTTGTCATAAGGTTATGTTTTCCATCACAACATACCAACATAAAATTTTATCTATACTGAAATTTTGTATACCTAATATTAATTAAACATGTATTTTACATACTCCAGATATTATTATATGTAATTTTTTATCATGTAATTATTATCCTTCCATAATAATCTATTATAATCATTTATTAATAAATATTAATGAATTTATTATAACCTATTACAATGTTATCAATCCTTTAATATGGGTATTTTTTATTACATTGTTAATATATTATTTATTATGAATATTCACATACATAACAATATTTTTTCCAATAAATAGAAAATTATTGAGAATCTATGTATCCCTTATTTATATATGATTAATTATTTATTACTTAACCATGTTTATGTAAGAGTTTCCTTGGTAGACATTATTAATGGTATGTATTAGAAACTCAATTTGTATAAATAATTGATTGGAATTATTATCATTAGGTCATAATATAAAGATGGATGAATGGTTTAGAGGGGATTGGATTTATATTTTTAATTATTTTTAACTATTTTTCAATATTAATATAATTTTTTCTAGGTGAATTAAAATAAAAATACCAAATAATTTGTATAGTAGTTTTGATCCGAGTGACCCTAAGTATATGGGACGCCTTTCGAGCATAATGAGGTGACATACAACTATTGAGCACAATGTGGTGACAGAAAACATTCACTAGTTGTTCAATTTGGATGAATTATTAGTTCATCTCATGTATTTTTTCAAGAGTACCTCAATGGAACTATCAGTATAAATTTTTTTCGGGACTGATGTGTGGGCCCCACGAGCTGCATTTCAAGCACAATGACGTGACATACAACCTTTCCATCGGATGTCCATTTGGGGTGAATAAATAATTGATCATATATGTTTTTTCACAAGTATCATAATGGTGTGATCCATTTGGATGTGCCGAGTATTCATTGTGATCTCATTAAATGTGAAAACATGAATGAAATATCTGTGGAATATTCTTCTCTCGTGTTTGATGAGAACCCAAATCTTAGGCCATCTTCAACTCCTCTAAGAGTGGAGAAGTTTTATGAAGAAATGAAATAAAATGTTCTAGATCCATTTGAAGAAATTTATGAGTGAAATTGTGTTGTCTCCCTTCGAATTAACATCGAGTGTCGTCTGCTATAAAGACTTATTAATAGATGTTCCATATACTCTAGGAGTCCACTGGCATGCCTAGGGGTGCTTGTTCATAATTTAGTTCCTGAGAATGGTTAGGTAGAAGTCTAGGCATTGAGATGGGGTCATAAATCATGTGGGCCTCATATGAACCTGGTACAACTACGATTTCTTATATCTCTCATATATCTTTCTTTTGGACTAAGATTTTAGCCCGTGACTCGCCTATACTGATTGTTTTTTTTTGTATAAAGAATAATGGTTCCCTCTCTAGGGGATTCGTAGATTGGATTAAATATGTTCCAAGGAAATACCTAAGGACCTCAGTAATGTTTTTCTAGGACTTTTGATCTATCAGGGATGACCAGTGAAGTTACTCAGTACATTTTGAGTGGAATCACCATATCGAGTAGGGCATGGGTCCCTGGTGGCCTAGAGTGGAATAACCCATTGGAATAGGTGTGGGTCCTCTACAACTACTATTTGAGTGGAATCCCACATTGGCATGGGCGAGCGTCCTCTTTTAGCTACTTCTGAGAGGAATCTCCCTAACACACTAGGGCGAGGGCCCTCGATGAACAACAGTGGAATCCCCCTAACGCATCTGGGTGAGGGTTCTCTACGATGAATATTATGTTAGAATACCTTTGATTCATTAGGGAGTGGGTTCTATAGGACAATGATTAGATTAGAACACCTCTAATGCATCAGGTTGTGGGTCCTTTACTCTGGGGTTACTCCATATGGATATGTGGATCAGTGGAGAGACACGCTTTGACATTAATTTAGGCTCATGAGTTAGAGGGGAACTTTTCACACTAATACACGTCCTTGTTTCACAAAATAAAAATGTGATGGACAGAGAGTGCCACCTTGAGAGGATAGTGTAAACGTGTTGGGATTGATTCCCTTTAACTTGTACAATCAGAGAAAATGTGAGGATTCTAGGAATCATTAGTGGTTACTTCTGGAACTATTAGCGACTCTTCTTCTAAGGCTGGGCTATGAGATGGAGATCCATTACTCTCTCATTTGATCTTCCTTGACTAAGAATATATATATATATATATATATATATATATCCTATTTAAGTAATCAGTCCTTGGGTTTTTGGATACTCTCTTTCTAGGAGAGATGAAGATGTGTGGGGTATTCCACAGGCTTTCCTTGTCTAACTTCCCATGGTTTGATGAGTCTACTCTCCTACTACAGGTTGAAAAGAGTAGATGGGAAGTTCATATTCTCACTATTTGGAGCTCCTTCTATTTGGATGAGTCTTTCTTTATTATCTTGTTGGTTTTAGATATAATCTTTTATTGTTCCTTGTTCTGTCTATTGCTCCCCTATTCAATATATCTTTTATTGCTCCCTTGAGCCTTTGAGGCTACTTATTGAGTATTTTTAAACTCACCCCAACTTGGTATCTTCCCTCACATGGTTCTCCCTTACAAATGAAAGATAGGTATATCGTGAATTCAAAGGAGCTTAGGGATATGGGGGGCTTAGACCATGTGCGGTAGTCGAATCTTGGGATCCAGGAGTGGGGCTCTCTTATCTGTTTTAATTTTCTACTTGCTTCCAAGTTGTGGAACATTTCTAGTTAGTTAGGTATTTTCCCCCCTTCCCCTCTTAGTTAACTTTTCTGTATATATACTGATCAGCTGTTATTGCATTTTTGGTCTCCTTTTAATGCATTGTTGTATCTCTTGTTCATTTTTTCATTCACCTTTTCATTGAGTTTGCTACATGTGTGTGTACATGTTCTTAGGAAAATCCTCCATGAGTTTGTTGTGCCTTCATATCTTGTTTCCACCACTGGCATATAGAGATGGGCTTGGTGTAGTTGCGGATCAAGCCCCGACATGGTCCGGTTTGTGATATTTTTAAACCCCAGAGGCACATCCTAAGACCCAATTTGTTTCAACTAGAATCACAACTAGGATAGTTTCTTTTTGAGTTGGTGGATGAAAGAAAACCTTCCATTATCTAAACTAAGGTACAATTGAATCCCCTATCTTTTACTAGTTAGGAAACACAGACATGAATCTTTTTTTCATATTATAAATAGAAAATACAACCTTATGAGGGTAGATTAGCCCAATAAAATTACTCTCATAAAAGATATTTGAATGAACTAAGAACTGTAGAAACAAGATGAAAAATATAGGCTCTGAGATTCAATTAAGTATTATAGTAACCAATAATAAATTTCGAAATGAATGTAGTTTATTAAGGAGTATTTTACTATTTGATAACCAACGTATGTTGCATATTATTTCTTGAAAACATCCTTATCCTTGTTAAATTCACTAGATCTATCAAACTCTATATATATGGTTTCTTCATGCAAAGAATGATCAAAATGTAAAATATGTTTCATTTCATCTTTCCCAAAGTAGGATGAACATGTTTCTTCAATGAACTAATTTTGATTTGTTTGATATATATTTCCCAAAATATATTCATGTGAATTCATCATTTAATTTTCATGAAAATATATTCATGTGGGTAATCTATAAAAATAATATTAAAAAAACTATTTGAAACCATTAATAAAACACTAAATATATAAAATTAAAAAACATTCAAATTATTTGAAATACTCTCATAAATAATAATAGGAAAAAAATTATTATATAAATTATTTCAAATTTGAAACATTTTTTTCAAGAAATAATTTAATTATTCATCCCACATGATGATCATTTAAACCGATATGAAATTATTAAATGAAAATTTCATTAAAATCATAAAAATAAATAAGTAATAATAAATAATTAGATCAATGAATAATATTAACAAAAACATATAGTGCATTGAAATATATAATTACATATAAAATAGATCTTTTTTCACTAGGTATGATTGATTCATAGATAAGATAATGTTTTTGTGGTATCACAGAACTTATAGTAGGTCAGATTCAGCAAGAATTTGATCTAAGAATTTATAAAAAAAATAGTCATGGTTAATTTATTCACGTTTGATCATCTATCTTGCGGTCGATTCATTTGTGGTAACTACATTGTACATGCATTAAATCATCTGTATTATAATTTATCACTTCACAATTAGTTCATTATACATGTTATCAATCCAAATTTAAAAAACGGATTGTTAATGTAACAGACTAACCCAGGATAACCAAATCATACACCCAAGCTGGCCTCCACAAGGTGAGGTAAAGTAATAAAACCTAAAAAATATTGTATTTAATGAAACATGACATAAAACTAGAGTACTAGGTAAAAGAAAAATATAAAAATAGATCAATATGATCCAAACCAAACTAGATAAACCCAAAAGTATGAATGAAGAATGACTAACAAGTCTTCATGTGACCAATAGTCACATCCAAACTAACCTAAATCGATGGTAAATAGAAAAGGACATGTCGACATGCAACATGATGTCATTACCTTTACCTATATTCTTCAATACAGCATTTGAAACTACCAAAATAAAAATGTAGGATGTGAGAACAAATCAATGTAGGATATCACTAACATATCAATACATGGTTTATTACCAATAATTAAATAGGACTATTTTTTTAAAACAAAAATAGTTTTACAAATCATTTTAATTAATCTAAAATCCAATTGTCAATAATTTCCCTATGGTTTTCATAAACTCATTTCATATTCTTAAAACAATAAATATTTAAATTATAAGTGATATAATAGGAAATCATATCCATTTATCATAAGGTATTCAAGTAAACACACATCCATGAAATAAAATCTTGTGATTTCATGTTATACAACCTCATATAAAAACCTGTGAGAAATAATCCATGATAAAATATAATCTGATAAATAACCATCAATGTAAAAGCACCTTATATTGGGCCCCAAACTATTGGAAAATGCATAATAGACATTAAAAGGTATAAATAGGAATAATTTTTGGATCCATCAAATATTAATTCCTCTAATAGTCCATCGATATACAAAAGGTTACCTCTTAGTGTTTCGATGCACACTATGGATACCCATACATATTTTCCAACACAACCAAGGTTCCCAATATTCCAATTGTCAAAATACACTTTAAAACCATGCCCTAAATTTTGTAAAATATTTTCAAATCCAATAAATTCTGCTTTGGTGTTTGAAAACCCCTTTCAAAATCACATAAATTTGTTTTCAAAGAAAAATACCTTTAAAAACATTATCATTTCCAATAAATCCTTTGAAAACACATATTACTCCAATGAAATTAACAACCCAAAGGAAGTTATCAACAATAAAAAAATATTCATTGAATTGTCCCATTTTATAGTAACACTTACCTCGAAATGGTCTAAACCTAGCCTCCTTCAACAATGATGACTAAAAACCTAGAGATCAGCCATTAAAAGATAAAGTGTGAGAAGAAACTAAAAAATATCGATAAAAAACCATATCCAATGATGAATAAAATACCAAATTGTATCTAATGATAAATATGTGACAAAATGAACAAAGATCCAAAAGAAACACTTACCTAGATAGGTGCACCAAAACCACCCTGATGATCGATCACAAAAAAAAGCTCTCTTGAAGGGGAATACAACTCAAAAATATTTATGGGTGATATCTAGGTTGATAGTGGGAGGTTTATCACTGAATAAAATGAGATTTATTTGTACATCACATATAAAAATACTTCCTTGATAATTACATGGCATGTAACCCTAGTTCATGTTGTGTTATCTATAAAGGTATATTATTCCAAAGTAACCTTTTCCTTTATATTAAAGACCCATTTTTGACAATTACATGTCTTGAACATGTCACATGGAGAGTAAATCACTCATTCCATGTACCAGTTCATAGTATCTGTTAGGAAATGAATACACATCATGAAACCCTCATACAGGGTATAAAATTCCCACGTAGTCTAAAAAAACTTCATGTTTAAGAATAAAAACTCAAAAACCCAACTATGGTAATTCTTTAAACATGGGAATAATCTCAAAAATCCTTTTAACCATTTATACATGGACTCAATTTATTCAAATAAACATTCATCCCTAAAAATTATTTGATTTTTCCTAATAAAGGATCTCCATTCAAGAGAATCCGACAAACGCACCCAGGCAAGGATTATAAATACACAATAAAAATAGGAGTTCCTAAAAACATAATGGGGTGTTAATATAGCCCTAGAATAAATGCCTTATACCCCCAAAAATCCCTTATATTTCTGGACTTTTAAAAAATGAATCCCACTACTACCTCATTAATAATTTCCTATCCCATTCCTCATGGATATCCCATCTAAACTACCACAATAAATAGACCATAAGAGTATTTTTACCATGTAGTACCTTCTCTTAGTGATCCATAATCTAAATTGGATTCTTAACCAAAGTGGTTTTGGTCTCAAGATCATCATTCTCCCCCCCCCCAAATCTCATGGTAAAGATCTATTATAGACATAATCAACTATATATCATGAAACACATCATGGATAGATGTCAAACTATATGGTACATCCAACTGACTGGACAGATTTCCCAGCAAACCAATGATCTCAAAGATTTTGACAAACCATAGTGAAAAATTACCATTCTTACCCAACCGACAATGTCCCATGTGAGGTGAAACTCCATGATAGACCCGATTACCAACCAGAAACTCTATCTTACAATGCTGATGGTCCTCATAATATTTTTTTGACTCTATTCCATGATCAATATCCTCCAGATCAACTAAAATATCTTCATCATCTCTGAAACAAGACTCAGACCAACCAAGGACTATTCTACCCACTATTCATAGCATAAGGGAGATCTATATATCCACACTTATAAAACCTGAAAGGGTTCCATCCTAATTTAGTCTTGATAACTATTATTATAATAAAACCCTACCTGTGGAAAATTCATTTCCAAAGATCCTCTAAAATCAAGAACCCAATAATAAAGCATATCCTTAAGAACTTTTATTTTCCCCGCTATAAGTCCATCTATCTATAAATGATAATATGTGATCAACTTAATCTAGGAATCCATGGCCTCCTACAATAATTTCCAAAACCTATGTGTAAACCTAATATCCCTATCAGATACAACCACGGATTTAACCCATTGAATTTTTATAATATCTTTGATATAAAAGTCCCTAAGTTGTCCCACTTTCATTATTTTCTTAATAGGGAAAAATTACACTGATTTCATGAGTCAACTAATGATCATCCAAATATAATCCTTCTAAATTAGAGTATAGGTTAAAAAACAAATAGATCAAAGGAAATATCATCCAAATTCCATACAGTAATGTTTAAGGGATTAGAAAAACCTATAGGTCTCCGGTGTTCCTCTTTAGATCTCTGAAATGTAAAACACCACGATACAAAGTCTGAAATCGACCTCTTTATCCCCCACCATCAATAATGATATGTAATGTTGTGAAAAATATCAGTATTCCTAGGGATAATGGACCAAAAATACTATTTTCAACATTCAATCAACACATACCTCAACAAAAATGGAGCAACCAACCTATCAAGAAATTAAAAATTACCATTGGGAGACCAAGACCACACACCTAATGTCTCCCCGCCATAAAGGATTTTAATAATGAATTGGAACTCATTGATTCACATTATCAAGAAAAAAAGTCCTATTCAAAGACAAATTTTCATTCATCAAATCCAATAAAACCTATCCATCAACCACTACCACTCCCAATCTCATCTTACCAAACAAACTTCTCAGAGACCACTCCTCAACTGATTCCTCCAAGACTTGTGTCGGTAATTTTCTTTTTATAGAATTGGTGAAAAAATTTCCTTTACCTAGATTATATAAACTATCAAAATCAAATTTATAAATATATTCAACCAAGAATATCAATTTTAAGTTAATATCCCTATGAGTGAAAATTTATTTCAGGCTCCTATGATCAAAAAACTCTATAAACTACTCCACAAAGAGATAGTGAAGCCACATTTTCAGTGCATGAAAAACCATTGCCAACTAAATATCATGGTTAGGGTAGTTCTTCTCATGGCGGTGTAACTGGAATGATTCATATGCCACCAAATATTTACCTTACATAAAGAAACATCCCAGAAACATAGTAGATGCATCATAGAAAACATCATAACCCAAACCCGGTTCCGAAAGAAAAAAAATGGGGCTGATGTCAACCTCATATTCAGATCCACAAAGGATATCTAATAGTTATCATCCACCTCAAAAATTACATGCTAACAAGTTAAATAATTCACTGAAGATGTGATCGCAGAAAAATCTTGAACAAATTGTCTATATTAACCAACCAAACCCAATACTATTTAGATATCAAACACATTTCTAGGATCCTCCCAACACATCACTACCTTTATATTTTCAGGATCCACTAGGTCACCCATCTTATATATCACTTGAACCATAAATTTTACTTTCTAGGTATATAACTCATTATTAGAGAGCTTATCATGTAGATTATGTTTCTTCATGGTTCAATGAATGATATCCAAATGTTCTCCTTGATCCTCCTATAACATCGAGTACACCAATATATCATTGATGAACACACCAACAAAAGAATCTACGAAATGATGTAAAATATAGTTCATCAAATCCACAAACATCGTAGGAGCATTAGTCCAATTGAAAGGAATAACAAGAAACTCAAAATTCCCATACCATATCCTAAATGATGTCTCAGGTATATCCTCTTATTGGGCCCTCAACTGGTGGTACCCTGACCACAATTAAATATTTGAAAACCAACATTCCACTCTAAGCATGTCAAAAAGGTCATCAATCCTAGGAAAAGGACATTTGTCCTTAATTATCATCGTATTTAACTTTTTATAGTCAATAAAAATTTTGTGGGTCCCACATTCCTCCTTAGAAAAGAGTATAGGTTAATCCCTTAGTGACATGCTAGAAAAAATAATTTTTTTATCCTCTAGGTCCTCCAGTTGGACTTTATTTCTACTAGCAAAGCATGTTTCATTCAATAAAATGAAATTTAAATGGGTATCGTACTAGGGATTAGGTTAATAAGAAACTCATCCTCTCTCTGTGGTAGAAAACTAGAAAAATAATCTATAAATTTATTGGGGTACACACTCACCACTACATAAAATCAACCACAAAAATAAGGTTCAACTCTATCGAGAAACATATCAGAAAACTAACATAAGATTACCCGAACAGAACTTCCCTTTCCTATCTTGAGTCTCAGTCACCATGAAAGACATCAGTGATCCCATTGGTACATAAGAACTATACCCATCAATGATAAAAATATATTTGTACCTTAACACTGATCATCCAATCCATGTCCACAATCAAGTTGAATAAGTCAAGATCAAGCCCCAAAAAGACTAATTATACCTCAAATTCATCTATCATCACCCAAAACACAATACACTTGAAATCTTAATCGAAAATCTTCCCCAAAGGTGTCTAAATATCCATAATGTACCACACAAGTTCTGAACACTATCCTAACACATAAACTAAATTTTAGGATAAAAAATAAAGAGTATCACATATATCAAACAAATATATAACCGTAGAAGATGAAATTAATATTGTACCTATAATATCATTTAGACCTCTTTCAGATTCCTATTTTGTAAAATAATTCATATAAAGAGGTCTGGTCTTAGCCACCAGAACATCCCCCTGGGCATGAGGATTTAACCCACCTCCCTTGGAAGCATCTGTATGAATCTTAGCACCCTTAGTGGGAGTAAATTATTCTTTACTTCAATGGGACATCTTTTTAACGAAAATCATTAGATGGACCAATAATCCAAAATGATCACAAGCCTTGGGAGCCTCTATAGAGTTAGGTCAAGTATGAAAAGACCACCCATAGTGATAAAAAATCAAATATTATCCTAATAAATCCCCTAAAACTATTATTGAAGATTACTAACCATGCTTATATTTCCTTTCTTTGGCATTAGATACACCTTGGATGAAAACTTCACTAACTGAATGTCTATCCAAACTACTCTTCCACGCTTTGTTTTCCACAACCAAATTAACATTTCCAACTAACTCCACAATGTTCCAAAGGAACATGAGAATCAATATAATACTAATATCTTACCTAATACCAACTAAAATGCTCAATCCATTATGTACGCTTTTGTGAAAAGATCTTATACCAGATGCACCAGCTCAAAAAATGGGTAGAATACTCTAATATAATATGCCTCACATTATCTAAGGTTAAAATATTTTAGGTAGTTTCCACATGTAAAGTATTAGGGTAAAACTACAAATTAAATATTTTCATTAAATAATCATAAATAAGTTTCTTATTCAACTTAGCTTTTATAATAGAGTTCCAGCATCTTCTTCCTGGTCCCATGAGAACATACATAGAAAACCCCACCTTGAATTATTTAGGAGTCTTCAAGAAAATGAAGATCATCTCAATATTCTAAATCCACTCCTCATATTCTTATAGTCCTTTTTCACAACAAAATGTGGCTAGATTATTCTTAGTAAACTCAATTCCTTAATCCAATACACATCATGGGTTCTCAACACCCACATGACCAAGAGTATGAAAGGTGTGGATTACAGCCTCAACCAAGGAAGGGTCCACTAGATGATTCTTCTATGGAACATGTCTCGCAACTTCCTATTAGATATATAAGATCACTTCTCAGAGAAATTTTCTAATAAATAGAAGATAATAACCTATTAGATCACAAGAAAATCCAAACAATTTATGAACCACTTCTATATTTCAAATGAATGATTTAAAAACATGAATTAAATGAAATTAAGAATTCTTATCAAAGAAATACATTTCCAAAAGAAATATACAAATTTAAATAAAAATCCTATACAATTAATTATAATGAACCCAAACCCCAAGTCTCAAACCTAGTAAAATTCAATGAAAACACACAGTAACTTAGGTTCAGTCGTGTAACTGATCTAGATATGGCTCTTTTCCACCCTTACTATCTGAATTCTTACAATCCTAACTCTTTTCTACCCAATACTATGAACCAATCTCAGGAAGTGTTAACACACTTTTGGCTTCACCTTCCCTTTAATAAAAAATTGTTACGGAACAACAAGGTTCTACCAAACCATAAATTGGAGTTATCCATCACATAGTAAGGTAAAGTAAGAAAACAGAACAAGTCTTGTATGTGATGAAGCATGTCTTACAACCACAATACTATATGGAAGAAAAATTTACAACTATACCTTTACAATCAAATACAAAATTATATACATGAAAGTACGAATAAATAAAGTCCAACAAGTCTCCATGTGACCAATAGTCACCTCCAAAACAACTCTAATCGATGGAAAAGAAAAAATTAAAAGACGACGTGCTACAAGATTCTCTTCCCATTAGTTGTATCTTGAAATAAAAAATCTATAACAACACAAAGGAAAAATTATGGTGTGAGAAAAATATTTGTATGATACCACCACCGAGTCCATGCAATGTCTAAAATCAATAATAAATGAGTTCTAGATTAAAAAACAATGTTATAAATAATTTTCGTAACTCTCAAATCTAATTATAAATCAGTTTACCTTTGGTTAACAAAAAATCCATGAATATTCTCAAAACCATAAATATGACATGTGGATGTGATATAATATTAAATTATATTCATGAATCATAGGGTATGTAAGTAAAAAATCAATGAAATTCCATCATGCATTACTATGATGTACAACCACATATAAAAACATGTGAATAAAAATCTATGATAAATAAATCATGAGATAAATAACCATAAATGAAAAATCACCACATACAAGGACCTAGCCAATGGGACAATGTGTACTATACAATCAAGATCATAAATTGGAATAACTTTTGATCCAACCAATATCATGTCTCACCACAATCCATCAATGTCTAATGGGGTACCTCCTAGTGGTTCCACAAACACTTAGCTTACATGTTTCTCAATCCTGATACACCCAAGTCTCCTTATGTAACACCCTAAGATTTTTTGGTATATTTTTTTTCAAATTAATTTATTAATTTTGATATTTTTCATTTCAAAAAATATGAAATATTAATTTTGTAATAACTATGTTTAGATTACATTATATGAAACATCATGTTAAGCTTTCACTGCACGCAACACTGACTTGTCTTGCATTACATGTAGCACTGAGTTTTGACAGAATAACTCGTTATTATAATTTAAATGAGGTAATTATAAACTAACCATTAAAAATAGAAATATGAATACTAATAACCAATTTTAAATTATAATTATAATTGTTTCACATAAAAAAAACATATTTACAAGGAAATATATAATTTTTTGTAAAGTATTAATATGTTTAGAAATACTATTTTCTTAAAGGAACTACTTTTTATATCCTTCTGTGAATAATAATAAATTTAATTTTGTACAATATAAGAAATCTAATTTTATAAAATAAACTTAAATTTTGAATTTTTAATTCTAAAATTAACTTAGGGTGAATTTTTTGTATTTTTTTAGAAGTTTCATTTCTTTGATGAATAGTGAAAATTACTATATTGTAGTTAAAAACTGACATTTGATTTTAATAATTATTATAAATTAATTACCCTATGAAATTGAAAACATATAAATTACACATATATTAATCCAATGTATTTAATTTCATTGAGTTTTATTAAAATTAGATATAAAAACTTAATGAACTTTTGGACTTTCTTTTTACCCGCCTTCTCAGCAAGACTATTGGATTTGCATTAAACATAATTTTTCCACATCTATGAATTGAATTTAAGAAAACAGACATAAATGGTTGTATTTATTATGATATTTAGATTCTGATAGTATCAACTTATGTTTTTGAGATATTATGCGTAGTAACTTTTTTATATTTTAAATTACCACAGTTTAGGGAAAATCAAGAAATTAAAGGTAAAAATAATATTCTATTATTACAAATTTACTTAAAAAATTCTCCTAATTTCATTTTATGAGTTATTTTATATCAAAATAAACCATAAACATAAATTAAAACCTTTTTAATCTACTTTGGTAAGAATATGACATTTATTATATTTTATTTAAAGACAAGTTAAAATTATCATTCTCATATTTTTAATAGGTAAATCATTTTTAATATAGGGTTATACAGAAGATAAATTATGCAATAAATAGTAATTAGAAATATAATAAATTTATATTCATCATTATAATTTTTTTTATTTTAATATAATAATTAATTTAATTCAAGTCTTTCATAATGATGATACATTAACTGTTTAATTAATAGGAATATCAAATAAAAAATATAAAAAATATTAAAATAAATATAATTTTAAATTATTAAGGACAGAAACTAATTTTATTGATAACCTAGATATGTTATAAATACATTAGAAGTTTTTTTCTATGTTATCATGTTTTTAGAATATCTTTGAAATGACAAATATTGAATAGTATCAAAAAAATTAGAAATGATACTTTAAAATAAATAATATTTTATTAAAAATATATAATTATTCCAAATGAATATTATATGGTCATATATTTCATAAATTATTCATTTAGGGTTCTTTATGAAATTTTTAATAACTTTATTAATTATAAAGAGTAAAAAATCCATGTTGCAACAGTAACTGTTGAAAGGTTTAACTAAGGGATAAAGACAAAATAGAAGATAAATTTTGTAATATAATCATCTTTAAAAATATGGGTTGAGATTATTTTTACCAATATTCATTATATATTATATAAAACTCACTTTTGAGTGATTATAATTTGAATGTAATTTATTTTAATTTATTATTTTGAGAATTTCATAAAGTGCCCCTCACCTCAATTATAAAAGGGAACCTCCTCCTTCACTTCCTCACACATATTTGAGCCTTATAAATCAAAAAAACCCATAAAATTTCTCTTAGAAACCTTATTATTTAATTTATGTAGGTCCTAACCTTCTAAAAAGATTAATCCATATGTCCCTAAGAGGACATACAAATGAATACCACCGAAAAATAGGTAATTTATTTACCAATTTGTTTAACTTCATTTCCTCTTCTACTTCCTCATAAAATGTTATTTCCATACTAAAGTAAAAAATCCAATATCATATATTTTAAGAGATTTTTTTATTATTATAATAAAACCATATTCATATTTTTATCCATCCTATAAAATACAATATCACCATGTGTGTAGACATACGGCTTACCATCTTCATACTATGGTGTAATTTATTTTTTCATCATGAATTTATTTTTATGGGTATAATGATGGGTATAATAGATATACATAATAAATATGACATGATATTGATTATTTATAATTAATAAAACTTCCGATTACTTACCATTGTACCATTAATGGAATGATACTATGGAGCATACGTCTGCACGACCTACCATCTCCAAAACGCGATGAAATTCATTATAAATATTGACCAATAAAGAATGATTATAAAAATTTATATGATGATTTAATATAATATTTAAAAACATAATATATTATTTATATGATGAAAACATATCTTATTCATAAGATAAAAGACTTACTTGATAATACATGGATAGGAAAATGAAAGAGTTAACACCTAAAACATGGGTAATAACGAAATATTATCAACAAATGGGTGATAAAATAATATAATAAGATCATATATGACATCATATATATGAATAAGGTTCTTATATAAGTTAATAACATTATTAAACCCATTATTAAGTAGGTTAACGTATGGTCAACTGATGTAATCTTAAGGTGATAGAATTTCATCTCACTTTTTATTTCCTTGAAATAAATGTCATATTCACCACTTTTTTTGTTTTTGTGGTGTATATACTACAATATGGCATGTTTTATCATTAATTTAATTTATTTAATGATATTAAAATCTATAATTTATGTTATTATTTCTCATAGATCATGATTCTAATGTTACTCTAGTAGTAATGGATTCATGTCATAATTTTGTTTCATTGGGACACGAGGCATATACTCTACTTGTTTCTTCTAATTGATGTATATAATTCTCATAAATGTATTTTATGAGTATTATATATAATATTATGGTACTTTAAAATCTAAACATTTTTATTTCCATTATGGATCATATTATTCTACTAGCGATAATTTGATTTGTATTTATTTCATAATCTCATCAATATTTGCGATTATATCAATTTAAGTCTCCATTAGAGAATATTTTTCATCTATATCCATGATTTATAAAAATGTTTTCAAAAATGTTTTTAATATTATCCTAGGTAGGTTTAAATCCATTTTTACCAATGTTTTATTTTTACTAAATGGTTGGAAAGGAATCATTTTTGTCATTTTCTGAACAAGTTACTTTGTAACTTTTCCGAAAAAAGTAAGAAAGGAATGTTGTTTAACAAATAAGGAATAAACTAATTTTTAGACTTTAATGAATTATTAATGATTCTAATATTACATTACAATATTAGAGGGTTATTTTAAAATAAATTGTTTGATTTAAAAATTAAACATCATTTTAATAAAAGAAAATGTTTTATAGAAGAAATGATATTTTCCTCATGAATTTATTTCAAGGGATCTATCAAAATTATTTTCCATCTAAAATAATGTAATTTTATGTTTCTTATGTTTTACTAGGGACATTATTAAATTTTACCACTCTTATTCTTTCTAATAATGATTTATGTTTTTGATTCAATAATATTTATTAAACCCATTGCATTAGATAGGGTTTTGATATAATGAATGATTTATGTTTATTTGGCACACATGTGTAGAGTTTTGACTATGATATGGGTGGGACCTATATATCCCTCTAATTGATTGAGTAAATATTTATATCTCATGATAGAGACTAATATGGTCTTTGAATTGATCCTCGACTACTAATATGGGCATGGGAGTGAACCTTGACTACCAAGATGGTATGGGGAGTGAACGTATAGTTCTAAGATGGCCATAGGAGTTAACCATGAATACCAAGATGATATGGAGAGTGAACACATACTATTAAGATGTCCTTGAAAGTTATTACATGACTACTAGGAAAATCAATTTATATTTTTATGTGTCTTCCACTAATTTCATGTCTTATACCTATGTTCTGATTTAATAATTTATGTTATTTATTCACATATGATTAATGACTTATGAATGACCAATATTTATGCCATGATTTTTATTTATGATCATGATACATAGAAAATAATCATATATATTCATGATCATATTCTCATACCCCTATTCTCATAAATATATTTATATGTCTCCGTTATTTACCCTTTCTAAGCATCTGATCTCACCCTTTTAATTTGTTTTTTTTTCAATTATATAAAGAAATGTATTACATAGGAAATATAATGGGGAATATATTATGGGAGATATTAAAGATATTTCACAAAATTAGATTAATGTGTTCAAAATTTATAAATCTCTAAACTAATACGATTTTAGGTGTTTTTTTGTGTAATGTATAAAATTTTCTAGAAAAATGATGTAATATCCATTTTAGAAAATAATGGGTCACTATATTTTGTATCAATGAAACTTTTTAGTCAACATTTTTAAACTATTATGAGAAAACCTTAGTGAGTACCATAATTTCATGTCTAAGTATAAGTTTATGGATAAATAAAATGACCTTGAATTTTGGTAAAGTATAGAGTGAGTTAGTTCATAGAAATACATTTCTATTTGGATACTATAAGTGGATGTGTCTCTAGAACATATTTACCTAGGGGTAAAATCATAGAAAATGATTGTTGGTCCTGACTTGATCATAACATGGTACATGACCACATGCCTTGACGCCCCCTAGTTTGACAATCCTTGGGGGTATTCTTTGGGAATTCACCAACTATTCATGTTCCATCATGAAGGATTTAAATATAATTTGGATATTAATTTCCTATGATTAAACCTAAGGATCCATATATTGAAATATTATATTTTATTTCCCTTTATTATGACGTCATACTAATATGATTCGATTTTCTAAAACTTTGATTTAGCTTTTAGTCAATGGATGGAACTCAAAGGAACTGTGTCAATGATAGATTTGATGGGAAATGCAACGATTGTCCTCCATAGAAACCTTATAAGAGTTGGAATGAAAAACCATGTCTCTATGACCATACAACCTTTTTTATCCATGAATAATACTTTACTTCCAAATGACCAAAGGAGGGAACAATTTTTTTCTTGAATCCTTATTATGGATATTTCCACAATCTATTGAAACAAACAATCCACTAGTCGTTGAAAAATGGATATGTACCACTGAAGGGATATTTTTCACTCAAGGATATTCAAACCATGAAAAATATATTTTGGGAACTTATCTCATGGAAGGTGAAGAGAATCGGTGGAAGAACCTTTTCAAGGATAGGAGGTAACAAAACAAAATTGACTCTAGGGATTGGGATGAGTTCAATATCTTATTTTTCAACAATTTAATTCCTCATATTATTCATAAAAAATAGATATTGAAGTAACAAATATATCTCATCATTATAATAAGAAAATAATAATATAATTTATAGGAAAATCTATAAACTATGGAGATAAAAAGATTAAATTTACTTTATGTTCAATGTGTAGAAGGGAACATGGAGGAAATTATCCTAAAGGGATAGTTAAATGTTTTAAGAGTGGGAAACAAGTTTATCAAGAATTTTACAACCAATGTAATGGAAGTAAAAAATAAATCTTCAAATAGTAAAGCTCCATCAAATCAATGTTTCAATTTCAATGAAAATGAGAATGATGCTTACCAATGCCCAAATCCAAGGGTTAACGATGATAATCAGCATCAGCAGCCTATTGAGGCTAAATACAATGGGAAATATTAGGTGATCATGATTGGTGATGTCATTTATAATAAGGATGTGGTGCAATGATAGAATATTCATGTATTGTAATTAAAGAATAATGTTATAGAAGTAATTTTATTGTATTAAGGAATATTGAAACATCTTGGTATTGAACTATTGTAGTTCTTAATTAATGGTTTAAAAGAATATGGTTTTAGTAACCATGAAAAGAGATTGAGGTGGTGAAGTTTTAATTTTTGATAACACAAGATCAAAGTAAAGATAACCCTTAATATGTTCCTTATGTTAAGATAATGATGTTTGGATAATGATATGTTGGATATGATTATTTACACAATACTAGTTAACTTGGAACAAATTAGGGATTTGTTGACAAGTGGTTTATAATATCATGGATGAGGTTTAAAACTATTTGGACATAAAAAATACATCCAATAAACATTAGAATAAGGAGAAATTCATGTTTTTAATAAGGATGTTTATTAATTGAGGTTTTTACAATGTTTCAAGAGAATATAAGAAGAGGGTATTCATATGTTTTGGAATGTGACAACCAATAAATACTCTATTATATATGGGGGATTAATGTTAATATGATTTCATAAGTTTCTTTATAAAGTGTTGTATTTTTATATTTTGGAATGGTAATAAGGTTATCCATTTATATAAATGTTAAGTTACACATTGGTTGAATTTTTTTTTGATTAAATTATTATCTCATCGCATGGTGATTTATGCATATTGGATAACCGGTTCTAACAAATCTATATTGATAATAACGGATGAGGTATTGGATGACATATTATATTTCTCATGATATATTAGAGACTTAGGAATAAAAAATCCACCTTAGTTTTTATATCAAAGCCTGAAGTGGATCTATGAAAAAAGGGTGATGGTTTCCTGATATCATATAAGTGTATATTTTAATGAAAATTTGTTAAATTTAAGAAATAGATCTAGAAATAAAATTTTGTCCTAATACCTATATTTCTGTTGAATTTATGGCCTTTTAAATACTCATATATTTATGAATTTGGGGCCCTTAAATTTCCAATAATTGTTCACTTATTTGTTATTGATTACCCCAATCACTCGCTAAAAATATATGCATTTTTCCTCCAAGTACTTATTTTCAATTCCACATATGTTCTCCTATCTGGGAAACTAGTTATGTGTTACTTTAGGTAACCATTATGATCCCTGATTTCTTTTTATAAAGTATGTTTTAGTATTCATTTTTTATTATGTGGGTTTCTATGAAATTAACTTTCAAGTATTAAACCTTTGATAAACTTTAGAAACATCAAATGAGAAATTAATTTTATGGGTTGTAGAATGTAACACCCCAAGATTTTGTGAAATATTTGTGTTAAAATAAATTTAATATTTTTAATATTTTTAATTTCACACAATACTGAATATAGAGTTTTTATATTAAAATATATACGTTTCGATTATGTTATATGCAACACTAAGTTTATCTTGTGTAGCATGCAACACCGACTTGGGTTGCGTTACATGCAACACTGAGTTTCTATGAAACAAGATATTATTATAATTTAAACAATATAGTTATAAAATAACTATTAAACCTACTAATATGAATATTAATAACTACATTTAAATATTAATTATAATGGTTTCACATATATAAAGCATATTTATAATGAAATATAAGATTTTTGGTAAAGTCTTTATATGTTTATAAATACTATTTTCGTAATGGAACTACCTTTTATGTACTTTTGTGAAGAATAGTAAAATTAATTTTACAAACTATTAGATATTTAAGTTGGTAAAATAAAAATCATTTTTTAAATCAAAATGTCAAAATTAGCTAATGGGGATTTTTTTTATTTTTCTAAGAAGTTTTATTTTTTTTATGAACAGTGAAAAATATTGAATTGTAGTTAAAACCTGCCTTTTCATTTAAATAATTATTATAATTTAAAATGATTATTAATGTAATAATAGAAAAACTATACATATATTAATCCAATTTAGTTCACTGCATCATTTTTATTGAAATTGGAAGCAAAAACTTATTCATGTATTGAATGCTCTTTTTACCTACCTTCTCGCAACATCTGTTGGGTTAGTCTTAAACATAATTTTATCATTTATGTGAATTGAATTTTGAAAAATATAAATACATGTTTTTAATTATTATTATATTTATCGTATAATAGTACCAACTTATTTTTTGGATATTGTGAATAGTAACTTATGAAAAGTTTTTATTTACCACAGTTAAGGATAAATCGAATAAGAAAAGATAAAAATAATATTATAAATTTATAAATTTACTCTAAAACTTGTCTTAATTTCATTTTATAAGTTATGTTTGACACAAATAGATCTTTTTCTAAAATTATAACATTTTTAATCAACATGGGAAAGAATATGACATTTATTACATTTTATTTAAAGATAAGTTAAAAATATCATACTCATATTTTTAATATGTAAAACATTTTTAATTTAGGGTTATAAAGAAGATAAATTGGACAACAAATAATCATTTGAAATATAAAAAATTTATTAGTATCATTATTATTTATATTTAAATTTTAGAGAAGAAATAATTTAATTAAAAGTTTTTATAATGATAATGAAATAATTGTTCAATTAATAAGAATATCAAATAAATTATATTTAAAATTTTAAAATAAATATAATTTTAAATAATAAATGAAAAATACAAATTTTATATATAACTTTTATATGTTATAGATATATTATAATTTTTTTATGTTATTATTTAGTTAGGATATTTTTAAAAAGTGGGAGATGGAATAGTATCCAAATTGACATAAATGATACATTAAAAAAATATTTTATTAAATTATATATATTTCATAAAATTATAAGTTTCATACAAATTTTTTTAATGATGTTAAATATAAAATCACTGATCCATTTAGGGTTGTTTTAGAAATTTATTTTAATTTTACTAATACTAATGTGTAAAAATTCAATGTTGTCACGGTAAGATTTGAATGGTTTAACTAATGGTTAAAGTCAAACTATAAGGGTAATATTATGACAAAAAAATGTCTAAAAATCATGATTTTAGAGGATTTACACCAATAATAAAATTATCCTAGATATAAATCACTTGGGATCCATTTTAAAATTAAAATTAATATTTATTAATTTAATATTTTGAGAATTTCCTAATCTGCCCCTCACCTCAATTATAAAAGGGAACCTCCTCCCTCACTTCCTCACACCACATTGAGCCTTATATCTTGACCAAACCCAAGAAAATTTTCCTCCCAACATTATTAGTTGAGTTATAGAGGTCCCAATATTCTAAAAAGACTAACCTTAGTGTTCCTAATATGAGATCCAAAGTAAGTCCACGGAAGAAGTGGTAATTGTTTTACCATTTCATTTATTTCCATTTATTCTTCTGCTTCCTATTACTATGTTGTTTCCATAAAAAATTAATAACTTTTGTAAAATATATATAATTAGATTTTATTATGATTATATTAAAACCATATTAATATGTTTATCCATTCTATGAAAAACAATATCACCATGCGTGCGTACGTACGACTTATCGTCTCCACGTTGTCGTGTAATTTTTTTTCAAAACGACATTATTTTTATGGGTAAAATGGTTATAAATAATAAATATTACATGGTATTTGTTATTTATAATTAATATACTATCTAATTACTTACCACTATACTATTAAGGGAATGATATCGTCACTTGTGTGTACGTACGAACAACTGATGCCACGACGTGATGAGATTAACTCTCGAAATTAACCATTCAAGACTGACTATAAAAATGTATATTATGAGTGAATATAATATTTATGAAACTAATTACATTTTTTATATGAATAAAATATATCCTATTCATATGAAACATGACTTACATGACAATACATGCATAAGAAAATGAAGCATCTAACAGCAGATACAAGGGTAATAACAAAATATTATCAACAAACAGGTGATAAAATAATATAAGAGGATAATATATGGTATAATAAATATAAATAATGTACTTATATAAGTTAATAACATTCTTACAACCATTATTCCTGATGTTAAATCATGTTCGACTAAATGAAGCATATAGTAAGGGAATTTCATCTTACTTTTTATTTCCGTGCGATATATGCCATATTCACCAATCTCTTCATTTGTGTGATTTATATACATCTCAATGACATAATATATCTTTTAATTAATTTATTTTATGATATTAAAATATTTAATTTATATAATTATTTCATGAAGATCATGATTCCAGTGTTACTAAATTAGAAAGGGATTTATGTCTCACTTTTATTTTTTTGGGACACATGCCTTATACAATACTTGTTTATTCTACGTGGTATATATATTACACATGAATATATTTTATGATAATTATCCATAATCTTATGGTATTTCAATATCGATATAATTTTATTTATTTCAATTGGAATAAAATTCTACTTATTATAATGTGATAAGTATTTCTTTCATAATCACAACAACATTAGGAATTATTTCATTTTAAGTATCTATTGAGGAATATTTATCATCAATGTAAATATTTTCTAAAAAAATCATAATTTTTTTTAATATTTTCATATGGATTTTTAAATTCATTTTTACCAATGTTTGAATTTTTTTGCTATATTTTTTGAATCCTTTTCATCATTTTCAGAAAATGGTACTTTGTAACATTTCCAGAAAAGGTAAGAGAGGAATGTTTATTAACATATATGACATAAATGTATTTTTATGATTTCATAATGAATTAATGATTTAAATATTTCCTTTATAAGATTACAAGGTCATTTAAAAAAATTATTTCTATTAAAAGTGTGCATCATTTTAAGAAAATACATTTTTTTCAAAGTAGAAATGATATTTTCTTCCAGAATTGTTTTCAAGTGATCTCTAAAAACTATTTTCCATATAAGATAATTTTATTTAATGATACTTATGTTTTAATATAGAAATTATTCAATTATAATGTTCTTATTATTTATAATACTGGTTTATGTTTATAATTGAAAGATATTTATGAAAACCATTTCATTCCATTAGTTCTAATATGATGAATGACTTATGTTCTTGTATAAGTATGGTTTTAATTATGAGATGGTTGGGGCCTATATCTCAGTATAATTCATTTTCTAAATATTCATATCTCATTATATTGACTAATATGGTATTGGGAGTGATCCATGACACTATGATGGCCATGGGAGTGAATCGTGACTACCAAGATGGTATAGAGAGAGAACTCATACTACTAATATGTCCATGGGAGTGAACCATGAATATCAAGATGATATGGGGAGTGAAAACATAATAGTATGTCCTTGTAAGTAGAACCTTTACTACAATGGAAATCATTTTATATGCTTATTTGTTTTCCATAAATTCCCTATCTTATTCCTCAGTTATGATTTCACTGATTATGTTCATTATTTATATATGATTCATGACTTATAAATTTCTAATATTTATATCATGATTCTTATTTATGATAATTAATATGAAGGTTGTGATATTATACTTTCATGATCATGTTTTCATAACCTTATAATCGTTAATATTCTTACTTTTCTCCCCTGTTTACCTTTACTAGGCATTTTAGCTCACCCTTTTCTTATGTTTCAATTTTCCCCAGTATATAATGAAAGGTTTTATATAGAAAAACTAAAGGGTAAGATCATTATGGGAGATATTTAATATCTTTCCCAAATTAGAATAATTCATTACAAGTTTTCAATTGTAGTAAAATAATATGGTCTTTGCGTATGTTTTTGTGTGATGTATGAAATGTTCTGCAAATAAATGATGTAATTTTCTTGTTAAAAATGCATTGGTTGATATTCCCTACGTTACAATTATCAAAATACATTTTAAAAACATTATAATGATTTTATAAAAAATCAAATCCAAGCCAAACCACACTGATATTTTAAAACTCATTTTCAAGTCATGAAAATCTATATTCAAAGAAAAATCAATTTAAAAGCATTTTTGTCTCCAATCAATCCTTTAAAAAAACATATCTCTTAAAATAAATGAACAAAACAAAGAAAATAATTAATATTTAAAATCTATTAATAAAATTAACACATTATATAGAAAAAAATACCTAAAATGGTATAAACCCAGTCTCTATTGAAAAACAAAGACTGAAACCCCTATTACTGGCCTTTGAAATACATGACATGATAAGAAACTACAAAGGATTGATAGAAAAAACTATTAGACCATGAATCTAAAACATAATTGTATTCAACATAAAAACCTTGAACAGAGGAAATTAAAACAAGTATCAATGCTTACCTAGAGAGGTGCACTGCAACCACCCTAGTGATCAATCATCAAATGAAGCGATCTGGAAGGGGTGGTGATCTCAAAAATCACATAGGGTGAGATCTGGGTCGAGGGTTTGGGGATTCAGTAAAATAAAATGATATTATACCATGAATAATACATAAATATTCATACCTAGAGAATTACATGACATGTAACCCTGGTTGACGTCATGTAATCCATAAAGGTCACTTATGCCAAAAATACATCACCTTTTTTATTAGAACCCCGTTTTCAAGAATTACACATCATGAAATAATTACATGGTGTGTAAATACTTAATTTCCTACATAAATTAATGAAAATTTCTCTAAATTAATACATGTATAGTATCCCCCTTATCGAGCATGTAGATCCCCAGTAAACTTTATAAACTACAGGTCTAAGTATAAAAACTCAGAACCCCACTCATGGAATTCCTTAAATATGGGGATAACCCTGATAAGTCTTTGAAACATTTATACCCTGACTGAATTAATTAAAATAAACATACATACCTAAAATTTATTTCATTTTCCCTAGAAAATGCTCTCCATCCCAAAGAAGCACCAAACAGTACCTATATAAGGATAATAAACAAATCATAAATAAGGGAGTACCTCAAAAGAGTAATGGGGTGTTAAAGCTAAAATATGTAACATAATATTTTTTACTTTTTAGATAAACATGATGTGTATAAACATAATTGTTTGTATAAATAATTTAGTATATCATAGGAATTATTCTATTTTCCACATAACCATTATCCTTATGTAGTGTAGTCTTTAGTCAATTACAGTTTAAGAAAAAATTTAGTATATCATAGGAATCATTCTAGTATAATGAAAACATCATACAAGTGTCATTATATATATTATAAGAAATAAATTTTCTATCATAAGTATTAAAAAATTAATTATAAATACTTTCATTACTTTTGGAAATAAAAAAAGAATGTATATAATAAATAAATAATTAAATAAAAATATACAAATAATAAATAAATAACTATATTTAGAATTATTAATAAATTAATAAATGAGTGTAGTGAGAAATAATAATTATTCAATTATTTTATTTTTATCCAAAATAAGTTCATAGAAAACATAATAAATGTGGAGACTATATAATTTAACCCATGTTAGAGGGAATAAAGTATTCTCCGAAATCAATTAAAAATTATAATTATACAAAAAATATATGTTTTAATTATCATAACATAAATAACTAATGTGGTTAGGTGACACTTCAAAAATTATATGATGTAGTTGTAATTTTAATAATATAGACTATTTATGCATTAATAGGCCACATGACATAACAATCTTTGGTATAACATGTATTCTAACACATTTATATGTGATTTCTAGGCATGAGACCTTTATACTGTTTTTTTTTATCTGCAATTATATATTCCTTCACTATATATTTAGTTAATGTTCTAAATGAGATTAATTATTTAAATTTTTAAGTCAACCATCGATATATTACACTTGTTTTATTATATATATATATAAGTACTTAATTATTTATTTCTTTCATATTATGTTTATATTATTTATGGCTTGTTATATTTTTTAGTACATTTCCCCTTAATGAGAATATGGGCAAAAAAATTTGTACTATGACTAGGTTTCCTTAAGAAACCACAAATATTTAAAAAAACATCTAATGAAAAGAAGTAAAAAATCATAAATTTTCATGTATTAATTTGATTTATATAGTGCTTCCAATATAATTCAATGACCAAGTATGTATCTTGTATCCTAATACTACAAAACTATTGTATCCTTGTCATTGTTTTTTATATATTCCATTTATTTGTGATAAATAAACACTAGTTTATTGATACTAGGATTAGGGTTATTAATATTGGTATTTGAGAATGTTTTGTAGAATCCATAGGACCCTGATTTAAAAGGGAATATATAGAGAAAAACCAATATTAAAAACCAACAGTAAATTCTAGAATTTTATGTAGAATTTTTATAATAGTATATGTGTATTTAAAATATATTAATAGAATTTATACACTATAAATAATAATTCATAGTGTTATTTATGAACTAATTATTATATTCCATTATTTAGAAATATAACTTAATGGTAGAAGTTTTTAACTAAAACCACTAGTTGAAATCTAATTTCAATGATAGTATATTGGGATATCTTTATCATAATTCATGGTGTTTGTCTAGTTGAAAATGTGTTTACTAAACTACTAATTTACTTTGACATAATACATTATATAGATTGGATCTCAAAGTTCAATGTAAGAATTTTCTATTGAGATAATTAGATTAAAATTTATATAAATTGTACAAAATAACTTATTTTTAAAGGAGAGACTTAACTACTTGGGTCTTGTATAGAACCACCTACTATGTCCTATCAAAATGAAATTATTATTGAAGAATGATATGTTAGAAAATAAATGAATTGAAATGACTACGTAATAAGTGAGTATGTATATATTTTAAAATATAATATTATTGAATTTATTAATTAATTATCTATACTTCAACCTAATTGTAATGTAAAATTCTCTATCAACATCATTCCTTGAGAATAAGTGATAATAGGTACCTAGTAAAATTAGTGGAATTGAATAAAAATAAATTAGTTATATTGTGATATGGGATTCATATTACCTAGTGTCTACCATTGGGGAGAAATTATCCTATATATAAAGAATATGGATATGTTTGTGCATCAATTATAGGTAAATTCATTCTATTACTATTAAAAACAAGTATCCTTACCAAACATTAATGATATTTTTTTATTAAATTCAAAGGGAAAATATTTCTCAAATATTATTTTTTATTATAGTTTTAATCTATTAAAAGTTAAAAAGGGTCATATACCCATAATAGATTTTTTTACTAGTTATAGGAATTAAGAGTTCGTAGTAATGCCTTTTGGATTAACAAACCCACACTTTGTGTTGACGAGTCTAATGAATATAGTATTCAAGGATTTTATTGATACAATTTTTATCTTATTTATAAATTATATATTGATATAAACTAAGAGATATTAATTAAATTATAATTATTTACATATTTATCTTGATATATTAATAAAAAATGATTTGTGTGAGAAATTATGTAGGTTTTAATTTTAGCATTAAAAAGTTTTATTTATTGCCTGTATTAAATTCATATATAGTGTTTATATTTACTCTTAAAAGAGAAATGTGGTAAATGAACATCTGAAACCAAGGAATATGACTATGATACATATCTAGGTTTTTTTTATCAAGTTACTATTAGAGATATATAAAAAATTATACATTATTATCCAACCCTCATGAGAGATAACATGTAAGGGGATCAACATAACATGGTTAGTGCAATATAAATAGTGTTTCAAATAATTGAAGAATAATGGATCAATAAATCAATATATAATTTTCTAATTTGGAAGGAATTATTATTTCTATATAGGGATACATCAAATAAGGAAATATGGATTTTCTTTATGAAAATTTGTAGAGTTTTTACACAGTAATTAGAAAAACATTTAAAAATTTATCCATCAAATGATCTAGATTTTGAAGTAGTAATAATTTTCATGAATACATTCCATCAATATATATATATAATTAATTACTTGAAAATGTATAGATAATAAGTGTTAAAATTATATATTCACACAAGACGAGCTCAACATGATGAAAAGGTTATGGATAGAACTACTCAAGGACAATGACTATGATATACACTATAACCCTAGGAAGAAAACCCAAGTTATAAATATATTTTGTAGGAAGGAACATGGATTTATATCCATGTTGAGTATAGAAATGGTTCTAAAACTCATGGATTTAGTATATCTAGACTTATATGTCATTAAGTATGGAAAAAATGCATTTCTTTTCAAAATAATTTCCAAATTTTTTTAATGTATATTATAATTATTTATGAACAAGATGAACAGGGTTTATAAATGAAATTTAGTCCATCAAGGATTATATGATGATATCATTTCTTTATAATGAATGATTATTAATGTTTGGAAATAGATTATATATAGCATATTTATAACACCTTAAAATTTATGGTATGTATTCTCTTAAATAAATTCCATTTATTTGGTAGCTTATAGCTTAAATGATCTGAGATATACTATTAATTATTCACATGACTATTAGAATAGTAATATGGCAATTAGAATAATAACCTGACCCGTGAAATTATAAATAAAAATTTGGTATCTCATAAATGAAAATAAGATATATTTATATTATATAACGTGTAAATAAATGTTTTAAAAATAAAAAATTAATTGTTTCCATTTTTTAGAAAATAAATGTTTATTTACAATTTTATAATTAATATAATGTTTTAAAAAAATTATTATAATAAAATAGATTGATAAATTAATATTTTATTGAAATATAATTATAAGATAATTTTATGATACCATATTTAATTTTTTCAAAGTGTGGTAAAAAAATTTATATTTATAAAATCCATATTTCTTAAATAAATACAGATTTATTTAAAAATTAAATTATCGTATTTAGAAAATATTTATTTATAAAATGGATTTCATATTTTAAATCTAAAAAACTGAAAGAAAAAATATTAGTTTTTGATATTTTTCTAAAATAGTTGAATTTTTGTTAACAGTGAAATACAGTAATTTAGAGTATAAAGTAAATACGTGAATTATAGATTAATGGATAAAATTTGAATTTTTTAATCATAATTACATCGAAATAAAATACACCAGTTATTTTACTTAGTCACAATAATCCACAATATTAATAGTCTTAATCTAAAATAAAAAACAAATGAATAAAATAATCAAAAAACATTACTCTCTTCCATTATAAATACCACCCCCCCCCCCCCGCCACCTATTATTATCACACCTTCTATGACTTGAATATTGATAATGGTATGACCAATTCCTCTTCATAACCTCTTACCCAAGTTATAGTCTTTTGGGTCTCCCCAAAAAGCGATTTCCAAATCTCTGAAGGAGGTTCCCAAGGAGACGTCTCAGAAGAGAAAAATCATCCCCTCTCTTGTTCACTTTTTTTTCTTTTTATATCCTTCCTTAGCCCCATATACAATTTAACATGATAAATCCATTATCATATTTATAAAATAATTTTATTATTTTAATTTTATATCCACCATCAATTATTTTATCTTCACCTTTTCTTCTAAAAATGAAAACATCGTTTGTGAGGTCTCGATTAACCACCTTTATTGATGACGTTTTTTTTTATAATACTACATTCAAGTATGGTCATGAAATCGTTATAATTGTTAAATAAATAATTAAAACATATCATTGAACTATTTAGAGTTCTAGAACAAGTATATATATAATATTAATTAATAAAAAAAAGTAGTTCTTAATGATCAAAAAAACACCAAATAAATATAAACGGTTATCATTAACATTTTATTTTATGAATAATCCTATTATATAGATAAAATGATATATAATACCATTTAATATTCTTTATTTATATTAATAATGTATAATTTAAATTCTATATAATTATTCTTATTTTACATGAACTTTTATAAGTTTATTGTAGTGAACCAATCATGAAAGCCAAGGAAACAAACACTACTAAGTGATGAAATTGAATCTTATAACTCATAAAAAATTTCATAAATAAACACAATAAAATTATAATTATTCAAATACATTTTTAAAAGGTTCTTAATTAAATTATTATTTAATCTAATTTCATTATCTAGTATATTAAGTGCACTTTCAGAACACTTTCAAACATGAGGTTAAGGATTCTCCCCGAACCAATATTTTTACATCAAGTTAAGCTTTATTTCTATTTAAAAAAATTTAACTTGTAATTATTCTTATTTAATCTTATTAAATTATATTTTAATTTTCCTAATATATTTACCTAGTTAAATTCTTATTTCATTGATGGGGAAATACATGTTTTATAAGGATATTTTTTACTCTTTTCAATAAACAAGCCATATTAAAGAGATAATCCCAATTTATTTCCCATTTTAAAGTACAATCCATATTATATTTTAATACACCATTATTTTTATAAAATAACTCATTTTATCATGAAAAAAATATCTTTTTTCATTTATGGTTTTATACAAAAATTATACCTTTGTCTACTTTAAGTCTCATTAATATTTTCCCTTAAACCGCATGAAAGTTGCTCATTTTTAATGTTTCTTAAACACTCTTTTTACATGTATTCACTTGAGTTGGAAATAATTTGACTTTATATATGCCTATTTTTCCTTATTAATTTCCATGTATGATTTAAATTCAATATTTCATTGAAACCATTATGATATTCCATTTGGTTATGCCTTATTCGCAACTTACAAATTATGTGAGGTATATGTATACTTACCCTGTTAATTTATGATCATAATTCATTGAATATTTCATTAAATATTCATATTTCACGAATCATGGATATGATTATGGTCTAATCTATTTATTTTTTTTACAAACATAATTTTCTTTTAATTTTTTTTAACTGAGGAAATATTGATTAATCCTTATTTTATACTCAATACATATATTTTTATAATTCATATTACTCAACCAGAATATCTATTTATAGATACTGATTAATACATGTAGTGATCATTGGGTCTTAGTTATAGAGTGCCCCTCGATTCATCGACATGTCTCATGTGACAAAACAATTGGTGATAAAAAATTTTTGTTTATTTCCAAGAATAATTAGATGGGTTTCTACCCACATACTTAAACTGTCTTATCTTGATAATAGTGATTCATGTGCCAGATACATGACATCCAAAAATTAAAAAATTTCTTCATTCAGTATTCAGTTATTAATTTCAATTATATTTTCTCAATGAGAAAATATAGGGGTGCATTTTAATTATCAAATTATTAATGGCATGTGTTTTTTAGTTATATACCCTACCATAATGATTATTCCTTATTTAATTTTCTTCATTTATTAGTGATTCATGTAACCCTTACTGGGTATTTGAGGTCACCCTTTCATTTTTTTTCCTTCCCCGGGTTATGAAGATGAAATCTTTGAATAAGTGTTAGGGAAGAATATTATTTTACATTGTTATGTTCTATGTTTTATTTCCGTTGTTATTAAAGAACCATGTATATATCTAGTTATTAAAGACTACTTAACCCATCAATACTTAGTGATGTGATAACATATATCTATGTAATTATAAAAAAATAAACACAGACTCTGGGTTACTAGGGTATGGATTTTCATAGTTGGTATTAGAAAAATTTTAGTAGAAACCTTGGGATATATTTGTTAAGTAAAAATGAGAATTAAAAATTTTCCTTATAGTCAATTTTTGGACCAATAATCATGATTATTATGAGCTAATATAGTTTGTACCATTATTCAGTGATGACGCTTAATGGAATACAAGGAATTAATTCTGATAGAAACTGTAGGGATTTCCCCACTAAGCTAGTAAACAAAGTTAGTGTTGGAATTGATCAGATCATGAACATAATAGGAAATATTCCTTAGATTAGTAAGAATAACCATAATTAACCTATGATAATCGTTTCATGTGGCACAATCCCCCATATTTTAGTGGGACTACTAATCTAGTGCTAACTAAGAAATGGATCATGACCCTTGAAAATATATTTCAAGCATTTGCATGCATTTAAAATGAAAAGGTAATATTACAAATATATTGTCTCAAGATAAATGATGATCAATGTTGTTTATTGATTTAGAATACTAAGGAGGAATATTAAATAGAAAAAATTGAATGGATAAATATTAAAGAAAATTTCTTTGAAAAATATTTCCTTCAGGGGAAATGAACTGTAATGAACATAAAATTCCTTATCTTAGAGAAAAAGGAAGTAGTTAGTATAGTAGAGTATGAGGCTACCTTCACAAGACTAGCCAAGAATACAATAGAATATATACATGATTCCAAAAACAAGATTGATCATTTATTTAAAGGTCTGAATCCAATTATCCGAAGGGCACTGCATTTTTAGAAAATTTCAAAATATGATGAAATAGTATTATCTTCCATCAAAACAGAGAAAGAATTTTCTAGATAAAATATTTTAAAGATAAATCAAGAGATAAATAGGTATTCTTATAAACATGGAAATGGTGAAGCATAAAAAAAAGAAGATAGGAATGAAGCAATTCCCATTATGAAAAAATGTAGAATGAATCATCCTTGGAAATTATTGAATGGAATCATTGTTTTTATTATGTTTGGAGAAAATGTTCATAGATATAATGAATGTGAGGAGAATAAATAAATCAATTATGTTTAATAATTTATCTTTAATTAAATAGAGAATTATTCAAATCAATGTCCCAAGCGTCTGGAGAATCTTCCACATAATAGGCCTAGGGGAGATGGCCAAGCTTATGGGATCACCATAGCAGAAGTACAAGTAACCAATCATGTGGTGGAAGAAACATTAATCATATATTAAAATTTATTCAATCCTTTATTTGATTCTGTATTATCTCACTCATTTATATCTGCCCAATTTTATAATAATAAAACATTTGTCTTTTGATTTAATAGGGGATTTGGTAGTCAAAACTCTTAAGGGACGTCTTGTTGAAAAAAATGTGTTGGTTAGTCCCCTTTATGACACATAAATGTTCTTTATTTGATGAAATTATCCTCATACCTATGGTTCACTTTGATATAATCATTTTTGTGGATTTCCTTTCAAATAGAATTCAAAAAAATATTTCATGAAGAAAGAAATTATGATTTTTTAGGAAGATGTTGAATCCCATGTATTTAGAGAAGAAAATAAATCATCTAATTATTATCTAGATCAATTGCTAGTAATTATACTAAATTAAATACTTGAGGTTTAATAGTAAATATCCTCCATAGATAAGTAGGGTAATATTTAAATTTAGGATATACCAATTGTGCTATAGTAAATTGATGTATTTTTTAAGGAATTACCTGAACATCCCCCAGAGCATGAAGTTTAATTTACCATTGATTTAATCCTGGATACAATACCAATATCAACAACTCCTTATATAATGAACATAATAAAAAAATTATATGAAGAAACACATAGTGGAGTTGAGTAATAAGGGATTTATTCAACTATGAGTTTCTTCATGAGGATCCCATGTCTCTTTTTTAAGAATAAATATGGATCCTTGATATTGTTTTTTGATAATAGATAAATCAATTCTATTAAAAAAATTATCCTCTTACTCATATTGATGATTTATTTGATTAACTTCTCAGAGATAAATAGGTTTAGAAGATTTAAATTCCTTTTAGGTTACATCAATTTTGAGTAAAAAATGAATATATTCTAAAGATATCTTCTTAGATGAGGTATGAACATTATGACTTTGTTGTAATTTCATTTGGATTAAATAGTGAAGCCTCTATTTTCATGGATATAATGACTAGATAATTAAAATAATATCTTCAGGATTTTTTTTTAGTATTCATTTATGATATTATGGTGTATTAGAACATCCATAAAGACCATGAGACTCACTTTCTATTTATTCTTGAGACTCTCATAAGGAAAGAGTAATATGGAAAATTTTGAAAGTGTGAATTCTAGCTTCAAAAATTTTCTTTTCTTGGCTATATTATCTCTAAGAATGGAATCTCATTTGATCCTATAAATCCAAAGGTATTAAGATAAGGGACTATAACAATGAAAATAACTGAGGTATGTAGTTTTATTGGTTTAGCAGGTTACGATCTATATTTTGTTCAAAAAAAATTCTGATTGGCTAACCTGTTAACCAAGATCACACATAACGGGGTTCAGTTTATATGGAAAAACTAACATGTAGAATGTTTTAAATAATTTAATAAAAGATTAACCGATGTCCAATTTTGACTCTAAAATCAGGAAATTATGGGTTTTTTATATACAGTTATACATCGAAATAATGACAAGGTTATATCCTAATAAAAAATGGTAAAGGTATTTCGCATGCATCAAGGATGATGAAGAATCATAGAAAAAATTACCCAACTCATAATCTTGAGTCAGTAGCTATAATATTTTCTCTAAATATTTGGAGATGTTATCTCTATGGTGAAAATGTGAGATATATATGGATCACAAGAGTTTCAAATATATCTTTACAAAAAATGATCTCAACATGAGGCAAAGATGATGGCTCTAGTTACTCAAATGATATTATTTCTCAATAAAATACCACCCATGAAAAGAAAAAAAAAGAAGAATATGTTATAAGTAGTTAATATTATGGAATTAAAACCCAAATGAGGATTGAGAAAGATCATATATTCATGTATTTTGTAAATATGGAAATGGGAATTATTATGGAATAGAAAACATCACTTCCTATTCAAATTATTCCTAAACCATCTTTACTAGAGAAGATAAAAAGTTCTCAATCCGATGATGAGAATTTTCAAAAGAAAATTAAATCAATTAAGGATGGAATATTGGTAGACCTTTTGTATGATAATGGAATTAATAAACTTGTAAAGAGTTTATGTGTTCTATAAATAACTGAACAAAAAATTGAATTATTAGATAAAGCTCATAGATCAAATTTTTATATATAGCCTAGTAGTACCATTATATTTAGAGATTTGAGGGAATATTTTGGGTGGTATAACATGAAGGAGGAAATTATTGACTATGTTTAAAGACATGTAGTTTTTCTATAAGTAAAGGCTGAGATACAACATCTTGGAGGGTTCATGAAACCTCTAGTTTTCCCTATGTGTAAGTGGGATTATATTACAATGGACTTCTTCACTGGATTAGCAAAGATCACAAAAAATTGGGATACGATATGGGTTATTTTTTATCACCTTAAAAAATCAAAACATTTTATTTCTATAAGGGAATATTTTCCTATTGAATTCCTAGAAAGACTCTATATTAATTAAGTTGTAAGAGTTCGTGGTTTACCTCTATTGATTATTTCTGATCAAGATGCACATTTTATAAAAAAAATATTGAAGAGTCTTCAAAATGTTTTGGATACTGGGATGATTTTTAGTATTGTTCATCTCCCTCAAACCGGTGGACATTTTGAAAGGACTATTCCTACATTAGAATACAGGATTAGATCATTATCACTTGAATTTCATGGTATGTGGGATTAGTATTTATCTTTGGTATAATTTTCATATAATAATAGTATCCATTTTAGTAATCAAATTGTTCCATATAAAGCATTATATAGAAAGATATGTTTCACTCCAGGTTATTGGGATGAACTCTGTGAAAGGAAACTTATGAGCCCAAAACTTATTGAATAGACAAAGAGAAAGTTAAAGATAAGTTCATATCATATTAATGAATCTTATGGTTAGAAAAACAGTTTTGTTTACAAACAAAGAGAGTGTTTGGAATTTCATGTGGGAGATCATGTATTTCTAAAAGTATCCCCCTTGAAGGATATTATAAGGTTTGGTAAGAAAGGGAAACTGATCTCCAAGTACATCTGACCATTTGAAATTCTAGAAATAATTGGAGCTATAGCTTACTAATTAGTAATGCCACCATGTTTCTCCAAAGTTTAGGATGTGTTCCACATATCATTACTAAAGAAGTACATGTTAGACCCCATGAATGTACTCCCCTCTGATGAAATTGAATAGAAAATTGGTTTGTCTTACTGTGAAGATCCTATCGAGATTCTTAACATTAGAGAGTAGTTATTGAGAAATAGTATAACTCGACTAGTAATTATTGTTTAGAGAAACCATAAAATGGGAAAAGGAATTTGGGAACCAGAAGATGTTATGAAAAAGAACCACCCTCATCTGTTTAGAAAGAAATATTCATGAAAGAATTCAAGGATGAAATTTCTGAAGGAGGGATGAATATAACACCCCAAGATTACGGTATGTATCTTCTTAAATAAATTCAATTTATTCAGTATCTTACAGCTTAAAATAACAGTGATATACCATTAAATAATAACTTGATAGTTGAAATGGTATTTTGGCCATTAGAATAATAACCTCACCTATGAAAGTATAAATAAAACATATGCATCTCATAGATGAAAATATAATATATTTGTATTATATAATAAGTAAATAAATGTTTTTAAAATGATAAATTAAGTATTGGAATTTTTGTTAAGCCTAAATATTTATTTACAATATTATAATTAATAAAATGTTTTAAAGGAAAATATATTTTCTTAAAATATATTCATAAATAAATATTTTTGGTGTTATAATTATTAGATGATTTTATGATACCACAATTAAGTTTTCAATGTGTCATAAACTCAATAATAATTATAAAATCAATTTTTTCAAATAAATAATAATTTTAATTAAAATTAAAATTTTTCAAATTTATAAAATTAATTTTATAAAATGAATTCCCTTTTTTTAATTCTACACATCAATAAATGGTTAGGGATAAATATATGGATTTTTCTAAAATATTTGTATTTTTATGAATAGTGAAATATGAAATTTTATGGTATAAGATAAATACATGAATTATTGATTCATGGATGATTTATGGATAATTTAATCACCCTAATTTAAAACAAAAATTCACTATTTACTATAATTAGTCATAAAAATCCCCACTATTGACAGTCTTGAGACAAAATAATAAACACATGAATAAAATAATCAAAAAACACACATCTCCCCCACCATAAATACCACCACTCATCACCTCTTCCCCTCGCACATTATAAGAATTCGATATTGTTAATATTAATTAAAATTCATCTCAAAAACTATTTCCCCACGTTCTGTTCTTTCTGGTCTCACCAAAATATCATTTATAGTCCCTTAAAGAGGTTCTCAAGGAGATGACACATAAGAGGTAAAACCATCCCTCTACTTTTCAATTTATTTTCTTTTATTATCCTTTCCTCACCCAACCTTACTAAGTAATTTGATAACTCTAGTATCATATATATACTATAATTTTATTATCTTAATGGTATATCCACTATCAATCCTTTTCTCTTCCCCTTTTGTTCTAAAAATGAAAACATTGTATGTGAGGTGTCGATTCACCACCATTGTGGATGATGGTTTTTCATTTTATAATTCCACCTTCAAGTAAGGAAATTATACCATTATAATTCCTAGATCATATTTTAAAATTTATACTAAAACATATTTATTGTTTTTGAACTATTATATATAAATAATATTAATTAATAAAACAATACTAATTCATAATGATTGAAAAAATGCCAAAGTAATCTAAACAGTTGTCATTAATGTTTTATATAATGATTTATCCTCATAAATGAAAACAAAATGATATATAAGACCATTTATTATTATATTTTTCCCTTAATAACTTATAATTTCATTTTTAGATAATTATTCCCCTTTTACATCAGCTTTCTAACATGTATAAAAGTGAGCCAATCATGAAAACCAATGAAATGAACTATCCCAAATGAAAAAATTGAATCTCATAACTCATGAAAAAGGCCATAAAAGATCTTAATAAAATTATACTAAATATAATAAATTTTTAATAGGTTTTTAATTAAATTATTAATAATATAATTTCATTATCCCGAACATTAATTACAAGGGCATAACACTTTCAAACATATGGTAATGGATTCTCCCCGAACCACCATTTTCACCTTAATGTTACACATTCTCTCTCCTTAACCAAATGTAATTCTTAATTATTCATATTTAATCCACATAAATTCTATTTTTATGTTCCAAATATATTTATCTATCTTAATTATTCTTTATTTTTGGGGAAATACTTGTTTTATAAGGTTCCTTTTTCAGTCCCTTCCGATAAGCAAGCCCCATTAAAGGGAACTTCCCAATTTATTACTCATTTTATGTATCATACATAATATCATTTAAAAAAACATTATTTTTATAAAATCACTCCTTTTATCATAATTATTTTTTCATTTATTTTTTTAAAAAAAATTATGTACTTTTTCACTTTAAATCACTTTAATATTTCCCATTAAAACGCACTGAAATGGCTCATATTATAGTTTCTTAAACACTATTTTAACATATTTTCACTTTTTGGACATAGTTTATATTTATCTATACCTATTTTCCATTATAAATTTACATTTATGAATTAAATCCCTTCTTTCAGGGGCACCATTATCATATTCTCTTTGGTTATTCCTTATTCACCGTGTATTACTCGTGTGTAGTGTATGTATTATTCTTTTTTTATGTATAATCATTATTCATTGATGATTTCATTAAATATACTAATTTCTTGTATCATGGATATTATTAGTGTCTTATTCATATACCATGATTACATACAGTGTTGTATTTGAATGTTGTTTTAACATGGGAAATGCTAATTAATATGTATTTTTTACTCAATACGAATATATTGAAAAGTCATATTTTTAATGAATTAAATCTATGTATAAATAATGCATTATACTTTTAGTGATGGGTGGGGGATGATTATAGAAATACCATTGATACATCTATGGGTATCATGACAATAAATTGTTTGCGAGAAACCCTTTGTGTATGTTTCCAAAAAGAATCAGACGATTTTATACCCACAAACATAAACAGTATTGTCATGGTGATAATGGTTCATGTTCCAAATACACGATGTCTAAAAATTAATCATTTTATTCATTCGGAATTCAGTAGTTAATTTCCATGATATTTTCACTATTATTAAATCTATGGGTGTATTTTTATTCTTATCTGATTAATAGAATTTTTTTTTTCAATAATTCATATTTATATAATGATTATGCCTTATTGAATTTTCTTTAGTAATTATTGATTCATGTAACCCTTAAAGAGTATTTGAGCTCACTCTTTCATTTTTTCCTTCCCTAGGTTATAAAGATGAAATATTTGAATAAGTTTCAAGGAAACAATTTATTTTACATTGTTGTTTTCTATGTTTAATTTCCAATGTAATAAGGGAACCATGTATATATATATATATATCTTTAATACTACTAAGATGATAAATCCATGGTTATTTGATCAATTATCTATATTAAATTTTAATAAAATAAACACTAACTTTGGTTTACTAGGGTCTGGTTTATTATAATCCATTTAAAATATAAAGAGTTAATTTTGAGATAAAACACTTTGCACAAATTTAACTACAGAACCATGTATCATCAATATTTTTAGACATTTAAAAGAAATTTTAAATGAAGGAAATTAGTTTCTATGTTTCAAGTTAATTTTTATGTTGATAAGTAAAGGCTTTGTTGTGGCTTCAAATGAGTGTTATTCAACTAACAAAGGAAACTCATAAATTTTATTTTATTTATATTTGATTAATTTTATTCCCTTGAATTTTTAATAAATTATATTTTGCAGTGTTTTTAATTAAATATTATTTTCAATGGATTCTATGAATATTGATTAAATTTTCCAAAGTTTTGAATTTATTTGGTTTATTAATTATTGAGAAGAATATTTATAGAAAATTGCTCATAATAGTTTGATGTTTTTATGGTAAATAAAAGTGTAGTTTTAGTGGTTGAATATGTTGACTGATGAGAGAAATGATGATCATTGGTTATTCTAATATATTAGAATAACTCATATGAGACATTGTATACATCAGAAATTTGAGTTTTCTATAAAACATATATGGATAGTTTTATATTAAATAATAATTCCTTATGTTAATTAGTAATCTAATTAATTTTATATTACCATAGGATTAGATATCATGGTTATATAAGAACAACAAGACCATGTGAAGGGTAAAAGGGTGATTTTAAAGGACACATCAGGTTCATCAACATATAGGTAATATTATATCTGGTCATGCTACTAATATGTATGAATAATTACTTTAAAAAAAATAATTTTAGATCATATTAATATATATAATATTAAATGGAATTTGTGTAGAAATAACTAGCACTTACATATGAGGAACTCAGATCCCATGACTTTAATGTAAGGATTTTCACATAGAGAAATTTAGATCATATTTATGTATATGAGTGACTAGAATCTCCCAAAATATTTACATATGAACAAAAAATGATACATAAGATGATTTCATCTATGAAATAAATCTATTTGAGGATTTTCTCATGTAACATGATAATAAGATCGTCCTCTAACAATATATGAGGATCTATTTTCATTAAGATAATTTAACACCATATTATGATCATTCATGAATAAGAGGTCCATTATGGAATTCATATATGTAAATTTGTTGTCAATCCAAAAAATAATGATTTTTATAATTAAGGTGAAACATATTTTTGGAGAGTCAAATTCAAATAATAAAGTAAAGATCTTTATAGAAATTTAGGATCTAAATGTTATCATTCAAATTCTATATAAGGTAGTCCTACCACACTTGTAATCAAATGTAACCCTCACTAAAACCATTGAAATAATAAGGAGTATGTTAAAGGATATTAAAGTTGTTGGTCATGGGGGTTTGATCAATTAGTTTTTTATTATTCTATAATTTTTTAAATTATTTTTTTATTAAATCCTTCCAAAGTTGTTATCCTTCAAATAAAGGGTTAAAACCCATTTCAATGAATAGTGAAGTGGGTAGGATAAATTCTATTATGTTTGAGTATAAATATTTTTAATAAATTTTTATTATATAAATTTTTCTTATATTAAGTAGTAAAGTATCTTATTTTTTGTTATTTTTTATAGTTTTATATTTCAACATAATGTTTTCTTCTTTGGTTGATAATCATACTTCTCCCTTCAAAATATCTTACCTATACAATAGAAATGGGTTTGGATGGGTGGGAAGTATCAAGTGATTACTAATACAAGTGTGTAATTTTGTGGACCACATATTGTTTCATAGTAATACCTTCACCTAACTATGAGTTCAATAAGTAATTTTAGGTGGTATTTTTTTGATATATCATGGTGATTTTAGGATATCGTTCCATGAAAATATAAAAGTAGATTGATATGAAATATTTATTTCATTTTTTAGATTTACAATAACTATAAAATATATCTGATAGAAAAATTATTGTGGACTCCATCATTAATTAACAAACCAAATAAGGATTGATAATTTTATTGATAATACAATATAATATTTAGTAATATTATACCTAAACCAATTACAAGATGATCTCTTAATAAATTCACCTATAATAAGTTCTTACATATTCTCTCAAATGACAAAAATACATTTTACTAAATATTAAACTAATGGTTTATCTCACCTTTAATGAGTTGAATCACCCTTTGAGCAATATCACCTACCAGGGGCATTGATCAAAGTTTAGAAGTTACCATACCTGGAACCATAAACACTAAAACTAAAAAAAATTTTGTATATGAATTATAAATTGAATGTTTGATTCACTATGAACATTATGATACTAACCTAATAAAATATTCATGTTTATTGTGATAGTTAATTTTCATGAAATGAATAATTAAAAATGGAATTCATAAATAATTCTTTCTTGACAGTGACAGTGGAGAAGAGAATTTAATCAAATTGAAAAAAAACCAAAATGATGAAAAAAATGTAAAATCATGTTTTAATAAAATATTCCATTTTTCTTATGAATTAACAAGGATGATTAATTATGATAAATTATGATGTAATCAGTCACAAATGGATATAAGCGACTAAAATATCCTAAGATTTTTTTATCCTCAAGAATAGTGTGTTCTGATAATACCCAAATGTGTTAATATTTATCATAAAGAAAAAATATAGAATTAAGTTTGTATATCATGATTCCATCGTACTCTATCATGTAGTGGTTCATCCCATTATTTCCATTACTCTCACTTCACTAATGGATAAGGATTGAATTATGATCAATGTGATACTAATCTTACAAATGAAATTTACTAGGGAAATTAATAATTTAGGTTAGAAAACAATCCTAATATTCTATATATTCTATAAATTAAGAAACTACTGAATCATTATGTAATTTTTAACCATTATAAATAATGTTTTATTCTTGATGGATATAAAAACTATAATCATGGAAATAAATGAATGAGCATGCGTATAGAGAAATTGATGAATCTTAACTACTATACACACCATAATATCTATTCCTTGGGAATGAAATCAACACAAATACATCATCTAAAATTGTTTGAGTTTCTCTTATAAATAATTCCTCCACCTATACCCCTTCTATTTTCTTACAATCCCCCAATTAAATATCTAAAAAAATCATCTTTAATGTGTGAAATCATAAAAAAAATGTCTTGGAAATCACAATTATGTAATTGAAAATATTATAGTATGAAACATTAAAAATATTACTCTCTCTCCATGTGTAGACAATATTTATAATGTAATGGGAATGGATACAACATTGATGAAAAATATATCCTATTGGCCTCATGGTTTTCTCATATATCACAACACAATCCTTTAAATATATTGAACATGGTATTAATATATTTATATCATCATCGAAATGGCTATGATAGAACATGTGTGTTTTGACATTGTATTAATGTATTTTAAATCATGATGTTCTACTAATTTATGACCTTTCATTTCATGGAGGTTATTCTATGACACAATATCTATAAATCTCCATTAGTTTACTTTCACATGGATTCATTTCCTTGCAGTGCTCAACACCACAATGCAGTATATCCAAATCCTCATTCCATATTTTCCCTAAGTAAAACTAATTGTAGCATAGTATCTCTATCTAGGATTTATCCAGTCACCCCACATAAACATTGTCTAAATGTATGGAATTTGAAGTTTCATCATTTCACCACGGATTACATCTTATATATCCAAAACCTTCTTCATAAAAATATTTTTTATCCACTTTAATTCATTACTTATCCTTACATATTAATCTATCGTGAAATATATCCTAAGTCCATAACAAAATGGATTTTGGATTGATAGAGACTATTATTACATATATATATTCATGTGGTGATGTAATTATTTGTAACTTTAGTTTTATTATTTAGTAACCCTAGTCACATTAGGGTCTCTCCATTCATATTGCAACGCATCATTTAACATTCAATATTAATTTGATGTATCTTATAATTTAATCATCGATAGGATAATTATGGAAAGGTTTATTGTATAGTTCTTTGGTTTGTTTAATTTTCTAATAAACTATCCAAAATTCCTTCAAATTCAACATTAAGTAAAATATATCAAAAATTATTAAAAAATAAAAATTTAAGATAGCATTTGATTAATAGAAGTACAAAAAAAATTAAAAATATATATATGAATGATTTTATCTCATCAAATTTACCCAAACATAAATTGTTTCTTATCCTCAAGAACATAGATTATCATCAAATCAAAGAGAAATTATATCTAAAAATGAAAAAATTTGATACATGATATCCATAAACAAACATCAAGAGCTAAATTTTTTAAAATTACACAACCCATGCAATTAGGAGTATCCAAATAATGTCTTTCCCATCACATTATGTAAAGTATTTTCTACCCTTACATTTACATTTTTAAACCTCTCAATATTACACATTCTTTTTATAATCTACCACACTTAAAAAATCAATTCATTCATCTCTCTTGATTTATTTGATTAACATTATACTCAATATAATATAAAAACACTATATATATAGGTTTCCTAGTCATCATTATCCAAAAATAGAATTAAAAATACACTAATCAAGAGTATATTTTTTAAGGTTTAAATGTCTATTAGTATGATATTGGATGGTTAATGTTGTAAAAATATTTATAATGAAGCTTAAAAATGGAGGGAAAAGGTATAATAAATGATCCTTTAACTCTACTCAATGTCTATAAATTGGCCTTCTTCTTCCCTATGAATCATATCTACCTTCTTTATTCATTTTTCCCTCATTTGGTGACAACATCAGCATTAAGTGGTGAAAATTTTCTTGATTTCTAAATTCTCTCAATATTTTTGAAAATAGAATTTAAACATGAATGATTCTTCGGAGACATATAGCCAAAAATGACCATCACCTTTACCCCCACCATTAATCTCTTTTTGGTACTATTTTTTGATAGTTAATTCCAGAAGAGGGATGGTTTCATGTTATGAATCAATCCAAGGTGCTCTATTTTCTCACTTCATTCAGAATGACTGAGGATTAGTACAGTGCAGTTATAACAAATATGTGACATTATTTAATTTTAATAAATCCATGAAAATCGTTTGATTTAAAAAAAAGGTTCTCCATAGGTTTAATGATATCACTAACACCATATTATATCTCAATTGATTATGTTTCAAACATACTCTAGTGTTTTTTTAGGAATTGAGACTTTTATTTTAATGAGTCTACCTATCAAGGAAACTCATGGTCCTGATGGATTATGAAATGAATAAATGTAACAGTGGGTATTGACTTCAAATTTTATCAAAATGATTTCTTTATAGACTCAATAATCTTAGTGTGGTTCAAAATAATCATTTTTAATAAATATTTACAAGTAAATGTTGGTATATGTGAAACTCTAAATAATCTCTTGTGTAATGAGTGTATAATGAAGAATTTATAAAAAAAAGTTATAGAGTACCTCTTGGGAATATTAAATCAATGTTGTGTATAAAAATCATGTTATAGAATAGAAAAAACCTATTATCCTAGTAAATAAAAATCTAAAGTAAATGGAATAAAAAATCACAAATTAAAATCAAAAATTATTTTAAAAAATCATAATTTTAATGGGAATGAAACATTAAACTAATTAAACTTCTGTCTCTAGAATTTTTTTATATAAGAAATTATTTTCTCATATTCAAAATGAATTCCATAATCAATGATGTATCCTATGTCATCCAAGTGTAAAATAGAAATTAATATTCAAGGATAACACCCAAAAACCTAAATAAAATATTGTCCATGATGTTTAAAAATTAGGTGAGAGTGATTTAAATTAAATTATAATATATTTGAAGAATGCAATCAATCAAAATGTTATGAACTAAAAGAATTATCCATTGAAATATTCAACCTCTTTACCATGATCCTTTAATGGAGTCAATATCATTGAAATAGAAAAAAGTTAGAATGGTGTATTCCCTTTATATAGTTCAAATATCCTATAATTAAATAATATTGAGGACAAGAAATTTATATCGATTTTTTTTAAACGATTTAAATTTTTTTTATAGAAAACGGTTTGGGAAAAAAATCCAAAGTGCACCACAAAGGCGGCATCCATGATGCCACCTTTGCATTTTGGGTGAAAGGCGGCATCACGGCCGCCGCCTATGCACTGCAGATGAAAAGCGGCACCCACGATTTGAATTTTTTTATGTTTTGTTTTGTTTTGTTTATATATTTATTTATATATATAATTCATAAAAAATGTTTAGGAGGATGCCTCCATTCACCTAACAAAAAAATTATTATTCATTAAAATTTTGTGTTGATTTTTTTTGTTTATATTTTTATTTATATATATAAATCATAAAAATCGTAAAAATTATTTTTTATGAAAATTTTGTTTTTATTTTTTGTTTTTTTTTTGTTTATATATTTTATTATATATATAATTCATAAAAATTATTTAGGAAAAATAATTTATAAGCTTTTAAAACCACCAACTTGAAAGTTAAAAATGTTTCAAATACGTGACTTTGAAAGACTATAAAAAATAAACCATAAGACCAATATAAAAAAAACTTTAAACATTCATTAAAAATATAAGAAATTATTGAAAACAAAAAACATTTCATAAAAAATGTTCATAAAAAATAATTTATAATCTTTCAAAACCACCTACTTGAAACATAAAAATGTTTCAAGTAGATGACTTTGAAATACTATAAAGTATAAACTATAAGACCAATATAAACAAAACATTAAACATTCATTAAATATATAATAAATTTTTTAACACAAAAATAATTTCATAAAAAAATTTCATTAAAAATAATTTATAAACTTTAAAAACTACCTACTTGAAAGTTAAAAATGTTTCAAGTTCATGACTATGAAAGTCTATAAAATATAAACCATAAGACCAATATAAACTAAACTTGAAACATTCATTAAAAATATAAGCAATTGTTGAAAACAAAAATCATTTCACAAAAAATGATCATGAAAAATAATTTGTAACCATTGAAAACCACCTACTTGAAAGTTAAAAATGTTTCAAGTACGTGACTTTGAAAGACTATAAAATATAAACCATAAGACCAATATATAAAAAACATTAAACATTGATTAAAAATATAATAAATTTTTGAAAAACAAAATCATTTCATAAAAAATGTTCATGAAAAATAATTTACAAGCATTCAAAACTGCCTACCTGAAACTTAAATATGTTTCAAGTACGTGACATTGAAAGACTATAAAATATAAACCATAAGACCAATATAGACGAAACATTAAACAATAATTAAACATATAAGAAATTGTGGAAAACAAAAAAACATTTCATAAAAAATATTCATGAAAAATAATTTATAAGCTTTCAAAACCGCCTACATGAAACTTAAAAATGTTTCAAGTATGTGACTTTGAAAGACTGTAAAATATAAACCATATGACCATTAAACATTGATTTAACATATAGGAGTCAACCCCACATCAATGTCATGCACGGTGTCACTAGTATCACCTACATATATAATCTTTGATGCATGAGAATATGTTATATCTCTTTTCGTGGGATAATGAAATCCATTCTTCCACCTACCATATCCATATCCATATCAACATCCGGCCGCATAAGGGTATAGTGAGAGTTATTCCACATATAATGCTCATCTATTCACATTCCTGCAAATACCAACCCCTTCAACACCACCATGCATCCAACCATTATAATTTCTTCCATAATAGTCACCCCATTTCCCTAGGCCCATTTGATCAGATGAAAACCCCAAGGATTCCACATAGACCATCAAACTCTTCATCACAAAATCTTTATACTTTATTATCTCCAAAAAGATACTGTAGGACCTCATTGATCTATCTATTCCAAACACTCACATACAAGTATACTATAAACAAAAAAAACAAAACAATTTCAGGAAAAAAACCTGAATTTTTTTTTGGTTTTTATGTTTATAGGATACTTGTCTGTGAGTGTTTAGAATGGATAGAAGAAGGAGGTCCTACAATATCATTTTGAAGATGATAAAGAATAAATATTTGGTGTTGATGATTTCGATGGTCTATGTGGAGTCATTGGTGTTTTCAACTGATCAACCAGGCCTGTGGAAATGGGGTGAAATTTTTAGAAGATATTATAATGGTTGGATACAAGGTGGTGTTGAAGGGGTTGGTATTTGTAAGAATGGGAACAAATGAGCATTTCATATGGCATATCTTTCACCATACCCTTATGCGTTCGAATGTTGATATGGATATGGACATGGCGGGTGGAAGAATGGATTTCGTTGTCCCATGAAAGGAGATATAACATGTTCTCATGCATCAAATATTATAGATATATGTGATACTAGTGACATCGTGCATCATATTGATGTGGGGTTGACTCCTATATGTTTAATCAATGTTTAAAGTTTCGTTTATATTGGTCTTATGGTTTATATTTTATAACCTTTCAAAGTCACGTACTTGAAACATTTTTAAGTTTCAAGTAGCCTGTTCTGAAAGATTATAAATTATTTTTAAAGAACCTTTTTTATGAAATGATTTTTATTTTAAACAATTTCTTATATGTTTAATCAATGTTTAAAGTTTCATTTATATTGGTTTTATGGTTTATATTATATAGTCTTTCAAAGTCACGTATTTGAAAAAAAATTAAGTTTCAAGTAGGTTGTTTTAAAAGCTTATAAATTATTTTTCATGACAATTTTTCATGAAACGATTTTTGTTTTCAGAAATTTCTTATATTTTTAATTAATGTTTAAAGTTTCATTTATATTGGTCTTATGGTTTATATTTTATAGTCTTTCAAAGTAATGTACTTGAAACATTTTTAACTTTCAAGTAGGCAGTTTTGAAAGCTTATAAATTATTTTTCATTTCCATAGACATAAAACATATAAATAAACATAAACAATCAATATATATGTCTATGGTGAGGATATCCTATCCCACATAGTGGTCTAATAATAGGACGTCCGAAGCGAGATCTTTGGGCAGTCTGATGACCTGGGGAGGGCTGATACTCGGGCGCTAGAACATCGACTGTCATATCCTCCACCTCTATGCCAGTGGGAGAAAATGTCAACTCCACCTCGTACTGCCCTCTTGATACTTCTCCCACTTTGATGGTAGAAGGACCCGAAATCATCGTAGTGGGGGAAAAATCATGTGGTGGAACTATACCCCAACTCTGTGATGGGTCTGGACCCCAAGGATACGATGACTCTGGACCCAAAGGCTGCAAACCATATGGCCCCCAAGACGGAGAAAACTGAGGATATACTATCAAAAAAGATGGATCCCATGATAGTTGAGGCACATCCTACATCAGCTCAGACTGTACTATTAGAGGGCTGACCTCTACATATGGAACTAGTGAGGCCTGACATTCAGGACGACGCTGTCTACATTGATGTGGTCGTGGCTCCTCATCACCAACAGCTGCTGCAGGATCTTCCTCTGCAGTAGGAACATGATGTCTCTGTGCCGGACGCTCGAAGAGGCTCTCGGAAAATGCATGGACAGATGACCTCAGCTCCAATACTTGAGCATGAACAGCTTCTTGACTGAAGAATCTATCCTCATCCTCATCACTCATATGAATAAGACTGTCTATGTGACTCTCCTATAAACAGATTAAAACTGAATTAGAAACTAACTCATTAAACATAGTAATATAATTTAATTGACTTACAATCATATGCATCTCTCTACTGTCTTGGGTAAGATACAGTACAGACTTCAATATATACCATGGATCATACTCATGTTGTGCTGAAAGAGAGAACTACATTGTAGAAACTCCCTGGATACGAAACTCTACATGTCTTCGCCAACAGATGAGAAATACAGCATGTACTCGACGCAAATCATCATCCAGACTCCCTATCAGCTTCCTCCCATGAAGCTGATTTGTCTGCCTCGGTGGTAATGGATTCCGCTGAGTTAAGATAAACTGGAGAATGACTCTGTTAGGCTGGTGCCACTAAATAATATGAAAGTAAATGAGTGTCACTATAGTCGTAACATTATCTAGACCAATCGTGAACTATGTAGGCAACTAGTCTATAACAGACCAGTATGGAACCCATGAAATCTGAAATAACATATTACCCTTGCTAAAAACACAATTAACTAAAAAAATGATGCTATTATTAAATTTTTTAGACAGTTATAGATTGTATATACATACCTGATGGGGTAAGAAAAAGTCCAACTCGAGCTGATATATGGCCAAATCATGTCTCAGAACAGCATTGAAATTGTGTCGTCGACACCACCTATAAAATACAACATCGATAGTGATAAATAATGAGAAATTAAAGTCAATAACTTGTAGTAGCATCAGAAACTGATAGAAATGAGTGATCATACCAGCGTCCACGCTGAGCGTCATGCAGCACCGCCATCTCGACCAGCGGACCAGCAAGATTAGGGCAGAATGTGGGGATGTGCTCCCATGCCCACATATAAATAAGTATGACGCATCCCCCGAGACATGTGTGTCTCCTGTCGGATATCCTGCATAATGCTCTGTATGTATATGCCAAGAAGGCGGATCCCCAACTGTGCATCCATGCCCGATCAAATTCCTCTTGCAGGGGTAGATACATCATGTGCACGTGCATCCATGAATGATCCGTACACATGGTCCCTCCAATAAGTCGTAATATATATGCACATGCATAACGCATCACTGTCTTCTCGTCAGCATCATCAGCTAAAAGTGGAATCTGTGTCTCCATCCAAGGAATGGATATCGATGCTCCATCGGTAGCACTATGATCAGACAAAATGTCAATGCCTAACAAGCACTGAGCAAGGTCAGGCCAAGATGCCCGGCTGGATCCAATAACGGGTCTCCCCTAGATAGGAAGACCAAGAAGCAAGGTCACATCCTGGAGGGTGATGGTCATATCTCCCTCAAGAAGGTGGAATGTGTGTGTCTCTGGTCTCCACCTCTGCACGAGTGCAGCTATCAGGTGATGGTCTATAAATGTAAAATCTGATACTGCAATACCATAGAAGCCAGCACGACAGAAGTACAGTATAATGGCAGGAGTAGGCTCTTTGTGATGAAAATGGAGTGCTCGAGGCACCCTGATCAATAGATCTAGACCGCCCTCTATCACAACCTGTGAACAATGGGTATCCTGCTGATTGAGTAGTATGGTTTCATTCATCTGCATATAAACAAATGATTGTTCATAATGTTTTATGAAGTTTTTTTACCAAAAGAAAGGGGCATGTCTTCATGTTTTTCAAAGCATATTTATAAAGTTTATTAAGATATGATTTTACCTAGAATTGGGTGTTTTGTAAGATATGGTTTTATATATTTATATATATAAATCATTTGTCTGTGTTATATATATGTTTATTAGAAAAATATGTGATTTATAATTTATATATGATTATCCACATGATTGTATGTTTCATGATAATTTTCTCAATCACATAATGTATTGAAAACAAATGTAAAGGGAAGATGTTTTTTGGTTTACGGTTCATATTTTTGATTTTAGGATTTAGATATTAGGGTTTCAAATTTTTCCTTTTGGATCTTGGTTTTTTGATTTCTGTAACGTTTTACAGTTTAGGTTAATGATTTGAGAAAATATTTTCAGTATTATAGTTTGAATGTTAGGATTACGGTATACAAAAGATGTTTTTGGGTTTACTGTTATGATTTTCAGTTTTGGGGGTCAGAAAACCGAGGTAAAAGGAAGAGATAACAACATAAAATTCACCATTTGAGAATCTCCTAATAACGACAATACATCATTGTGGCTTAGAGTGTGAACTCGACCCAACAATATTAGGGCATCATTTCCGATTATAACCTTCTTAATGACATATGGTGCATCTTAAACTCTGTCTTGGTTCTTGAGGCCAGTCTATCTCATTTCGCATCTTGTTGGCCTTCGGTCTCTTATGGGGACACAACCGATTCATATCAGGTACCACTATCGGCTGACCTTTGGGCATTGGGAAATAAAGAAACTCGCCAATAGGTGTCCATGGTGTAGCATAACAGTTAGCAATGGTGTTCATTTGGTACACTGGATCAACATATGCTTCCCAAGATATGTAAACAGAGGCACATGTTGCGATGGCATGTGAGTATGGAAACCGTAAGGCCGGAAAGTTTCCACATTGACATTTCCTCATTTCTTGCAATACCACAATTTTTTCACCAATGCTATTTTTGATGGGGTTCGATTTCTCGTGAACTTCTAATCGAGATTCTTCTCATCGATATAGGCAGACATGATAACCAGAAGAATCAGAAATATTATTTTCAATCTCTCATTGAAAATGTATTCCGTACGTTAGCCCATGATGTATTATATCTGATGCTAGTTTTTTCTATCAACAAAGTACTTCACGCAATGATATAATGTCTCCTAAACTAGGGAAGTTATAGGTATCTTGTGAAACCCTTTAAAGACACCATTGATGCACTCTACAATTTTGGTGTTCATGTGTCTGAACCTCTTCCCCCCATCATATTCCAATGTCCATTTTTCTTTTGGAATTCGCATCATATAATAGTAAACTTCTTCATTAACATGGCATATTTGTTTGAAACTTTCTTCAAACTATCTTTGATCTAACTCATATGCTACATAGAATAGATGATATTTCACATATTTTGAATTTATCATTATGTTGATATACAAAAAAATAACAAATACAATGTGTACCAAGTCTGGTGATTTCCTTCTTCATCGGTTCATTGTGGAATTTTTTATGTAAGTTTATAGTAATGTGTCTGATGCAGAACCGATGATGTGAATTTGGGTATCTCTATGTATCAAGATCTGCCTTGATTGCCTCATTAATTTCCCGATGCCGACCAGATATCAAACAAACACCCTAAATGTTGGGAAAATGGTTGTTGATACATGCCAAAAACCAACTCCATGATTCATTTTTTCCTTCTCTATAATGGAAAAGGAAATCAGAAGAGGTGAACAGTTTCCATCTTGGGTTTCCGCAATCAATAATACGCCCTTGTATTTTCTGTATAGAAACATTCCATCAATATGAATGAATTGATTTCAAAAACAAAATGCAGAGATACATGGGAGGAATGTCCAAAACAATCGATGAAATTGAACATGATATGGATCAAGTTTGTTATCATGAGACACATATTAATTTGTATCAATATGGAATACAACTTTTTTATGATGACTCGGTATATCTAGAAATTGCAGCAATACTCGATATGAGTCATCCCAATCATGATAGATTTTCACAATTTCCTTCAGTTTCACCATCCATGCCTTATTATAGAAAATCTTATAACCAAATGTCTTTTATATCCTCTCTAGAACAAGGGATATTAAAACATCATGACATGTCCTAATCATCTCAACAACAATGGATGACACAAATTCTGCATCCAATGAAGTATGATCTTGTGTTAGGATTGGCTGAATGCAAGTATGAGCTTCCTCAATCCTCGAGATTCTCCAACCTGCAAATTCAATGTCCAGAATTTCCCTCAATCGAAATCTACAATCATCCCCATAATTCTCACACCATTTGATATATTTTATATGGTCTGATTCATAAATTATATAGTTGTAGTGCCTCTCAATGTGAATTCTATTTATCATACTTTTTAATGCATCTTTACTTGGAAAATTCCGTGCAACATATAATGTTTTTTCCATCTCACTAAACCTATCTCGTATATCTCTGGGAAACTCAGTTTCCAGTGTGAGAACATTATCTTCGAATTCAGGCACACGTGTCATTGCTTATGACCAAGATGGAAAGAGCGGTGTCTGATTTATTGTAGGTCGAACCTGCTGTATAACTAATGCATTGTTCAAAACATTCGTTGTTCCTTCCTCATCAGCACTATTATCACCATATGTTTTGTTATTATGAAACTCCTAATCAGATGTCGGGTTAACATGTATATATGGGAGACCAAGTAGGTTGTCCTCTTCTGCATCATTTGGAATAGTCTCAACTTCATGGGCCGGCCTATCTTCAATTACTCTTGTAATTCTATGTCTTTGTACAATTGGATGTTGTTGTTGTACACTAGAAACATCAACATATAAATCTATCATGGTACCATCTAACCATTGATAAAACAAATTAATTGTTTGTATCCATTACACATCATCAACCAATGGACAAGCTAGATTCCACAATGTTGCCAAGAACTTCAAATTACTATAACTCATTGACTTGATCTTTTGATTAGGCCCTAGATTTAATGAGCCATGAATTATATTTTGAAGGTCACTTAGGGTTACACAGTCAGTTGTATTAACCATTGTTATTTGTTGTGTACTGTAAGAAGCTCCTTGCTCAATTTGAATAACCTCCTCATAGCAGTACACACAGGTAAACATTGCGCTCTACGTAAAAAAAAGATTTCTGATCAATATTTTGATAATGTAAGTGACATTCATAATGATGGTTACCAATATAATATTTATTAATCCAACTTATTTTTAATATGTTGTTTAATTAGATATTCAAATTATAAAAACTTAACTTTTGAATTTTGAATGATTTTTTGAACGTCAAAAACCATTCAAACATTGAAAGTTAAGTTTTTATACTTTGAAGATGTAAATAAACTACTTATTAAAAATTAGATGGATTTTACCTCATGTTCAAATAATAACAATTACTTCTAAACTATACAGTCATTATGATACCTAAATTTTAAAAGATCTTATATCCTAAACTAGGATATTTCTTAGTACACTTTTTAATTAGTTAATCATTCTTAAATCATTAGTTATTACTTGATAAATTATTAATTAGTTATTCAATAACATAGTAGAGTTAAAATATAAATAACATAGAGTTCAAAAATTAATATGACCATTTTTTGAGATTCTCCCCTTTATTGCAGTGAATTGGATATAAAAATTTCAGAAAACCCATTGTTACACGGATTTTCTGAAATTTTGATATCCAATTCACTGAAATAAAGGCCAGAATCTCAAAACATGGTGTTATTTATTTTTTAACTCTATGTTATTTATATTTTAACTCCATGTTATTTATTTTTTCACTTTCATTCCATGTTGTTTTTTAACTCCATGTTGTTTTTTAACTCTATGTTGTTTTTTAACTTCATGTTGTTTTTAACTCAATGTTGTTTTTATACTCCATGTTGTTTAATATCATTTGAACTGTAGTTTTATTTTTAACTCTATATTATTTATTAATTAATTTCTAATTAATCATTCCTAATAATAACTATCAACATCATTACTAAATTATCAATTTATCATTTCTTTTCTAAGATATTTTAGTATTTTATAATTAAATATGCATATCTTGAGAATATATCTAGGGAGTGTCAAACCAAAATACAGCAAGGCCCATTTTCATGCACCAGTTCTCTTTTGATTCTAACTCAAATCGGTGTTTTCAGGCTTTACCCCTAGGTACATCTGTGTCAGAACCACATTCACTTGTTTGTATCTAGACAAGGATTTGATTTCTTAGATAACATTGTCTTTATGCTACCAAAATTTCATTAAAATAATCCTAAATTAATTTATACTAATGATAATTAGTATTCTTAAATATATATAACTAATTAAACAATTTAATAAAAAAAAAAAAAATAAAACTAACTAATGAATTAAAATATTTAACTATAAACAAATCAACTAAATAATAAACATTAAATTTAAAAAAATATTTAACTAAAAACAATTCAATGAAATAAAAAACATTAAATTAAAAACCATACCTCTTAATCTTTCAAAAAATTTCAAACCGCAAAATTCCCCACAAAAGAGAGAAAATGAGAGGTAAATGGGTGTTTGAAAGTGAGGAGAAGGGGAGGGGCGCTACCCTTTTATTGGTTGCAGAGGTGAAGGCGGCACCTGCGGTGCTGCCTTTCGTATGACATCATCTAGAAAGGTAGCACCATGGGTTCTGCCTTCTCTACATCAGCGATCTGCACCGAAACTGCAAAGGCGGTATCCGCGATGCCGCCTTTCACCCGAGATGCAATGGTGGCATCATGGATTCCGCCATTGCGGCACATTTTGAAAAAAAAATAACCTAACTATCTTCTGTAAATAAAATATAAAAACATATAAAAAAACTCATTTTATATCAAAGGATGTTTTAAAAATATATGATGCTCAAAAAGTTTTCCATGTACAATCTACAAGGTGAAACAATAATGATCTAAAATAACCATTGAAATAAAAATTAAATATATTGACATAGAAAAACATGAGAAAAATGAAAATATTATGGTAAAAAATTAGATTGTGGTGTACTAAGTCTCCTCTGTGTGATCCATGATCTTACCACTAGTCTACACATGTCTCTTTGGACTACTGATGTGGAAACTAAGGATAAATATGAATGTGTAATTTTAACATCATAAAAATATTAATCACAAGTAAAACTAGTTTATAGTGATCTCTTGGATATTGTAATAATGAGTGAGGTGGGAGGATTGTTAGTAGGTTATATATTTAGTTGATTGTGGGAAATCCCGTGTTCCATGACCTAAAATTATTTAATGTTGGTAATGGTAGCTTAGGTCTTTGTAGGAGGTTTTACTGGAGTTATTTAATCCTTATTAGTTTTCAGGGTGACCTCTTTCTGTGGTCAGTGTAATCTCCCTAACCAAGAGGACATTCAACTAGCAAGCATCCATGTCAATTAATTGGGCTTTAGGGTTGGATTTGGAACCTTCCCCTTTCCCCTAAACATTGAATAAAACTCTAAATTGTGGAAGGATAAAATAGAGAATCATTAATCCCATAAAGTCTCTTATAATGAGTATTCCTATGATATGTGAACTCATAGGTCAGGGGAGGTGGGAACCATGATGTGGTATATGTGGAGGGGTTTTTAGGATTAAAACTAATGGTGGTGACTTTCAAAAAGGTATTCCTTGGTTCAGTTGAGATATCAGAGACATAGTTAATGATGAAAAGGGTGCTATAGGTGTTGTCTTAAATGGTATTTTCATCCCCTTATAGGTAGGTCTAAATCTCAAAGATATTTTGAAAGACTATATAAAAATTCTGATTCCAATCCTCATATAGAATATATTAGGGATGTGTTAAAGTTGATCTAATTTATCTCTTAGGAGGTTTTCAATGTCCAGATATGGAATTTGACTCTTTTTCCATTACTTAATATAATACGAAAATGTAGGAACCCTCATATTCCCAAACATAATGATCACTATACTTCAACATCAATCTCATCTTCACTGGTTACTAGAGGTTGATCAAATATGCCTTTCTAAGAGAGGTAAGTGGCTGAGATAAAATATAAATATCCAAATGATTCTCAAAATGGGTAAAAAAATTCCATCAAAGATAATTTCTAGTTCATCTACATATTCGATCAAATTGAATCATGAACATGAACATTATATAAAATTTCTTTTAGAATTGTATTAAAAATCAGTATGTCATGCTGGCTCGCATTTCCCATTGAATCATTATTTTCTACTATGAGTGGGTAATAAACCAATGGATGATCCTATGGAGGATGATATTGAGTTTATTTTTCCTATTCATTGTATAATAGTGTCTTATTGAGGGGTAAATAGATAAAGAAAAAAAAATTCTTTCACACCAACCAAACTAGGATCATGTTGCAAAATTGTATATATCGTATTCTATACAAAAGTAGCACTAAACACTCTAGTGTGTTCTCTAAAATCATAAAATGTTAACTTTCACTATTATACATGAATATTATGAACTCAAGAAACATTTCCATGTTATTTAATGAAATTATTTTAATCACTCTATAAACTTCTCCATTATCTTAATGATGTTTTTCAAAATTCAGGGCCCCAAGTCCCTCTATAACATTTTCCATTATGATGATTTTTCAACCACCTAAAATGTTAATATCTTATTCATGAATATTGTTCTCTAAAATAATTTTTGAAGCCACCAGTAATGGATTTAATTAGTAGATAAAATGAATTTATAGAGGTTGGATTGGGATGAATTATAGTAGTAGGAATGGCCTAATTTAGGGGAAGAAGATGATAATGCTTATGGAATAGTTGTAGGCTCAGGTTCCGGATCAAGATCAGGATCATGTGAGTTGGTATGAGATCATTTCTACTGGAATTTAGGTTTTAGACAAGTTTAGGTTTTGTATTTTGTGGGGTTTTGTACTTGGGTGTTAGTTTGGTTATTTTAGGGGTGTTTAAACAGATTTTAGGAATTTGAAGGATGATTTTGAGTATAAAGTGTGGAATAAGAGTATGAGGGAGTAGATGTATAGGGGAATCATTTCAAATGAACTATGGTCAAGAATTATAAATGGTTATGAATAATTGAATATATGGTTTTTATAGTTTTTGGGATGATTTTGAGATATTAGTGACTTTTCCAAGAAGGAAAATTATTATGGTGTGAGTTCAATAATGAAATCAAATCTAAAAATGGAGGCTTTAGAGATATTTACATAAAAAATCACCATTAATAGAGGATAATCAATGTATTGAAGATAATAATCTTCATTGATCTAAATAATTATGGGAAAAGGTCATGGAATAGCCTAAGGGATTTAGTTATATATTTATAACCATTTTAATACCATCTCACAGAGACATTTTAATTATGATGAGGAGGGTTTTGAATATTTAGTCCCATGGTTTTTGGAATTTCAATCACCAGGTAATATGCACCATGTCCAAAGCTATCATTAAACAACCTCTCTTTCCTTTTTTTCTTGATAATAGTGTTCTATGACATGTGGCCTTCAAACTACATCTTGTAAATCTCACTAGTTCTCTAATTTTGTATCCCCATTTTCTGGAATATAAGTTGTATCATGGTCCTCTCAATTTCACTTGGAGGTTTGATTCCTTGTATCTTGATCGTAATTAGACTTGTTATTTTTCATTTGGGCTATGGTATGAGGCCTTCTTTGTAATATTAAATATTCTATTATAATTTATCACTATAGTGTGTATTTACCTCTCATGTCATGGCTACTCATAGATTTCTAGAAGCATGGATTTATATATTCTTCTCAATTGGTACATTTTAAAATTATAAAATTATCTCATCATGGAGAACTATAAATTTTATTGTTTATTAATTTTCCATTTCATGTTTCCCTATATTCTATAGTAAAACCATCTACACTGTGTCATGTCACCCACTTCTATTTTAAAAAAATTATCCCTTCAACCAATTTCATCTAATTTCTCCAATACACTTATCTATTCCATATTCTTCCTTTTTTTGGAAAGTTGAGGTACTGAACAGAGAGACATTGAATAAAACACTTCATAGATTATATACACGAATAAACTACCATAAACACATCTAATTGAGGAATTAAAATTCAGAATATAAAAGGAAGGAGAAAATTTAACTAGGTTTCCTCCTAACCAGTTCACTATTCAAGTTCAAAATATTGACATACTTGTACTCCACATTCAAAATAGAATGAAAGGAAACACCCCACCTTAGATTTTTTTATGGGTGGATTAAAATTATTTTCATTCATATTAAAGGGGACCTCTAAATATTTTTTAATATCAAAATATCCCTATAGAAATATATGGATGATTATGAATAACCTCTTCTAACATATTATAGTATTACCTAGAAACAAATTTAATCATGAATTAAATAAAATCACCTCATATCCCAAGTGAATCAATTTCCTCCGATGTGTTTGGTATTCTATTCCATTAAAATTTCTATATAAATAGTAGCATTGTTGTAAGCATCCCTTAGGATATATTAAATCTCATCTAGCTCTATAAATCACTTCCCTATTGCTTTTTCCTCCATTTAATTAACATCCTTGAAAACTCAATATAATTTTCTAAAAAGACCGATTGAAAACATGAATGTTTTTTCATATAGAAATTAAAATGGAAACAAATAAAAAAATTTTCTATAGGATATACAGTTATCCCACAATGCATCGTATAGTTTCATAAAAAAATTATTTGTGTCTTATATTGATTATCTTTTCCAAAATATTCTCTATCTTTCTATTTGAAATTTCATCTTGTATACATTTTTATGGATGATACAAGATACCCATATTTTAGTGGAAACCATATTTCATCAGAACATATCTCAATATATAATTTTCAAAAAAAATTACATCCACTTATTAGTATCATCAACACTCCATGTATGTAAAATAAGTTATTAATTGTGAATTTGGGGACTACCTTGACTTTATTTGTAGAAGTGGCTTAAAATTCAACCAATTTCAAAAACATTTCAATATATTCCAAAATATATGAATATCCAAATGAGTTAGAAAAAAAGGTTGATGAAATTAATTCCACACATGTTAATGATGTAAAATTTTATGATTAGGTGTTGTTGAATCCAAGATTATTTTCAGATGCGTCCCAGGTGTTACAAATGGTCATAAACTTCCAAAAATATCATTGCATGTTTATATAGAGTTTTCCAATAGAATAAACATTTTATCATTTTATCTAAGGTTTTTTATAATCCATGATATCTAAATGTCTGTGAGGAGTGATGAAACCCCAACACACTCTCAATATCATTTTGGTTACATATCTTTGAATCAACTTATTTCTTCACCATTATAATAATAGTGGTTCTTACTCAATGTAGTGGTGTAATTCAACTAATTTATTTTAGTCTTCTAGAATTGGAACCATAGGTAATGGTTCAAGTTTCCACATAATTAGTTATATCAAATAAATTATGTTTAGTTTTGATCTTTATTTAAAATAGATGTTATTCTAAGAACTCATATCGAAACACAACTTCTAACTCCCGACTAAAATTTGTAAAATATCTCCTTGAGACATGATTAGAAACAAAATTATTTGAATCCTTCGTATCCTTAATTGAAATATAAAAAAACAACAATAAATGAATCAAATAGATCAAGTGCGGTTTGGAATCTATCTTATTAAATTAATATTTCCACTCTGTAGGTGTGAACCAAAACATAAAAGGGAACAATATGGTTTTTAAACATATCAACAGAAAATACCCCTCAAAAATAATTCCATATCTATAGTGTTGTAAATGAGTTGAGCTTTCATAATGGAATGGACATAATATTTAATGGGTTAAAAATATAATCTATCCTATATACAATAACTTCTCCTATGTCAGAATCAATAACATCAGTCATCAATTCAAACAGCCCTTCCAAATAAGGTGGTAGACTGATAGGGGTGGTGGCCCAACTTTTCATCCACTATTTGAAATCCAATGTACATTCTTTATAAAAATTAAATTCCATATCCATTTTTAACAGGTGAGTGAGTAGGAGGAACACTTGTGAATAATCATTGAAAAATATATAATAATGTTCTACAAGTCCAAGAAAAAGTCTAGTTTTCATATATGTTTTTGGAACTTTTATCTTCTTGATCACTTTGATTTTTTGGGTGAATTTATATTATTTATATTTAAATTTAATTTTCAATAACAATTCCATATTTCACCATGTGGTGAAATTTATCTCAATTGGGAACAGGTAAAATCTCTTCACAACATTCTAGAAATAAATATAGATTCATCAATAAAACTTCAAATAGTCACTCATAGATAAAAAGTAATCCATAAAGTCTTCAATAAATTACTCTACCATCACATGAAAATGGGTTTTCAGGCACCATTTTAATGTGTTAGATTAATTAATCATGCCAAAGTATTTGTGTCTATATACCAAATTTCTATAGTGGTTGAGGATTTTGTCTTGGATTAATTCTCAGGTACCATGGGTATTTAACTGTACTAGGAAAACACATTTAGGAAACAATAATACTCATGTATGGAATATATCTATAAATTTAAAAGCAGTAAATAGAAGGTACAAGATATCATTTGTCATGTAACTAAGAAAGTTTCATTAATCAATAAAAAATACTCATCCCATCACCATTCGGGTGAAAAGCTTCTTATTATAATTCATCACAATGGTTATATCTTCTTTATTCAGAACAAAAAATAAGTGATCTCACACATTCTCCATTCAAAATAGTAAAATGATACCAACATAAAATTATTTTATCACCACATTATCTCAACTTATTTATTATTACATTTCAATCTCCATTGGAGATTTCTCATAATCTTTTTACCATTATCATGCATCAATTTTTGGGTGAAATATAGTGTTGACTAGGAAATACTTTTAGTTGATCCCAAATAAGTTGATGTTCAATGCATCAAAAGCTAGAGGATAAGAGTGAGCTTAACTAAAGAAAGAAGGAACCTAATGTATATAAATAAAAATTAAAGTCATCATAATTTTAAAAGTGAATTCACATAAACATTGTTAATTCACAAAATTTATGACAATTTTGATAAGTAATTTAAAGTTTAAAATATTAATAAAAGTAATTTCACAAACCTAGCCATGTTTTGTGGGATATTTGAAGACTTTTAATGTAATGGACCATACCCAACTATTCCATAATTACATGACTTATAAAAAAATATTTGATTTTATACATTTCCACGACTTTTAGGTTTAGAGCTTTAAATAATTAGAAAAAATCATTGACTAATGAATCTCATGTTTTTCTTAAATAATTGATATTTTTTCACCGTATTATGAACTAAATAATCCATAATAATTTTTTAAAATATCCCACAAATTATCTATACATTCTATTTTCTTCTAAAAATATATTGTGAAATAATTTTATTTATACCCTGTGGAAATGGAAACATAAGAAGGGAAAGCTCAAATTCTTAGTAAGGGAAGTGATATACCAAAATATATCATATAATGAATAATCTAGTAATAATATAGGATGAATTAAATGATAATAAAATAATTCTATATAACTTATCAGATGATATAGAATAAAATTCATGGATGACATAAAAATATAAATGATCACATGGAAAAAAATAGTGGAATTCATGGTGATGGAATGTGTAATACAGTACATCTTGATATTTATTTTCTTGGCCTCATCCATGACGTTAATCAAGCAATCAATGTCATAACCAATAAATAATGATTTCATTGGTTTGGAAGACACCATATACACAAAAACAATTCATGAGAAACATGCATTAAGGGGATATAAAATATCAGTCCCCACTTATCACTTATTTATGCCTAATGAATTCACTATATAAAATATTTGAATAATTACAAAATATATAATTGATTTTCCTTAGAAATTAATAAACATCCGTATTAAGATAAAAACATACATAAAGTTAATATTTTTCCTATCAATAAATCAACACAATCCATCTAATAAAAGAATGTAGATAGTTAAACAATACATAATCAGCTTTTTAAGTAGTTAATAAACATCTATATTAGAATGAAAAGTATCTTTATTGTCAATGTTTCATAAATCAATACGCATAATATCTTTCTATGTAAGAATCCCCAAACTAACACCATATATAGTAATGGTGTACGGTTAATTCAAGTAACTTTCTAATTTAATCAATGCATGGGTATCTAGGTGAATTATCTTAAAAAAAGTAATGAAAAATTAGGTTTTCATAGAGGAAATACATTGAAATAAAAATAATTCTAATAATAGAGGATGATTTGGAAAGAAAAAGGTAGTTATTGTCCTAGACCAACCTCCTTTAGGTCATGAACATGGTTATCTAACCTTATGGTTTTCTTATAATACCTCAGTTTCCTTCCAAGCACACTACCATCGATTACCCATTATGATCACTTATCAGACGAATAATTTTCCCTAATAGAAAACGCATGTTCTTTAATTTTATTTATATACACTCGCGCACACCTTAGGAAACAACCTAAAAGGTCCCCTATCCCGATACGACATCAGGCCAAGCTTGCTTAACTGTGGAGTTCTAATCAGGTTGGCTCCCGAAATGAATGTTGCACCTTGGTGACATCCATAGTACCACTTATTATTTTAGGCCTCTATTATTGAGGAGTGTTATAATCTCCCCCCTAAATCACAACACCCTTATTTTGGACCCCCCTCCTAAAACCCATGCAATTCTTTTTCACTTCATGTTATGTATTAGATTTAATACCATTATTCATGACCTAATATTCCCAAACCATAAACCAAATCATCTAACCACATGGGTCTTTAGTAATAACTTGTTTACCTTACTAGTACACCATATTATATTAACCATTAGGGTCACTTATCATACTAATGATAGTCCCGACTGAACAACACATGTTCTTTCAGTGTTCTTTGTCTTCACTCACACACACCATGAGAGATATCATAGGAGGTCACCCATATTGAAACTAATCCATTAAAAACTCTCATAACTATATATTTTCTAATAAATTAAAATCTTTAAAATAAAGGTTCACCTAGTTGACATGGGTAGTTCTACATATCATTTTCAGTCACACTTATTGAGGTGTGTTACATGATGAATCATTTATCATATAGATACTTGAATCAAATATCTATAATGAAGACCTAAGTAGTAGGAAATAACCATAATGAGATATTTAAGGAATACATAAGAAAATTAATAAAAGAATCCAATTAATGTATTCTTGGAAGAGAAGGGTTATTGACTGAAAATAAGAGTGTAAGACTATGTGTCTGTAAGAATGGAAAATTCCTAATGTAATTTCAATTTTTTAAAAGATGGGTCAAATTTTGTTATGAGATTTAGAAATGAATTTTAAGGGTTTAAAGGACTCAAAGTAATTTTTTATATAACTAATGAGGATTATATGGTATCTCATGTTCTCGAAAGATCCCCATGAGCCTCAAGTAAATTTTTTATTGTTTCAAAGGATTCTTTATATAAATACCACAAGCTTAGTATACTAGATTTAGTGTTTACTTTATTATATTGGAACTAGATATAAGAGATAACATCCAAAATGACTTAAAAGTATAGTTTTATTCAAGAATCATATACAAACATGCTTCTCATTTTACATTGCTAGTAAAATATAAAAATATAGTAAAAGTAAAAAGAATTCTAAATCCTTGAACTAATTTAAAGATTCCTTTTTTATATCCTTTGGAAGGGAAACAAAATAATAATGATATTAGATGATTAGTAAGGGTTATGTACAATTAAAGTTATTATATGTAAATAATTTAAAATAAATATGTAAAGTTAATTAATTTAAAACACCCTCCATTTAAAAAATTACATAAGCACGGAGAATAATATTTCGAAAATAAATGATGATCAAATAATTACATATAAATTATTTTAAAAAATCGAAAATTATACATGGATGTCATAACTATTAAAATAATCACATAAACATAAACAACTATTTTCATAATGATGGAATGCATAGTTTTTGACATCATAAACTGACCATCAAGTCCTTATGTCGAGACATCATTCAAAAAAAGATAATATGTAGATCAAATACCAAAACTAGTTTTCCCAATGATTCCTTTTAATTAATCTAGCGTATATCTATAACTAGGCACCACCCAACACATAAAATTTCTATTTCATCCATCATATGAATAAATGATGCTACTTAATCAACATACCTTAATATTCAAAAACTATTCTTATTGGAAAAACTATCATATGGAGTGGTAATAATTTCCCTACTCAAGCAAATCAAAAACCATAGAGAGAGAAAATAAAGAAGGTATAATAACAAAATATTCCCAGTGGAGAATAATTAAAATAAAGGTTTTATTTCATTGAAAATTTAAATACTATAAAAACAATATCTCAAACATTCCTTAGGAAAATACCATTTCACATTAAAAGTCACTTTTTAAAAAATATAAAATAATTGGGTACATATTTTCATTGAAAATAACCATGTAAAATTTTAAATAAATTTTAAAATCATTTATTTTTCATGATTGGGGTAAATTTATTTCATGATGATAATTTTAAATCCAATACTACATTTATATTTTCTGTAAAAAGTCAAAAATATACAATGTTCATAAAATGAAACGAATATTCATTTGTAATTTTTTTATAGAAAATAAAAAATTTGTAAAAATGAATTTAAACAATCATAATAAAATATTGAAATTTTTTTAAAAAATTTTAATGAAAATATATACATGTAAGAAAAAGATTCTTAATCGAAAGAAAAACAAGGTCGGTATTCCTTAAAAACATTATTTCGGTATATTGAGTAATCATGAGAGGAAAATGAAAGTAAAAATTTTAATTTACCAATATAATCATTGGAGAAGAAAATATATTTCTTTTATGATATAAATATCATATAATTCTCCAAACTTAGGCCCAAACATAAACAATCTCAAATAATGATTGAGTTGTGAAATAAACTATTGCCTTCTATCTGAATTGCTTCATAACTTCTTTTAAACACCTATATAATAAAATTATATTATTAATAATTCTATTAGATAAATAAATACATACATATATAATCATATATTACCCAAATATAACATTCTAATACCCATTTATTATTAATTATTTATTAAAATTGTCATTTATAAGTGTTAACTGTCTCGTTTTACATGTAAGTATTTGGTTTGATAGTTTCGATCTTTTTACATTGATAATGGTTACATAAATTACATATTTATATTAATAATAATATTAATATTATATATATTTTTAATCAAACATTAATTATATATATAGAAAATTTAATTACACTATTCATGGAGATGGTATGTCTTACGTATATAAGAATAATGTTTTCACTTTTGGTCACATGAAATGAAAAAAAATTATTAATTCACCTTTAAAGAATAATTATTCTATAATATATATCATATATATTCATTATATTTTTCCTTATTACCACCCACGTAAAGTGAAAATGAAAATTTGATCATATCACATTTAGAGGTGGGAATCCACGCGTACACACAAGCGACGTTATCTTTTTCCAAATGATTGGAAGGTATAAAGGTAGATATGAAATTAAAATTTTAGGATAATTAGTATATCATATATATCATACATATTCATTAGTTTCATATTTACATCCATAAAACTAAAGTGGTTATGAATGATGAATTACCCCTCTATGTGTTGACAGTAAGTCATACGTACACATGAGTGATGTTTTGACTTTTCATTATATTGAAAAGAGATGGAAAATGGTTATAGAATAAAAATTATAAGGACCTGACCTTATTAGATTACCCACAATACATGTCTTTTGTATTTTCTAATGACACTTTTAAGGGGTAAGTGTGAACCCTTACAAAAAAACACCAGATTCGGAATTCAAAATTCCCATCAAACAACACTTCTAATCCAAGACCGCCATTACCACCTTTAGAAACCAAATAATTCAAATTTCAAAAACCATAACCCATATCATCACATGCCAGTGTCGAAACCAACATTGCCATCATCACTGACACTATTGTCCGCATCGTCGTCACCACTCGATGCTGTCGTTACACTGCTATCATCGCCATCGACAATCAGAGAACCATACCAAAATTATAGTGGTAACCATCATAAAAAGAATGTTTGTCATGCACTCTAATAGACATTAATTATCTTCACAACACCGGAAAGAACAGAATAACAACGGATGCCAGAATACAGAAATCAAAAGGCAAAAAAACATCCAAAAACAGACATGAAACCCAAAGAAATCACGAGCCATGTTCACACATGTCAGGAGAATTCCCCACACCATCCTTCATCAACATGAGATACCTCTAATTTCTCCATCTTTTCCCATGCCCATCGGAGCCAATTACTGAAGAAAAATAATGAATATCATGGTTTCAGACCAATACACCCACATCAAGAACCCATTCACCATGAGACCATCACTGGTTGCCAGAAACATATCCGGGACCCAACCTCCATCCCAACCCCAACCAATCGCAGATGCTTGAGGGTTGAGGAGCCTCAATAGAGTCTGGATCACGCATAAGAAGTAGAAATGAGGAGTTGGGATCCTCCCATGAGCGACACCGCACAAATCCAAATGACCATGGAACATCAATGAAAATAAGAAAATACCTCTTTACTGCTAACACCTTCAGATCCGAACCTGCAAGGATGAAGAAGAAAGATCGTCGCCACCTTCGAGACCTCACCCAGCAACCAGATCTTCCCAACACACCCCTTGACAAGTCAGACATGAAGCATCAACCTTCACCGCAGAATTGAAATCCGAACCTTGAACCCTCATCGTGCCACCATGTGAAGGCTGTAAAATGAAGAGATACGCCAAGATTGAACCCATGAAGCTGCTGTAAGAGAGACCGCATGCAACAATCACGTCAAACTGAATAATTGAGGAGAGGAGCCCAGCTAATCTACCACAGAGAAAAGGAATACAGTGGCGGGGGGATAAACCCTATCGCAGAGCCCTTTACGGGCGCATTCTCCCCTTATTAGATTACATAATCTTGAATTTTAGTAAAGAACTTACTTCCATTAATATTTTGTACATTTTAAAGTTTATAGATTTAGATAATTTTTATATAATACATACATAACATTCCACATTCATATAGATAAGATAACACAAAAACAGTATCCATTTCTTCCATAATTTAAGAATTTTTAAATAAAAAATGTGTTCTTTGAAAAATCTTAATAACATTTAACATGGATTCATTTTTTGTTTTAAACATCCTTATAACCTGTGAAAATCCTTTAAATATTTTAGATGAGAACAAAAATCTCCATAATGGATAAAATAATAAGGAAAGAAAACATTAGTCCATGAATACTTGTAAGATAAAACATAATTTAAAATATGCATATTTGTTACCCATATGAACATATTTTTTAAAACTTGAGATTTACATGATATTTAAAAAAACATATAGAACATAAATAGAATGATAAATTTATATTGGGGAATTACTTACATAATCATGTAACCATCATAGCTACCTTAAAATTTTTAACCCTCATAGCCACCTTACAATGTAACCCTCAAGGATACCTTATTGTGTAACCATCGTAGTTACGCATGGAGTAACCATACTACTGACCTCTAATATACACATACCCAATTTATTAAAGGGAGATAGAGGTCCCACCATTTATCATAAAAAATTCCCAAGAACCATAACACAATCACATAACATGAATAATTGCATAAAAACATCGCTTTTGAATTTCATAAAATAGAATTTTTAAAAGAGGTTTTTAAAATAAAATTCTCCTACAAATATCATATAATTGGAGTGAGAATTAATAAAGTGAATAGAATATGTATATACACTATAAATACACATATTTAAACATAATATAAACAAAATTAATCACACAAACAATTTTTATACCACATAAATAATGGAGTAGAATTTTAACCCAAAAAATGGAAATCGGGTTATCAATTCCCTTACCTCGGGTTTTTCTTACATAAAACTCGTTTAAACCCCCTTTATAATGGTTAAAAATGATTTATTAATATCTTATAAAAATTATTAATGTTTATAACACCTTATCTGATCATTTCATTACATAATTTTACCCTTTAATTATTAGTATTTTCTTTTTCTTCCATTATTTTGGGTGTGTTCTTTACATGATTTCCATGGCCGGTTTATATTTGATTTTCTTGTCATATAAAAATGAAATTACATAAGTGGAATGAAATTTTATTAATATTTTTCCAGAATATATAATAATACCTGAAATCATTTTCTTATCATATAATATTATAGATCATTAGATAAAACTTTAATGATGTTTGTTCATATCATTTTTTGTGGTTCCTCGATAATTATGAAGTTGTTTCATTGTATAATTAAATTCCATGAATTGAAGTTAATTCCAAAAAAATTAGTTTAAAACATAAAATTTAAATTCTATTCCAATCATTAAAAGGGTTTTATGATCAGATTTTATGGATGTAATGGATATTGCAAACACATCATCCATGAGTTTGGTAAATTGGCACATCGTGGGTGGTGTTATTATTTTTAGAACAATTGGTATAGGAGAGGGAGGAAGATGGTGAATATTTTACATGAGAATGGTAAAATAATGAATATATAATATTCTAAAGATTTCATACCTATAGGATAAGTGTAGGGAAAGATATTATAGGAAAAGAAAGGAATTGGAAAGAAAACACATGAAAAAGGAAAGAGATTCTTACTTCTTGATCTCTTCTCCTTGAGATCCTCTTTAAGGCCTTTGGTTTTGGCCTTTGGGATATGAAAAATGGATCTAGGAATTGGAGAAGAGACTTGGGGAGGGAATTTTGAAAAACATAGAAAATTATCAAGGATTTATAAGTGTGAGAGGAATAGAGGAATGAGGGTGGTATTTATAGTTGAGGAAAGAAGGGATTTTACATTTTTTTAGTCATTATTTTAATATTTTTTCTCAAGACTACGAATAGTCTTGATTTATGTGACCCAAAATTGTAAAAAATTTATTTTATCTCAAAAAAATTTGTCTTACATCATCCTTTAATCACCTATGATGTAGTAAAACAAGTATTTATCATTTATCGTAATTTATCATATTTTACTATTCCACAAAAACTCAAGAATTCCAAAAAAATCACAAAAATTCAGTAGAACCATTTTTAAAAATATAGAATTAAAAAATGAACACAATTTTTTAAAAATAATTTTCTAAATATTATTAATTTAATTTTTATATAAAATCAAAATTTATTCAAAAATATTAATTTCAAATCTATAACTAATATTTAACACCTTGAAAAAATAATCAAGTTCTCATTGTCTTAAAGACTTAGGAAAATAAAATAATAATACAATTTACTTTTCATTTGGGTCTTATTACTATTCATAATGGTATGTTTCAATTCGCCAAAAAACTAGTTGGTTACATTATACTCCAAATAACTTACTGATCATAGTTATAGATGATCATTTTTCAAAATTCAAAACATAGAAGTGAAAAAATTATGTTTAATGTATTGTAAAAAATATCTACATAAGACAAAGCTCCATGCATTTCAATTTATTTTTAAAACCATAGGGTATAACGTTATCACCACCTTCTAGAAACTCCACCCTCATAATTTTAATTTCTTATTAAACAAGTGAGGGTATATTTCCCTCATATCATTTTGAGATTCTCATGTTTCTTCTTCAACCATGTTGTTTCTCCAAAAAAACATTTACCTAGTGGATTACCTTATTCCACGATACTTGTCCCCTTATACCAAGAATCTAAATTGGTTTCTCTTCATAAAAATGTTCTGTTTCATTTGAACTGCTTCTGGGCTCAAAACATGAGATGTATCTTGTACATACTTTCTAAACATCATAACATGAAAAACATTATGCATCTTAGATAAACTCGGAGGCAAAGATACTTGGTAGGTGACTGGTCAAACCTTCTTTGTGACTTCACAAGGTCCAATGAACTATGGACATAGCATTTTTCTTTGAAAAATGCATAACGGTTTTCCATGGTGAGATTATATTTAAAACATGATCACCTACCTCAAAAGAAAATTCTTTCCTCCTATTTTTTTCATAACTTTTCCACTTGCAATGAGCTATCCTCTTGTGTTGTTGGATCATCATTACTTTCTTAGATACTTTATCTACCAATTCTAGTCCCATGAACATCAATTCCCCAGAATCATCCTAGAAAGATGGAGTTCGACACCGCTTCCCATAAAATGTCTCAAAAGGTTCCATCTGTATAGTAGAATGAATACTAAAATTATAAGAAAACTCAACTAAATAACATTGGTGATCCTAACATCCCGGGTGGTCCATTGAACAATCCTGAATAATATCCTCAAATGGTTGAATCTTTCATTCTTACTTCCCATCTTATTGAGGATGAAAAGTTGTAATGAAAATTAATTTTGTGCCTAATGACTTCTGAAGGCCCTTCTAAAATCTAGAAGTGAACCTGGTATCCTGGTAAGATATGATAGAAAGAGGAACTCCATGTAACCTGACAATCACTTTGAAGTACAATCGAGAAAGATGGTCCAAAGACATTATATCTCGAAATTAAAGAAAATGTGAAGATTTAGTAATAAGGTCAACAATAACCCATATTGCATTGTTACCTTGAGAATTATTTAGTAGTCTAACAATTAAATCCATGGATATATTCTCTCATTTACACTCTAGCACTGGAAAATGCTGAAGCATCCCCTTCGATAATTTCTACTCTACTTTAACATGTTGACATGTCAAACATTTCACAGTAAATTTTGTAATATCTCTTTTCATTCCATCCCACATGTAATACGTCTGAAGGTCTCTGTACAACTTAGTACTTCAAGGAAGAACTGAAAATAGAAAAATATGATCTTCACAAAACATTTATTTATTCAAATAGGAATAACTTGGCACACACAACCTATTACTAAATCTTAAAACACAATGTTTACCAAGATTAAATTCTAGAAACTTGACCACTTTACCAATTATAACTTTTTAGGTAGCCCATGGTCTTCCTTCTGCGCATTTTTAATTATATCTGATAATGATGACTGCACTGAAACCTGAAATGAAATAATGTTATTTTCTTCACCAACAAATTCTAATCCAAAATTCATAAAATTATTAATCAAGGGATTATGTTCCAAATATAACATAGTTAATGATGCATGATGTTTTCGACTCAAGGAATCTTCTACTTTGTTTGTTTTTAACTAATGGTAATTGATTGTGAAATAATAATATTTTTTCAGCTCAAGCTATCTTCCCTACCTCATGTTTAATTCTTTGTGAATGTATATGTACTTTAGAATTTTATTTTCTGTATAAATATCACATTTTTCTTCATATAAATGATGCCTCTAAATTTTTAAAGAAAAAACCACGGCTACCAATTCCGAATCATGTGTGTGATAATTTACCTCATGAGTTTTTAGTTTTCTTAAAGCATAAGAAATTACCTGATCATTCTACATCATAACACAACCATGTCCCTTCAATGAAACATCGTTAAAGATGAAAAACTCACCATTTCAGGAAGGCATAGAAAAAACAAGATAATTCACCAATCTCCTCTTCAATTTTTGAAAACAAACATCACATTCTTATGTCCAAATACATTTAACCCCTTTCCACATTTACTTATTTAGCGAACTAGATAACTATGAAAATATTTTAATAAACCATCTGTAATAACTTTCTAATCTAATAAAACTATGAATCTCTGTAACATTTTTAGGAATTCTCCATTCATCAACCACTTTTGTTTAGGTTGGATCAACCATTATTACATTTTTATTTATAATGTGGTCGAGAAAAGAAATATGTTGCAACCAAAAATCACTCTTACTTAATTTTCTATATAGTTTCTTTTCCTTTATGGTTAGAAAAATAACCCTTATATGTTTTTCATTCTCCTTATTTCTATTATAAAATATCATAATGTCATTAATAAATAAAACAATAAACTTATCCAAGAACATGTGAATTATTCTATTCATTATATTCATGAATACAGAAGGGGAATTGGTTATCCCAAACGGAATAAAAAAATTCATAATTCCCATATCTATTATGATAATATGTTTCCGGTATGTCATCCCTCTTCACCTTCAGCTGATGGTATTTGGATCTCAATTCAATCTTGGAAAAGTACTTAGATCCCTGGAGCTGACCAAACAATTCCTCGATATGTGGAAGAGGATACTTTTTTTTACAGTGATGTTATTCAAGGCTCTATAATCAATGAAAAGTCTCATGGAACCATCTTTCTTTTTAAAGAACAAAATAGAATCACCCCGTGGTGATGATCTAGGATGAATAAATCCTTTTTTAAGAAACTCTTGGAACTGATTTTTTAATTCAATAAGTTTAATTCGAGCTATTAAATATGGGGTTTTGAAATTGGATTATCATTAGGAACTAAGTCAAATGTGATTTTGAATTCTTGATCAGGTATGAAACCAGGTAAATCAACAATAAAAACATCATGTTATTTATTTACCATTATTATATCATTAATATAAACATTTCCCTTATTTTTAAAAATATGAGAAAGATAAATTTCATTTCCATCTATCAATATTTTTTCATCATCGTAATATATTATCAATTGTATGGGTTCATTCTTGTATACAAACTGAAACTCTCTATGAAAAAAAAAACTTCTTTAGCACTAAATTTAATCTTAGCATGATAAACATAAATTCAATCCATTCCTAGAATTACATAAAACTCTACTAAGGGTAAAAAAAGGTTTTGTTGGTAATGCCTTTCTACGTACGATAATAAAAATATTCTTATAATTCCACTTTTCTATAATATTTCCCCCTGATGTTTTAACAATAAGTTTTGTTCTCATTTATTAAGGTTGTATTTCCAATTTACTAGAAACATTCTATGGAAATAAAGAAATCTGTAGACCTTGTATCGAATGAAAATTCATAAAAATCTGAGTAAAAAAACAAGGTACCAGATACAACATCATTGGATGGCCAGACATCTACTGACTTAGTCTCAAAGGACCTTAATACACATTTATTCTTATAGTCTAGCTTTATTTCATCATTTGGATCTCTCTTTGGTAAGGAATTTTCATAATGACCCATCTCTCCACATTTGAAACACTTAACAGTTTCCTTATCATGATTAGTTTTAAGATAATTTTCATTAAAATCATAGGCCTTATGTCCAAACTTATCACATCTAAAATGATTCCTAGTATTGGTAAGTCATTCCTCGTGGTTCTTTTTTCCACACTTTTCAACAACTAGAAACTAGAAATTATTATCATCGGATTTATTTTGTGGATTCTTACCCATCTATTTCCATCTAGACATCTTCTTCTTGTTGTTTTCAAAGTGCACATGATCATCAGAGAACTCCATCTCTACCCTCTCAACACATCCGAAAAGTTTATCATAACTTTTAAATTCTTGGGATGCCAATTCCCTTTGATACATTGGCTTTAATCCTCATTAAAAGTTGTAGATTTTTCTATCAAGATCTTAAATAATATTTGAACCATACATTTCTAGTTGGGTGAAGTCTTCTTCATAAACAACCACTGAATCTTCCTCCTTTTTCTTCAATTCAAGAAATTTCTTCTCCATACTAAGTCACACAACCTTAGGAAAATATGTATTAAGGAAAATACTTTTAAATCCATCACACTCTAAGGAATCATTCTCCTCTCTAACCCAAATATTTTTTAACATTAAACACCATTGATCAGCTTCACTTTCAAAAAAATAAATGGAAAGACTTAACTTTTGATTATTTGAACATCCCATAACATCAAATATCTTTTCAAGGGCCTTAATCCATCCTTCACCTTCTACTAAGTTTAAAGATCCACTAAATGTAGGAGGGTGTTGTCTCACAAAATGCTCCACTATAGTCGTGTTACTTTGTGGAACCTCTCTTTGTTCACTTGCATGGGTATCACCACAATTTATTTGATGTGTTAGCTAAGACATTGATTTAACAAACATCTCGGTTCCAATCCTTACCATTCTAGGTTTTAGATTCGAAGGGATATCATTCCTTCGGTGCCTCTTCTCTTTATCTTCCATGTTTATTCTATGAAGAACCATTCTGAACAATCATATCTTAGTATAAGCGGCATAGTAATATTTAAATTCTATATCATTTCAAATTAACCATAGAGTAAGAATTATTTATTTTATTCTATTAACATCATCCTAAACCCTAAAGTTATCTAAATCATACTCTGATAGCAATGTTAAGAATTTATCCTTATTACATTACATAATATTAAATTTTAGTCAAGAAGTCACTTCCTTTCATATTTATGATCTTTTAAAGTTTAGATATTTAAAGAATTTTTATATAATAAATACATAACATTCCACATTCATATAGAGAAAATACCACAAAAATAGTTTCCATTTCTTCCATAATGTAATACTTTTTAAATAAAACTTGTGTTCTTTGAAAAATATTCATAACATTTAACTTGGATTTCTTATTTTTCTTACACTTCTTTATAACCTATGAAAATAATTTAAAAACATGATATGAGAACAATAACCTTAGTAAGGGATATAAAAATAAGTATAGAAAACATTATTCCATGAATATTTACAACATATAAATTAATTTAAAAAAATACATACTTGTTACCCATATAAACATACATTGTGAAACTTGAGATTTATAAGATATTTACAAAACACATAAAATATAGAAACATAAATTTATATTGGGGAATTAATTACATAATCTTGTAACCATCACAGCTACCTTAAAATTTTTAACTCTCACATCCACCTAACAATGTAACCCTCAAAGATACCTTATTGTGTAACCATCATAGTTACACTTGGAGTAACCATACGGCTGACCGCCAACTTACACATACCCAAATAATTAGGGGGAGATAGAGGTCTATCCCTTAATCATAAAGAATTCCCAATAACCAGAACACAATCATTCAACATGAGTAAATTCATAAAAATATTTCTTTTTAATTTTGCAAAATAAAATTTTTAAAAGCGGTTTTTAAAATAATATTCTCTTAAAAATATCATGTAATTGAAGTCAGAATTAATAAATTGGATGGAATATGTATATAAAATATATATTCACATAATTAAATATAATATAAATAAAATTCATCACACAAACAATTTTAATACCAGATAAATAATGAAGTATAATGTCAACCCAAAGAATAAAAATCTGGTTATGAATTCCCTAACCTTGGGGTTGTCTTACTTCAAACTCATTTAAACATATTTTATAATTGTTAAAACAGTGTTAATAATATCTTACCAATATATTTTCATGTTTATAATGTAACTCCCTGACACTAGTTACCCAGATTCGGTGCATTATTGTGTAACATTGGCATGATCACAAAAGATCAAGTCTCGAAAGACCGATTAATTTAGTAGCCTTGGAAACACTAGATACATTCATAAGTCTTACATTACATCATAAAGTAAAACAAAACTACAACAACATCTTGTCTTCATATGCCCTCATACTATCCCTGCAAGTCATTCATAATATACTTCTTCACATCTTGGAAAAATTAAAACGTTGGAAGGGGTGAGCTCATATGCTCAGTAAGGATAACAATATAGCGGAAGCTTTCAAAAATAAACATAAACATTTAAGGCAATGTATAACTAAAACAAAAGCCTTTTAAACTTGAACTTCAGCATAATATGGAAAATGTAAAATGAGATAATTCCATTTACTTATTCACATGGATATTCTACATGTCAAATAATCACATGCAATATCAATAACCACTTTCATAATGATGGAATTCATAATGCCAGACTATCATAACCACATAGCCAAGGCCTCGTGCCAAGACCACAAATAAGATTTTCTCAAGGCCTCGTGCCAAGACACTAGTTTGTCTCATGAGACCTTCCGATGCATCGAGGAGCTATAGAGAGCTCCACCCATCACTTATTAAGTCCAATGCATTCCTCATATGAACAGGTTTAAACATATCATAAACCATAACATAATCGTATCATATAAAACATGCATAAAGGAAACATAACATTTCCACATTTCAATTGCAATATATTAATACAACACATTGATATAATAAAAACATTTTCAAAACCATTTTCAATACCAAAATAAAACAATATTAAAACTTTGTAATTATTTTTCATTAAAAAAAAGTTTATGGCTTGTAGAGGAAGCCAAAACTCAAATAATGGTCACGGCGGTAGAGAAGTCGTTGTCGCCGCATATGTATAACAAGAAAAAAATTCCTTTTTGTCGTTTAGTAAAACGTTTCATATAAAAAGATTCCTTTTTAATAAACGTAAAATTCAAATGGTTTTATACACTGTATAAAATAAATTTGTGTATAAAACAAAATATGCCTCAATGAATGGAGATTGAGACAAAGTACCTTACAAAGATTGTTTTTTAAATAAAATAGATCTATTATGTGTATTCACTATAAGTAAACATAATTAAAGTATAAATACAAGATAGGACATAACAATATCATGACATAATTTGAAAGTAGGAGATTAACAAAAAGAACAGAAATCGGGTTAAGAAGTTCCCTTACCTCGTGTCCGACTTGACTCGATCGTTCTTTAATATCCTTAAAATCGGGTAACTCTTTTTGATTTGAGCCAAAGGATTCCTTGGGAAGACTTCTGCCCAAATTGAGGCTTCTAGGAGTAAGAGAGGGAAGTTGGGAGAGTATTTTTTCAGAGGTTGGCCGTGCCAAATGGCTTTGATGGTATGAATAAGGTGGTAGAGGTGGGGACCTTTTATAAGAGGAGAGGAGGGGCACTCTTGGAAAGATTAAAATGTTACTTTATTTTGAAATGATTTTCAGATCCTAAAGGTCCCACAATAATATATTTCAAGGATAAGGTGATAAGGGTTCTAAATATTCCCATCCAATAGGTTTTTGACAAGTGTAAGCCTTATATTGTACATTATCTTTTCATTTTATTTAAATCGTTAATTAATGAGGTAATCGCTGCATCATCATTGTGTAATAAAAATTTTAATTTATTTAATGTCTAAAATTATAAAAAAAATACCATGACGTAGGAAATATTTTTATATTTCCAATTAATATTTATAGTCAAAAAGTTAACTTATATAACCCCATGTAATAATTGTTTTAGTAAAACAACACATGTTTGTGAAAATTTTATTTTTACTTTAAATAAAAAGTTATTAATGTCATTTTCTTACCCAAGTGGCTTCATGGGGTCCCCAAGTTGACCCATAGATTTTCTTGGTCATCCATGACTCATCCAATAAGGTTAGGACAAGTTTAAGGGTATTTTCATATTTTTATAATATCATTTTTACCTTAAATTTCACTAATTACCTTTAATCGCAATTAATTAAACTTAAAAGTTACTATTCACCAAAAAATATTTTAATCCCATTGAACCACATTTTACTTCCTGATGACAACCATAGATGTTGGATTTTTTAAAATCAAATCACATAATTGTTAATTCTTCATTTAAATGAAAAAATTGTTTTTTAACTACCACTTAGTGGTTTCACTATTCATCAAAAATTGAAGTTTTTCAGAACAATGCCAAAATTTCACCCTAAGATATAATTGATATTCTAAATTCAAAAACGATTTCTATTTTACAAAATTACAAACATATAATTTGCATTAATTAATTTTATAATTAATTCCCACTGTCACAACAAATAGCGTGTTTTTAAGAAACAATGTATATCAAAAGATTGACAATTGTTTGTGTCCAATTTCAAAGTAAAAATTAATTCTAATGAACACAAATGGATAAAATGGTAAAAATATATTATAATTATACATTAAAACCACTCAATATTATAATTTATCACTATAAATTATTTTGATTAAAAAATTTGTTTTTAAGTATTTTTCACTATTCATAAAAAATTGGAAGTTCTCAGAAAAATACCAAAAATTAAACATAGGATAATTTCGGTATTCCGAATCTAAAAATGAAGTCCATTTTGAAAGATAAAATTCATTAAATTTCAAAAAGTGTGTATTACTATTCATAATGGCTATTTTGATTGGTCGTAGTGTGTTAGAATCTCGAGGTTGCGTACAGCACACACTGCTCTATTATTCAAAGAGAATAATACCATGGAAGCTTGGGGTGTTACATATAACACCTTATATTATCATTTTATAACATCATTTCACTCTTTAATTATTAGTATTTTTTCCTTCCATTGTTTTGGGTGTGTTCTATACATGATTTCGATGGCTAGTTTTTATTTGATTTTCTTATCATATGAAAATAAAATTACAAAAGTAGAATAAAATTGTATAAATATGTTTCAATAATATATATTTATAACATAAATCACTTTTTATCAAATATGATGAAGGATCATTACATAAAACCTTAATGATGTTTGTTTAGATTATTTTTGGCGTTTCTTCGATAATCATGAATTTGTTTCAATATATAATTTATGTTCATGAATATAAGTTCATTAATTAATGTAAAATAGGTTAAAAATAAAATTTTAATTATGTTTCAACCATTAAAATGGTTTTATGATCAGATTTTAAGGATGTAATGGATATTGAAAACACATCGTCCATGATTTTGGTAAATCGGCACATTGTGGACGGTGTTTTTATTTTTAGGATAAGAGTTAGAGGAGAGGAATGAAGATGATGAATCTTTTACTTGAACATGTTAAAATAAAAAATATATAAGATTATAGGTATTTCATACCTCCTACATAAGTGGAGGGAAATAGAGTATAAGAAAAAAATAAATTGGAAAGAAAACACATGAAAAAGGAAGAGGATTCTTACCTCTTAATCTCTTCTCCTTGAGATCCTCTTTAAGGCATTTGGTTTTGGTCTTTTCATAAGATCAGAAGATCTAGGGTGTGGGGAAGATCCTTGGGGGGAATGTGGTAGAACGTATAAAATTATCAAATATTTAGAGTTGTGAGAGGAAGAGGGGAATGGGGGTGGTATTTATAGTGGAGGAGAGGAGGGATTTTACATTATTTTACTCATTATATTAATAATTTTTCTCAAGAATATGAATATTCTTGATTAATGGGACCCAAAGTAGTAAAAATTAAATGATATTTTAAAAAAATTGGGCTTACATAATCCTTGAATCACATGTGATTTACTTAAACATGTATTTATCATTTATCATAATTTAATATATTTTATTATTCTTCAAAAATTCAATAATTTTAGAGAAATTGAAAAAAAAACCACCCTAACAATTTTTCAATGATTAGAATTAAATAATGAACTCCATTTTTTGATAATATATTTGTATGTATTATTAATTTAATTTTTAAATAAAATCATAATTTATTCAAAAATAACAATTTTAAATCTATAACACATTCTTTAATACCTTGAAAATTTAATCAAGTTGTCATTATCTTAAAGCCTTAATAAAATAAAATAATAATACAATTTACTATTGATTAGGTTCGTATTAATATTCATAAGGGTGTGTTACAATTCACCAAAAAAACAAGTTAGTTCTATTAGACTCTAAATAACTTACTTATCATAATTGCGGATGAGCGTTTTTCAAAATTCAAAACATAGAAGAGGATAAAAAAATTAAAGGCTAGTAATAAATATATACATAAAAAAAATTTCATGAATTTTAATTTATTTTAAAAAACTTGGGTTTTTATAATAATAATAACTTATAAGTAAATTTATGATATTTTTGTTATTTTTTTATTATGGTTATAACAAATTTGAATGATGTATTAGAAGAAGTAAGATTGAAAGACTCGGTAAAGATAGTTACATCTTCCTTGGTATGATTCCTTTAGATCCCTTATTAAGGACCCTTGTAATTTTATTTTATGAATAACAGAACCTCTAATTCAGGTAGAAGAATGATTATAATATAACTAGTTAGGGTTTTTTCAAGATCTACTACTCAAGGAGGAGTATAAAAAATAAATAATGGGTTTCCATTTATAAGTGAGGGTAGGGGCACTCTTGGAATTACTTAAATTATTAAAATATTATAAATTAATTTTCATAAAAAAGTGGAAAAAAAATTATATTTTGAATATAGTATGAGTATGATTATATATCCTTTAAAAATTATATCTAGATAATTATATTTAATTTGTTAACCCTTATCTCTTAGTTTTAACCCACCATTAAACCTTTTGATAATTACCACTTAATAAAACTTTTCTAATAATTATGGTTTGAAAATATAACCATAAAAGGAAAATTTTTCCAAAAGTAAAAAATAGTTGATATTTTAAACCATATACCATTCACTTTGATGAATATTTGATTTTAAAAAAATTTATTTTATTTAAAGAAATATTTATTCCTATAAAAAATTATTAATGTCATTTTTGGAAATACCTGAAATATTATAATATAATATATGTCTAAATCATGTAAAACTTTTCCAAAATAAAATTATTTAGAATATAATTATGATATAGTCTTATATTAATCATACAGTCACATTTATAAAGGTTCATATATTATTGTAAAACTTATTTGTTGGTTTAACCCCTTAGTTAACCAAATTTAACCATAATTGAGGTAATGATTTTTTGAATATTAAAGTGTTATAATTTTAATTATGAGGTTATAATTTGATCATAAATGGAAATGGGATGATTTGTGAGACCATTTATCATCACAATTTTCCTATTTTTTATTATTTTAAATAATTTAATAAAATTTTAGTTTTTATATCATCCCATTTCCATTTATGATCCAATTATAACCTCATAATTAAAATTATAACACTTTAATATTCAAAAATTCATTACCTCAATTATTGTTAAATTTGGTTAACTAAGGGGTTAAACCAACGAATAAGGTTTAAAATAATATATGAACCTATATAAATGTGAATGTATGATTAATATTAGAAAATATCATCATTATATTCTAAAGAATTTTATTTTCGAACCATTTTACATGATTTAGATAGAAATTATATTATAATATTCCAGGTATTTCCAAAAATGACATTAATAAAATTAAAAATAATTTACATTATTTTTCTATTGCTAAGAAGTATTGTATTGATATTATGTAAAACATTAAAGTAGTTATTTAATGAATAAAATTTAAAAATAAATCACTATGATAATATGTTTTATTCTTATATATAATAGAAATTTATCATTGAACATATCCATGTTTTATCCTAATGTAATAATTTTAGAGATATTAAAGTCAAGATAGTGGAATTTTGGATTTTTCTTTGCATAAAATAATATAAAAGTCATTATCAATAGTAAATTGAACTAAAATGTCATAAATTAAAATTTGGGAAGAATATGATATGTTATTTACCATGAAATGTAATTTATTTTAGTTTTACATTGATTTTGAGACATTATTTCATTGTTTTAACACTGTTTTACCAATTTTACTATTAACGATGTGACAAATATTTATTACAGTAACTATTGATAATGAAAAACAATAAAAATATAATATTTTAAAACATTAACATATTGATTCCAAATATGGTTGTCATTTTTCATGATTCAATATCTATAATTATTATAAATAAATTTCAATATAAATGTGTAAATGGCAATGAAAAACATATTTTAGAAAAAAATGTGTTTAATGAACAAAAATTAACTAATATAAAAGTCATGAATATTTATAATTCAAATTGAATTAATTTTATTTTTCTAAATAAAATGGTAATCGGAAAAATTCAAAATATAATGGGACTTAAATTATTTTATTTAATGAAAATAAATGAGAGTTTGAAAAATCGGTACTTTTCACTACTCACTAAAAAACAATTATTTTAAAAAATATAAACATTTCACCCTAATTTAATTTTGATATTATTATTTCAAAAATGGTGTCCATTTTATAAAATAATATTTCTAAAATTCATGTAAATTAATTGTAATTTTCAAATAAAAATGTAATAAAATTGTTTTTGAAGAAAATGCATTTTTGAAGGGTAAAATGACTTTACAAAAAAAAGAGTTCATATTTATTAAGAATTAATTAATACATGTGAATTTATTATTAATATAATAAATATATTTAATAATGTGATTGTGTATATTTATACCCACCAATTAAATGTCTATGTTATAAAGGTCATGTTTAAATAATAATATTTTAATGGTATATCGTGGTACATATAAACTTGGTGTTGTGTATAACACATTCTATAAAATAAAATAAATTTATTTAAAGAGAAATATATTCCAAAATATCAGTATGTTATAATATTCACACTTAAATAAATCTCTCCATCGTATTTTTATCTTTATCATTGAAGGTTCAATATTTGAAAATACCTTTATTGAAAACTTACAGCTCATAGAGGGAAAATAAAACATATTTTAAAATGAAAGTATGAAGGAAAAAATGTTACCTAAAATAATGCATAATTGGGTTATTATATAAGAATAACATTAGTGGGAAGTAAAAATATAGACATGAAGGAAAAAACTACCATCCAAGGACTAGTATCAAGTGATATAAAACATGGTCATGAGAATGTTAACTAGCACAAAATGATAAATTAGTAGGGGGAGAACATAAATTCATCAGATCTTATGGTAAAAGGATAACATTTTATTTCAAGATAATTTATTCTAAATTTGATTTATTATTTTAATAGTAATAGAGGTCATGCTAGAAAATGTAGTTACTTGATTTATTTCCATTTTATAAGCATAATTTCATTATTTAGTTGTGATTTGATGAATTTACACTTTATCTATTATTTGATGAAATTTTTATTCAAGATGACATTTTCATGCCTGAAGCACTAAAATAAATGGATCATAATTTATATAAAATAATGATAAGTCATTCTTTCTTTCATTAATAATTTTTCAAAAAAAAATATTTATCAGAAGTTATCTAATTTTGATAAACAAATTAATCTCTAAAACCTCAACAATAACCCCTAAAGTTAAATTTAATCCATTCAATAAATATGTATCCTTAAGAATCCTCTAAAAAAATTTGACCAAATTTAAATACCAAAAATATGGAAGATTTTATCATATATTTTTTTCAAGATTAAACTCGCTGTTATCTCTAAAGGATATCAATCTCTCATAAGTTCATATACTAAAATAGAATATAACTAAATAATATAATTCCCAAAATATAATAATAATTTATATAAATATCCTAAATCGCCATAAATCCACAATAATATCATAAATTATTCCATAAATTAACTCAGTATTCCTTTATTAAATTATGTTTACCTTAATCCTATAATATTCTGAATATAGTGTTCATGAAATTATTTCCATGGTCACAAAATCCTCTTTTCTTCCCATGGTTATCTATATGATATATTTTCAAAATATACTATCCCTTTTTCATAATCAATCATAATTACCTCAATATAAATGACCTTATTATCCTTAAATGTTATCAAAAACTTTTAACTTGTTTCTATAAAATATAAAATCATCATTCCTCAAATAACCTTTTCACTAAAACATTTACTATATAAAAGGGGTTTATTCCCAAAAAGTTTTTCCAAAATATACTTAATAATGTTAAAATACCATCACATAAAACCCTAAAATGGTAATATATTCCTTTGAACTTATGATAATCCTTAATCTTACCAACCTAAGACACTTTAGGTTCATCCCATATCACTATGGCATATAATAGGTTTTAAAAACGTTATATTCTCTCAATCATCATAACAGTTCATAAAGAAAATGTTAATTAACCCAAGAATATCCCATGAGGTTGCAAAACTAGGTGCATAGTAAGGGAACACCCACTGTGTTGTAGTATCATGGCCATGATATATTCAAATAACTTTTTTTGGGGTTATTACCCATAGATAAATCTTTGTTAGAACCACATCCATGTGTAGTATCTAGATAGAAATGTATCTCAAGGAATACCACAGAATCTTTAATTTACCAAATAATTTATGATATTTTACTATAATTAGACGTATCCTCAATGTATGTCAAAGGTTTATGTTCCCTAATATATGTTTTATGAAATCCATTTCTTAAGGTTTCTACTAAACATGCACCGATACCAACTATAAAGATCCTGAACCTAGTGGATTGGATTTAGTGGTTTCATTATTACATTGGTACCAAATACTAGTGATAATATCCCAAAGGACCTAAAATTTTTGTAGTCTTTATGAATGAGATAAAAAATGGTTTCCATTTTACATTTGTATATAAAATATAAAATCTTATTGAGATTAAAAAAATCTACATCCTTGAACTCATTCAAAGATTCTTTATTCATATCATGGGTAATGGAAGAAAATAATGGTAATATAAAATTATTATTAAGGGTTACATATTGTGAAATCTATTATGAGTAAATAAGGAATAATAAATATAGAAAGTTAAATTACTGAAAACGGATTCCCTTTATTCAATAACATGATCAAAAATAATAATATGGAAGGAATAAATTATGATAAAATAATTCCATTAAAATAATCAAATAAGTCTAAAACTTGTCCATATATATCATAACTACTCAAAAAAACACATTTAAATCAATAACTAATTTCATAATGATGAAATTCATAATGATGGGCATCATAAAATTTCTATCAAGGCTCTGTTCCATGATATCATACATAAACAACTATGGTGTATAAAAAATACCCAAACTATATTTCTTTATAAGCCACACTGATGAATCAAGGGGATATTTATAAATTTTCCCCACCCGGCACTAAATAATTTCAACGTATTCAACATATTAATGAAAACTACAAATTTATCAACATTCATAAAAAATAAAAAATAAACTATATAGGAAGAATTGTCATATGGTATGTCAGTACTTTACCCAGTAAAAATGATCATAAACCATTCATAGAAAGAATAATTATGGTATCCTTGCAATATTTCCCAAGTGTATAATAACTAAAATGAAGGATCTTTTCCATTTATGAATATAAATATTTTTAAAAGGATATTTAAAACATTTTTTAGGAATACCCTTTTCACATTGAAAATCAATTTTAAAAAAATTATAGAACATCAAGAAAAATATTTTCTTTGAAAATATCCTTGTAAACTATAAAGGAAGAATCAAATAATTGATCATTAATGATGATAGAATATTCTATTCATGCTAAGTATTTTAAAACAAAGATTCCTTTCAATTTTTTTATAAGATGTCAAAAAGTACGTTTTTTTAGAAAACCGAAAGAATATTCCTTTGAAAAAATTTTATAGATAGTAAAAAATGGATAAAAATGATTGTAAAAAATTATATTATAATATTAAAATAATTATTTAAAACATTTTAATGAAATTATAGATATGGATGAAAAATATTCAATCTTGAGAGAAACAAATGTCAGTTTTCCTTCAAAATATTATTTAGATATCTTTAGTACTTAAGAGAGTAAACAGAAATCAAAATATGTAATTTCTTGAAATAATTACAGGATAAGAAAATAAATTGTTTTTAATATATAAATATCATATAATTCCACCAATAGACACTTAAATATAATCTATTTTGAATAATAATGAGATTGTGAAATAAACCCCTACACTAGGTCTGACAACATCTTAAGTGATTTTAACCTCCTATATAACAAAATCTTAAATTTATTATAAATCTATAAAAAATCATATAAATACTTCTAATATCATATATGATTCACTTATCACATTTCAATTCTCTTTAATTACTAATTATTTATCAAAAATCATTGTTTTCGAGTGTTTTCTCCCACATTTTTACTTTATGTTTTGATTCCGTTGTTCATGTCCTTAAAATTTGACCATGTTTACATCAAATAAATAATTATAATAATAATATAAATATCATATATATTCATTATATATATATATATAATCATCTATAAAGTTATAAATAGAGAATTTAATTACACCGTTCATAAAGATGGTAGGTTGTATGTACATATGAATGTTGTTTTTACTTTTCAAAGGATAAAAAGAAAAAAAGATAAGGAATAATTAAAATGTATAGACTCATAATTATATCATATATTTTATATATAATAATTATATCTATAATTTTACCTTCCATGTAATGTGAAAATAAAAAATGGATCGAATCGCTTCGTTGGGGTGGTAGTCCACACATATGTGTGAGCAACGTTGTCATTTTACACTTGATTAGAAGGTAAGAAGTTCAATATTATATAATAATTCCATAGGAATATTTATCTAATAAATATAATACATAGTTATTTTTCCCATATTTATAACCATCCAAGTAAAGTGGTGATGAAATAAAAATTACACCGCTGTGTGGAGACGGTCATCAGAACGTACGCACGATCGATGATTTCATTTTTCATAGGATGAGAAATAGATGGAAAATTGTTATCCCATAATAATAATAACATTTAAATATATTTATCAAACAAGTGTTATTTTTTTATAAGGTTTAAAAAATTTTATTTTAAGTATAAGAAGAAATAAACTTGAAAGAATTGGTAAGGATGATTACCTCTTCTTCGATATACGTCTTCTAGATATCTTCTTATAGACCCTTGGAATGGTATTTTAAAAAACCATCACCTCTAATTTATGTATAGGGAAGTTTAAATGGTAATTTGATGGTGTTTTTTTTATCAATGTTTCTCAATAAAGTGTAATGAAAAGAGATAAGGAGTTTCATTTTATAAGTGAGGGTAGGGGATCTCTTGGAATTACTTAAAGTATTATAATAATATAAATTAATAAAACTATAAAATTTGTAAAAAAATTACATATTTCTAATATATGACTATTATGATCCAAAATAATATAATAATATAATATTTATAAAAGTTTATATAATGTTTTAACTATTTTATTCTTGTTTTAACCCCCTATTTAACCTTTTGAAAATTATAGTAAACTCATAGTTTTATACTCTTTGAGGTTCAATAATTTAATAATAAAAGGAAAATTGACCCATTAATGGACCATGGTTGATATTATAAACTATATACCATTTAGTTTGATGAATCTAGTATTTTTATAAATTTTAAATCATTTAATAAATATCATTAATTTAATTTTTTGTATTACAATAAAAATTGTAATATAATGTGTGTCAACCTCATTTAAGATGATATAAAATTTTAATTTATTAGAATATAAGGAGGGTATTTTACTTATTTAATCATCCAATCAAATTTGTATAGGTTTAGATATTATTTTATAACTTTTATTTTGATTTAATCCCTTGGTTAAATTTTTTTACCTTAATAGTGGTAATGAATTTCTCAATACTAAAGGGTTATAATTTTATATATAAGGTGGAAATTCTCTCACAAAAGGAATAAGGATGAAATTGTAAACCATATATCATCCTAATTTTCAAATTTATTTTTTTTAGTTTTCTAATAAATTAATAAAATATCATTTAACAAAAAATATCCTTATTGTCATTTTTTATTCCATTCATTTAATTTTACATTAAAAATCACATGATAACAAATTAATTTGTATATAAACCTTTAAAATATACCTAATATCTTATATTCATATATAAAATTCATGTCCCATTATAAATCACCCAAAAAATATTACTTTTATAGTTTTTTTAAATCATTTACATTGTTTTTTTAAATCATTTACATTTTTTTTCAAATGCACTTAAGGAAGCTTGTCTTACCAACACTAGGGTAATCACTTGATAAGAATTACAGATTCTGTCTTGTTATCCATGCAAGCACTTGAAAATCAAGGTAGTCAGCACCTCTATCTTCCTAATCAAGGAAGTCCTCAAACTATAAGGTAATTTTCACCTCTGTCTTCTTAATCAAGGATATCCTCAAAATTTAAGGTAGTAGGAACCTCTGTCTTTTTATCCCTGAAATTCCTTGATTTTACACAGCAACAATCAAAGTCACAGGAAGAAATCTGAACAAGATGTTCAATACACACAATGCATGAGAGTCGCTCTCTCTAGAAATCACTTCAGCAGCATGAAATCACTAGAGTGATGGATCAGTCATGAGCTCATTCAAATGAGCATCTTTTTATAGGCATTTCTATAACGGTCGTCTCCCTCCTCCAATGGTCATATTTTTCCTTGAATCTCGGAGGAACCTGTACACATGTCACTCAAATAATTTTTAGTTAGAAATAGAATGTATTTCATCATTTTGTAACTAAAACAAGTGTAAGGAAAATAATTTTGCTTAACCAGATCTATTCTTCAGAGTCTAAGGAAAAATAAAAGTTTTGTGTTTAAGAAAGTAATAATTCGGAGACTATAAATCATGGATATTCAGATTTTGTTTTCCAAATAATACAGAACTTGAATTTTATGGACTTCGGAATTTGAATTCTATGGAATTCCGAATCTGAATTCTTTGGAATTTGGAGTCTGAATTCTGAGGAATTCAGAATCTGAATTTTGAAGAATTTGGAGTCAGAATTTTAAGGAATTCGGAGTCCAAATTCTAAGGAATTTAGAGTCTTAATTTTGAGGAATTTGGAGTCTGAATTCTAAGGATTCAGAGTCTGAATTTCAAAGAATTTGGAGTCCGAATTTCAATGAATTTGGAGTCTGAATTTTAGAGAATTCGGAGTCTGAATTTTAGAGAATTTGGAGTCTGAATTTCATAGAATTAGAAGTCTGAATTTTATAGAATTTGGAGTCTAAATTTGGAACCTGAAATCAGATCCTAAAAACATAAATCTCCAAAAATTATGATTTATAGGATCCCAGGGTTTTTTGTATGAAACTAAATTTTACCCCTTAGAAATAAAAGAGATATATTTATAGAAAAAATTAAATGAACAATGAAAAAATAGGTAAAGGTAAAATTTTCTTGAGGATGGAATGTTTTCCTTATTAGGATAATTCTTAAGGAAAATATAATTTGTCTTAAGATAGACTGTTTCTGATTTTCAAAACATAGAGGAATGTAAAATTCATAAGGAAACCTTATTGACTCAATAATCTCCCCCTTTTTTGAAAGCACAAACATCCTTACGAAAAATAATATAAGGAATTAGGGTTTTTGTTATGAATGTAAAAGAAAAATTATCTACCTTTACATATTAATCATAGTGAATACGACTAATTCCATATTACTTTTTGAAATCCCTAATGATTGTATTCTTTATTTCCTGAAAAAATTTGTACAAGTAATAAATTCAACAAAAGATCAGAATTAGGAAAAAAACCATCCTTCTTTCTCCTTTGACATCAGTTTCTTGACAATGGTTTTCAGCTTCTTTATCTCATTGTGATTTTCTTTTCTATGCTTTAGGAACAGATCATGATCTTTAATTTTCTTCTCAAAGTCTTTTATCTTTTCTTCTTGAGCCTCAAAAATAACTGCTTGGACCTTCAGGACTTCTTCTTGCTTAACAATCTTTTCTTCAAATTCAATTTTGAGATCCCTTTCCCTCTTCCAATTCATGTCCACAGAATTATTCTTCCCATTCATATCCTTAACTTCATGATTTTGAGTATTCTGTTAAAAACATATATTTTCCTAAAAACTATTAGTAAGGTCCATGATCTTTCCATCTTCGGTGTCAAAATAATCCTTGACATTGTTATGAAATTCATCAAAGACTGAACAACAAAATCATATCATAGAGAGGATGTTTTTGAATCTGAGTGTTTAGTTTGAGAGGATTCTTTTTCTATCTCATTATCTTCCATCTTCAACAAAGCACCAACTTCATTATTTTTCACCACTGGTTTACAAGGTGTATAGACTACCACCTATTTTCCTTTAGCAGCTCTCGTAATAATGTCTTGTGTTTTGGTTTATTCATGCTCTCTATCTAATAACTGAATAATCTTATCTTCATAAACTTATTCTTTCTCATCATTAGTCACTTGATCTTCTGGATGAACAAAATCATGATCGTTGCTTTCTTCTTCAGATGGTTTGTTTAATTCTTCCTGACCCTTGTCATCTTTTCCTAGAGTATAAAGTTTTTAATACTCTACTTTAGATTTTTCAATTGAAAGATTTTTAGAAGGACTCTTCTTCTCATGATAATCCTCCACTTGTCTTATCATGTCTTCTATATCACCACTGCCTTCTTCTTCTCCTTCTTCTTCCATTTCTTCCTCTTCAACTATTTCTTCTTCTTGATTTGGTTCCGGAATCACCACCTTCTTTCACAGAGTCACACGGATTAATTCTTTCAAAAATGATTCTGGTACCTTAAGTTGTTCAGATGCTTTTTCAGCAACCTTGATTATAGATTTTATAATCTCAACTTCAGAACTTTTCTTTCTTTGATTTTTTTCTTTTTCTTGCTTCTCAAGATTCTCAACAGCCTTCAACTTCAAGTCTTTTGCCTTAGTAGGATCTAGGCTAAAAATAGGCTCCCCTTCTTTCATGTTCTTCTTGTCTTCTATCCATTTAGCACTACATCATTAGGTTAAGTCTTTTTCTTCTTTGGCTTTGGAGGTGTAGATTGGGTTTCCTTAGCCACAGAAGTTTTACCTTTCTTTTCTGGTTCATTTTCCTTCCTCTTCCTTCCACCCTTCTTGGAAGTCTCAGCCACTTCTGTTTTCTTTGAAAGAGCTTCGATTTCAGCATCTGAAAAGTCATAGAAATCATCAGATTGACTATTAAAGAAAACATTCATCCTCCTTAGAGTATCATAAATCAATAACATTACTTTGAAATTAATTAGTATATAACTACAAGGAATTTTGAATGACTCAAAGAAAAAAACAAATATTTTCTAGAGTATAGCCAGATACATGATAATTTGATAATTCAAATTTCCATTCTTGATATTCTCAATCGTAACCAAGATATACATGACCATCTTTATCTTCTTGAGGTCCACCAAGAACTATAGAGTATAGATATCACTTTTTTTCAGGGTTTCCTTATCCCCTTCTCTCAGAATGATGAATCCTTGGACCGATAACTAAAGAATCCGAAGGATTGTAGATAGATGAACAATATTTAGAGTCTTCACTCCATTCAAAACAAGACAATCTAGAGCCTTCTCCTTATCAAAAGATACTAAAACATCAGGTAATTTGTGATTATATAATTCTACTTCTCCTTCATAAGTAATTTCAATCAAACTTGTTTCCTTGCTGTAATAAATAGAATAAGTCTTCCCATAGTTATTGAAGGAAAACATATCTCTTCCTCCTTCGTTGAAAAAACTTGATGACTCATAAAACTCAATCAACAAGTCTTGATAGACTGGATCATGTGTCTTTGGTTTCTATATACATAGTCTCTCCTAGACATTCATCTTAATATTGTTTGAAATGATATAGTTATACTTAGCATAAAATTTCGGATCGGCCAACCTTTCTCGGTATATCTTCCATTCACAAATTTTCTTTACATTTGACATTTTTTTCTAGTGAGAGGCTTTAGAAAACATTCGGAATTAATGTTATCATTACTAAATTCTGTTTAATATATTCAAATATGTTGGAGGGTAAAGATTTTGTGAAAATATCCACAAGTTAATGTTTCATTCCGATGAATTGAAGAATGATATCTCTTTTTCTTATGTGATCCCTAAGAAAGTGATGCCTAAAATATATGTTCTTTTAATGAGAGTGATGTACATGGTTTTTAGTTAAGGAAATGGCACTAGTATTATCACACATTATTTTTGTTTTGGTAAAACCCATACCATGGTCTGTGAGTGTGTGTTGCATCGACAACACTTGAGCACAACAACTTCCAACTACTACATATTCAGCTTCAGCAATGGAAAGTGCTACAGAGTGTTGTTTTATTCATGACCAAGAAACTAATTAATCTCTTAAGAAATGACACATTCCAGATGAAGTATTCTTACTGATTTTACATCCACCAAATTCAGTATCTGAAAGATTTTTAAAAAATCATTTCTAGAAGTATAAAAGATTCATAAATCCATGGTTCCCTTTAAGTATAAAAAAACATTTCATTGCCTTTAAATGAGTTTTATAAGGATTATACTGATACCATACACATAAGAACATTGAAAACAATAAGTCTTGATGACTAGCTATCAAGTATAGTAAACCTTCTATCATACCTTTAAGTGATGTTTGATCTACTGGTTTACCAGCTTCATCAAGATCAAGTGAATTTGAGTTACCAATGAGAGTACTAATACTTTTAGAGTTTTCATATCCATACTTAATAAGAATATATTTAATATACTTATGTTGAGATATATAAATTTCTTATGGTTTTTTTGGAAATTTTAAAACCAATGAAAAATGTAAAATCACCCATTATATTCATTTCGAACACAAATTTCATTAGATTTTCAAAAGAATTAGTTAAATATTGATGAGTTGAACCAAATATAATGTCATCAACATAAATTTGAACAATCAAAACATTTTTCCTATCTTAATTCATAAAGAGGTTTGGATCAACATTTCCCTTAACGTAATTTTTTTGTGAAAAAAATCATGTATGTATATCATACCAGGCTTTAGAGGCTTGCTTTAGTCTATATAAAGCTATGGTAAGTTTGAAAACATGTTCAGAATGTTTTGTATCTTAAAAACTAGGAGGTTTTTCAAGAAAAACTTTCTCTTGAACATAACCATTATGAAAAGCACATTTAACATCCATTTGAAAATGATTTAAATTAAATAATGTTGCAAAGGTAGGTAGAATACGAATAGATTCAAGTCTAGCTACTAGAGCATAGGTTTCTTCATAGTCTATTCCTTCTTATTGGTGATAGCCTTTATAAACTAATATAGCTTTATTTCTTACTATGATTCCATTTTCATCACACCTATTTCAGAAGACCCATTTTACTCCAATAACAGAAGTTTCCATAGGTCTTTAAACAAATGTCTAGACATTATTACTTTCGAATTCATTTAGCTCATCTTGCAAGGATTTTATCCCATCATCATCACCTAAAGCTTCATCAGTTCTTTTTTGTTTTAATTAATAAAAGAATTCTTGATGTTCTACTTAGTTTCTTAAGGATCCTCTAGTCCTTACAGGTTGATTTACATCACTAGTGATTCTATCACTGGGATGATTCTTAAGAAACAACTGATTTGGGTTTTGTAAAACTTGTTCATCAATATATGGTAGGAAAACTTCTGGGGTAAATGATTCAGAAACATTTTATTAAACATCTTCCTTATCCAAAGGATCTTCTATCAAGGGTAGATAATCATTTTTTTAAAACACATCCATGGATGTAGGTTGAGTGTGTTAAAAAACAAAAGCATCAGTTTCATCAAATTTAGCATGTACTATTTCTTCAAAAGTACATGTATTTTTATTAAAAACTCTATAAGACTTAGAAGTTGTGGAGTAGCCTAATAAAATTCCTTCATCAGATTTGGGTGAAAATTTATGTAAATTATCTTTAGCATTCAGAATGAATACTTTGCCTCTAAATACCTTCAAGTAGGAAAGTATAGGTTTTCTACCAATCCATAACTCATAAGAAGTTTTATTAATAAAAGGTCTAATTTATACTCGATTTATAGAATAACAATAAGTACTTATAGTTTCATCCAAAAAATGTTTAGCTACTGAATATTCACTCAACATGGTTCTTGTTACCTCTTGAATAATTTGTTTTATTCTTTCAACAACACCATTTTGTTGAGGTGTTCTTGGTGCTAAGAAGTTATGAGTAATGCCTTTTCTACAACTAAAAGTTTCAAAACAAAAAATTTAAAATTCTCCTCCATGAAAACTATTAATAGTTATCAATGGAAGTATTTTCTCAATTTTAACTTGGGATCTATAAATATTGAAATAAGAAAACACTTCATATTTTTTACTAGGAAATAGGCCCACGTATATCTTGTGTAATCATTAATTAGTACAAACACATAGTATTTTCCTCCAATGCTTCCAATTTGTGTTGGACCAAAAAGATACATATGAACCAACTGTAATGTATTAGAAGTTGAGACTTCACCAATTGATTTAAAACATGATTTATGTTTCTTTCCATATTGAAAAGAATCACAAACTTTTGAATAATCATATCTAAGCTCTAGTAGATCCTTAACACGTCTTTTCTTTGAGAGTTTACAAAAGTTCCTAAGTTTAAATTGTCCTAACCATCTATTACATAACCAAGATTGGTCTTCCATTATACTATGGCATGGTATTTCTTAGCTTCTAAGGACTTCTATGTTTAGTGTGTATACATTATCTTGCCTATGGTAAGAAATAATAAACTCTTCCTTGTAATTGTGTACTAAGAACTTATCATTCCGAAAATTTACAAAATAACCTTCATCAAATAATTGAATTATACTAATAAGGTTGTTCTTAAGACCATTATCAAACAAACATTTGAAATTCAAGATTTTCCAAGAAGAACAATGTTACCTATATCAAAAATTTCCCCCTTAGAATTATATCTAAAAGTTACTTTTCCTCTTTTAATCTTGATAATATTTTCAAAGAATATTTTTTTACCATTCATGTTTTGGGAACATCCAATATCCATGTACAAAGTATATCTATAGGTAATGTCTTTATTTTCTTGAAAATAATAGTGTTAGACTTTTAGAACACAACTATTCTTTGATCTTAAGACTTTAGAAATCAAAATTTTAGGTATCCACATTTTCAAAGAAAAATAAGCCTTATGAAAACCTGAAGACTGAGTTTTGTTTAAAGAAATTTTTTTCCCCAATGTCCACCACACTAGCATTTAGTGTAGAATAGATTGATTTGAGAAACAAAATAATTATTACTAAAAAGTGGTTCATAATGGGTATAACCTAATCTAGAATTACTCCTTAGAGTTTGAATTTGAGAATACGTTTTATCAATGTTTTCCTTACCTAAAGTAAAGTTTTTTTTTAAGGAGGCATGTAACATTAATGACAAAGATTAGCCAAAGTACAAACACATCCTCAATAAAAATATTTTTGACTTTAGTCTAATAACTATGTTTTTATCCTCAGAAACATTAGTTTTAGCACAAGATTTCATCTCTAAAATATTTTTCTTTGAAATTACATTTTCAAGATCCTTAGAAAGTGTATCTTTCTTAGAATTAACTTCCTCAAGGTTTTTCAAAAAAATTTAAAAATTATAAATTTTCTTATCAAGACCTTTGGAAAGATCTAATACTTCTTTAGTAAGAATAGAAATTATAGAATTTTCTTTGTCAATATTTTTCTTGACCATAGAATTTTCATTCTCTAGAAGTTTAGCAAACCTAGATACTTATTCATAAGTAGGTAACATATTATCTTCATCAGAAAAAGATTCTTCATCTGAAGATTCATAATATTTATTATCACTATAATTTACATTCAATGATACATTAGTTATAGATTTAGCATTGTGTACCTTGTCCATTAGACAATGATTTTCAATGGGTAATTTGGGTAGTAGACCAAGATTCTAATGACCAGAATATTCCTACTCTGAGGATTCATTAGAAGAGTCTCCACCACTAGCACTCCAAGTGTCATTGGATTTAAAGCCCTTTTTTCTTTAGCTTTGTAGTACTTAATTCTATTCCTCTCAGAATTTTTTTCCTTCCTATCCTTTTTCTTAAGCATAGGACAATATGGCCTTATATGCCTTTCTCTTTTGCATTCATAACAAGTGAATTCAGAGTCTTTCTTGTCTTTTCATTCTTTCTTTTAAACATATATGGAAATTCATTCATTACAACTATCTTGGTCATCCTTTGAACAATATTAGCTAGATAATTTTAAGAATTTTCACGTTCACTATATTTAGATAAAATAATGACTTTATTTGGCTTGGATCTTGTAACCCTTTCAATAGTCATGGATTTAGTGGTAGTAAAGGCTACACCTCTATTTCAATTCTTATTTTTATTCATATCAACATCTCTTTTCATTATTTTCTTATGTTGAATAAGAGTTCCAAAAATATCATCAAGAGTAATTTGAGATACTTTCCTATTCTCATCAATAGATGTTATCTTAGTTTCCCACTCATTAAGCATGATATCTATAATCTTATCTATGAGTGCCTCATCATCTATACCTTTTTCACCCATTGATTGTAAACTATTAACAATAGCCATAAACCATTTTTTTACCTTATACACTGGTTATCTATAAGGGAATAGAAATCCATGATATTCTGTTGTAAGCATAGATCTTCTAGTTTCTATAACCATGGATGTACCAAAATGAGTAAATTCCAATTTCTTCCAAATACAATATAAAACTTCACCAGAAGAAATCGGACTGTATATATTCCTAGTCATGGAACACAACAAAGTATTTCATACGTTGTAGATTAGTTTATATTCAAACTTTTCTTGATTAGTAAAAGTTCTGACTTCATTATCTGGAATCTTGTAATCTCTAGTAAGAATAATGAAGTTTTCCACTCCAGTATTAATAACAAGATTCTTCATATGATCTCTCCAATATTCATAATCATTTCCATAAAATATAAGTGTTCTAGTAGTATTTATATTTTCAATCTAACTGACATTCATTCATGCCGTATAAAAGAAAATATCTTTCCACAAAAACTTGTTAATAGTTAAAGTTTGTAAACAAGGATAAAATTATTAAGCATGGAAAAATTTAGAACAATGAAAACTTGATCGAGGTAACATATATATGAATATAGTTATTTTAGGGACCTCCTATGATACCAATTATAGGATCAAAATATGAATTTAGATGCTCAATTACAAGAGAGGGTGAATTGTAAGTTTAAAAAATTTCATTTTTAACCTTAAGTAAAACTATGTTTAAAAATGTTAAACAAGGTTAATTCACAAGACCCCTTTTTTTCTACATACTTTCTAGGTTTTGGAAATGTGGTTATGGAAATGGAACTTAAGGAATGTTTACAAGGAATAGATTCTACCTCAAATCATATAGAATTATACTTAATCAAAGTACATAAAAGAACAAGAAAGTATAATAAAGTTATACTTTCTTCCTTTATCAAAATACAGAGGAATATAATTTTGAAACAAAACACATAATAATTATGAAGTCTTTTAACCCAAAGAGTAGGGTATCCAACAACCTTGGATAAAGGTCCCTTGATTTATACTTTCAAGAAAGTTTGTCTTACCCACACCAAGGTAATCCCTCGATATAAATATCATATTCTGTCTTGATATCCTCGAAATCCCTCGAACTTCAAGGTATTCGGCACCTCTGTATTCTTAATTAAGGAAGTCCTTGAACTTTAAGGTAGTCATAACCTATGTCTTCCTAATCAAGGAAGTACTCAAACTTTAAGGTTGTCATCACCTCTATCTTTTTATCCCCATAAGTACTTGATTGTACGTGGCAACAATTGGAGTCACATGAAGAAAGTCGAATAAGATGTTCAATACACACAAGGCATGAGAGACTATCTCTCTAGAAAACTCTTTTGTAGCATGCAATCTCTAGAGTTATGGATCATTCATGAGCTCGTTAAAATTATCTTCTATTTATAGGCATGTCTCCAATGGTTGGCTCCCCCCTCTAATGATCAAATTTTTCCTTAAATCTCGGAGGGACTTGTACACATGTCACTTAAACAACAGTGAGTTAGAAACAGAATGTATGAAATCATTTCATTACTAAAACAAGTGTAAGAAAAATATGTTTTCTTAACCAAATCTATTTTTCAGAGTCTAAAGAAAATAAATGTTTAGATTTTTAAAAAGTAATAATTCAGATATTATAAATAATTGATATTCGGATTCTGTTTTCCAAATAATTCGGAACGTAAATTCTATAGACTTTAGAATCAAAATTCTAATGAATTCGGAATCTAAATTCTTAGGAATTCTGAGTCTAAATTCTGAGTAATTCATAGTCTGAATTCTAAGGAATTCATAGTCTAAATTCTAAGTAATTAAGAGTCTTAATTTCAAAGAATTCGGTGTCTGAATTTTAGAGAATCCATAGTCTGAATTTCAGAGAATTCAGAGTCTAAATTTCAGAGAATCCAGAGTCTGAATTTCATAGAATTCAGAGTCTGAATTTCAAAGAATTCAAATTCTGGATTTTAGAGAATTCATTGTCTGAATTCGGAACCAGAAATCAGATCCTGAAAACAAAATGCTCTAAAACTATGGATTTATATGATCCCAAGGTTTTTTATATGAAACAAAATTTTACCCTTCAGAAATAAAAGATATATATTTATTGAAACTATAAAATGATGAATGAAAAAATAGATAAATGTAAAATTTTCATGAGAAAAGAAACTTTTTTTTATTAGGATAATGCTTAGGGGAAATATGATTTTCTTTATGATAGGGTGTTTGTGATTTTCAAAACATAGAGGATTGGAAAATTCATAAGAAAACCTTGTTGACTCAACAATCTTTCCCCAATCCCCTCCCTCATCCCCTTTGATATGTGGTGTCTTCCAATGATTGTTTTAAGCGATTAGAGGTAGATTCTTGACATTGTTCTCCAGGCTTCCTTCTCCTAACGTTTTTCAATAATTTTTTATTATCTTAGTTAGGTATTTAACTCCAGTTCTCCTATATTATTGTGGAGTTGGACGAGTGTTAAGGGACTGAAATTCTTCTTGCGTAGAGGGCATTCTGATATGATGTTTGTACTTCTACGCATATTGTTTCATTATGTTATGTCCCAATGGTCACTTTTTATGTCTTTTGGGAATAAATTATACTAAATTAATGTTATAATAGTTATTTTCACTAAGTTGGGTTAGTGGTACATTTTATGCTATTGGAAATCATTTGGTCATTTTTCTGGTATGATTAGGTCGGACAATGAGATTTTAGGAATTTATGCCTATTTCAATTAAATGGTAAAATTGTTTAAATTTGTTTTTAATAAATTATTTATTTTTAATATGATTATAATTAATTTATTTTATGGTTTGGTTATGAGATAGGACCTCAGGTTTTTTGGATGATGGTTGAAAAAGCTTGGGAGTTCCTATGAGAGAGTTTCTAGGCATGAAAATAAATTGGGAATTATTCAAAATAGTATGTGTTCTCACATACTATCCCTATAGTTTATGTTCCTTATTTTTGTTGAAAATGAATTATTAGTCACACCACTGAGAGAAATTTACCTGGTTAATTTAATTTAATTTAATATTTTTAATTAAATTAATATGTCTAATTAAAATGGATAACCATAAGGGGACATGAAGAACCCTTGTGAACTTTATTTTTTACCTCAGTTTTTTATAGCCAATGCCATGACTGTTGAGACATGAGGTTCCCTTCAGACTTATTGTGAGGTGATGTTGAAACAACTAAGACCCATTCACTAATGTATAGGGTCGATAATCCTCCAATATAGATGTGAAGGAATTTTGAGAGAACATATGTCGTCTACCTGAGAGGACCCTTTGAGTGTTTTTTCTTGTCTAGGATCATCGAGACAAGTATATGATGAGAGATGATTTTTTTCATTATGACCATTCCTAGGTTGATAGAACATAGGACGACATGGATCAGGTTGGGTTAGCAGACTAACCCACCATGACTTTTAGGGATGATATGGGACATGGGCCATATCTTGATCATTACACTTATGAAGAGACCTTGTGAGGATGGTTGTGTAATGCTACCTTGTTGATGATTTCAGGGTATATACTATTATTAGAGTGTCGATTGTTAACCTAAGACCCTATTTGAGACTGATGAATCTATGAGGATGTCCTCTATTCAGATTTATTGGAGGGGTTCTAGTTAGTTCCATGATCTCAGATGGACCATGAGGGGGTGTGATGAGTTGTGAATAGTAATAGAGGTTTTGGTGTATGAAAACCTATATTGATAAATACTATATTGATGTTCGATACAGTAATATCATTAGGGGATTTTTATATATAAAAGGAAAACTCCCACAAGGGAGGACCATTATACTGGTATTTGGGTATTCTATATATTAGAGATCAGATAGAGTTGTCATGTGTAATATTCCAAGATCTATGTGGATATATGTTGGTTTTCCATTTATTAGAGTCGATATTTTTAGAGTGGGGTATCATGTGATATCCCAATAGGGTTCGTTTATTGTGGGATCATGTCCTATGATCTATTGATGCCCTAATATTTTTCGAGGTGTGGCCAGTAAAGTATAACAATTTAATCCTGGATCTAGAATTGTGATACTTGTGTGATTATTCCATGGATGAAAAAACTACCATATGTTAGGTTTGTGGAAAAAAATCTTATTCCATAAATGATAAATCATGCATATGATAGGTTGGAGGGGATTATGGAACTATAGACTTGATGAGAAAACACCAGTAATGGGTGGTCTATATTGACTAAGAAGACTCCCATAAGTGGTGGTATCCGATACTCTTATGGAACAATGAACTTGATGAGGGTTTGTGTTATTATGGATTGGTACAGTCAGTGTGACATGATCAGATATACTCTGACCTTGGGTTAAAGAAGGTATAGTTGTTCAAGGCTATAAGAATAAGGATCAATAGAATATATTAGTGAAATATGAGGAATTGGTCCCCCAAATTGGTTATAATTAGCACAATCATCGTGACATGCTCAGAGACTCTTGGCACTGGCTGAATCATATAGTATAGTGGTTATTTATTTTCCTTGATTAATTTATCTGTTTCTATTGAGCATGTCACATATATATATCACGGAATATAGAAGATGGTATGGGACCACACTGGTAGTCCCCTACTATGTTTTGTACTCACATCTTTCTTGGGAGTCCATGGCACATGGGAACCCAATAAAATATTTCTCTTAGTTTCAATCATGAGTTTGACTAAGGTTTCAGGTTTTATCGAGCAGGATGGATTAAAAGAGTACATGGAGCTTGGGGTGAGGTATGGAATAAGGATTTCTTGTATCCAGAATCTTTATTTTTATTTTATTCTGGTCTTTCTATGGTTTCACCAATTGGATACCATTTTTTCATGTATGACATGGTTTATTGGGCCTTCTATGATTTCATTTATTATAAATCCTATTTATATTTATTTCTTCTATCTTCGTATTATTTTTTTGATGTATGATATTTGGTTATTAATTATTTTATTTGTATTATGATACATGTGTTTTTGTATCCTCGTAGAACTATCTTAGACCCCTAATACTATTTGTAAGCCTCTGGCATACATTAATTCATGCATGAGGTATTGTGGAAAACCGACCTCGTTATATTTCATTGAGTGATTCAGGTCAGGATGTTTCAAAGAGGTAGGTTTTATATCCTTATAATAGGTTAATAATGATTCAAGGGGGAAAAGAAAATAGTGATAAGACATGTAAAACCCCAAAATAACTATAGGATATGAAAATTAGGGGGTTTTTGAAAGGAAGAGCATTCAAATCCCGTAGATGGATTATCTTCCAAAGGTAGGGTAGATTTTGAAATGGATATTGTAGAACAAACCATTACGGGAGGGGAAAATTTAAATAAAAACACCTATAAGATAGAGAGATTTAAATTGAAATTAATATATCGTGATTGAAATATAATTCATGATATAATTTTAAAAATAGGTAATAAAACACCATTAAAATAAAATTAGGTGCATAGGAAAAAACATGACATAAAGAATTGAATTTGAGATGAAAAACTCTTATGGTAATGATAACAAAATAATCAAGAGAACATAAGAGGGTGACCATGAAATAAACATTAAGATATCTTGAAATCAAAAGATATTTATTATTCTTAAAGGATATTACTGTATTGAATACACTATATAATGGAAATTGTGGTGCAAAAAATATTATATGTCTCATGGAATTGAAAATAGAGACAAATAACCCTTTCCATAATTCATTATTAGTAGAAATGCACTCTAACCATCTATAAAAAACTGTCTTAATCACAAATTCCAAAACCTTAATCATATAAATTTACATTAATATAAATCATTTATACCATTTATTTCAAATATATTAATTGGTGGTAGTTTATTTCCTTTATTTGGTGTTGGAGACTCTAATTTATTATTTTACAACAGTTTTATAATATAATGGATGATTAATGTTTATTAAAAATAGTCTTTATTTTCAGATTATCAATGATACTATAATAATGGTGTTTTAATGATTCATCATATCCCATTTTCATTTATTAAATGATAAAATTATGGTTTTTGATAATGGAGATTATGGAAAACTTGTTATAGTGTGTTTAATGATCAAAAGGAGATAGATTAATAAATATATTAAACATAAATAAAGCCTTTATATAATAAATAGAACTACTTGAATTTGTTATTATTAATTGATATTATCATTTTTTAATACTCATTAATCATTCATAATATAAATGTTGTAACATCGTTCACATATTTTGAAAAACAAACCCAAAGAGAAGAGTGTTATAATGATTTATTGAGTAAGGAATTATTTTAATGTAAAGTTAATATAATTTTTAGATAATATTATATGTAACATAAATATCATATATACTCATTAAATTATTCTTATAACCATCTGTGAAGGGTGGTTATGACAATTGAAATTCATCATTCACGGAGGTGGTAGTATGCACATATGCACAATCAACGTTTCTATTTCTCAATTAATATGATTAAATGAAGGAATATGATACATTATGATTTAACAAAAATATAACATAGGTTATATAATAATTCATAAAATAAATTTTTATTACAATTTTGATGTGGAGGTGAGGAAAAATGAACCATGTCATTTCGGGAAGGTTGTAGTCCATATAAACCCACAATCAATGTTGTTTTGTTTTTATTAGTGGATAAAAATGTTTTAATAATAGTTGATCCATTAATATAATAATATTTTAGTATATTAATAATATATATGAAATTATATTAGGGTTTCTAGAATTTATTTTGAAGATAATGATTAATAATAAAAAAACTAATGAATAAGAAACACTCACATTGTGAAGATGAAATTTCTTTCAGAAATATAATTGGAAAATGGAGACATTAGTATAGTTAATTGAGACAAAATGATTTTTAAAATGGGTAAAATTATAGGAGGATAAAAATTTCATAGTTTCACTAGTAGATTTGTAGGAATTGAGGTATAATGAAGTGTTTTAGGTCTCCACCCTTTATAAGTGAAGAAAAGGGAAATTTGGGAAGTACCTGTTACATTTCAATAATGGTGTGTCGCTATTTAAGGTTTAAAAGCTCAAAAAGTGGAAAAAATAGAATGAAGGGTGATATACGGTCTATCAAGACTCTATCATTCATTTCAACACATTTTTTTAATAAGTTTCATGTCTTTTATAACTATATTTGTACACTTTACCATTTTTATGTTTACCTTGTTAACTTATTTTTATCTAACTCTTTTTTATGGTTAAAAATAAAATGGACCTTATTAAATAATTTATACATAAAAATTAAAAATATAAAATAAATTTTATTATGTAAAATTTGTACATTTATGTAATATTAATATTAATATTAATGCATGTAACGTGTGAAAATATTTTTTTAGAAAATGTGTATTTTTGAGCTTAGAATTTATGAGTAGGATAAAATTATCCATGTATTTAATTTTAATATTAAAAATTATTTTATTACATAAAAACATTTATTGTATAATAAATTTTTATAAAAACTAATTTTACCAAAACAATATTTAATTAAAACAAGAGAGAAAAATAGTTTCTTTTATTTTAAAATATTACATAGGTTGAAAAAATAATAAACATAGGATTTATAAATGAAAAATAGTCATTTAAAAATATATATTTTTACACCATAAATGTATCTTGGATCAATTTAAATTTTTTAAATACTTATAGGTCTTTCTTATATAATGATAATGTCGAAAAATTTATATTTTTTTTTGTAAAAACTGTATTTTCACTATTCATCTAAAATAAAGTATTTCACAAGAATTGAAAAAAATAATTTTAATATAATATATAACTTATCAATCTAAAAATTAATTTATTTTTTCAAATTAAAATTCTAAAATATTATAATTTAACTTTTAAATAAACACATAAAAATATAATGGGAATTTTTTTCATAGGAAAATAACATTTTTTTAAAATATTAACTATTTTCATTATCATTTCCTATTAATTGATAATAAAATTATTGTTAATAGAAAATTCATATAAAAAAAATATTTTATGCATAATACATTTATTTTTAAAAAAATTCATTAAATCACAATTTTTATAAAAGATATATTTTAGAGCATAAATTAGTCTTATTAGTTATTTTGTAGCACTAATATAATTTTTATAAATTCGTTGGTATTGATAATATCATTTATTTTTTACTCTAAATACAATCCAAAATTCAATTAAATCAATTTTTACCTTCCAATTATACTACTAAAATTTAAATTTTATATATAGTTTTGTGGTTCAATGTGGTGTATATCACATGTTTTCAAACATGTTATATCTTAGAGGAATATATAATATAAAATTTTAAATTTTTATATTTGATGTAGATTTCATGTGGGATCATTGACATAGTCATATCATAATATCATTAGAAGATATTGAAGGCAGTCAATTTAAGAGATTAAAAAGTGGGAATTTCAAATTATATCCCATGTATTCCCCACATTTATTGAAAGAATATTGGATGTATAATGGGGGCGTCATTCGAGTGAATGATTTTATAATAATGAATAATTAAGAGTTAATGAAATTATTTTGAAGCATGAAAGAGATGAATACGTTGTTCAATCTCATCCTAGAAGATTAGTTGTGTCGAAGAGATGAGTAGACCAAAATAATAAGTTCTAATGTGTTGAGTTAGTTCTTTAAATTTAGAATACTTCAAGGAAACAAGAGAGACTGATGGCATGCACCAACCTATTGAAATTCTATAAGATATATTTTATATAAATGAGAGCTCTAGAAGATCATTCTACCACAAGAATAGTGCATGATGATGTGTATATTGAGTATAATGAAAGTTCACATGGAATTCAACATTCTATCCATGAGAAATTTTGAGGAGAAACCTTGAACACTAGTGATTTTAGTATAAAAAATTCCATCATTACTATCAGTAGGAGGACAGATTTTTTTAAGAGATTGATTAACCACATGCATAATATTGTGGTTTCTATGTTTAGGTTGAATCCTACTCTTGGGTTAAATGATAATTTCCTACCCTATTTTAACACTTAGGGTAATGTGAAGAATTAGTTAATCAAACATCCTGATACTAGAAAAGATTTTATTTCCCACACCAGGGCCAAACCTTGGAAAAATTCGAGTGGTTCATTTCCTTTATATTATTTTCATTTCGTAAGTGACTAAGTTCTAAGGTTTCATATCAAATATCTATACATCCTAACCAATGATAGATTTTTTATCAATATAATATATTTTAAAAATATCATGTTAAATATAATTTTTAGAAAGTTGGTAACCCCTAATTTACCCCCCCCCCCCACTCTAAGGTTGACTAGACAGTACTATGTCACTCTTAACTGGTATTAGGGTATATTTACACTATTTGGATTTACTTGTTTTTGTTCCCATTTTTGTTTCACCAGTTTACATGAAGTGAATACTTCCAAAAGATGAATAAATAATATATTCAGATGATATAGATGTAATACCTAATATGGGGGAAATGGGAGTTAGTATCAGTGGTGAAAACATGTATGTTTCTGGAAAACAATTCAAGAACCAGAATAATAAAGATGATCATAAGTATTATAAGTTAACCTATTAAAATTATTGATAGGAGAATCTAGCACTATTATATTTTAAAGTTGGTGGTATGATTATTAAACAATCCATTTGAATTAATTCTCTAGAATAATAATTTTTCTTAATCTATGAAGATTATTAATCTATTGAATCCATTGAATAATTTTATTCTAAAATAAATACTTCCATGAATTTTTTTTTGAAGTTATTGGATATAAAATTACATACTACAAGGGTCTACAAGATTAAAAATCATAGCTGGGATTGGAATTTGAAAAAACTAAAGATACATTGGGAAAGAAGTTCAGATAATGAAAATTCATCACATATATTTTAAAATAAAATGAATAGTTTTTCTAACTATACATTAAAGGATTATCAATAGTATAAGAAGAATTATGAATACGAAATCTGGAGAAAAATATAGATTTGAAATGTTTTTCAAAATTTTCACATGCATTAAAAGTTCATGTTGATGTCAATAATACTCAGTTAGAGATCAAATCCAAAAAAAATAAAATATCTTTAAAAATATTTTGAAAAGTAACATAAGCTACAAGATTAATAGATTTAGAAGATGGAAGATAAATGTGAAGATAACATCATATGTTTCTTATGATTGGTTAAACAAAAGTTATATCCAATATGTGGAAAAAACTATTTTCCCTATTTTATAACGCTTTAAAGTGTGAAGGTTATAATAAAATTATAATAAAAATATGGGGTAATAAATATATGTTGAAACCCTCCAATTTAGTGATGGTGTAAGAAATGAGTCTCTCATAAGGTGTTTATAGGAAAGTAGTAACAAAAGAACCCTCCTCCAATAATTGCACTCAACAAAATAAGAATAGATTCGTTGGAATCTGTTGGTGTTGTGGAAGTATTGGACATAATTGAAAAGATTTTTTGGAAAAAATTTTAAACTAATATAAATTAGAGAGTATTATATTAAGGTAGATTCAAACCAAATTTATCGAAATTGTGATATGTACTACTGAAGTACATGAATAAGAAAATTATGTTAACACTCAATGGATTTTAATTTCTTAAAAATTATATAGAATTTGTGGAATAAGTATCCATGTTAATGTTTATTGGTGGGTTACAACTACCAAGAACAACTTAGGTACAAATAACAGAAGGAGGCCATGATGTATAAATAAAAATAAATGGAAGATACGTGGTAATTCTACCTTGGGGGTAAATAAAATGAAGTTGAAAAGAAGGTAACACCCAATATAAATGTAAAGGTAAATTTCTCACCAATAGGAATATTCTTATTCTATAATACGAAAGGACACATTATGTAAGGATATTAGTAATAAATTAATATTAAAGTTTAAGAAAGAAATATAAATAAACAAAGTGATTTAATATATGAAATACAAAAGCATATTGAAATGATGGAAAACATCTATGATGAAGAATTTGTGGTTTATTGGATGTTACTTATGAATAATAACTTACCATAATGTAAAAATTCAGGTGGAGGGTGTAAGTTTTTTAGACACACTCCTAAAAAATTCATTACATGGATACTTTGATAAGAAAAGTTAGTGAAATAAAATTTAAAATATTAAAAAACTAAAATAGATTTTTTTAGGAATAAGTCAAATCATAAGAAAAATGTTTAACATATTCTGAAGGATTTTATGGTTATATGTCCAAAATAAATAGAGTGACCAAGGAATTTGAAAGAAGAATAAAATAGGAATTATTATTCATTTTTAGTATAATTTGAGAAACATGATCCACATGATGTGAAAAATAATGAAGAAAAAATAAGGAATCTATATTTCCCAAGATAGTTAAAGCTTGGAAATCTAATGTTGAAATAATAAATAAAATTGAATTTATAGTTAAGAGATCTTCCAAGATGATAAAATTTCTCAAACCTTTTTCTCTAAAAAAGAGTAAAATAATATCCAACATATTCCCTAAAAAGGTGTGATATGGTTCAATGAAAAATTGAATTGAATTTGATGAAAAACATGGAGTTTTCCCCTTAAAAGGAATCCAGTGATTCCAAAAACCTAATGAAGTTGAAATAAATAGGAAAATTTGGGATAACCAATGTCTATGAAAATGGATTCTAATGTATCAATAAAGTAAAAATTAATTTACCCATATTTTTAAATTCTAGATGATGATAAATAAGCTTCAGATATATAAAATATACTGAATTAGTGTTTTTTTATCTATGAGTAATATTTTCCATAATCTCTTCTTTTTATATGAAAACTGATGTTTAAATACAAAGGGGAAGATTGATTTCTTAATGAAAAATAGATTTCACAAAGGGGTGAAACATTTTATTTTATTATTGAATGTTTTTTATCTATTTTTTGAAATGTTTGTAGGAATGTAAGTTGAATTAAAATCACATGAACTTACCCATAAATATTATGGAAATATTTAATGTTCTAGTTAATCTTTCTTATTTTTCATCAATCATGGATCATGTAGATTAGATTTATATTATTTGTGTTTTGATTTAATAAAATTTATTTTACCCTTATATAAATAAATTCATGTTTTATATTTACTTAAATGGAAGAAAATGTGAGAAAATGAAAAAATATGAAGACATTTCCTCCCTCACCCAAATATTTCAATAAAGGGGATTCAAATTCAAATCATTAAGGATGAGAGAGGATTAATAAATAAGATCCCTCACATTGAAGGAATTGAATTTATTATCAATAATGGGGAGATAAAACTCATTCAATATAAGGGGGATTTATATTTATAAAAAATACAAATGGGTAGATTAAAGTACCCATCTGTTGAGGATGATGAAATTTTTTCTTTATTTTAAATTTAATATGAAAAATTCAATGAGTATATCCATGTAAAATGAAGTTTCATATGTAGTTTTTTGAAGTAAATATACCAAAAGTGTATTCCTTGGAAGATAAAACCATCAAAAGAAAGATCATCATGTATACAATATATACAACTAAAAAATTACACTAAAGAATTATCAGATAATATTTTTTAAATTGGGAGGATCATATCACTTAAAGTAAGGGCTAAATGATCAAGGTGAATATTGATGATGGTTTTAATATTATTCACTAAAATTACTAGAAGAATAATTACATCATAAGATTTATTTCACTAATCATTAATATATTTTTGACATTTATCATTGGTTTAAGAAGTAATCTATACATCATTAATGAGGCAATCAATGGGGGAGATTGATGAAATCTCATCGGATGAAGAAGCTGAAAAAATGGGTATATTGAAGACCCAAAATAAAATATTGAATATATGAGTTTATTTTCTAATGAATTATGTGAAATTGGTAGATTTCATGAATATAAAGCTACAATGAACCTGAAAGAATAGAGCACTGACAGATAAACCATCTGAATCTACAAGAAGATTTACTGGAGGAAGTAAACTCAAAGGTAAAACCTTCATAAGTCAATTATTTAAGAAATACTAGTGTGTAGAAAAGATAGATATATATAATGTGAATATTATAAAAGAATTTAAAAATACTTAATGAATCCACTCCAAGTTAAAAAAAAATCCCCTTGACATCCTAAGGATCCCTCCTTAGGTTTAAGGAGTAATTAATTTTTCTCTATAATTATATAGAATGTTTCTTTATTATTTCAAAATAGGTAATACCCAATTACAGATTGGTTTATACAATATATCAAATAAGATAATAAAACTTTAATAAATTATAATGTAATATTAAAATGATGTAACATGAAACCTTTTATCACATAAAATGGATTATTACTAATCATGGATGATTACATCCACTAAAACTATAAAAATTAAAATGGAACAATAAATTTGAAAGAATAATAACTTTATAACAAGAAACTACCATAGTCCACCATCACCTTTATGAATCACTATTATTATAATAAAAACTACAATGATAATGGATAACATATAAGGATAAATCATATTGAGATACCTAAAATACAAATTATGGAAAATATATGTGTGTGTTAATAAGTGATAATAGAATAAAATATTTTAAAAATACTATATATAGAAATGGAATCCAAATTTAAGAATACGGTAATTAAAATATAGTCATTAAAAATATATTCTTCATTGAAATTTTTGTTTAATATACATATGTCAAATAGTTTTACCAATGTAATGTATTATTAGTAATAAGTTAAAATAATATATTTTAGAAATAAGGATAAAAAATATAATATATAATTATAAAATGTTTTTTTAAGAAAAATATTACTATTAAAAGTATGATTTGATAAAATTTAAAACACATATTATAATTTAAATAGATTGATAAAATTTAATGAATAAATTATATATAATTAAATATAATTATATTTAGGTTGAGATCATTTTATGCATAAATATGTATTTTTTTTAAAAAGAATTTTAGGTGTTATTAATTTTTTTATGTGAAAAAATATATTATTTTGAAATAATGATAAATTTTATTATTAATATATATTGAAACTAATTTAATTAGTAATTAATGTGAAATAATTTTAATAATAGATAATGTCTAAAAACATATTTTTTATATCAGTATTTTTTTTTAATATTTTGTATCATAATTTAAAAGATAAATTTATAAATTTTAGGATTCTAATTTGAAAAACTTGCATCATTTTTTATTTCTACATATAAAAATTATCATATTGTGAATTTTTATTTTCTTTTAAAATAATTGATTTTTAGATGAATAGTGAAAAATATAGTTTTTTCCAAAACGGGGATGTTTTCAACTTTATATGTATATAAGTGAGACATGTGCATTTATAAAACCTCTTAATTGTTTAATAATTTATTTATGTAATAATTTTATGAACTTTAATGATATTTTTTAAAATTTATAAAACTTATGCTTTACCTTATAAAACAAATGTAATGTTTTTATTCTAAAAAACATTTTTGGAATTTTCATTTAATTATTCATTATTTTGGTTAAAATAGGTTTTGGATTGATTTTCAGGCCACATAAAATTAATTTATTTTATAATAAACCAATTTATTTATTGATTATAAAATAATTATAATATTATTCCACACTTATATTTTATGATTAAAATAAACTTTTTCTATGAAACGGTATTTATGGGTTATATGCGCTCATACTAAAATTAATTTCTATAAACCATAGAAAATATATTTTATAAAATTATGTTAATATTTTAAATCATCATGTTCAAATTAGTAAATAATTTTATTTTTAAATTGTTTTGTTAAAATTAGTTACTGGGGGTGAAAGTACAGTTACTGTGGTAAGGGTAAAATAGAGTAAAAGTGGTTTACATAGTGAAAAATGTTAAAACATATAGAAAATTTTTATGATATTGGATGTTGGAGGGATTTAATCCCTTATATATTTCCCCAAAAAATTATTTCTTATATTTTTATCCTTTTTCCTTATATAATGTAGTAACTTTATTGAAAAGTAAATAGTTTTTAAAAAAATTCCACTCTTTTTACTTATAAAAGTATCTAACCTCTCCCCAATTTATCGACCTGTTATAAATATTTGAATCAACCAAAACATGACCATGATCCCTCCTCAATACCCTATGCATTCACTTGAATCTTGGGTCTACCAAAAAGACAAAGCTAAGATACCTTAAAAAGTTACCAAGGGGAGAATTTCTACATGAGAGGAAGTTAAGCGTGGCTGCAGAGCACATTCATACATGAGGTAAGGGATCTTCTAAACTACCATCATTACCTATCAATTACAATTTCTATTTACTTTTATCCATTTTAAATAATCTTATTATTTTAATGTAAACCTAATTTATGGGAACATTATTATTTATTGTATCGTTTCAAGTATCACCCCCATAAAAAGTATGAATCCATTAATAAATTCAAAACCCTATAATTATTTTTTTGATAACCCTATTGGTTCAATTATAATTTTATAGAAAATAATAAGATCTTCACTTCTTTAAAATATCCATTAGTTATTTAATAAAAGCTCTACTTGAGTGGTTAATTTTTATTCTTTCTTCTCTAGATCGTTATTATTAATTTTATAATATTTAAGTTCAAGACCAATGTCCTATTTTCAATTATAATATTTCAAAATAATCAAATTCCCTCTTCTTTTGGGAATTCTTATCATTTATCCTTCAGTTATTCATTGAATAATAATTAAAAAGCCTATTTCCATCTCAAGTGTTTGATCATTATTATGATTTATGTATGGTTTATTTTCTTCATTTATCTTATATATACATGTTTTTTTATTATTTTATGGGTGATCCCATTATTATATAAACTTTAAATGAATTATGTAATGTTTTAATCTCATGGGATACCATGTATGGTTAACAAGAAGGTATCCTAAGAAAATAATCTTATGTAATGGGTGGGCTAGAAATTATATTTCCCTTAAATGAATTCGGTAAATATTTATATATCATGAGATGATATGTAATGTATTAGGGAGTGAACTTAATCCTATATAGTATTTTTTCCACTATTTTTATGGGAATACGGATTGAACTTTATCAATCATGGGACTTTTTCCACTTTATGATGATGGTCTTGGGAGTGACCCTTGACATGTGTTTATGATATCATGTCATAAGTTGTTTCCATATATTCTATGATTCCATGATCTTATGATTTAATTTCCTTATTACTTTTTTCCATACTTATGATTATTCTCTTTATCATATCTTGTTATGACACTTGGTTATCATGTTATCCTCTGTTGTCATACTTATTCCTTTACTGTGTTTTCTATATCACACTTTTCCTTATGTATTTTCCCTTGGGTATCCTATGTGGTTTTAGAAGAACTATGGGAGTAAGGATAATTATGTGGAGTTTAAAATAATGGTGATATTTTTATAATTAGTTTTATTTTTTTAGGTTTCTAGTTATTGAAAGACACTAAAATTCTAGATCCTTGGTTGGAAGTTATAGGAAATCTATTTGAAAAATTTTTAAATTAATTATGACTAAAGTTTGGCCTATTTTAGTGTGTATTATAGTAAGTTCTGGTTATTTTTAGAGGATGTGATGAAATTAAATAATTTAAAAACTAGGGGATAGTTCCAAGTATGGGATAACACCCTAAAATTTTGTCAAAGATTTGAGTTCGTGTTTTTACTAGTAGTTACATCCATATCTGGATACTAAAAAGTAGATGTGGTTGTGGCACAAACTCAGCTTGGGGAAATCACCCAAAAACTGGTTAGTAGAGAAATGACTTGATCATAACTCTAATAAAAAATGTGTGGGTCTAAGAAGGACCACCTAGCTAGATACTCTCAAGGTATATTACTTAGTTAATCATGTTCTCTTTACAAACCACTATGATGGATTTATTTTGCGGGTTATTTTAATGTATTAGGTTATGTACTACGAGAAAAATAAATATAAAGTAACCAAAGTTGAATCAAGAATGATATAGGTGAAACTCAGTGTGATATAGGTTAAATTAAAATAACTATAGGTAAATTTTATAATATCATAATGTATGAAACCTTGGGGTAAAATGTTCCCATGACTATTTATGATAATAATATTATAATGATAATTATTCATCACTCATGTTAACCTCTTTTGTTTTTTTTAATGGTTTAATCCAAGTACTCAATTTAAACATGTATTCCATGAATAATGTTCAGATTTTCACAATGATAAACCTAATAGGATAAGAGATTGAGTGAGAAACCTTGTGAATATGTAAAGTCAATTATCAAGAAAAATAATTAACAACAAAGAATTAGTTGAGTTTCTAAACACAGCAAAAAATATAATTATATAGTCTCATAGAATTTCAGGTGATAAAGATGATGAATTAAAGAAGATCCAATCATCTTTATGTCAAAAATGTGTGAAAAGACATCTAGAGAAATGTATCAATGGAATTGGGAGATGATTCATTTGTGGTAAAAGAGGGAATCAAGTGACAAGACGGTAAGGAAAAAAAGGAAGAGTTTTATTAAAACAATGAGGCAAATGATGTTTTTTCTAAGTATCCACTATCAATTAAATGTTTTATATGTGATGAATTTTGTAACTATACAAACCATCGCACAAATCCAAGGGTTTAACATGAAAATTGACACCAAAAAACTCCTTGACCATTGGAATAAGGAATATCCTATTAATTGACTACTATTGACGTGGATAATGATAACTAAGTGGTGATATGTAAATTTATTCATCACTCTGTATTTATTAATTCCTTATTTCATGTTTGTATTTCCTAACTATTAGCTAATAAATAAAAAAACATAGTGGTGTCATTATTGTATCTATAGTATATAAATCATCATCATGTCTTGTAGGATTTTTATTCATTCGAGTCTTATTATCCTTCCTCAAGATCCATTTAATGTGAATTTTTGAATTTATTTTTTATCTCTACATAGAGGAAAAGTTATTTGTTATAATAATTAAATCACATTTTATATCAACTTGTGATAGTATATAAATTCAAGTATGATTAAAGATAAACTATTTTCTCAAATGGTTATAGAAAAAACTTAATATTAGGGATAAACATATTTTGAGGAAAAATATATGTTCCATTAGTTTTTAAAGTCGAAATTCCAGTAGAAATTATACCTCAAGTCAAGACTAACTTTTAGATACCCTTAAATATTTTAATTAGTATTTGATAACTAAAATTCTGACGATTTGGTTTATTTAAGGGGGAGAATTTTACTCCCTAGGTTTTATTAGCCGTTAATTTTTCCCCCATAATTATAAAAAAATCTCTATTCATCAAAAATAATTAATACTTTATTAGATATTGGGTTATAAAAGATATGAAGAAAACTAATGATAATTTTTTCCATTATAATTGAACATTATAAATAAGGTACATAAAACCATGTATGGAATATAATGGATTACTACACATCCTAGATGATTTCATCTTTTAAAACAATGAAAATTAAAGGGGTAAATAAATTGAAAATATTGATATTTATAGAAATATAAAGTCCCATAGACCACTATCTCCTTTAAGAATCACCAATAGTAAGAAAAACACTACAATGAGGAAGAATACAATGAAATGGGATATCATGTTATGAGATCTAAATTGAAATTTATGGAAAATAGAAGTGTCACTTAAGAAGTGAGAATATAATAAATGATTTTAATAAGCCTATTTATATAAAGGGAATTTAAACACTACAAATATGGTCATTAAAAATATGGTCATTGCAAATATGGTCATTATAAAAACAGTTAAGGGATATATGTGTGTCAAATAAGTATACAATAGTTATTCATTTATAATAACCTGTTCAAATAATATGTTTTATAAATTATAATAACGAAACAAAAATATAATATCTAATTAAAATATTTTATTATTATGCACTAAAATTTTATTATAAAAATTATGATTTGGTAAGAAATTTTGAAATATTTTAATATCAACATATGAATAAAAGTAAATAGTGTTCATAAAAATAATTAATTATAATTAGAATTTGGTTAAGATCATTTTATGCATGCAAAATTTATTTTTCAAAAAAGCCACTTTTCATGCACAAGGAAATTTTTCAAGAGACTAAATATATTAGAGTGAAATGATCATAAATTTTATTATTTTTATATATGAACACTAATTTATTTAGTAATTGATGTGAAATAGTATTATGAACACATAATGTCAAAATACTCATTTTTTCAATATAAATCACCTTATTTATTTTTTATCTTAATTTAAATGAATTATTTTAAAAAATAGGATTTTAATTTGATAATTTTGAAATCATTTTTTAATTCCACATATAAAAATTATAGTATGATGAATTTTTGGGAATTTTAAAAAATATCTGATTTTTAGATAAATAGTGAAAATATAGTTGTTTTCCAAACTGTGACTTTCATGAAATTATCATTATATAAGTGTGTCTTAAAATTTTATCAAACCTCTAAATTGATCAAATATTTATTTAAAGAATAATTTTTTGAACATTAAATTTAGTTTATAATTTCATAAAACCTATGTTTAACCTTATAAAACAAATGTAATATTTTAATTCTAATAAAAACTATTTTTTGTCTTTTCATTTATTTAGATATTATTTTGGTAAAATTCACTTTTCTCTTGATTTTAAATCTATAAAAAATTATTTGTTTAATAATAAAATAATTTATGCCTTGATAATTATAAACATTTATAATCATTTCCCATAATTAAATGTTATTCTTAAAAATAAATTTTTCTAAGAAATGGTTTTTACGTGTTATATGCACTAATACTAAAATTAATTTCTCTAACTATTTGAAATTTTATTTTATAAAATGGTTTTTATATTTGAAATAATCATTTTAAAATTAATAAATAATGTTAATTTTTCTCTTGGTCATTAATATTATTTATCTATTTTGAAGGTGGAGTTGTCGTGATAAGGGTAAATTATGTTAAAAGTGGTTTAACATAGTGAAAAGGGTTAAAAACATATTCAAGACCTTTATGAAAATGGATGGTTGAGGGATACTTGACTATTCATTTTTTTTTTCAAACCATTATTTCCATTCTTTTAGCCTTAATATTTGAATAATATAGTGAAATTATTGAAAATAAAGAAATTTAAAAAAAATGGAACTCTCTTTTCTTATAAAAGGAGCTCACCTCCAAACTATTTCTCTACCTATTACTATGATTTGGATAAACCAAAATATTTCCCTATTCTAAGTACTATTTATTATTCTACCTTTAAAACAATCTTATTCATAGGAAATTATTCAATTTTTTATATATTTCCATTACATATATATAGAGTTAAATACTATTTTCATTTTTAGAGTTATGAGCTTTTTTAGTTCCCTTCAAAATTACCACATCAAAATAAATGTGATTTAAAGGAACATCCAATTTCTTGTCTCATGCCAAGCATCATGTAACATCCCGGTTCCGGGAGTCACCAAGAGGTTCCCCATACACGATTGGTCACATGGCCTCAAGGGAATTTCCCCAAATGCCAGAGGCTGCGAACTAGCAGCGATGGTCATGGGTGTGATAGTGGGAAAACTATACCCTCATTGGTAGAGTAACACATTGGAATTTAAATGGATATACAATAGCAGAAGTAGTAAAAGCATGCAATAAGTAAACAGAGTAAGAGTGAAGAAATAAACAACTAGAGCACATGTATATATATAAGATGCATGACACATATGTCTAGGAAAGAATCCAAACAAGTCACAATGTTGGAATATAACTCTAAACTAAAGTGTAAAAGAAAACAGATAAACTACTCCATAGCATTACAAGCCTCATCTTGGTCCCATGCTCCCCAGCTCCACAGCAATCAATTACCTGAAGTAGAAGGGCGCTTTTCCTTATCTATACCAGCAACAACATAATCTATTTGGGCCAAAAATCATGACCCAAATAGGGTGTGAGACTAATACTAGTAGGAAACCACCCAAAGATGTGTGTCTAACAGTTAGTGAATATATATGGCAGGCAATAAAAAAATGAAGCAGAAGACAAGGAAGTGCACATAATAACAATCCTATAAATTCAATTTCATTAATTTTCATATATTAAGTAAATATCTAATCAAAAGCAGGTAACCTTATGAGAAGTACTCATATCCTAAACCCTCTGGTTCAACCAAAAAAATAAAAGCAACCCTCTGGTAAGTACACATAGTTTATCCCCACTAGTTCAGCTTCAGCACAGACTCTCTGAGGAAGCACTCAACATCAATTCCCCCATTAGTCTCGTATGGGTAACTAATCGGCACTCCGAGGAAGCACTCAATGTCCAATTCCCCATGTGGCCCACATTGAGAAACTAAAAACACTTTGAGGGAGCACTTACATACACCCCCCTATGGTCTCACAACGTAATAGTAAAACAGACACTTTGGAGAAGCCCTCAATGTACATTCTCCCTATTGTCTCCTACACCAGGTTCTCACGGCCTAGTGTATGTCAATCGTGTACAACAATACATGGAAGCCAAAGTAAACCTCAAAAACTACTTGGATAAATAATCTATAGCATATCATAGCATGTTAGATAATAATCACACCATCCTAACAATACCAGGAATGGGAATCAAAGCAACAGCCTAATAGGAAAAGCTAGGCAAAATGGAAAAAAACAAGAAAACATGGGAAAAACATCCATATCATGAAAAATTTGGCCCTATTCACAACAATTAGACTCTATCCAAACAAACAAGGTATAGAAGGTAATAACAAGGCTAAAACCATAACCATGAAATACCCCGTTCTTGGGTATTGGGAATTTTTGAACATAAAATTCAAAGACTATCTACGGTAAGGCACAAACCACCTACCTCAGTGTTATATGGAAAATATACAAGAACCTCAAGCCTTGAATATCTGTAGAACATCATAGATCTACAAAAATGTTAAAAAAATTCAACCAAGGATAACTTGCGAGAGAGTAGAAATCATGAGATGGTGTTCAAGAAGAAAGGAGAACTCACCGAGGTGATTCTAATGCAATCGACGACTGCCGATTCGGAGAACAGATAATGAGATGGGGGCTCGGATAAGATCTATGGCTGTATAGACACTCCTGGATGAGACAGATGAAGAGAAAAATGGTTCTATCAATTAGATGTGACCCCAGTCCGTTTAAAGAAAAAAATAAAGTACACATCGTGTAGTTTAAAAGTACACGATGTGTACTTGCCTTTCTGACCTCCTCTTTTGGCAGTCTCTAGGTCACCACACACGGCCATGTAATCGCCCATTACAGAACTAGTACATGGTCACCCACAGTAATCGGGTACACTGCGTGTACTTAGTGTACATGGCATGTACTCCTCAAATTTCCAAAAACACCTCTTTTTATCAAAAACAACCAGAAAGGAAAAACATTCCTGAAAATAAGATCTGGGTTCTTACAAACTTCCCACCTTAAATAATTTTTTCCCCAAATTTACCTAGTAAGGAACCATAGAAGAAGAATCCTCAAATAGATCTGGCCACTGCAATCATGCATCATCCTCCCTCTCACAGGTCTCGTCATGTACTCGCTCGTGCTACCATAGCACTCTTACCAAAGTAACAGACTATCCACGGAGAACCTTTACATTTCGATCAACAATCCAGATAGGATGCTCCTTGAATGAGGCGCCCACCTCAAGCTCAACCTCCTCGGGTTGGAAAACATGAGATGGGTCTGAGAAGTAACTTCAGAGATAAGAAACATGAAATACATCTTGCATAGCCTGGTAACTCTGAGGTAACTATAGATGATAGGAAACAGGCCTAACTCTCCCCAACACCTCAAATGGCCCAATGTATCTTGGTGAAAGATTACCCTGTTTCTTAATCCCCCTATGTCCCAACATCGGTGTGACATGTCAGAAAACCTAATCTCTGACTTCAAACTCCAGAGGTCATCTTCGTTGATCAACATAAGACTTCTGTCATTATTGTACAATAGACACCCACTTCTTAATCAACTCTATCTACTCTATGGTCTCCTAGACAAGATGAGGTCCTAGCATAGCTGCATCTCCTGCCTCCAGCCAACATAAGGGTGATCTGCATGGCCTATCGTACAAAGTATCAAAAGGTTCCATCTGAATAGTTTCTTGAAAACTATTATCATAGGAAAACTACATAAGAGGTAGGTGCTTCTCCCAAGAACCTTTAAAATCCAAGATGCTTGCTTGAAGCATTTCCTTAAGCACCTAAATTGTATGCTCGAATTAGTAATCTGTTTGGGGATGGTAAGTTGTACTCAAAAGTACTTTTGTACCCAAAGCCTTCTGATTTCTCTACCAGACCAGAGAAGTAAAACGGTTGTCCATGTCTGAAAAAATGGAGTGTGGAACCCCATGTAGATGCACAATCTCTTGGATGTGAAACCATCCAAACTCATTAACACTAAAGGTATCCTTGATCATAAAGAAGTGAGAAAACTTCATGATTCTATCAATGACAACCCAAATTTCATCATTCCCTCGAGGTGACCTCGGAAAACCTGTCACAAAGTCCATCACGACATCATTCCATTCCCACTCGGGAATGGGTAACTACTGCAAAAGCCTTGTTGGTTTCCGATGCATCGTCTTCACCTGTCGATAGGTGAAACATCTCATGACAAACCCAGCAACATCTTTCTTCATTCTTGGACACCAAAACTGATGGTGTAGATCACGATACATCTTCATGAGAGATGGATGAACTGCCCAAACTGAGGAATGAAATTCCCATATTAGCTCCTCGCGTATTTCTTTTGGCACCCTTATACACCCATGAAAATACAAGATATCATCCTCACCTACTGTCCATCCAAGAATAGGTTCCTCTCCATCAACACTCTCTAGTAGGACTAGGCCTTCAGAAACTGATAGTTGCCTCATTCTCACTTGATCAAGTATAGTAGAGGTAACACCAACAGAAGATAGAAACATCTTCCCCTGTTTGTTGTGCACCTCCAAATGCATTTCAAAGAACAGAGCCATAAGCTGCCACTCACTGGTATCCTCCTGAACTACCTATACCTCGTTCTTCCTTCTCAATGCATCAGCCACTAATTTTCCCTTCCCAGGCGTGTAGGAAAGATCAAAGACAAAAGACTGAAGGTACTAAACCCACCTTCATTGTCTCAAATTCATGTCATGCTGAGTAAAGATATAAATGAGACTTTTATGGTCGGTGAAAACCACAAAATTCTCTCCCAGTAGGTACTGTCTCCAACTGCCTAAATCATGAACAACTGCAGCAAACTTGAGATCATGCGTCCGGTAATTTCACTCTTGTGGCCTCAACTGGCAAGGCTCGTATGCAACAACTCCTTCTCCCAGCATAAGCATTGACCCCATTATGATACCTAATGCAACACAATACACAGTATAGATCTTTTATGACTCTTGTAGAAATAGTATTTATGCTGAATTCAACCTTCATTTTAGCTCTTAAAAGAATGAATCAGAAGAATCAGACCACAGGTACGTCGCACCCTTCTTATTCATACCTGTCAGTGGTGCTTCTAAGTGTGAAAAGTCCTATATGAAACGTCTTTAGTAACCAGCCAGTCCTTGAAATCATTGAACCTCAAAGACGTTCATCATATTCTCCCAAGAAACTTCTTCTCTCACTTTTACTTTGTCTATTGATACTCATGTCTCTGAGAAAACGTGACCCAAGAAGTGAATCTGGTCCATCCAAAAGTGGTATTTTGAGATCTTAGCATATAACTGATGCTCTCTCAATGTACTCAAAATGATCTCAAGATGTGTATCATGGTTGTGTCTAGTGTGAGAGTACACCAAGATATCATCCATGAAGACTACCACAAATGAATCCAAGTATACATGGAACACTCGGTTCATCAGTGCCATGAAGACTGTAGGTGCGTTCATGAGACTGTACGGTATAACCACATACACTTATAGAACATACCTTCTCTGAAAGGCTATAAGAGGTATATCAGATGGTCAAACACACAACTAATTATAACCAGACCTCAAGTCGATCTTTGAGAACACTCAGGCTCCTTGAAGATGATTAAAGAGATCGTCAATCCTCAGAAAGGGATATCAATTCTTAACTATAAACTAGTTCAACTTCTGAAAATCCACACAAACTCTGAGGGTACTATCTGCCTTCTTCACAAACTAGACAGGCAAACCCCCATGAGAAATACTGGGTCAGATGAAACACTTTGCCTGCTACTCCTCCAACTACTTCTTAAGCTCCTGTAACTTAAGTTTAGCCATCCTATAAGGAGTAATGGATACAAGTGTCACTCCTAGAACAAGCCCAATAGAAAATTCCACCTCTCTCTCTAAAGGAAAACATGAAAATTCCTCTAGAAATACATCCCTAAAATGATCCACCACTGGAGGAAAGCTCATCTGTGAAGTCCCCTGGTCATCTAGATATATACAAGAAATTTGGTATGTAACTCCTCCTAACCCAAGATGCTTGGGTCCTGATCTGCTCGCATGAACATCCCATTCACCCTTATGAAGAAACGATCTTCCCTCTGGTGATGTGAAACCCACCCTACGGTGATGGAAATAGACAACTGCCTAGAAGGAAACATACAAGCCCATTTTTAGAATGACATCATAACCTATCATCTCTAGGATATAAAAGTCCCATAGGAAGTGACACCCACCAACCTTGGGAGGGAACTCATTGCACTAACATATGTTATCCATTCTTATCCCCAATGGTGTGTCTAGAGTCAAGATATAAGCAGAAGAAAAGATATAGAGCCCAAGGCTCTCCACAATAGCAATAGATATAAAGTTATGGGAATCCCCTATATCGAAAAGAGAAAAATCTAAAACTGTGGCAATTAGGATCGTACCTCAAACTATAGAGGGTCTGGGATCCTAATTTTGCTGGGTCTCCTCCACTTCAAAAGTCTTACATGCATTGTAGCCCACCGACTCTGCCTAACCACTCTGAGCTGATTTACCCTATTGTCGCTAAAGGCCTGATGACTGGATAACATGGCTGCAACCTCCACCTTAGCCTGAATAGTTAAAATAACTGTAGCTCCCTACTTGATGAGAAACTAGTGGTGCTTCTCCAGAACACGGAGTCATAGAAGAACCCCTATCACCAGCTGATGGTGAGAAGATCTGACAGAAGTGCTTAAGATGGACAATCTTTCCACAAGATTGGCACTCCATTGGGTCCCTAGGGCAACGTGGCCTTGTATGCCTACTCTTCCTACGCTGGTAGCACACCACCTGGCTACTAAAAGAAGTACCATGCTTACTAAGATCTCCCTGTGTTGACTTCTTGTAGTGCTTCCTGCTATCAGTGGGAGGGATATCAACTATGGATGTAAAACCTCCCTCACTCACCACTCCAGAATCCCTTAGATTGCACTCCGTGATCAGTGCCAAATTGACTATAGAATATATCAAAGTCAACCTAAAGATGTTCACCAGAAATCGAATGTCGTGCCTAAGACCATCCTCAAACTTCCTTTCCAAAATTAACTCATCACCTACTAGAATAATCGTGAAGCACTGCAACTCTATGAAGTGATAAGAATACTCCATAATAGAAAGAGTACCCTGCTCTAGACTCATGAACTCTCAGGCTCGATCAGCCCTCAAAGTCTATGGGTAGAAGTAGTCATAGAAGGCATGATGAAACCTGTCTCACACCATAACCTACTGGAATCCCACTAGTGAGATCTCATCACACCATCTCTTGGTGGAGTCCCGAAGCATATATGTAGTGAGCTTCACCCTCCTCTCTGGAGGTGTCTATAGATGCTCGAAGATTGAAAGCATGGCTTCTAACCATGACTCTATAGCCCGAGGTCCTCCTTCCCCTATGAATTTGGGAGGTTGCTGCTACTAGAAAACCCACGTCAACACTGTCATAAAAGGGGTAGGATGTGGTACTCCTCAGAAGGTCTTCATGAACCTCATAAAGCCCTCTCGGAACTATGTGTTAGGACCTGTGTCCAGAATGACAATTGGTGAAAAAACAAGCACAACTGGAGGATCCACTAGTAGTCCCTGATCATCCATATCTAGTGTTTGATCACTTCCCTGTAACTGGTGAACAACTGGAGGATGTCTCAGTGGTATGACTCTGCAAGTTCAATCGCACACCTTAGATCAAGATTAAAAGGGACTGAAAATTAGAAGTGTATGAAGGGAACAAGAGAAAGGAAGCATTAAAGTTATTCAAAACATGGGTACATGGCGTGTATATCCACTACATGATGTGTTCTCCTAAGCCTTCACATGGGTGTGTACTCCTTCCAAAACTGGTCGTGTAACACACCATACACACGGCGTGTTGTCCAAACACACATCGTGTACTTGAATCCTATTCCCCTGTCCGGGTTCCCTTGCATGGCTAAGCCTCACGGTTCTCCTAGAATAAGACTACGCAGTGTGTTAGTGCTAGACACGGTGTGTACTTGACGAACTTCACTTGCCCATGTTGTTCATCACACGGCCGACCACACGTCTCACTCTACACGGTGTGTTCCAGATGGACACGACGTGTACTAGAAGGATTTCACCACCCCGTGTTGTTCATTACACATCTGGATACAAGGGTTATACTCCACGACATGTTCAAGGTTGTAACAATGTGTATAACTTAAGCATTATCCATCTATGTCATTAGTCACAAGGGTGGACACATGGTATACACAACATGGCGTGTACAACAGTACACGATGTGTTCCAACAATGATTTCCTGACCCTGTGTCTCTACCCACATGTCCAGTGACACAGTTTGAGACTACACAGTGTGTACATATAGTATATAGTGTGTACATAAAAAAAATAGTTCCTTCTCAAAAAGAAGGACACATGGCATGTATTTATCACTACACACCATGTATTCTGGGGTTTTCAAGATAATAACCCTCAGAAACAACTTTGGAACCCATAAAAACACTCAAACAAACATTAAAGTGCCAAATTTGGATATATGAGGGCCCATACTCCCTTTGAAACAAATATTGGCATATTATACATTTCATACATAAGGAATAACAATACAATGATCCACCAATTTCTGATCCATGAGGGCCCATAACACCTCAAGAACAAAAGTTTGGAATCCATTCAAACAAAACCTTACACAAACCAATGCCTTATTAAAAAGTAGGTATTCTATCACAGCATCTATCAAAACAACATGCATATCTTACACAACATCTATCACAACAACATACAATCACTAATGCACCCTAAATGGCATGGAAAGAATGCATGACATGTGATTTCTAGAAAGTGCCTATATGATGAATGAGATGGAATACCTTTATCTCATCGAGTTACAATTGAATAGAACATCAATAATATCAACAATAATAGCAAAAAACCTGTGAATCACCCAATGGTGAAATCAAATCAACTATAAAAATTTAAAAATTAGAAAAATTTCAATAACGAGGTAAATTGGCTTTTCCCTATACATGGGTTAGCTACTCCCAAGCACATCCTATTACCAAGTACCTATTTCCTTCCCATCCCTAGCTATAGTATCCAAACAGTAAGTCAATAAGAAAAGAATTCCTCTGATACCACTTTGTAACATCCTGGTTCGGGAGCCACACAGAGGTGCCCCGTACCCGGTTCGTCACATGGCCTCAAGCGCATTTCCCTGTGTTGAAATAGTGGGTGCCCAAGACCCAACTATTTAGTGCTTTTGATTACCATATCATGTATACAGTTAGCTATACATGATTTCATCTTACCATTATAGTGTAAAATTTTCTCCATCCACTATTGAAATGGTAATGTCCAATGGTTAATTTTCGTATCGAGAAGTGATAGCAGTTCCTAGGCTATAATGAGAACCTCGAGATACTTTGACATTAATCTTAAATATATGTTTTTTGGTCTAGATACAACTTACTGACTGGACCTATTAGATGTTTGACTATCTAGTGTTGGGGGATCATAAGCATTAAGACTTCTTCTCATGATTTTCACACTTGGTGATCTCTAGTATTTTGATCATGAGGACTGACCCGCCAGTAGGAACACCACATGTTTCAGGTGTCATTAGATGTTCCTATCTATGATCATGTGTAATGGTCTCCTGAATTGAGATCATTACCAATATATTTCATTTGATTGCATACTTTGATGCAAGATGAAAACCTTGGCAATAAATCCATGGAGAGGTAGTTTGTGTTGGGTGCGCCATTAGTGGCATAACATTGGTTGAATGGTCAAGAAAGGATTTGGCGCTTCTGAGTTATGGAAGTAATATATCTCAGGCCATGTTGATATGGATGGTAGTACCTTTATAAGACCATGGAAATGGTAGTCAAGGGTAAATCCATCCAGTTAATTCAACAAACTATAAAGAAAGAAAAGGGCGATGACACGTGAGTGGATCCTGCTTTATGAGATATTACCGACAAAGAGATTATATTACATAGTGCGTGTTCGTAGGTTGGTTGTCGCTGATGTGAAAATCCTTATTTCTTCTGGGGTCATGATGGGTTGCTAGATCCCGCTCTTGGTCTATGAATACTATTCACTGCTATTGAAATAAGGTCCTAGAGGATCACACACAATAGTGTATTCAAGAATCTTCCATATTCAGTCGAATAGGAGTTTTAGACATGGTGGGCCCCACCATAGGGGTCTGGGATTTTTTCAAGAAAAAAAGATCACCAATGCAATAAATAAATTCATATTATTCAAGTTTAGAATTATAAGTATTGAATTTATTTATTAAATGTATTTACGAGTTTTAGTAAATACATGAGAAAATATTAATTGGCGAATATTAAATATATTCAAGGTTCAATTAATATTTATGGGAGTGACGAGTTGAGTTAATGACTCAATTATTATCAGGTAATATATTTTAATATATCACAAGTAAATGACAATAATAATTATTAATCAGTTTAGTAGTCATAAAATGTTGTTGATAGTGCATTAAGTATTCGGGGTCGGCGAGGTGATACCATGTATTTTAATTAACCACTATAAATAGAAGAGGAGAGGCTTTTCCCAAGTACTATTCATGGAGATTCTCTCTCTTCTCCCCTCTCCCATAATTTGGAGAGAGATGTTATGGATCTAAGGAGCATGGATCAAGAACTCTCTTAGGCATTTCTAGCGAAGCGTTGTGGTGATCGTTGGAGCATCGAAGGAATCGTCGAAATTCCGCGCTAGCCCCCAGATTATGACAAATGGCACTCTTGTGGATTTCTTGAAGCATGTGTGGATGATCTAGAAGTATTTGACACTAGATTCTTCAAGAAGCGGTCTCTAATGATGAGAAGACGTCGTGCGCGGCTTTAGAATTAAACCAGATATTTTTACAGTTTATTTTTCTGCTTAAAACCCTTCATACGAGATCCTTAGATTTTATCAGGCTTCTATTCACTGACGTTGACAAGTTTATGTCGATCATCAGTGGAAAATTTTAAAACCCACCTGTTTGGGGCTTCTACTACACGTCTGGTTCCAACAAGTGGTATCAAAGTGAGCGTGTGTCAATTTTAAGCCAAGAAAATTTAATTTTCATTAAAATATAAATAGGGCATTGATATGGTCCCAACGCTGAAAACAGAATATGAATCAGATGTTGGATGTCCAGTCTGCGGACATCCAAAGTTATGAATTTGGATTGAAAAAATTTCAGGTCACCGAAATAGTATTTTCCAGTGATTCAAATAATTGTTATTAAGATAATAATTTTATTATAATAATAATTTTATTATAATAATAATTGTTCTGTTATAATAATAATTTTATAGTATTTAAATATCATAAAATTATTATTATTTTTGTTCCAAATCCTATTTATTAGGTTTTGGAAATTTTTTCAAATGAAAGTCTTTTATTTAAAAAAATAAAAAGGAAAGAAAGACTTGCAAAAGCAAGTCTAAAATTAAAAAAAGGAATGGGGGTTGAGGACCTTCATGTGTAGGTCGTGCATGTTTTTTTAAAGGAAGTAGAGGGGACCAGTAGGTCACGAAAAATGTAAAAAAATTGGCAAATGGGGCGACCTGCACAGTAGGTGGAGCAAAAAATTTAAAAAAAACTTTTTTCTTTTGGGGGGATCACTGGTTGGTCGGCTAATTTTTTTATTTGGGTTTTTAAAAAATTAAAATTTGATAAAAGGGTATAGGGTTCCAATATTTTTAAAAATGGGTCCGGGATGCGTGAACGGCGTTCACGCATCCCGGACCCGGGCGTGATGCGTGAACGGCGTTCACGCATCTTCCCGAGAGAAGGGATGTGTGAACGGCGTTCACGCATCTCACAGAATACCTAGTGAACATTTTTGAAAACTCCTTTGCACATTTTTTTCTATTTAAGATAATCTTAAATAATTCTCACTTTTAAAACATGGATAATTATCCAAATATGAAATTAAATTACATAAATGAAGAGATATTTGAAAAAAGTATAAATATATTATTTATATTTTTCATGAAGAATAAGGATTGGTATTTGGAGTGAATATGGAATTTGGTGGAATATTTTATCTAACACATATTTTTAACTTTATTTAAAAAGGAATCCATCCAACTAGCTACATAAGGGAATTAGGTGCAGCCACTTTTGAGGTGGGAACTGGAGTTGACTATTGTATGGGAAGAAATGGTAGGCGAGCATGAATTCACATGAGGCACATGGTATTAGAGTGGTGGTTCAATCATGTGCAGTGGAATGGTGTTAGAGAAGACAACATGGGTCGATGCCAGTGAGGATTTGAGAGCGTACCCCAGTAATCACTTCTACCAAGCTGAAGGAATGATAAAATAAATAAGGAAGCACTCAACCAAGTGATATTATTATATGGGAAAATGGTGACACAATCATTGTCTCTCCACTAAAAACATGCAGACATTTACACAACAGTTTGATCTAACTTTTTCAAGTTGTCTAATTAGTGAGAACCTTCTTCCCTTTCTCAAGGGTTTTATAGAGCATTGGTTATCTACCATTGATGAGTCACAAAGATCATGGTTGGGAATCCTTGGATAAAACCAAGGACCCTTCCATATTAAGAAGTCCATGATGAACTTATAATATCCAAGCATGATCCAAGAACAAGTCATGTTCAATATTCATGCATTGTCGTGCATGAACTGAAGGATCCCAAGACTTTTGATGAAATAGAGTCTTCAAATGAAGTAAGATGTAGATTTAATGCCAAGGTACAATCATGATAATATATTCATGAAGTTACAATTTCATTAATATAATTTAAATAATAAAATGAATAGTTCATGTGATGAGAGTAAAAATTTATTCTAAAATGAATATCCTATGTGATGAAATGTGAAACATAAGTATTCGGGTGATTAGAAGATCATATTTTGATGAATCCACGTGAATCAGATTCCTACATGAGTTGTAACATTTATGTGAAGAATGGAGAAGACCCGAGCATTGGGTATTTTTGATGAGTTTTTGTATTTTATTATGTAATTAAATATGAGTTACATGTATGAATATAGATAATGATTCATAGAGATAGACACCACATTAAGAAGAAAGAGGGGAACCTTAATCCTTCTAGTATTCTTTATGAGTTGCATGAAACAAAATACCCACAGAAACTAATGGGGCATTCAATATGAGGAAAATATGATACCACTACTGATGAGTATTCATATATAAATGTGTAATTAAATGTGTTATTACGAAACAAATTTAAATAAGGATTTAAATGATTGATTTTAAATCATGTAATAATGATATATTACCCATGAACAATTATTGTTTGTTTTGTGAATAAAGTGTGTATGAAGGTGATGAAGACTCTGTGTTGAATTGAAATATTATTTCTGATAAATCGATACAATAATGTATCAGGTAAATACAGAAAGATGAATTGATGAGTTCTTGATTATTTGAATATTGAGGAGAATCTAGATTGCACAAAATCTGAAAAGAGTCTTAATATAATAATTTCTAAAATTATTGATAAAGTACACAAGGTAGGAGTGACTAGATTTCTTATAGAGTAAGTCTATTTGAAGAAGAACTTCTTCCTAAATTTGGAAGTAGATGTATCTTTTGGATTATAGAGTAGAATGAATCTCCAATGTATTATGGAGAAAGAGAGTGTATAGTGGATTATTTTTTGTTATAGAGAGGAAAAATGGATTGTATGTCATTGTATTAACTTGTGGAGATAGTGAATAATACATGTTGGGGGGTATAACCAATATAGAAATGAGTAGTATTTTCAAAATAACCCTGTAAATAACATGTGATTCTCCCTATTTCATTACAACTACACTTGAGGAATGATTGAGAGTTTATATTGAGTGGATCAAAAACCTAAACAAATTTCAATAGGTTGAATTTAAAAAAAGAATTAGTAAAATAAGGCTACCACTGATTCACCTCCCTCTCATTACCACCTAATTGATCCTTGGCCACTAAAAATATCTCTTTGTATCAATAGATCTTGGTGAAATAGGTTTACACACATCAATTTGCATTAGTTCAATCACTCTTATTGACCATTGATCTTTAACCTTTTATATATTTCAAATAATCTTCCCTTGTTAGAAAGAATCGCATGTATGAGTATGATCACATGATAAATTAGAGAGATCTTGAGCAGTGTCACATTTCAACAAATCTTCCATGTATGATTGGCTCATATAAACAATAAATTTATACCACAACCTATTTTCTTCTTCCTTGGATATAAAATACATATCTTCTTGTCCACTCAGAAGATATAGATTCCCCTTTGTGTGTTTTCCTTACAAAACAACTCCGCTATATTTTCCCTTGATAATACACACCTTATTTGTAAATATTATAGTGTGTCCCAAGTCACATAGTGACCCTCAAGGCTATGAAATGAGCATTCTAAGAATTCCCCATATTTCCACAAAAATAATATTTGATAAATGGTTTATACATGTGCATCACTAATACACCACTCATTATTCCTTAAGATCAATAAATATTCTGATTCTAATTCATACCAAAATAAATCTTTATCCACATAACAGGCTCTTGTGTTCTGACACCAATCATTACTGCTTTCTGTTTATGAACAATAACCATACCATTTGTGGCATTACGATGTATCATTTTCTTCCCTAAACATTTTTTAACTATTTTTTGGACCTATGAACCATAATTTCCCTTTTTTCCATCACTTGTGTGACCTAATTTCCTAATATCATATTAGGAGTCAAGAGTTTCTCTTGATCCTATATTTAATTGTAGGCCAACAAAATCCTCCTAAAGTTCTTCAAAACATTTTACTTGGTCTTTTAATATGTTATTCATAAAATAAATAGCCTTGGATTATTATTTAACCTTTATGTTGAACTTATTGAATTTATATGAGTATTATGGAATTTCTAATCATATTATTTATTATACACATATATATATACATATATACATTGGTAGATAATTTGATAACAGTAAGACACTTATTAAAGGTATAACAGAAGTCTAGATAACAGTAATACACATACAAAACGTATCATAAATCAAATGTCAACCTAATCTACGCCTCCGGTATGGATGCTCCTCTGTCCCACAGTCAGGCGTATACTGGATGCGTCCACGCCGTGTCTGTCTACGTCTGTGCTCTGGCGTACGCTGCGCATCCTCATCGACAGCCACCTCCACATCCTCCTGTGTGACAGACGGTGGATGTACAGTCTCACCGCCTGTACCCTGGCCTGCATCTAAGGATAGTGGAAGCTGGCTGGAACTCTCACCAATATAGGAAGTAGATGGCTGCTCTGCTGTGGATGACTGCAATAAAACATCGAACTCAATCCAGTCAGCGTCTGTAAGTACCTGTGGCTGTGCCTGAGAAGCTGGAGGAGCATATGACTGGTCATGCTGAACACCCTCCTCCAGTGGAATAATATCATGTGGCTGAGCAAGCTGAGCAGCCTCATCCTGTGGAACAACAGCAGGCTCCGCGGCCTCCGCAGCAGGCTTCGCGGCCTCCGCAGCAGGCTCCGCGGCCTCCGCAGCAGGTGGTGGATCAAAGAAAATGCCATGATAAATCTCGTCCATCGACGGTAGCATCTGTCGTACAAGGCTGTGAAAATATGCTGGGTCAAAGGCAGCTCTCTCCACTGGATCAGACATATGCAGTAGATGACAAATACGAGCATCCTGCGAAAACAAATTCTGTTATTAACTAATTTGAATAAAAAATATGTTGAACTGTGAAAGAAAGAATGCATACCAAGTCATGGAAGCCCCGTCCGTGTCGTGTCAGAAATCTGACGGGAGACCTGATGTACCAGCCTGCATAATCCATCTGATCCATCAAATGAAAGCGTACTGTCCCTGCCCCTCGCAACTGGGACTCTCGTCGCCTGTCCCATAACGCTACATATCTCGCATGGTAGCTCCTCCAATCAAAATCTCTCTTCCCTGACATCTTCAGGGAATGCAATGAATCCAACTGACTGGGCGGGTCAGGAACTGGCTGAAGGAAGCCAAACTGTCTCATAACCCTATCTGTCTGATGCCACTCGACTATATGAAAATGAATCAGTGGAACCATGCAAGAGCCGATATCAAGCATCACTGTACAGTATGGGGGCAGACTCTGAAGGATAGCATCTGTATATGGCATCCATGTAATCTGAAAGAAAAAATGAATAATCAATTAATAAATGAATAGATTTACAGTAAAGAGTAAAGATTTAAGAATATAAATAATAACCACTTACATCGTCTGGTCGAATGCTGTCTAGCATAAGTCTGTAGGCGTGAACATCATGTCTGGGAGAATCTGAATGTCGATGCGCCTGACTCCACCTGTAGATAACATTTTTTTTACATTTCATAAAAGAATTTTATACAAGTAAGTTAGATATTAGAAAGAAATAATAACATACCAACGTCCACGTGGAGCCTCTGCTACAATATCTACGGGTAATGGCGCACGAGCATGTGGAGCTAAACGAGGTATGTGCTCCCATACCCACATCTGTAGAAGAACCATGCATCCTGTGATCTGCATCTTCTCGATGCGACATGCGCTGCATAGGGCTCTGTATGTATATGCTAGGCAGGCAGACCCCCAACTATATCGACCTGCCTGGTCCAAATCCTCTAAAAAAGATAGATACATCAGGTGCACAAAAGTAGTAGAGTGGTCAACAAAAAGCGTGCCACCGATCAGCCTCAAAATATATGCCCGTGCAAAGCGCAGCACGGTGACGTCATCAGCATCATCTGGTAAATGTGTGAAGTGCTGGTCTAACCAAGGCATCCGCAATCTACCACCGACGATGGTCCTGCCATCATCCTGGACCTCTATGCCCAGAAGTCTATGAACAAGCTCAGGCAAATCTGATGGAACTCGGCCTGTCAAAGCATGTCCGTCGATAGGGAGGCCCAACATAATAGCCACATCCTGCAATGTAATAGTCATCTCTCCCTCACTGAAATGGAAAGTATGCGACTCTGGTCTCCATCTCTCGACAAGTGCGGCAATGAGCTGATGATCAAGAAACGTGAAGTCGCACATCGCTACGCCATAAAATCCAGCTCGACGAAGATGTGGGACGATAGCGGGAGGTGGTGCAGTATGATGGAAATGGTGAGATCTACGTACACTCAAGGGAGCCACAGGACGTCCCTCTAAAAGCAGTCGTGATACATGAGTAGCCTGAGATGTAAGCAATGGAAAACCTGCCATCTGCACACATGATATCATCGTTACTTATTAATAGTGGAATCATGATATATTCATTTTTATTTGGTGTCACAATCAATATTAGCCTAGTCTCACAATCAACATTAGTTAAGGATGCTCAGACACTCAGATGCCATTACTAAAACTAGACATCTTATAAGAAAACCATAATTTAAAAGTGAAAAATTAATTATTCCTTCTTATTTGTGAAATTACGTTTGTTAATTTATCAATTATCCATTAAATAACCATCAACATTATTCCACATTAAAAATTAACAGGAAAAAGTGAAAAATTAATAATTTCTTTTTATATGTGAAATTAGGTTTGTTAATTCATCCATTGTCCATTAAACAACCATCAACATTATTCCACATTAAAAATTAACAGGAAAAACTGAAAAATTAATTATTTCTTCTTATTTGTGAAATTACATTTGTTAATTTATCCATTATCCATTAAATAACCATTAACATTATTCCACATTAAAAATTAAGAGGAAAAAGTAAAAAATTAATTATTTCTTCTTATTTGTGAAATTACGTTTGTTAATTTATCCATTATCCATTAGATAACCATTAACATTATTCCAAATAGATCAAGTTCCTAAGTAACTATAGAAACTTCCACAATATGTTATTCAACCACAACCTCTTCCTCTTAGAGCAGGTACACAGACTCGATCATGGATGATGAGATTTGGAACTCTGTCCTGCCACTTGGGGACATCTCTTACGAGTATGTCCTTCTGCGTGGCAGATACTGCATCGTATTCTCCCTCCTCGTTGCCGAGGCCAATCCATCTCATTTCTGATGCGAGTTGACTTCGGTCTTCCTCGAGGCCGCAACCTAGTAGCATGAAGCCAATAATTTTAAAAATGACACACATTGAAAAAATTATAAATGATACCAAAACCGACTTATGAAAACCTGGAAATATCAGGGACAATGGTCGGTTGATCAGCAGGCAATGTGATAGAATGGAAGTCACCAACAGGCATCCAAGCAGCACTATAACAGTTAACCAAAGTGCTCATGTGATACACCGGGTCAACATATGGCTCCCACGATATATTTACCGAAGCGCAAGCTGTAATAACATGTACACATGGATATCTCAATGCCTGAAAGCTGCCACAATCACAGTACCTGTTATCCAACATCACGACAAACACTCCACCATTAGTGCATGCACCCTGGTCGTAGCACTTTCTTACCCGAAAACTCCTCTTTTCCCTGTCAAAGGCTATAACATTCCATCGTGAAGCCTCATTCCGTATCCGGTCAATATCAGTTTGAAAATGCTGAGTAAAAAGCATTCCATTTTCCATCCTCTGGTAGGCCTTTTGGGACCGGTCAACAAAGTAGTGAACACATCTAAAAAATGTCTCTTGCACTAACCCTGTGATTGGGAGTTTACGCACACCCTTGAGGACCCCATTTACGCACTCCACTATATTAGTGGTCATATGCCCATATCTCATGCCACCATCGTATGCTAATGACCATTTTTCCTTTGAAATTTGTACCATATATTCATATACCTCCTCATTAACTGTTCGGATCTCTTCAAGACGCCGATCAAACCTTTCTTGTTGGGGTTCATATGCTGAAAGCATAACATAATAATGTATTAAAATGGATAGTAAATTTTGTTAAAAAAAGAAAGTTTAGAAAACCATACCCAATTTGAGGATCGCCTTCTTTATGGCCTCATCTCTAAACTGCTTATGCACATTACTTGCAATATGTCTAATGCAATAACGGTGATAAGCATTCGGCTCAGTCCAAGAAACCCCATCACTACTCACGGCCTCTATAATCGCTCGATGACGATCAGATATCAGACACACGCCCTGTTTCTGCGTGACATGAACACGTACACATGCCAAGAACCAGCTCCAGCATTCAAAATTTTCTTTTTCAACAACAGCAAAAGCAAGTGGCAGAGGAGCGCGATTACCATCCTGTGTGGCAGCAATGAGTAGAACACCTGTATACTTTCCATAAAGGAATGTGCCATCTACCTGAATAAATTGTTTACAAAAGGGAAATGCAGCAATGCACGGTCTGAATGCCCAAAAAATCCTCTTGAACTTCACCTTTGACCGATCAACTAGATGATTTTGGGATACATACTCAACAGTGTCCAACTGATAAACAATCTGATTATTGAGAGACAACAATTCCATAAGCTGTGGCAACAACGCATAAGACTCATCCCAATCACCATACACTTTTACAATGGCTTTCTGTTTTGCATTCCAAGCTTTGTTGTATGATACCTTATAGTTATACAACTGTTGAATTCTTTCCTGAATAAGGGCAACAGGAACATCCTGACTTGTTCGTATCATCTCACAAATAACAGTAGATATAAACTCTGCATCAAGAGAAGAGTGATCTTGTGCCAAGCTGGGATGCAGACAAGTGTGTGGGCCTTCTAATTTGGTTATCTTCCAACATCCATAACATTTATCAAATACTGCTCTTAATCGAAATTTACATTCTGACCCATATTTTTCACAACGAATGAGATATTTGGTCTTCTTTGACTCATAAACCACAAATGTGAAATGTCGCTCAATGTGGTATTGCTTTATCACATTTTTCATTACCTGTTTAGTTTCGAACTCCTGCCCAACATATATGGCATTATCATTTGATGCAGGCATATTCCCTATAATGCCAGGGAATTCAGAAGCTGGTGTAATGACATCCCAATCAAAAAGTTGTTCACGAGACATTCCTCCAACTAAGGAACTCAAAACTGAAGGCTGATTACCACTAACTGGTGGATGTAGTGGATGTCTGTCTCTCAAAGGAACCTCAGAAGGTTCATTTCCAACCACATCATCTCCTGCTGACTCCCCAGATTCTTCTTCCTCAGATAAACTTTCTTGCACTATATCAGCACAGAAAGGGATGTCATCTACATTTCCTTCCAAATTTTGATGATCTTCCTCATTACATTCTTCCACAGGAGTCGAATGAGAAGGAGGCAATAAAGAAGACTGTTGTGAAGGACCAACTTCTATAGCGGTCACAAAGCATGGTTCTGTAGTAATCGATTGCACCACATCAATATCAGAAATGACAATAAATAATTCCATCAAACCATTAATACACTGTTGCCTGAATAACTGAGAAGCCTCCATCCAATCCTCATCATCGACTATAGGGTAGTCGCTGTGCCACATACGCTCAGGATATTGAAGATGTCGGTATCTAATTGAAGTGATTGTTTGTCCTCCACTCAATTTTAACCGACTATGAATCTTATTACGAACTGCATCCAATGTCATACAACCATGGAGATTTACCACTTTGACAGGTGGCACACTGTAGCTAAAACCCTGCTCGGTACAAATTACCTCACCGTTGCAATATATTTGAGCAGACATAATTACCTATTAAAAAAAATTTAAAAATATTATACACTACATTAAAATTTTAAATTATTTATTTTGGTTTTCAATAATTGATTATCTTGAGACTTTTTTATGTATTGATTTATCACTGTTAAGGTATAGTGATTGTGATTTTAGCACAAAAGCAAATTTAATATAATGTTTCATAAAGTTTGATTACTTATGAATATATAATCATGACTTGATCTTGAGACTTGCGATTAGTTTATCATTATCTGATAAACTAACCACAATTTATATGAGTAAACTCCTATCTCTATTATCAAATATTGCAGCGACCGCCAATCTCCTGTCAAATAGCAACGCCACCTCTCGAACGAGTTCTCAAATGCCTCTTCGTCGACACCTCTTCGGGGATGCCTCTTCGTCGACACCTCTTTGGGGCGTCAGTCTTTTATTTACAAATTTACTCACATGCATGTGAGGGGGTCTAGGGGTATGAAATACATAAATTAATTTAAACGGACACGCAGGTCCTTACACTTACTGAGAGATGACTCGCAGGTCATCAATACCGAAAAAATGCAATTATTACAAATTGAATAACAACATACACAAAATAAAACATGCAATTTCAATTATGCATGGTCGGTCGTCTCAAGATCAGTCATCACTCATACCGTGTTTTTTGGTATATTTATTATATTATCCGTATTATATAAAATCTATATTAAATACTACACCTATTTTACAAAAATTTAACTTCATGTGTATATATATATATATATATTTATATTTATTAAAAACATTAAATAAATTTTATTATAACTGATCTAATTGAGATTTACATAATAAAAACTTTTGTTATTTTAAATTTTATGAAATTGTAATGTTTTTTGGCCATTCTTCTACTTTTCAAAATATAAGTAAATATATTTTATACTTTATTGATTAAAAATATTATTACTAGTAAATAAAAGTAATTTAATTTACACTTACATCAAAACCATCCATTAAAATAAATTTCTCCAACATAAATTACTTTTTCTAAACATTAAAAAGTTTAGACATAACATAAAACATTCAATATTTAGACAACAGACATTCAAAAAATTAAATCATACGAACATTCAACATCAAGAAAATTAAATCATACAAAACATTTCATGCATAACATATGAAATAAATAAATCATACACACAATTACACATAAAAATGAAATAAATAAATACAATTAAACATACAAATGAAATAAATAAATACAATTAAACATACAAATTATTAAATAGAAATTTTACCTCAATAAAAGCAGCAAATATTTGTTGAGAAAGAATTTCTGCAGGGCTTCGCAACGAAAATCAGAGGAGAACAATGGATATTGGGGGGGGGGACCCCTCCTTTTATAACTTCTCTCGGCCAGATGCGTGAACGCCGTTCACGCATCCTTCAGCTCGTCCGCGAAGGATGCGTGAACGGCGTTCACGCATCCTTCGCCGCGGAGAGAAGCGTGAACGCCGTTCACGCATCTTTTCCCGCGCAAGGATGCGTGAACGACGTTCACGCTTCCTTCAGCTGGTCAGCAAAGGAAGCGTGAACGCCGTTCACGCATTACCGTCGGGGTCCGGGATGCGTGAACGCCGCCTGGACCCAATTTTAAAATTATCCGAACCCTAGCCCCTTTTAGCATATTTTAAATTTTTTAAAACCCAGAAAAAAAAATTACTCCTGGTTGGTCTTCCCCACCGAACAGGTGCACCAGGCCGCCTGTGCGGCCTTCCCCTTTTGAACCAGTGCATCAGGACCGGTTGACCCACACAGGTGGTTCCAAACAGCACTCGGCCCACTCCCTCCTTCACCTATCTCCCGCAGCGACTCCCTCCCCAACCCGCCTACAGTCCACCTCCGCACAGGTGAAGCAGAACGGCTCCACCCCGCGTGCACCTAGTTTTTCCATGCCCTCTATGCTCGTGCCGCCCCACTGGGTGACCTTCTGCATCACTTGCTGGCTTCCCTGGCACCTCGATCGTCACCCATTTGCCCATTTGAGCCCCCTCGCCCCCCGCCACCTTGTTTTCCTCCAGAAGTAGAAGGCGCAGGTGCCACCACCTGAACCTAGGCAGCCTGTCACACACCCCGTCTGGCGTTCTCCCTGCAGCAGCAGACCTGCTTCCCTCATCCCAGTGCCACCCCTGTGCGGACTGTCCCTGCTCGTAGAAATTGCATCAAACCCCACCAGGCCAGCATCCCTCCCTGAAGTGGCTCCCTTCCGCGCTCCATTCCTAGCCAGTCTCGCACCCGGTCTTACTGAAGTAGCGCACGAGGTCCAGCACACTCGTGGACCTATTCCCCTTGCTATAGTGGCGCCCGGTAACCTTCCTGGTCCGGCTAGTTCTCAGCGCTCCTGCCACAAATTCCTGCTACCCTAGACTGCTACATCGGGCTAGTGTCGATCCAGTCACCACTTTAGTCTTATCTCCATCGTCCTGGTATGTGCACGACCAGCACCCCGTAAAGCCACCACCAGCTATCCGCAGCCATTGACTTTCCTAGTTCGGGTGATCTGGGTGAGGTAACCTGTGAGTTGACCCAAAAGAGGCCCGAGTGGGTGTGTCCCTCCAAGAACGGGCTTGGCCAGACCGTCCCGGCCCATAACTCCCCTGCACGTGGTTTGTATCCCCAAGATTTGGCCAGCGCATTTGGTTCTTAAGAATTTTATGCTGTGTAATTAATTTAATTTGGGAGATAATTAAATTAATTAATTAAATTAATTTTTTGTTTTAAAATTAAATAAATGAATCAGGACAGAACGATGTTAAATTGTATTAAAAACAAGAGTGATGTTTTTAATTCAATTAAATTACATCAAGTTTAATTCATATTTTGCATTTAGTTTATATATGTGAGATAATAAGTATATTGTTCATGATTCGTCAACCTACCAATGAATGTCTGGTGCATTTCATTTAATTATTTATTTAATTTATTGATTTAATTATTGCATGTTGATTGTAATAATTATTTTAATTAAATAAATGACGTTTTTTGTGTCGTCTCAAAAGTTATTATATGTATAAGGGCTTCTGCGCCCATTCTCATAGTTGTAATTTTATACCACGAGACCCCCTTTCATACATGCGAGTACAATTGTATAATGACTGGAATAACAGTGACACACTTCATGCCAAGTGACGGTGACAAACCACACATAAGTTGGATGCATTGGATGAGCAGACATTGCTATTCAAGTTACAAGACAAACAATTAAAGGTACTTACCCCTAGGGTTTTGGTTGGTCTGTTATTCACTCAACGGATCAACTAATAGTACTGGCTCATGATCAGGTTTTCATTTAATTTTTTCATGGTTTATTATTTTTGTTCATGTGTAATTTTTTGTGCAATCACATAGCATAATAATAAAAAGAATGCATGATAAAATGAACATGTGACATGATGAAATTTCTATTTCTTGCATGGACAATTGTGAGTGTGATCACATAACATGTGCTTATAAAAAATAGAAAAGCATTTCTTTCATCACAATAAAAATAATATAACCATTAAAATATATATTATGTCATAAATGCCTTCCATCAATCAAATTTGGACAAAACCAGCTGTTTGAGATGTCGGTCATGCCATAGCTGAGGGTGCCTCTTACTACCGGGGAGTCCTTATAAGAATGATGGGTTGAATTAACTAATATTATAGCAAATGAATATCCATATCTATCTTGTTGTAATTTTAGAGGCAAGTTTTGAGTAAATCTTGTTCTGGTTATAAGATGTTGGGACTTCACTAAACAGATCAAGGAACCGCAAGCTAAAGCGGTCGGCTAGCCAACATCCCACCTATAACCTTCCAAGTAGTGGTGTAGCCATATCTTGTAGACTATGGTGGATGGTTCTGGGATCCTAGCCACTAGAATACTCAAGCGATAGAGTATTTCAATTTTAGCATAGAGGGTTCCTAGAATCCGATAAAATAGTGGGAGACATTAAACGATTTAAGTAATTAATCAATAATGTCAAAACTGGTAATCCAGATAAAAGGAACTCATCTACTAAAATTTATTTTTGTATAAAAATGGAAAGTTATACCACTAGTTCAAACTGCGAAAAATATTGCACAAATAAATTTCCACGCTGACATGAGTCTCCATGAATAGTACATGCGTGTACGCATAGTACTATGATACAGGAAACTGAAGGTATCCCTGTCCCCAAAACTGTTAACTTCCTTAAGAAGCTAGGGTGAAATTGCTCATAGGAGACTAATATACAAAGCATATGATAGTTATATCATTATTCTTTCATCAATGTTCAATGTCAGTTGCGGTCGCTACACCATGACATGAATTATATAACATGAAGTCTCATCTTTGGGATGTTTGCAAGGAGAAAGCGAAACAATGATATGAATAAGGGGATAGTTTACACCAGCATGTGTAAATTGAGTGATTGATCATGATATTTGAATGGATCCCTTTATCATTTCATTTTCACCACTTTACTCAAGTTTTTTTTATGTTATAAAATGAGCAAGTATTGAGTAAATGCTCAATTACCTATCTAGGTATTTTTAGCCAAGTGAATAAGAATAAAATATAATTAATTTTAAATTCTTATAGAGAATAAATTGAAAGAAAATGTGAAAAGGTCAATGTCATTTAATTCCAATGACATATTCACGACGTTCTTCAATAAATGAGGTATTAACAAAGGTTATTTGAATTGCATATTATAAAATAATACAATGAACGTTTAAAAGCAATAAACTGATTTAAAAAAGCAAGTTTCCACTTCTAAATAATGCATATTCATCAATGTAATGTTTCCTTTTACTACGTGGGTATTTAATACTATATGATTTTTACATATGGGTTTTTAAATATAGTTACTATGTAAGCATAGAAATATTACATGAAGTCAGGTGTATTCTCCATGTGGCTGTGAAAGGGTGATTCCTAGGCCAGTGGTGAGAAGTACACAACATCTTTAATTGCCAAGTGAAATATTCGCGTTGAACTATTTTTGAGTATAACCACAAACATTATTCTCTTGTGTCCTTGGAAACAAGGATACATTCTTTCAGGTTCTGGAATGAATGTTGTTTTTGGTAAACTCAATCACTAGTTCAGTAAAACATGAATCATAGGCAATAAGTGATGAATATAAATGTAATACTTATACCCTATTGTGATAAGATAGTTCGTTTTCAAGTAATACTAAAAGTACACGTCATGAATATACCATGTGTGGAATTTAGTCTCGGCACAATTAAATAATTTTGGTATTATCGACATTTTTAGTTTGGACAAATGAGCCTTTAGAAATAAAGGTATTTTACAAAGCTTTTGGAAATAGTTCAACCAGTAATCATAAACTATTCTAAGTATAAGCCAGAGGTATATATACTTAATAAGATTCTTTTAAGTAATTACATAATAACAAAGTGAAGTATATACATGGTCATAAGATATGAGTTGCTTCGGGTTGGGATACTGAAGAATATCTTGACCAAGAAATCATCAATCATGATAATGTAGCATGGAGTAATTACTAAATGGACATTACCTTATCGACATCCTGAAATTTATGTTAATCAGGAGGATTGATGATAAAGTCTTAAATATCAACATTGATCAACAAACATGTAGCATGGAGTAATTCCTAAACGCATATATTATACCTAAATATTTCGATGTAGGTAATATTAATGTTACAACTTGTAGAAAATTCTAATATATTTCATGAAATGATTTGCAAATAACGGTTATATCCCACAACCATATGTCAACTACAATGAAAAATGGATATCATGCAAGTCAAAATATGATGTAAATCCATTATGTCATAAAGAAATGTGTTTGGATGCAAATATTTTTTTTAGATACAAATAAACTTGGATCAAGATAAACACATTGTGCATCTAAGGTTCTTATCCTAATGATTGCTTAGGATATTACATAAACCCCTAAGATGGAAAATTTAGTAGTCAAGTAATAGACTACACATCTATATAAGGGTTAACATCTCTATTAGTGATAATAGGAGCTATATTGACTAGTGTTTTGTCAATTCTCATGATGTACTAATAGTTGGCATGATAACTAGTTCCACAAGCACATGTAGAACATAGTATGTTCCAGAGACACATACTATGTAGGAAGGATAAAACCATGGTGATGGTTTTTAAATTCACCACAGTCGGTGAACTATTATTCAATGTGAATAATATCTCCTATAAGTAAGCAGTGTATGGAAATTAGCTAAAATTGAAAAGACCAACTAAAATTCAATTAATGGATTCCATGTATCAAAATGAAAAGGGGCTTATTATTTTGAATTCTGTGGTGGGTATTCAAGTGAATTGATACATGGATGGTACAAGTGTTGTACCAATAAGGCTCGATTGGGTTCGATAAGTTGGTATGCCTAAATTTGTTAAAATTTTACTTATCAGAACTATTATCTATGATCAAATTGTTTAGAATAGGATGTCATGACCACCAATCATTGATGGTGTCTGTATGATGCAACCATAAAGGGATGTTCACGTCACATAATGCTAATAAAGGTTTTAAGTAAGTAAAAACCAGTTTAGGATTAAAGTATGCAATGTGATAATTGAATATACATTTGAAACAAATGATTTCCATGTGTCTATGAGAGGTTAGTGGGAGTGTTAATGTTTTCCAAGCAATGTATGTTTGACAACATCTGGAAAACAAATGGTATTATAGTTAGACAATGAGGAAATTTATTCTCCTATAATGGACATAAAGTAGCAACTGAAGTTCTAGCAAATAGGATCTACTAAGGAAGATCTGTAGGTTTATTGGTCCTAGACCATCATATATATAGTGACATTGTATTGAAAAATACATGTTGGAACAATTTCAGAGAAGAATTGTTGCCTATGTCATAGGGAATAATCTCACCATGTTGACATGTCCGTGACATGGGAAGAGATAAATGCAGTGAGTTGAAATCCATATGTTGGATCAATGAATTAATCACACATGCCATGATATGTACAAGAATTGATATTGCCAAGGTATACTGAGAAGATTTCAGTTATATCCAGAAGCACTACAAGGGATGTAGCCAGAACTATCTAATTGTACTTCGATAAGTACAAAAGATATGTACCTGGTAAGTGGAGAAGAAATGATACTAGTTTTTTTGGGATGCAAACTAGTCTTCCATAGATCAATTTGATCTACTATCACAGTTATTCTAAATACGATAAGTGTGTCAAGATCATATAAGCCAGTGGTAGCCATACCTACAAAAACCGAGTACGTTGCAGCTTCTAAGGCCACTTAGATGCAGATATGGAATAATCTATTTCAGTTCTTGGAATTTCACATGGTAAGAAAAGCATTATCATAATATAAATTATGATATTCTTACCAGCCAAGATGTCAAGTTATAATAGTGGACAAAAGGGATATACTCGGGATATCATCACTTGATTAGTTTTACTCACAGAGACAAGGTCGCAATAGTATAATTCCACATGGAGGAACAGTGACAGGTCTCATAGCTAAATCCATTACTCAGCAGAAACATGATGTTAATCATGTGAGTAGTTGAAATGTTTTGTCAGTAAGTTGTCTCTAGTGCAAGCGGCCGTGTTGAAATAGTGGGTGCCCTAGACCCAACTATTCAGTGCTTTTTATTACCATATCATGTATACAATAATCTATACATGATGTCATCTTAGTATTATAGTGTAGACTTTTCTGTGTCCACTATTGAAATGGAAATTTTCAAAGGTAAATTATCGTATCGAGAGGATGTAGTAGTTCCAAGGCTATAATGAGAACCTCAAGATACTGTGACATTAATCTTAAAAATATGTTCTTTGGTCTAGATACATCATACTGACTGGACACAAAATATGTTTGACGGTCAAGTGTTGGGGGATCATATGCAATGAGACTTCTTCTCATGAAGTTCGCACTTGGTGATCTCTAGTAGTGAGATCTTGAGGACTGACTCTCCAATAGGAACACCACATGTTTCAGGGGTCATTGGATGTTCCTATCTACAATCACATATAATGGTCTCCAGACATGAGATCATTACCAATATATGACATTTCATTTTTGTACTTTGATGCAAGATGAAAACCATGGAAATGAATCCATGATGAGGTAGTTTGTGTTGGGTGCTCCATTAGTGGCATAACATTGGTTGAATGGTCGAGAAATGATTTGTCTCTTCTGGGTTATGGAAGTAATATATCTCCGACCATGTTGATATGGATGATAGTACCTTTATAAGACCATGGATATGTTATTCAAGGGTAAATCATTCCACTTAAATCAACAAACTATAAAGCAGTAAAAGGGAGATGACGCGTGAGTAAATCCTGTTTTATGAGATATTATAGACAAAGAGATTATATTACACAGTGTGTGTTCGTAGGATGGTTGTAAATGATGTGACGATCCTTATTTCTTTAGGGGCCATGATGGGTTTCTATATCTAACTCTTGGTCATTGAATACTATTCACTATTGTTGAAATAAGGTCCTAGAGTGTCACACACAATAACATATTCAAAAATCTTCTCTATTCTGTTGAATAAGAGTTTTGGACATGGTGGCCCCCACCAAAGGGGTCCGGGATTTGTCCAAGAAAAAACGATCACTAATGAAATAAATAAACTCATATTATTCAAGTTTAGAATAATGAGTATTGATTTTTTTTATTAAATGTATTTATGAGTTTTAGTATATACATGAAAAAATATTAATTGACAAATATTAAATATATTCAAGGTTCAATTAATATTTATTAGAGCGATGAGTCAAGTTAATGACTCAATTATTATCTCTTAATGTATTTTAATATATTACAAGTAAATGATAATAATATTCACTACTCAGTTTAGTAGTACTAAAATGTTGTTGATAGTGCGTTAGGTATTCAGGGCCGCCGAGGCGGTACCAGATATTTTAATTAACCACTATAAATTGAAGAGGATGGGATTTTTCTAAGTACTATTCAAGGAGCATATCTCTTCTTTCCCCTCACATAATCTAGGGAGAGATTTTATGGATCCATGGATCATGGATCAAGCACTCTCTCAGGCATCGCTAGCGAAGCTATGCGATGATCGTTGGAGCGTCGAAGATATCGCCACAATTCCGCGCTGGCACCCAGATTATGATGAATGGTGCTCCTGAGGATTCCTTAAAGCGTGTGTGGATGATCTAGAGAAATTTGACTTTGGATTCTTTGAGCAGTGATTGCCAACAATGGGCAGACATCATGCACGACTTCATAAATAAATCAGCTATTTTTAGGAATTTTTTGTACTTAAAAGCCTTCACGTGAGATCCTCGGATTTTATCAGGCTTCCATTCACCGATGTAGACAATTTTAAATCAATCATTGGTGGAAAATTTTAAAAACCACCTTTTTGGGGCTTCCGCTACATTCCCGGTTCCAATACCCCGAACACCAGAGGCTGCCGACTAGCAGTGAGGGACTTGAGTATGATAGTGGGGAAACTATACCCTCGTTGGAAGAGTAACATAAGGGAAGTAAAATAGATATACAATAGCAGAAGTAGTAAAATCATGCAATAAGTAAACAGTGGAAGACTGAAGAAATAAACAAATAGAGCACACACATATATAAATGATGCAGGATACATATGTCTAAGAGAGCATCCAAACAAGTCACAATGCTGGAATACAATACTAAACTAATGTTAAAAAGAAAACAGATAAAATGGTCCACAACATCACAGGCCTCAGCATGGTCCCATACTCCCCATATCCACAAGAAATCATGTACCTGAATTAGAAGGGAACTTTCCCTTATCAATAAATGTAGTAATATAATCTATTTGGGCCCAAAAGAATGACCCAAACAGGGTGTGACACTAATCCGAGTAGGCAACCACCAAATGATCTGTGCCTAACAGTCGGTGAATATATATGGCAGGCAATAAAAAAATTGAAGTAGTAGACAAGGAAGTACACATAGTAACCATCCTACAAATTCAATTGAATTCATTTTCATATATCAAGTAAGTAGCTAATCAAAAGTAGGTAACCCTCTAGGAAGTACTCATAGTCTAACCCCTATGGTTAAACTAAACAAACACAAGTAACCCTTTGGGAAGTATACACAGTCTAACCCCTCTGGTTTAGCTTCAGCAAAGAATCTCTAAGGAAGTGATCACTATCAATTTCCCATTTATTATCTTATCGGTAACTAATAGGCACTAAGAGGAAGCACTCAATGTCGAATTCACCCTATGGCTCTCACCAAGGAACTATAGACACTCTGAGTGAGAACTTACATCCATCCCCCCTATGGTCTCGCAATGTAAGAGTCAAACAGACACTCTGGAGAAGCCATCAATGCCCATTCTCCCTATGGTCTCCTACACCAGGTTCTCACGGCCCTTTATAAGTCAATCGTGCACAATGATACATGGAATCCAAATTAAACCTGAAGAACAACTTGGATAAAAAATCTACAACATATCATATCATGTTAGATAATAATCACTCCATCCTAACAATACCTGGAATAGGAATCAAAGCAGCAGACTAAGAGGCAAAGCTAGAACAAATGGTCAAAAACAAGAAAACATGGAAAAAACATCCATAGAATGGAAAAGTCAACCCTATTCACAATAATTAACCTCTATCCAAACAAACTAGGCATAGTTGGTCATAACAGGGTTAAAACTATAACCACGCAATACCTTGTTCTTGGTTATTGGGCATTTTTTTTGCATAAAATTCAAAGACTATCAACAGAAAGGAACAAACCTCCTACCTTGGCATTGTATGGATGATATACGTGAACCTCAGGCCTTGAATCTCCCTAGAACATTAAGGATCTATAAAAACATTAAAAAAATTCAACTGAGGATAGCTTGTGAGATAGGAGAAATCAAGAGATTATGTTCAAGAATAAAGGATAACTCACCAATGCGATTCCAATACAATTAACGATGGTTAATTCAGAGAATGGGCGGTGAGATAGGGGATCAGAGAAGGTATATGGCCAAACAAACGCTCCTGGATTGGACAAATGAAGAGAAAAAGGGTTCTGTCAATTAGACATGACCCCGATCTATTTAAAGAAAAAAATAAAGTACACGGTGTGTATTTTGAAGGTACACGATGTGTACTTTCATTTTCTGGATTTTGCTTTAGGCGGTCTCTAGGTCACCACACACAACCATGTACTCCTCTGTTACATGGCCAGTACATGGTCACCCATGGAAACTGGGTACACAGTGTGTACGTAGAGTACATGGCGTGTATTCCTGAAATTTCCAAAAACTCCCTTTTTTTCAAAAACAACCAGAAAGGAAAAACATACCTGAAAAAAAGATTCAGGTTCTTACACATCAGTCTATAAAATGTTTTTAAACTATGAATATCTTCTAAAATCCCACATTATGTTATGGATAACCCTCTTTGTTCAATTCTAATTTTATGAAAATAATATGTTCTTCCCTTCTTTAAAATATCCTTCAATTATTTCATGAAATCTCCACCCAACTTGTTCATTTTTTTATTTATTCTATATATTTTTTCATTAGTTTTCTATATTTAAACTCCATGTTCAATACCTAAGTCCCTTTTTTAATTATTAAAGTCCAAAATAATTTAATTCCTTTGTCCATTAGAAACCATTATAACATCCCAGGTATTCAATTTATGTAAAATTTCCAAAGGAATTTGAAATTTCCATTTAGTGGATGGGGTATTTTCTAAAAATAGCTTCGGAATTTAAATCTATGATTTGGAAAAATTAAAATTTTCTTTTCTGATTTTTTTATGGACCAAGAGGTTTCTTGGGATTTTTGTTGATTTTTTAGAGCACTAGGATCCAAAAAACTATTTTTTAAGAGAAATTACAACGGGTGCATGGTTTGTTACAAATCGTGAAACCATTTAAGTGAAACCATGTGGCCCTAGAGGGGGTGGAACATGATTTTAAAAATCCTTATCCAAAAGATATATGGTTGTGCGAGACATATTTAGAAAAATTCAGAGTTTATTTTCATGATCTATGATTGGTTTGGAAAACTGTGTGCCTTGACCACATAGTTAGTCCCACTTAACTAATAGAACTCACGGTTAGCACTAACCATGCCGCCAAACCATGTAGAGTGTGGATCACGGGAAATGTGATCAATATGGTTGGTGAATGATTATGAAATTTTTTTAGACTAATTGTTAACCTCATTTAATGTGGAAAATGACTGATTTTACCCTCAAACCCTTAAAGGGTTTTCACCAGTTTTCCTCCCTCACTCTCTTAGGGAGTCCCCCACACAAGCACCTCTCTTCCTCCTCTTCCCATGGTGTATATTTATAATCTAATTTTCTAATCAAGCATCATTGGATGTGTTGGAATCATATAAGTGATTCTACAACTCCTCGCCCTTTATTATATTCCCTCTCTGTATAGAATTTTATCTCAATGCCAGATATTATGCCCAATTTTCAAGGAGTTTTTCAAATTCTTAAATTTCCCTCATTATAGGTTGAATAGAATCTTGGTAATGGATTAGTTAAGAATTTTAAGAATGAGGTAGGGGTATTGTGTTTTCCCCTTAAATTCTAGCATGTTTATAAACTGGGTCGTTGTCCCGCACACTAGAATGCTCAAGTGTTACATGTAAATCTAAATTTAATATTGTAAATGTTTTTCCTAAATTTATGTTTTCATTATGATTTTAAATTTAACCATTGGAGTTTATCCATGACAACTTTTACCACTCCATTTTTTGGTGTCACTTGTATGTCATGACTTATGATTTTTAGGTAATTTAATCACCCTTTACGGGTGATATTCTAAATGATTGATTTATAATGCTCAATATAATTCTTAATCACCTTTGAGGTGTGATGAATTAAATCTCATGTAATAGTTTTTTTAATTATATTAAATGATTTTGTATTTCAACCAAGATGTGTTTTGTAATAAAACCACCTAAGAGGGACACAATATTCTATAATAAAATGGGAAATTGAAATGGTGATATTTTGATGGTAGAGAACCTTGTTATGAAAATGAATATATTTACTAATACTTTATTTGTAATAAATGAAATTCATAAATACGTGGTCTTCAAAATTAAATTATTCTTGGATTATCTTTCTGTGATGAAATTGTAAAATAATGAATGAAATTAGTTGTGATACTGGAAATCGACATGGATGAAGCTAATGGTAGATGATTAGATACTAATATTTAACATGTTAAATATAATTAAAAAGTTATTTTACAAATAATGGTTTTTTCATTGTTAAATACCATGTATAGGATCATGGGTTGGTTTAATTACATTATTCCTTGAGCGATACAGAAGTTACATATTACATAATGTCTAGGATGAGCTCATAGGTTTTTTCAGATAATATGTACTATGAGTGATATTGGTTATATCATTATTAAATATCATGGATGGAATCATTGGTTACTTAAATATGTTACACCTTAAGTGATATTTCCATTTCCTTTTACGGAACCCCTTTGATGGCCTCATATTCTATATGATTTTCCTCACATTATAAACCATAATTGAGTTTCTTTTTACACAATTCCTTATAAGGGATCATAATGAAATTGAATTTTTTTAGTGATAGTTGGGTTTCCTCATTAATGATCACTATGGATGGGCTCATAGAATACACAAGATTATGTTACTCTTTGGGTGATACCTAGGTTCTTCATTATGGAACTCCTTTGATGGTAACATAAGAAAAATGGATAATATCCAAATTTTGTAATGCATATTACTAGATGTTTATCCTTATAATGATTACCATAACAAGACATATTATCTTGTTCCTTGGGTCCTTGACAAACTAATGGTCTTATGTTCAAATACTTGTTACTACCTAGAATTTCTTCATGGTTTAGATGCATTCATTCCTAAATGGCTTCGAATGTTTCCATTGATCCTACATCCATGTTATTTTCTCACCTTTACAACTATGTGGATTCCTTGGCCTTATGCCTTGGATCCTTTCTGGTTCACATATATCGTTGAATATATATATTTTTATATATGCATATATATAAATGATAGCATGTCAGAGATATTGTTTCTTAGGCTGAAGTTGATATGGTAATTTGGGTGTCCTTGAGGTACATGAGCCGACTTATTTCCAACTATTTATTTACTAATTTATTCATTATACTTTCACACTATTATATTTTATATTAATAGTCTTGATAGAATTAGACACCATTGGTGGTGGAATACTGAGTATATATCACACCTTTTTCAGAATGATATTAAACTAGAGTACCCAAATAGACCTCTTGGTTTCAGGTTCAGGATATTGGATTCATGCTTGTGATGTTACACTTGTAGAAGAAATCATAAGAGCACAAGAATGAGGAAAACTTTAGGATTATCATAGAGATAGACTATGGTATTTTGTTCTTTTCTATGTATATTATAATTCATTTCTTATTGTATGTCTCCCAGTTTTATATTATAGCATCACGTGGACATGCATTATTCTATACATGGATTTGGCTAGTATATTAATTTTTTATTTACTATCACTCATTATTGTCTTACACTACACTCTTTTTTTATTCATTCTTATATAGTGTTTTGTATTGATCCAAAGGGTATAATATCTCCCATGTACCATCATTATACTCTCATTTCTATTCAGTAGCTTGTATTATTTGGGGAGATATACTGGAGAGCATGTGACCAACTAAATCGTGACACCCTTTTAGTGGAACCCAAGTCAAGATATTAAAAGGTTGCATTAGAGACCTTATTTTTTTTGTCTTATTAATTTGGAATTTTATATAGAAGACTAGAAATGTGTAGTCACATGGTGAATAAACATGTCTGGGAGTGATCTACCCATGTAAGGAGGAAAGTCCAAGTGTCCTGGGATGGCATTCTTGTTCGTGCAGATCATTATTATGGTTGGTGAATCATGTAGTTTATATTTCTTAAAGACTTATGTGATTTGTCGATTTTTACCCTTGGCTCGATAGTTAATAAATTATGTTTTCATTCAACATTATAAGAACACATAAATTCACATACCATGCATATACTGTGTCGTGTGGGTGTATTGCATGACTTCCTGATACATATTGGATGTTCCTTGTGTATTTTAGTAGCATGATTATTTGAATACTATGTCTTAGTGAATATTTGGCATGATTTAATATATTGAATGCTTTTTGGATTTCTTATTTATATGTCTATATTCAGTAAGTCTATGTGATAGCATGACAGGATATGATTTTAATATAGGATTGGTTATTAAAGTTTCCACATAAAACTAATTGGTGTTTTCCCATATAGGTTTATGGTGAAAACATAACTAACTAATAATGTAACATCCCAGGTAAATAAAGAATAAAACATTTTCATATTTATTAATATTTATGAATTAAATATTAATTTTACTTTAAAGGGGTTTCTATGTTCGATAGCGTACCCGATACGCAACAAAGAGTTTCTTTGAAATCTTAAATTGCAAACTAGTAATAAAATAATATTATTTTAAATTATAGTTAACACGTAGCCGTTGTATTGGCGGGAATGAATATAAATAACTAAAATATGATTATATATGTTTGTAAAATGTTTTTAAATTTATCTAATGAAGGATAAAATCTTAAAATATGAAAAGAATTCAATTTTAGGCATATATACTCTAATTTTCACTAAAGGTCCACTTATCGCCTTTTGATAGAGAACCATCATTAAATATAGTTTTGGTCACTCTTATAAATTCTATTGGACCAAATAAAATTCTTATTTAGAATCGGGACATCGAAATTTACTTTGAGTAAATTTTTGGTATTTTTCCGATATAGTTCATTTTTTTAATGAATAGTGAAAAATGTTGTATTTTAATTCAAAAACTATTTTTAATCTAATTTATTAATATGATTATATTATCTTTTGAATTGGTTTTAAAGTTAAATTAGAATATATTTTTACCATTTAATCCAATAGTGGTCGTTGTAATTAATTTCACTTTGAAATAGGACTTAAACTAGTGTCAATCTTTTGATATATATTGTTTCATAAAAATACGCTATTTGTCATGACAGCGGGAATTAATTATTAAATTAATTAATGTAATTAATATGATTTGAATTTTTTAAAATAGAAATCATTTTTTAATTCATAATATCAAATATAGCTTAGGGTTAAGTTTTGGTATTTTTCTGAAAAACTTCAATTTTTGATGAATAGTGAAACCACTAAGTGGTACTTAAAAAACTGATTTTTTTTGTTTAAATGAAATTTTACCACCTCTGTGTTTTGAATTTAAAAAATCCGACATACATGATTGTCATTATGAAGTAAAATATGGTTCAATAGGATTAAATTAATTTTTGGTGAATAGTAACTTTTAAGTTTTTAATCACGATTAGAGGTAATTAGTGTAATTTAAGGTAAAAATAATGTTTTAATAATATGAAATGACCTTGACACATGTAATAACCCTATTTGATGTGTCATGTCCGACCAAGAAAATAAATGGGTCAACTTGGGGACCCCATGGAGTCACTTTGGTTGGAAAATGACATTAATAACTTTTTATTTAATGTTAAAATAAAAATGTCACAAACATGTGTTGTTTTACTAAAACAATTTTTAAATGAAGTTATACAAGTCATATTTTTGACTATAAATATTCATTAGAAATTTAAAAAGATTTCTTACATCATGATATTTTTTTTATAATTTTTAGAAATTAAATAAATTAAATTATTTATGACACCATGATGATGCATCGATTAACTCATTATTTAACGATTTAAATAAAATGAAAAGATAACATAAAATGTAAGATTTAAACTTGTCAAAAACCTATTGTATGGGTATATTTATAACTCTTATCACCTTATCCTCTAAATATATAATTTTGGGACCTTAAAATTCGAAAAATAATTTTATAATAAAGTAACCTTTTATAACTTTCCAAGAGTGCCCCTCCTCTCCTCTTATAAATGGCCTCCACCTCTACCAACTTACCCACACCTCTCAAGCCTTTGGATCAGACAACCCCTGCCTATTTTGTCTCTTAACATCCCTCTATTACTCCTAGAATCTTCACTTTTGGCAGAAGTCTTTCCAAGGAAGCCTTTCAACTAAAATCAGAAAGAGTTACCCGATTTAAAGGTAGTGTCTTCTATTGTGTTCTTATGTTTTATTTTTCTCCTCCAACCCCCTAAACTCTTTTTATTACTTTCTTTTGTAACAAAAACAGTATCTTAAATATAATAGGATTTTGTTATGAGAAGTATTATAGCTACTCCTACACACACCTTCGTCTAATGGTTAAAGAACATACTGTTTCTGTGGTTGGTGATTTTCTGCCTCACGAAACGATGATTGTTTAATATTGTTTTAACACCTTTCATGGTGGAAATTAAGATGTCACTCTATTTATATATGATATATATTATGTTTAAGTTTTCCTTATTCTTCTGTATTTTTCATTTGTGGCATTACTTTATGGTTTCTTTTTTGGGTAAACACGATAATTTCATTTTAGGAAGTGCGGACTACCACCCCCTCAAAGTGATTTGATTCATTAAAGCCATATGTGGGATGTATAAAGGATGGAGTTAATGTTATTATATATGATGTTATACTATAATTATAATGTAACTTTATATCATTATTATTTCACTCCATTAAATAAGAAATAGAAATGAAAGTAGCGTTCATGCGTACGTACTGCTTACCGTCTCCATGAACGGTGCATTTCATTTCTTACCTCTAAATGTTATGTACTATTATTAATACATGTATATGCTAGATATATATGATATATATGATATCCAAATCATGAATATCATTATGGATATAATAAACCTTTGACCACATGAACAACATGTAATTTTGAAAAGTCCATTTTTGACTTATGAACCAGATATCGACAAAACAAACATTATTAAATTAAATGATTACATAAAATTTATAACATGGAAATAAGTTATATAAAAGAAATAATAAACTTGAAAAAGGTTCTTAAGAAAGTAGAAATTAACTCTAGTGTATTATTCAGGAGATTAAAGAGCAATCGAGTCACGTCGGACATGAGGTAAGGGACTTCGTCTCAATCTGCTTTTATTAAGGCATATTTTGTTCTAATACAAGGCTTTCTTTTATACGGTGTATAAACCCCTTTTAATTTTAATACAAAAGGAATATTTCTCTATTAAGAATTTTACAAAATTACAAAAAGGAATGTTTCTTTTAACGTACGCGGTGACAACGACCTTTTCCTCCGCCGCGAGTATTATTTGGTCTTTGGCTTCCTCAACAAGACGTGATGTTTTTTTAAAATGAAATAAATACCATATACTCTTTTATGTATTTTGGAATTGAATAATGGTTTTTATAATGGACTTGTTATGTCAATATATTTAAGTGATATATTGTGTTTGAAATGTCGAAATGTTTTCTTTCCATTATTTTTGTTTTATGTCTTATAATTTTATAATGGTACTTGGACATTTGATGGGTGGTTACATGATAAACCATATGACGGGTGGTGCCGTGAATACTAGTATGGGTGGTTACGTTATAAACTCCAATGCATTGGGTATGGAAGTCAGCCGTATGGCTATTCCATTAAGTTATATGCGTGGAAGTCCACCGTATGGTTATTCCATTTAAGTATGTTTATGTCCCAAGTTACCTTTATATGTTATGTGTACTTTATATGGGTTTTATTGTAATATTTTGGTTACAAGAGGGTATGTAATAATCTTTTATTCAATGAATAGTATTTTTTGCTTCATAAAGGTGAAAATTATTATGTTGATAAAGTATTCATGGTTTACTTGTTGTTTTTAAAAACTAATAGTTATCCTTCTTTGTGTATCCCCTACTGAGCTTTTTATGCTCACCTGAAGTTTTTTTTGAATTTTTTTTCACAGGACATAATGTGGAATAGGGTCAAGGATGGGATCAAGGAAAATTCATGCTTTCTTAAACATGGAACTAGAAATGACCTTTTTTTAGAGTTCATGTTTTGAAAAAAAGGAAACTTTTTAGAAGTGTCTACTGTGTAATCTTTTGAGATTTAATAGTTATGATCTAATTCTCTAAAACTCTAAACTTGAAAAGATCCTCAATGAGAATTATTCATTTAATTCAATATTATGTAATGTTTAAGGTCGGGCCTTATAGTTGGTATCAGAGGCCAGTTTAGACAACTTTAGGAGTTAGAAAATTGTTAAATTTATAAATTAATTTTTGGTATGATTGAAATGATATAGAATTTACAGATTACCATGTCGCTTCACCTATGGTATTTCAGTGTTAAGAATGGTTTTTCATAGAGGAAACAGAGAAGATTTTTTGGGAAGGCATACTGAGGGAAATGACCTTCCAAATCAGTATACTGAGATGGTCAGAATCAGAATTGAGTAGTTTACTACAGTGATGACTCAGTCGAATCAGGTGATAAATGGTGGTTGTGTTATTGATGATATTTTGGTGTTTTAGAAAGTTAAAAAGGATTATTAAAGTCATTTAAGGGTGATATTACAAACCTTAAAAGAAAAGAAACCGTATGGAAAATTCAGCAAGTGTGAGTTTTGGTTACAAAAACTTTCTTTCCTTGGTCACATTGTTTCAAAAAATGGCATAACTGTTGATCCTACTAAAAAAGAGTTGTAGAAAAATGTCCAAGACCCTCAAATGTAATCGAGATCTGTAGTTTTCTTAGTTTAGAAAGTTACTACTGAAGTTTTATTGAAATTTTTTCACGGTTATCTAGTCCAATGACTAAGCTAACTCGGAAGGGTGTTAAGTTTATCTGGACAAAAGAATGTGATGATTGTTTTCAGGAGTTGAAAAGAAGATTGGTGAATGCTCTAGTTTTGACACTTCCTTACAGGAACAGTGAGTTTATTATCTATAGTGATGCTTCATTGAAGGGACTTGGTTATTTCCTTATGCAGAATGATCATGTAATTTCTTATGCTTCATGTCAGTTGAAAACTCATGAGTTTAATTACCCTACACATGATTTGGAATTAGCTTCTATTGTTTTTGCTCTAAAAATTTGAAAGCATCATTTGTATGGGGTAAAGTTTGAAATATATACTGATCACAAAAGTTTAAAGTATATATTCACTCAAAAATAATAGAACGTGAGACATAGGAGATGGCTGGAATTAATCAAGGATTACGATTGTACAATTCATTACCATCCGGGAAAAGCAAATAAAGTGGTTGATGCTTTGAGTCAAAAAAGTAATGCTTCATTAACCATGCTATGTTTGTAACGAGATCCTTTGGTTAAGGATTTGATGAACTTTTTCATTGAAGTTGTTGGTGCACGATGTTCTTCTGTTTTGTTTCAGGTATCAGCGAAATCTTCTCTATCAGACAGAATTAAGAAAGCACGGAAGCAAGACAGTGAGTTGCAGAAAAAGGTAGAGATGGTTCAGAAGGGTAAGTTACCTGAATTTAATATTGATAATGATTGTGTTTTGAGGTTTGGGAAGAGATTATGTGTGCCTGGTGATTTACAGTTGAAGAATGAGTTGTTATGTGAGGCTCATAGTTCCCTGTTTTCAGTTCATCCAGGAAGTACTAAGATGTACAAAGATCTGTGGGAGTATTACAAGTGGGATGAAATGAAAATAGATATTGTTGATTTTACTGTGAAGTGTTTAACTTGTCAGCAGGTTAAAGCAGAGCGGAAGTTACCGAAAGGGATGCTTCAGCCTTTACTAGTTCCAGAGTTGAAATGGGAAAATATATCCATGGACTTTGTTGTGGGATTACTGAAGACATCTCAAGGTAATAATGCAATCTGGGTTATTGTTGATCGCTTGAATAAATCTGCTCATTTTCTTCCTATTCAAGATACATTATCTATAGATCAACTTTCTCGATTGTATCTTAAAGAGATAGTCAGGTTCCATGGAGTTCCCCTATCCATTGTATCTGATCGTGATCCTAGGATTACTTATAACTTTTGGAAAAGCCTTCAAAAGTGGTTGGGTACTAAATTAAATTTTAGTACAGCTTTTCATCCTCAATCAGATGGGCAGTCAGAACGAACAATTCAGACTTTGGGGGATATGCTACGTGCTTGTTCGATGGATTATCAGGGAAGTTGGTACCAAAATCTTTCTTTGGTTGAATTTTCATATAATAACAGTTTTCATTCCAGTATACAGATGGCTCTGTTTGAATCATTATATGGTAAACAGTGTCGAACTCCAGCTTTTTGGGATAAAGTGGGTGAAAGGAAGCTCATAAGACCAGAATTGGTAGAAGAGATGGCAGAAAAAGTTTAGTTGATTCAGAAACACAAGAGAACAGCTTAGAGCAGGCAGAAGAGTTATGCGTATAACCATAGGAAGGATTTCTCTTTCGAGGTAGGTGATCATGTTTTTCTCAAAGTTTCACCGTGGAAAAGTGTGATGTGATTTGGTAAGAAAGGAAATTTGAGTCCAAGGTTCAGTGGACCATATGAAATTTTGGAGAAAGTTGGATCAGTTGCTTATCGAGTGGCTTTACCTCCAAGTTTATCTTAGGTACACAATGTTTTTCATGGTTCGATGTTGAGAAAGTATATTCCAGATCCATCTCATGTTTTGAGCCCAGAGGTAGTTCGGTTGGAAGAGAATCTCTCTTATGAAGAACAACCAGTCCATATTCTTGACCGAAGAGAGCAAGTGTTGTGAAATAAGGTAATTCAACAGGTAAAGGTTTTGTGGAAAAACCATATGGTTGAAGAGGCAACGTGGGAATCTGAAAATTCTACAAGGGATAAATACCCCCACTTATATTGATAAGTGAATAAAATTATGAGGACGCAATTCCCAAAAGGGGGGAAGGATGTAACATCCCAGGTAAATAAAGAATAAAACATTTTCATATTTATTAATATTTACGAATTAAATATTAATTTTACTTTTAAGGGGTTGCTATGTTCGATAGCGTACCTGATACGCAACAAAAAGTTTCTTTGAAATCTTACATTGCACACTAGTAATAAAATAATATTATTTTAAATGGTAGTTAACACGTAGCCGTTGTATTAGTGTGAATGAATAGAAATAACTAAAATATGATTATATATGTTTTTTAAATGTTTTTACATTTATCCAATAAAAGAGAAAGGCTTAAAATACGAAAAGAATTCAATTTCAGAAATATATACTCTAATTTTCACTAAAGGTCCACTTATCGCCTTTTGATGGCGAACCGTCATTAAATATATTTTGGTCACTCTTATACATTCTATTGGACTAAATAAAATTCTTCTTTAGAATCGGGACATCAAAATATACTTTGTGTAAATTTTTGGTATTTTTCCGATAAAGTTCATTTTTTAATGAATAGTGAAAAATGTTGTATTTTAATTCAAAACCTCTTTCAATCTAATTTATTAATATGATTAGATTATCTTTTGAATTTGTTTTAAAGTGAAATTAGAATATATTTTTACCATTTAATCCAATAGTGGTTGTTGGAATTAATTTCACGTTGAAATTGGACTTAAACTAGTGTCAATCTTTTGATATATATTGTTTCATAAAAATACGCTATTTGTCATGACAACGGGAATTAATTATTAAATTAATTAATGTAACTTATATGATTTGAATTTTGTAAAATAGACATCATTTTTGAATTCTAAATATCAAATATAGCATAGAATGAAGTTTTGGTATTTTTCTGAAAAACTTCAATTTTTGATGAATAGTGAAACCACTAAGTGGTACTTAAAAAACATATTTTTTTGTTTAAATAAAATTTTACCACCTCTGTGTTTTGAATTTAAAAAATATTACATACATGGTCTTTATTAATAAGTAAAATTTCGTTCAATGGGATTAAAATAATTTTTGGTGAATAGTAACTTTTAAGTTTTTAATCACGATTAGAGGTAATTAGTGTAATTTAAGGTAAAAATAATGTTTTAATAATATGAAATGACCTTGAAACATGTCCTACCCTTATTGGATGTTTCATGGCCGACCAATAAAATACATGGGTCAACTTGGGGACCCCATGGAGTCACTTTGGTAGGAAAATGACATTAATAACTTTTTATTTAATGTTAAAATAAAAATGTCACGAACATGTGTTGTTTTACTAAAACAATTTTTAAATGTGTTTATACAAGTCATATTTTTGAATATAAATATTCATTAGAAATATAAAAAGAATTCCTACATCATGATATTTTTTTATAATTTTTAGACATTAAATAAATTAAATTATTTATGACACCATGATGATGTAGCGATTACCTCATTATTTAACGATTTAAATAAAATGAAAAGATAATGTAAAATATAAGACCTACACTTGTCAAAAACCTATTGTATGGGTGGATTTAGAAATATTATCACCATATCCTTGAAATATATAATTTTGGGACCTTGGAATCCGAAAAATCATTTTATAATAAAGTAACCTTTTATTACTTTCCAAGAGTGCCCCTCATCTCCTCTTATAAAAGGTCCCCACCTCTACCACCTTACCCACACCTCTCAATCCTTTGGCTCGGCCAAACCCTACCCATTTTATCTCTCCACATCCCTCTATTACTTCTAGAAGCCTCACTTTGGGCATAAGTCTTTCCAAGTAATCCTTTGAGCTCAAATCAAAAAGAGTTACCCGATTTAAAGGTAGTGTCTTCTTTTGTGTTCTTATGTTTTATTTTGCTTCTCCAACCCCCTAAACTCTTTTTATTCCTTTATTTTGAAAAAAAAAGTATCTTTAATATACTAGGATGTTGTTATGAGAAGTATTAGAGCTACACCTACACACACCTTCATTTAATGGTTAAAGAACATACTGTTTTTGTGGTTGGTGATTTTCTACCTCACGAAACGATGATTGTTCAATCTTCTTTTAACACCTTTCATGGTGGACATTAAGATGTAACTCTATTTATATATGAAATATATTATGTTTTTGTTTTTCTTATATTTTTGTATTTTTCATTTGTGTCATTACTTTATGGTTTCCATTGTGTGTAAACACGATAATTTCATTTTAGGAAGTGTTGGACTACCGGCCCTCAAAGTGATTTGATTCGTTAATGCCATATGTGGGACATATAAAGGATGGAGTTAATGTTATTATATATGATGTTATACTGGAATTATAATATACCTTTATATCATCATGATTTCACTCCATTAAATAGGAAATAGAAATGAAAGTAGCGTTCATGCGTACGTACGGCTTACCGTCTCCATGAACGGTGCATTTCATTTCTTACCTCTAAATGTTATGTACTTTTATAAATAAATGTATATGCTGGATATATATGATATATATGATATACAAATCATGAATATAATTCTGTATATAATAAACCTTTGACCACATGAACAACATGTAATTGTGAGAAGTCCATTTTTGACTTATGAACCAGATATCGACAAAACGAACATTATTAACTTAAATGATTACATAACATTTATAACATGGAAATAAGTTATATAAAAGGAATATTAAACTTGAAAAATGTTCTTAAGAAAGTAAAAATTAACTCTAGTGTATTATTCATGAGATTAAAGAGCAATCGAGTCACGTCGGACATGAGGTAAGGGACTTCGTCTCAATCTCCTTTCATTGAGGCATATTTTGTTCAAATACACGGCTTTCTTTTATACAGTGTATAAAACCCTTTGACTTTTAATAGAAAAGGAATCTTTTTCTATGAAGCGTTTTAAAAAACAACAAAAAGAAATGTTTCTTTTAACGTACGTGGTGACAATGAAATTTTCCGCCGCCGCAAGTATTATTTGGTCTTCGGCTTCCTCAATAAGCCGTGATGTTTTTTTAAAATGAAATAAATACCATATACTCTTTTATGTATTTTGGTATTGAAAAATAGTTTTTGTAATGGATTTTTTATGTTAATATATTTATGTGATATATTGTGTTTGAAATGTGGAATTGTTTTCTTTCCATTATTTTTGTATTATGTCTTATGATTTTATAATGGTACTTGGAAATTTGACAGGTGGTTACGTGATAAACCATATGACGGGTGGTGCCGTGAATTCTAGGATGGGTGGTTATGTTATAACTTATAATGCATTGGATATGGAAGTCAGCCGTATGGCTATTCCATAAAGTGATATGTGTGGAAGTTGACCGTATGGTTATTCCATTTAAGTATGTTTATGTCCCAAGTTACCTTTATATGTTATGTGTACTTTATATGGGTTTTATGGTAATCTTTTGGTTACAAAAGGGTAAGTAATGATCCTTTATTCAATGAAGAGTATTTTATTCTTCATAAAGGTGAAAAGTATTACTTTCATAAAGTATTCATGGTTTACTTGTTGTTTTCAAAAACTAACAGTTATCCATCTTTGTGTATCCCTTACTAAGCTTTTTTATGCTCACCCCAAGTTTTTATGAAATGTTTTTCACAAGTCATAATGTGGAATAGGGTCAAAGATGGGATCAAGGAAAAGTCATGATTTCTTAAACATGGAACTAGAAATTTCCTTTTTTTTAGAGTTCATGTTTTGAAAAAAGGAAACTTTGTAGATGTGTCTATAGTGTAATCTTTTGAGATGTAATAGTTATGATCTAATTCTCTAAAACTCTAAACCTGAAAAGATCCTCAATGGGAATTATTCATTTAATTCAATATTATGTAATGTTTAAGACTGGGGCCTTATAAATAATGAAACATTTGAGCCCTGAACTATTGGTTTCATAGGCTTAAACCTTAATGGTGTCAATTAAATAGGATCCAATAGTCTAATTTATAAAGGGTATGAGCCTTTATTACTTAGATAATGGTAACCAATATAATTCAACCATTATAAATTTGACTGGTTATACTCTAAAAACCATGGTAAAAACCAAGATATAGCTACTTGAATTCCAACTCTAACTTATAATGGTAAGTAACATTATAACATCAAAATCTTAATTTTTGGAACTCCTGTTTTAATGATAACAAATCATTTTTATTATATTTTCCAAGGTTTTACTATTTTATGAAATATTTTTATAATAAAGGAATTTTGGTGAAAATTTGGAAAAGTGTTCAAAAGACCTACCGCCATATATGAATAACCACTAAAAATGATTCAACAATAGAATTTACCTACTATCAGAAAAAATTCACTGCCAGAACTGACTCACCACTGAGAATGAGTCACCTCTAGAATTTACCTACTAAAAAAATAGTCACTATAAGAATTGACTCACCATTGAAATGATTCACCATTGGGAATGATTTACCACTGAAGATAGCATATCATTAGATGAGTCATCATTTAGCATGACCTAATACTAGGTGACCTACCACAATTCTGAATTACTGTTGGCCGGAATCACCACCGGACATGAGCCACCATCTCTATTATAGGATATTTGAATTAAATGATCCCAAAAAATATATTACGAAATTTAATGAAAATTATTAATTTATTATTAAATTACTAACTATTTTATAGAACATTAAAGCATGTTTCATGTCTTAGTACAAGGATGTAGAGGATCATAATGATTTTTCTTTAAATGGACTCTCCTTCCTACTATGATATATGTCTGAAAATACTCACTCATGTGTGAAATTTCAAGTCTCCTGGTCTACAAGAAACATATAAACTATGAATAAAATAAGGATCATTTTGAGAGAGATTTAAACATATAATTCTTACCCAAATTTTGAATATGAAAGAGTAGTGCTTAAATAATATAGGAATCCTCTCTAAAGTTAGAAAAAAGAGAGCTTTCAACTCTATATTTTAATATGATTTTCCAAAAAAATATATTGATCTCCTCTCTGAGCTACATCCGAGGACACTCAAGATTTCATATCACTTTAGACCGATCAACACTATTTTCTCTACATCTTTATACTTTCTCTTTTTGTTTTATTTATTTATTTTTAACTAATGTGTTTTTCCTTATTTATCGACGCACATTATCTCTTATTATATAACTTGAAGAAACAATATATATTCTTCTCTCTATTTGCATCTGTATAACCACAATTTTTTTGGAAGAGGTCCTTGTGTTTCCTGTGTTTTTTTCTTCACATGGTTATTATGGAATAGTTCTATGAATGACCTGGATAGCTATTTATCTATTGTATATTTCCCTAATCCATGTTTTGGATCATGATTATATTTATATAATATTATTAGTATCTGGTTATTTCCTTGTGGTGTAAATTTTGTTTTAGCTTGAGACTGAATCGTTTGTTTTATTCTACTGTGTGCCTTTATATTTTATTTTTATCTTTAAAATTTTAAAATTATTTTTCTTAAACTGTGGAAAAAAATCTACTTTTATATTTAATCATAAAAAGTGTTTGTAAAAGTATTTTATTGTGTAAATTTATCTCAAAAGTTAGAATAATATTCATTTTTTTAAACTATGCACTTATCAATCTTTGAAGAATATTTGAAAAGATCAAAAAAATATTAAACTAATATTTTGATTAACTAGGATATTTTATTTTAAATTTTATAATTTTATTTATACATTTTTTAATATAAATTTTTATTGGTATCTCAATCAACCCCTCTTGTGTTACTCAATCTAACCAACATTTGGTATTAATGTATTTTGAAAATAATTTCAACTTTAATTTTAGTTTTTTTTATAGATATTAAATTTATATTAGTTATAAATTTATTTCCTTAAATAGATAATAATAAATAAGGTTATATTACCAATATAACACATTTATTTAATGGAAATATCTATTATCAAAGGAAAATAAGGATGAAAATTTACATTAAATGTATGGTATTTGAAGAATGGTCTAGTATAGAAGATAAATATAAATTACCTAAGACTACTAGAAAGGAATTCTATGATGCTTCTAAACATGATAAAGATAAAAATAAATCAATGAATGATCATTATTATGATTTAGGATATGGATAGTTTCATAGGATATCAGCTATTAAAACTGCATATTAAATTTGAGATACATTAACTATTTATCATGAAGGAACGACTAATTTCATCTAAATGAGATTAAATACTTATATAATAAAATATAATACAAATAAAATGAAACCTAATGAACTTATTTATTACATGTATCTCATGTTCTATGGGATAGAAAATATGATTTATTCCTTTGAAAATCTCGTTTTAGACAATGACCAAATCAGGCAACTGTTGAGGTGTCTTCCCGAAAGATGGAGGGAAAATCAGTTTTAGTAAGAGAATCTTCTGAATGATTAAACTACCATTCAAGGAATAGATTGGAAATATAATTATGTATGAGGAAGAGCTTAATGTTAACCATAAATAAGTTGATTATACTAAAATTAAATTTTTATCCTTCAAAACTACTTCATCAAAACATAAGGAAAAACTTCAAGCTAAAACCTCCAGAGATGAGGAATCACTAGATGATAGTGATGAGAATATGACCCATTTATACAAAAGTATGAAGAAATTGTATAAGAAGAAATGGTTCATAAGGAAATAGAACTGTAAGGGAAAGTATGAAAATAGAGGGAATTGGATGAAATACTGGAAAAGAGATGATAATTCAAATGATATTGCATGTTATGCATATAAAAGAAAAGGACATGTTAAGGATTTTTACCCCAAGTTAAAATAAAAAATGAAGTATGATAAAAGAGAAAAAGATATAAGAATGCAACTAAATTATCCTAGAGTGTTTTTGAAGATATCTCCAGTGAATCAGACTCAACTCATAAAGAAAATCCTGATAGAGAAACTATTTGCATCATGACAAACAAATCTAAGGTACCTACAATCTCTACTATACATAATTCATATAATTCTGGAGATGAACATAATGATAAAAATATAAAAAATTTGGATAAAGTTTTAATACTTTAACATGATAAGAGACACTTATAATAAAATTAAAGATACATATAAACTTTTAAAAATAGCATTCATTTTTTTTCTAGTGTTAAAATTTATCTTGGTGTAGAAAAAGAGAAAAATGATCAACTATAAAAGGAAAATAAAGAACTAAAAATATCTAATGAGTAGTTTAAAAAGACTTAGAGTGGTTCTCTAATGGAAGATAAACTCTCACTCAAATACTAGGAAAAAAATTACACCAAAGTACATCACTGGCCTTGGTTATCCACATGGACAGAGAAGAATTTTCAAGATCACTTTTATTACTAAATCAAGTTTTGGAAAACCTAGTACTAATTATTATTAATGTGGACCAAATGAAGTTTCTATTTCCCATATGTTAAAATCTACTTATAGGAAACCCATTAAGTAAATATGGGATCCTAATGCTCTAATTATAGACTTCTTTGGACCCAGGAATATTTGGCTACCAAAAATCATTTTTGGAATAATTTTTTTTATAGGGAACCTGATTTAAGAGCTCTAGTAAAAGTCTATTGTTCATGGATAGAGGGTATTATAGAAATATGACTAGTGATTACTCAAGGTTAACCAATTTGATAAAGGTTAATAGCAGACATGTAAAAATATGTGATGGTGCTAAAGAGAAAATCATCGTCCTTTTCTAGATTAGTAACTCTAACTTTATTTTAATTTCTTAAGTTTTGTTTTTTGATGAATTAAAATAAAATCTTCTTATCATGTCATTAGATATGTGATGATTATTTTTATGTAAAATTTGAAAATAATGTTTGTAATGTTTTTTATAATAAAAATACATTTTTTAATGGATATTGGAAATGAAAATGTTTATGATGTTAACATAGATTATTTAATTTCTAAAAATGTTTATTATCTATGTTCATTGTCTTAAAGAATAATGGCTTTAGAATAGGATACTATACCGCTACATTATTTACACACTAAGGAGGATTACTAAGAAAGGGTTAGTTAAATATCTACCTAAAATTGAATTCCCAAATGAAAAATCGTGTAACCCCTAGGAAAAAGGGAAACATGAAAAAATATCATTCAAATCAAATAAATATGTTTCAAATTCTCAACCCCTAGAACTAGTTCAAATAGGCTTGTTTATACCATCAACATTATCGAGTTTAAATGGGAAACACTATGTCTATGTACTTATAGTTGACATGGGAATAATTTTTAACCCAAAAAAATTGAAGCCTTCTCTTACATTACCAAGTATTTGAGATTTGTAGAAAACATTATTAGACTTTGGACTAAGACCATAAGAATTCATTATCATCTCGAGTTTGAAAATAAAGATTTTGAAACATTTTTTCTCACAAAATGGGTATAATCACAACTTTATTGATCCTTAAATGTTATATATGTTGGGGAGGGGTAGTTCTAGTATAGTTTGGTTGGGCCTTTAGGTCATGTACTGAGAATTTTTCCTTTGGGACTTTAGCTCTTGTACTGGGCCTTGTGCCTCTAGTCCTATGAGTCATGTAAGTTTTTACTCTTAACCCAATTTAAAATGGGGTATTAAAAAATAAATAAACTTTCAAGACCTTCAGGCCATTTAGGAATGATATTTCTAAGATAATGCTTAATTAATATAAATTACCAGTCTACTTTTTGGTAGATGTTGTGAATGTATCATGTTATATAATAAATAGAGTCTTAATTGAACCTATTTTAAAGAAAACACCTAATGAAATATGGATTAATAGAAAGAATAAGTTTAATTAATTTAGTGTTTTTTAAAAGTATTTATTCTTAACACTAAGGATAATATTGAACTTTTTCCCTCTAATTGAGATGAAGGAATTTTTCATGGTTATTCAACTACTAGTAAATCCTATTGAGTGTTTAACAAAATAACTAAGACTGGGGATGAGTTAGATCCACATGATCCTAAAACCCATTTAGAAAACCATAAGGATGATTTTTCAAATATAGAAATAAATTCCAAAACCACTAACACAGGTGTAAAACATACAGAAAAATCATCTAGTTCTTAAGAACTTCCTGAACATGAACCTGAACCTATAGATAACCATGTGCTAACCAGAACTTATTTTCCTAGAGTCGTTAGAAATCTTAAATACCACCCTCTGAATTTTGTAGTAAGTAACCTAGAAAGAGGTATACGGACTAGAGATTCTCTTAGAAATCAAGTTGAATATAATGAATTCTTTTCATAACTTGAACAAATGAACATAACTGATGTAATTAATGATAAATCATGGTTAGTGGATGTGAAATAATAACTTAACCAATTTAAATTAAATAATGTTTTGGAAGTTTTTGATAGAACTAAAGATACCATAAATATTAGAACTAAATGGATATTTAGAAACACAATTGATGAATCTCAACCCTTAGTAAGAAATAAGGATAAATTAGTTTCACGAGTTAATAGTCAAGAAGAAGGTATGTACTATGAGGAAACCTTTTCACTTGTAGCCAAAATTGAATCCATTTGAATACTACTTTCCTTTAGAGAACATTTGTTTTTCAAACTATATCAAATGGATGTCAAAATTACATTCATGAATGGTTATATACGTGATGATTCATTTTTTGAACAACCCTTTGGTTTTTGAAATAATCATTTTAAAAATAATGTTTCAAAATTAACAAAACCATTTTATGGTTTAAAACAAGAACCTGGAGCTTGTTATGATAGAATCATCTCTTTTTTAATTTCAAATGGATTTTCAAAAGTTATAATTGATCCTACTATTTTTATAAAAATAATTTAAAAAGATGTTTTATTTGTTCAATATTATATAGATGATATTACATTTGGATATTCTAAAAATCTTTGTGTACTAATTTTTAGAAGATAATAAAAAATTAATTTAAATTGAGTTTACTGGGTGAACTGAAATTCTTTCTTGGTTTTCAATTTTTTTTAAAATAATGAGGGAATTAATTTAAATCAATGTAAATAAACCAAATACCCTTTAAAATGTTTTGGTTGGGATAACACTAAAAGTAGTGACACTTCTATGAGTACCACTTGTAATATGGATCTTGATGATGTTGGGAAGCCAATTGGTCAAAACAGTTATAAAGTTATGATTGGAATTAATCTCTAATTAACTTCTAGTTAGCGTGACATTATGTTTAATGTTTGTATGTGTGATATTTTTCATGAAAATACAAAAGAGTCACATTTACTTATTATTAAAAGGATTTTCAAATACCTCAAATATACAAAAAAATTAAGATTGTTTTATCCTAAAGGACAATCATTTGACTTATTTAGTTATTCATTTGAGGATTTTGGTTGTCTAATGTTAGATATACAAATAACCTATAGAACATTAAACATTTTTGGAAAGTAGTTTTTTCATTGTGCAGTAAAAACAATTTGCATTGTATACTACTGAATTTGAATACATAGTTTGAGGTATCTGTTATGCTCAAATTTTATTGATGAAACAAACTATAATAGACTTTGAATATCAATTTATACATGTCCCTATAAATTATGACAACACATGTGTGATAAATATCTCTAAAAAAATGTATCTCGCTCTATAAAAAAACATATTGATGCAAGACATAACTATTTGAGAGTCCATTTTTAAAAGGGTGATATAAATCATGGATATATTAGAACTGAACATCAGTTTGTTGATATTTTAACCAATCCATTGAATTATGAGAGATTAAATTACATCAAAAATGAATTAGGAATAACAAATTTTGGGTAGACTATAATTATAGGTACCTACCATTTTAAATTTCCCAACATTGTAAATTTTCCATTGTTGGAGATTAAAACTATTAGAAATTACCCACTATTGGAAATTATCAACCATTAGAAATTAACCACCATTGGAAATTACCAACCATTGGAAATTACCCATTATTGGATGACCCACTATTGGATGATCCTCTATTAGAATTAAGCCGTAATTGATAATTTGTCTTTCTAGGTTAATTATTTATTTCATTATTATTGAAATGTTATATTTTGTTTTTCAATTTTCAAATCCCTAAATGATATATATTATACCCTTAGTCTAATTTAGAATCTCTCTAACTCCAGCCTATTAACTATAAAACCTTCTCTAAGACCCTTTCTCTTCTGACTATTAGCCTTACCTCGACCTCCCCTGTTTCTTCCATCTCCATTGAAATGGTTAGAGGGAAGAAAGATGCTATATATTCTCACAATGATCTACGTCCTTTGAAGAATAAAATAGGATAGTTGATCCAAACAATTTTAAATTTTCAAAACCCATGAATTTCAGATTTAATAGTTATACTTGAGAAGGAAGTAAATGATATGTGGTTGATATCAAGCAGATCATTGGTGTTGAATACGATTGAATACCAAGGAAAGGTAGAGTGGTTCTATATTAATGAAAGGTCATTTTATCATAGGTTAGTGAATTAGTTTTATCAAAGTGTTAATTTTATCTTTGAGGAAGATAAAGACTCAGTTTGAAGAAATAAAAATGGATAGGATGTTCTGTTCTCTTTAAATCAATGGGTGTAATGTCTTAAATAACATCATTAAGTAGTTTTAAGTGATTATAAAGGATCAATTATCCATAATAGTGATTTTTCGTATATGAAAATGTTTTGGTAGAGCTTATAAAATATGTGACCCTAATAATACCATCTTTAACCATGTTATATGGTAATTTTTTTCTATTCAAAATCATAATATACATGTTATGATTGATAAAATATGACTTTTTTACAATGAGATATCAAGATGTATACCTTTTCAACATTAAGAAAAGAGGAGAAAATCAACCTTTGTAGTTTTTTGATGGTTTATATGATATTTATGTGCACAAAATATTCTAGATCTAATTTTATTTTTTCTCCAAAGTTCATTTTGGTCATTCTAGAGGCCAAGGGTTTGGGTGATGGGGAAGAAGACACATTGGTGATGTGTGGTGGATTTTTTTTACTAAAGTTAATTGAAAAATGAGGAAGATTAATTTAAACCCATGGATGAGAATGAAGGTTTTTGATGCTGATAAGATTTATGAGGTGTTCAATCCTATTGATCATTCTTTCATATCAAAAGATCTTGTTGATTGGGGCATAGAATCAGATTATTTTGTAGTGAATTAAAATGAATAATAGGAAGAAGAGGATTCCCTTTCTCCTAGTGATGAGGAAGAGTTCCTAGTTGAGGAGGGTATTTCCCCAGAAATTACAATGAGTCCATTATTTACATTTGTTCTAGCTAGTCTTTATAGATCTCTACTAGTTAGAGAGACTCTATGGAGTGATGGAAGTGAAGAATATAAAACAAAAGAATTAGGAGAAGAACAATATAAAAGTTCTTCTTCCAAATCATTAAACGATGTTATAGATGTATCTATAGAAGAATATGATAGAAGTGATGGAGATGGTAATGTTAACAAAGTTGGTGATGGAAATGGAAGTGAAGATAGAGATGATTCAAATCATGATAAGATGGATGATAATGAGATGACTCAAGAATATTTTTTTTCTCAATGATTTTCTATTTCTTCTTGGTCTGAGAAAAGACCAAGTCTTATTCAAGATGTTGATAAAGCTTCTAATGATGTGTTGGGGACATCTGTTGATGGGGAGGAATCCCTGGGACTTGATAGTCGTAGAGTTTACCATGCTAATGGAGAACCTGTTGAACATTCATTTGGGTATTTTATCAGGTTAGGTTTCATATCTATGGATGAATGGGATAGATTCCTAGGTTTTATTTGACTTGGATGGGAGTATTATGATTATGATGCTGATGCTGATGAGATCCTTCCACCAATTAATGGCGGAATTGTAGCCCCAATTTGAATGGATTGAAACCCTAAGGGGTCTATTCTTGAGAAAATTGATGTTATATGAGTTCTTCATAGGATTCTGTCAGATATTCCTACCAGATACGAGCTAGTAGAGTCTAGTAATTAAAGAGTTATTCTGCCTCTACCTACTATTCCTCATGTGGATTTTGATAGTTTTTCTAGATATAACTTGTATTCTTTTAGAGAAAGGATTCTTTCTGAATTTGATGGGATTATAAGGAATCAACCACCTTTAGTCACAAATCTTAGTTAAAGAGATGTTAGATACTTGTTTAATCTTGTGATTCTCTACATTCATCCAAATATGTATCACAAAATTTATGAGGTTTATAAAAAAATAGGCCTCATTCTAATGCGTCTGAGACCCTAAGGTCTATAGTGGATGTGATATGAACTTATTTTTCTTCCAGTATAGATTATTTTTTGGGGAGATTGACAAATATTCCTTCTATATCTTATTCTTCTAGTTCACCACCTTCATTGGATATTTATTTGATTAGATTTGTCATCAATAAATAACTTTAGGTTGTTTCAAGAGATGTTACTAATATACCTCAGGAGAGTCTAAGGGAGATTATATAAAATAGTGTTCAAGTTTATAAGATAGCTAGGGAATGTATGATTGATATTATAAATGATACATAAACCACAAAAAATTCAAATAAGTATTATCTTTCTCGTATTACCTGAAGCATGAGTTTCACTCACATTTCAAGTTTCTTATAGAGATCCTCTAGATGCCTCTAGTTTCTCATGCCTTCAAGGAGTAGGTTAATCAGCTAAAAGTAATGAATTTAGTGATTAAGATTATTATAAAAGATAAAAAATGATTTTTTTAGTTCCATGGAGTGGAGAATAAATATCAACTTGGACTTAATCAATCTAAAAAAACATTTCCCTGTCATTTATTTTCTTGATAAAAAGCCAGAGGCTATGGTATAAAAAAGAATGAGAACTACGGAGGCCTAAAATAATGAATACCTAGTGTGTCCCAAAAGATAATTACCATCCATTTAGGGGGAAAGGAACCCAATACAATGAATTAGGTAAGAGACTCATCGAGAGGGTCCTTGGATTATAGAAAGTCCTCTACTTTATTCCCATTGTTTTGAGTTTGAAGAATCATGATTTGATTTTTGGTAAGCATCATGATCTTGCAAACATAGTAGGAGATAGTACATGGGGTATAAATTATTCCACAAATGGCATTGAAAATAATTTTTGAGTCATACTTAGCTGCATCAAGGATAATATTGTATTGAATACATAGATCAAGGCCTATGATCATCACCTTCACTTATTAATGAAATTAGCCTATATTACCATAATAATTAGTGTGAAACAAAATAATATACCCCCTATTATCCCACACTAAACAACCACCTTGCATGATCCTAATTCTAAAAGAACTGCATGTATTCAGTTTATTCCCATACATATTCAGTCCTTAGAAAATCCAGTAACACTGAGATATAGGAGGAGAAGGAGGTGGGGAACTAGTTTTCAAGAGGAACCTTAGTGGTGGATATTCACACTATATTTTAATGAGAAAACAGTGTTCAATGAGTAGACTATTGATTTTATATATGAGGTCTAGTGATGAATAAGAAATAATATTGTACCTAGATATATTTCTATCCTTCTATATAAACCATCACCCCATAGAAAAAATAACAACCCTCTTCTTCTTCTTGATATTATTATTCTCCATTCCTTAGAACTATTTGATGAAGAATGTGACAACCATCGATGGTTATTATCTAAGACCAGTGAACTCTTAGAAATGTTCCTATATTGTGTGGGCCCAATTACTATCAAAAATAGTTTTGTAGGAGACTCTTCAAAAAAAATCTCACATCAATTGCACCAAGAGGCAAGGTAGATTCTAATACATTTAACAAGATCTATTGTGGGGAGAGAATTATTCCGAATGCGATAGACCAAAAATTTTATCTTCACAAGGATTTCCTTGCACCATAATAATTATTCCCATGTATCCATATATATATGATTTTATAAAATAAAATGGTAGTCTCTCCTAGAAAAATATATGAAATGGATCTTGAAAAAATATATTTATCGGGTTTGGGTGATTACTCATTGAGATCGAGAAGCCTATGTTAATCCTTATTCACGACGGTGTGGATAAAGCTCGAGAACTCTATATCATTCATGATTGTCATGTTGGATACTGGGAATTGGGGAAATATGATAATGGAGGCATCCCTATTTTAAAACCATAATTTTATATCGCCCCTTATAAATATCCACCTAGAATGGTGTTGTAGTGCCAAAAAATAAAGGTGAATTTCATTCCATAATGGAAAAGAGTTACTTTGTGGGATATCACTAATATTTCCATATTTGTATTTTATTATTTTTTCCTATAATTTTTTTCCATCAATAACCTCCCATGAAATATTAACAAGCAATCCACTAACTACTTATTAAACACTTTGAACATTAATATAGACTTCTAGCATCGAACGATCCATCCTGGACCATGAATCCCAATGTTTCTTCCAATATAGATTGATGTCTCAAATAAAATATGCTAACAAAAAATTCAATACCAGATATGATAGATTTGTAAGCTAATACAACATAAAGGATTTGAAGAGGAATCAAATAGATCATATATTTTACTAGAGATATGTGAATACTAAATGATAGATAGTGGTTCTTTCAGTTGAGGATCCTTATAGGGGTCTTTTCCACCACTCTGTTGATGTGGTGAATGAAAATCTTGTTTCAAGATAAGGTAGATCCAAGATACTATCTTGGGATGATCATTATACTGATACCCAATAATCTTTATATATTACAATCCCTTCTATCAGAACATCCTGAAGCAATGAAGAAACTAGTCTCGGTCTTATAGATAGGATGGACACTCCACTAACAGTAATATTATAGAGTCTTGTTAATAACATCAATGAATCTTGTGATTCCATTTAAGAAAATTATGGTATCATCTACATACAAATGATGTGGAAAACCTCCAAAGGACTTCCCACAATTATATGGGAGAATGGTAGTGATCGAAAACCTCATGTTAATAATCCAACTGAGAGATTCTTTCATGATGATGAAAAAGATATGAGATACGGGGTATCTTTTCCTCAGACCCTACACTGCCTTGAAAAAACATGACTCTTTTTGAAAAAGGGGATGCTAAGATAGAATGAACAAAAGCACATGTACAATAGATAGCTAGACTATGATAAGAATCCCATGCAATCAGGAACCTTAAGCATAATGTCCCATTTCGTATTGTTTTAAGCATTATCCATATAGAGATTGAGCACAACATTAGAACCAACTAACATGTGATTGATGACCCTGAACATCTCCTGATCTAGCCTGATGGTTCCCTGAATTGTTCTACCTTTGAAAAAACTGTGTTGCTTCTTCAATGTATAGCTATTACATGGGATCCAAATGCACTTTTACCTAATTGGTTCTATCATTTTAGCATGACTCCCAGAGTAGTTGTCTAGTATCTCTGGCTGATTATCATCTAAGATCCTCTCTCTCTGTTATTAGTCCCTATATCCTCCATCATAGTTACCATAGCATATTCCTCTACCTCAATTCCCTATACCTATAACAAGGTGAAAGCACCGGTTTTTCCTAGCACCCAGACTAAGAAGCATTGAAATTAGGCATTGTTTTTATAGGTACTTCTATATGAATTTTTGAATCTCTTTTTGAATGTAATGAAACTAATTTATTCATTAATGGAATGACTCTTATTATTCACCCTTTATAGAATTTCCATTTATTGCTTCTTTACTTCACATTTTGATAATCCTGAAATTGGGAGAATTAATTTTGAAATTTTTTTTGAAACAATTATTTATGAGATTTTTCATTTTAATTTATGATATTCTTTTATATCATACCTTTTGATATGTATTTTTATTTGACATCCCTTTGAGACTATTTTTTTAATTTTTTATCTTATTTTTTAATTTCTTATGATTTATGATCTAACTCTCAATGTTTCTTTTAAAAGAGTTAAAGAGACGTAACAACCTATTTTAAATCTATATATTTTCTCCAAAAATTTATTTCATACATGGTTTCAAAAATTCCATGGTTTCTGATCATTTAAAAGTTGAATATTTTTTCACCCTTTTTTAATGATCACAAAAAACATGTTAATTATGTTTTTAATGGTTTTACTAGTTTAGGATAGTATTTTATAAGATAAGACATTTTGGAGAAAATAATGATAAGTGTTGAAACTACCTGCCACTATACATGAATCGCCTCTAATAATGAGTCACTACTAGACATTACCTACCATTATAAAATAGTCACCTCCTGAATTGACTCACCACTGAGATTGATTCCCCACTAGAATTGAATCTCCACTGAAACGATTCACCATTGGCCATGAGTCCCTGCTGAATATGGCCTACCTTTGGATGATTCATCACTAAGATGATTCAATACTATGTATAACCTACTGCCATCCTAAATCATAATTGGCCTAACACACAGCCAAATATGATCCACTATCTCTATTTTGGGACATTTTAATTAAATGATCCCAATAGCTATATTATTGTAGATAATGAAACATATTAGTTTATGATAATATTCTTATCTATTATAGGGAACAATAAAGTATGTGTCAGACCTCAGTATGAGGATTTATAGGATCCTGATGATCATTATTCAAATAGTCTCTCCTTTCTATTGTGATAAATCTTTTGAAAATCCTCCCTTATTCTTGAAAGTGCAAGTGTGATGGTCTAAAAAACATATATTTTATGAATTAAATAATGATAATTATGAGGGAGTTGTACACATAGAATTATTACCCACATTTTTATTGTAAAATAGTGGAGCTTACAGAACATAAAAATCCTTTCTATATTCAGAACTAAAAAATATCTTGATATCATATCCATGATACATCCAATGTGAATCAATATTTTAGAACACATCATTCCAAGGAACACTATCTTCTATACATATTTATACTTTCTTCTTCTATTTATTTCATTTATTTTTGAACAGTGTTTTGTTTGTCTTATTTATCAACACACACTATCTCATGTGCTATAACTAGAAGATAGTATATCTTCTTCTCTCTCTTTTCATCTTTATACACATGGTGTTTTTGTAAGAGTTCCTTGTGTGTACTATGTTTGTTTTTTCCAATGGTTATTATAGATGAGGTCCCTGCATAGCCTGGATAGCTGGTTACTTGTTGTTTATTTACCCTATCCAGGTGGTGGATCATGATTATATTTATATAATATTTTTGGTAGTGGGTGATTTTCAAGTGTAGGATATTAGGTATTAGATTCATACTGAACCACTTTTTTTCTTCCTCCAAGTGAATTTGTTTTATTTTATATATTTAATGTTCTAAACTTATTTCATTTTATACTGAGAAACAAAATCTACTTTTATAGTTAATATTAACAAGTGTTTATATAAGTATTTAATTGATTAAATTGATTTAAAATGTTAGAATAATATTCATATTTTCTTCACTGAGCACTAATCAAGAATTTAGGAATCTTTTAAATGGTAAAAATTATATTAAAATACTAATTTAATTAACTAGGTGATTTTATTTTAAATTGGGTGTTTTTTAAAACATTTTTAACAAAACTTTTTATTGGGAACTTAATTCACCTCCCTCTTGAGTTACTCACTCCCAAAAATAGTAATTCATCTTGCTGAATTGTGGTTATTATATATATGTATGCTAAAATATAAGTCTTATATAAAATGGTTTCTTATATAAATATTTCTACCTATATTAATTGGGCATGATGACCCATATGAATAAATTACAAAATGCACAACTGAACCTAATGAGGTTAGTTAGGGTATTTTTTTATATGATAAATCTATTAATGGGGTGATTAATATTTATTATATCAAATATTATTGGGTTTCACTTATATGATATTCCAATGGGAATTTATAGAGCATTGAATCTATAAATTTGGAATAGATTCCCATATAATTGAACCTATTTTGACCTATTAGGACTATCAGAGGTATGATTTACTTTTATTTTATTCCTTGATACGTAACCCCATGGGGAACTTTTTTAATAAATGGGATGGTTATTTAAATTGTTCTTGGTTACTTATATGGTTTTACATATACATTTTTAGTGGAAACTTAATTGACCAGTCCCCTATTATTAATAAAAGAGAAATTTCATTCTTTTGATATGTGTTTATTTGAGGCTTTCATTAATAAAAATTAAAATTATAACCTAAAGAGTGTTTTCCTTTATAGGTTGTAATTGAAATGTTATGTAACTAAGACAAATATGAGAATATTTTGGGATAAATACGATGGATAATATTAATTTATAAGATAAATTACCTAATTTTTGGTAGAATTTCATCTAAATAAAATATACTTCAGATGAAGTTTGATATAACCTCCCTATGTTTCCTTATAGCGTTAGCTAAATGAAATAGCAAGTAAAGTTTTAGATCATGACTAGTAAATAGTTCTTATTAAATTAAATCTCCTGAAATGTATAAAAATATAAATTTGAATAAATGAAAATAAATTAAATAAAACCTTAATGTTGTGTTCTTAGTTTTTAACTCTCGTGTATGGGTTAAAACTAATGTTGCCTTGAAAATAACCTTGGAATGGAAATGTAAGTGTATCCTGAAGGATTGTTATTATATTTTATAAACCTAAATGATAGGAGGTAGATAATATATACCTTTTTGGTGTGACCTATTCATTGTATAAACACTCTATATTTCTATAAGGGGATATATGGTGTATGTAGCTCACTCAGAAGTTAAAACCCTTTCTAAATTTTGCTCTGAGTTTCTAATGTAAGGTGTCAATCAATTATAGTTTTTCCTAAGTATAACTCGTAGTGATGAGAGGAAACACCCTAGATATATGGGTGGTTTTTCTGTAATTTGGTCCTTATTTATGATGTGAGAATAAGATAATTCTCTAGTTTGATGGGTTGGACATACCAATGGCATAGTCGGCCATTTGGTAGGTTTTTTAACCATTATTTTTCATCAATTTTGGATGAATTGAGATTTATTTAGATAGATAATAATTATATGTGATAATACAACTTCAAACTATATATTTTGTATGGGCCATCATATACTGAGATTTATGGAGCCAATAGGGATATTGATTGTATCAAATTATGTGTCGTAGTGTTGATGAATTCTTAGGGTAGTATGAATTATTACATCTGTTACCCATTTGATTTGGTAAAATAGTGCATCAAACCATATGGGTTTGGTGGAGTTTTTTAATTGTGATCTGTCATGATCAGCTTTTGGGTTACTTCTACAGTAAAATGAACCATATTTTTACTAGAGTTTGAGTTATCCAAGTGCTAGGGGATGAAATTTCATTAGGATCAGGTGTTGTAACACTAATTATTAGTTTAGTTTGGGATTATATTTATGTTATTATTGACATGAATGTTGTGGCTTGGATGAGTGGCACACATACAGCTAATGGTGAGTTGGATCTTTTACTCTTATGAGCGGCTAGTTCATTTCTCTCCAACTGGATCTTTATAAAATAATTTTGGCCACATCTAGTATTTGCATTCAGTGGTGATGAAATGTGGGTCTTGTGATAGGGTTTCTTTCTTAGTAACACAACAATAAGGAAACTCCTACGATGGTGAGAAATTTTTTATTTAATAAATAAGTGTTTCCCTCCTCGTAGAGGGAGAATAATTATAGTTGACCATTTGGAAATAGTCATCACTACTCTTGAATGCTCGTGATGCTAAAACTTTTGAGTTTCTATTCCTTAAGGTGATGCCTAATTTATATCTTAGTTATGGGTTTGATGGATTATGGTCACTAGATTCAGACTCGAGATGATTAAGTGACCTAGGTTGAGATTCTGCTAGCCTATATTTATGCTTACAATATTAACAATGATAATATGGTTGGTTTTGTGAAAAATCTTTGAAGAAATTTTAGGTTGGATTGGATTTCGGTTGTTATGATTGAACAATCACATAATTACTTAATAATGGTGGCATCACGGTTGGTTAATGATAAAACATTATTATATACATCCAAAGTCTTTAAAATAATTTATCCAATTATGGTTTGACCATTTCTTCCTATCAGTAATTGGTTATGGTTGGTTGGAAAACATGAAGGACACTTCGTCTTGGATATGAAGGGTGGGATTTTGACTTTTTTAAAATTTTCATATCCTCTCAATGAACTCTTAGTCCAAATATGATCATGTCCCCAATCTTGAAATCATTTTAGGTACCTTAATAGAGTATCGGTTACATGTCAACTTAAAGAAATTGAATTAAGAGCCTTATTGATTCGATTAATATAATATTTTATAGTTGTGCTCGAGGTATGTGAATAATCATATAGGCATGAAATATCATGAGTGATACTTGGATTCCCATCTAGGAAGGCCCTGAATGAACTCATGGACACCAGCCAATTATTATACTTGATCACTATGAGAGATATAATTGACATATATAGTCAATGTTCTTGATATGTAGACATTTTGGCTATGTATCGACATCTCACTTGTAAACAATGGAATATGGAATACCTTGAATGAGCTCTGTGGACTCTAGTAGATGATATTGAGGTTACTCAAGACTTGCTATTGATCTCGATTTTCTTAACTAAATGGTGTTGATCTAAGGGTATTGGATCGGGGATACACCTATGTTCATGTTGTGACATGACAAAATAGATGAAGTTTTGGACAAAGATATCACCTAAAGATGGTAACAGTCATCGATGAGCTTTGTTACAAAAAGTATTATGGTACCATGGTTTAAATTCATTGGGACCTAGTTTTTTTAAATGTATTAGTCATCTATGCCATTAAATTTTTAATATAGTCAACCAAAGGTTGAACAATATGAGATCTCTCTCTTTTATTTCATGTTGTTTATGAGGAACCGTATCCATCACACTATTAGTTTAATATGGGAATAATGTGAAGGTCATGTGAGGAATTTCAAGGAAAATTTTGCACAACCTATTTGAACTAGGTCACTTGGACTTTGACTATTTCGATCAAATAAGTATCGGGAGAGGTTTCCTCACTGGTAACCTAGAATGTCATTTTGAGAAACATGCCTACAGAAATGTTAAATGTGAGAACCCATAACAGAAAGAACCATAGATTGTTTAATTGCAGATATGAAGATTTTGTTATGTCTGATGTAAGATGGGATCAAGAAAATTTCATCTCATTCTTTTAGTTTTGGAATACAATCATTGGATTGAATTTTAATTATGTATACAATATATGGTTAAAGTAATGATTGTAGGAATGTTAGGTATTTAAAATGAAAACAACCATTTAATAATAATTATTATAAACCATGTAGGTTAGATGATATTTCATTTTTCCCCATGGATTCTCAGGAATGATAAGTTCTATGGTAGGAAGGTGATAATGTCCCGTGTTTTTGAACCACTTAAATTTTCCATATGAATTTAAAAATTCCATTTAGTGGATGATACATTTTCTAAAAAAATTATTAGAATGTAAATATGTGAATTAAAACACATATAATTGTTTTTTTGAGATGGTGTTTAAGTCATAAGAGGGGTTTTAGGTGTTTCATTGAGTTTTCAGATCCTTGGGATCAAAAAACGAAATTTCATGAAAAGTAGGCAAGGGAGCATGGTTTGTTTCCAACCATGTGTCCCTTTAAGAGAAACTATGAATCCTTGAAGGGGTAGTAAATGGTTTGAAAAACAATTCACTTAAGGCCGCATGGCTATGTGTGACATATAAAGAAAAATTAAGAGGTGGTCTACATGGGTTATGAATGCCTTAGAAAACTATACACTAAGAATGCATGGTTAGTACCACTTAACTATTTGCACTGCATGGTTGGAACATGATTGACCCTAACCATGTATCCAACCCATTCAGGGTGTGGCTCTTGGGTTTTGTGAGCTTTTTGGTTGGAATACAATTTTAAAAACCATGTAGATTAACTAAGAGCCTCATTAAAATGTGAAAAATGGATGATTTTCTCATCTGACCCTTAAAGGGTTTTCATCTTTTTTCCTCCCTCACTCACTCTAGGAGTCCCCTTAACAAACACTTCCCTTCATCATCTTCCCATGATGGATATCCTTTATCCTATTTCCAAATAAACTATCATTGGATAAATTGGAATTGTATCAATGATTATATAACTCATCATAATTTATTTTTAGGTTTCTATTTCTTGGTTGAATGCAATTTGAATTTGAGTATGTATGCCTTATTTTTAGGGTGTTTCACTAATATTTAATTTCTCTCATTACTGATCAAATCAAATAATGTTAATGGATTAGATTGGCTTCCTAAGAATGATTTGTGTGTTTACATTATTTTCTATTAATTTATTTCTCATTTATAAAATATTTTGTTGTGCCATGCATCGGAATACCCCAGTGTTGCCCCCAAAATGTGAAATTAATAATGTAAATTATTTGCCTAAATTTGTATTATCATTATGATTTTAAATTGAACCATTGGAGGTTATACACCTCAACATGAATCTCCCCCCTTTTGGGGGTGTCACTTTTATGTGATGACTTAGGCTTTCTTATGCAATTTAGTCACCCTTTATGGGTGTTACTATAAATTCTTGATTTACAATGCTCTTACTAAGATTTTATCACCTTTGATGTGTGCTGAATTTTCTCTCATGTAAGAGTTGTTTAATTAATAATAAATGAGTTGGTTTTTCTACCATTCCATGTTTTTAAATAAATCCATCTAAGTGGTGTTTCATCCCCTCTAGTAACAAGTTGTATTTAAATGGTATATTTGGATGGTATGTGACATGCTTATGGGAATATATATCTTTATTTATACTTGATTTGGGATTAATTGAATGCTTATATACATGGCCTTCTTAATTAAATAATTCCTTGATTTTGTATTAGAAATGAAATTGTAAAATATGGAAATAAATGAGTTATGATACTTGAAATAAGTATTAATGAATCACATGGAGATGATTAAATACTAATATGAAACATGTGAAAGGGAATTACACTGACACTTGAGCGATACCAGTTTCCTCAGTATGAAATATCATGTATGGGCTCATGGGTTTCTTGAATTACATTACATCTTTAATGATACTTAGTTTCCTTATTACATAACTCCTAGGATGAGCTCATAGGTTATTCGGGATTATATGTACCATGAGTGATACCAATTTCATACTTATGGAATATAGTGGATGAAATCATAGGTTACTTGAATTTTTAAATTCTTTGAGTGATACTTGTGTTTCATTTTATAGAATTCCTTGGATGTTTTCATAGGCTAGATGATTTTCCTCACACTCTGAGAAATACTTGGGTTTCCTTTTTATAAAACTCCTTAGATGAGATCATAGGGAAATTAGAAGTTATAAGTGATACTTGGGTTTCCATATTAAATAATATCATGGA